>CM071936.1:99494202-100150981 GCA_016081115.2 Rehmannia glutinosa | reverse complement strand
TTATACAAATAGAAGCATGTAATAATTGAGCATCTGTAATGACCAACATGCTTAGAGACTTGATTATTTTTCATATGATTAACAACATTTGGCTTTTGATCAAGTCCTTTATCTCAATTATGAATATCAACAATATTGGACATTTTATTGGTACTCCAGAAGTTGAATTTTGATAAATCCTTTTTCATTCAATTAATATCCTCAACAAAGTCTTATTTTCTTTTCAAGGTTTCTAACCTCGTCAAGTGTGATGGTGTGAGCACATGATAGTGATTCATATGAAGTAAATAAGCGATCCTTATCATTTTTTCAAAACATTGAAATCCTTTTTCAAATTTTTGTATTTAACAAGTAAGCTTTGAAATTCATTTTTGAAGCTCATCAAAATCATTTTGCAAATCACACTATAATCATTATGTAATTCATTATCACGGGAAGTAGAAGGTTTAGAGAACTTAGCTAATTTTCTTGAAGCCATAAGACAACGTTTGTTTTCATCGTCGTCGGAGGTTGTAGAAGCTCATCCCGTGTTGTTGGGTTTGATGTTGTATCCCATTGAGAAGTAGATGCTTTTGAGTTGCTCCTTTCATTTGCATATCATAGCACCTAATTTTCTCCATATACGTGTGCCCGATTTAATTCTCTATAATCATATTTAAAAGTGGTAAGTGAACAATACAAAATAGCAAAGGCTTTACCATTTTGAGAGATGATTTTCTTCTCTTCATTATTGAGCTCTTTGAAGCCTTTGGATGTGTGAGGTGTGTCCTTCGTCGGAATATATTCTCCATTGTGATCGTGTTCCAAGTGTCGAACTGCAACCTTGTAGATAGCATTCCATTCTTCTTTCCAAAATGTATAATTTTTGGAATCAAATAGTGGTGGCTTGGTGGTGGAGCGCGCCGTAAAGGTAGACTTCATTAAGTAGCGGAGTGATCGTTCATCTTTACTCGCGATGTGGAAGAACTTCTGCAAAAGTTTGGCTTTGATACCACTTGAAGTCAGTTTACGATAATATAGAGGGAGTGAATAGATTATCTCCATCTTTCCCCGATTATGCCTGCGCGAAACAAATAAGCCAAGATAATAATAAAGGTCGGGGAAGTAAATAACACGCGTCGATTTGTAGAGGTTCAACACACAGGGCTTTAATCCTCTTACCACTGATATGTCAGGATGGATTTCAAAAGAAATTTTTTTTTATTAATTACCAAAATGTCTGACACCTTACAACATCACGAAGAGCACCACTACTCTTCTTCAACACCGCTTTGAGATTACCACAATATCTCTTGAAGATTACCCGATCTCAATGATGCCTTGTGAAGATTCTGATCTTCAACTTTGAAGAACACCAAATTCTTCAACACCTCCAAACACCACTCTTGAAACACATCATCTGAGATCACCAGTGTATTACATCATGAGAATACTCACGAGGATGTCTTGTGTTGAATGATGACCAAAATCGGGATTACAACTTCATAATGAATATTAAAATTTTGGGTAAGTGTAATTAAGAACAAAAGTCACAGACCTCGAGATTTAATGCAAGTCAAGAACTTGAGGGCTGTTACAACAGAATGTAAAATGAAAGCTTGGAGAATTTTTTGATTTCTTGTTGTATTGGCATCTTTGTGTGTTGTTCTACTTGTGTCTTCAAGAACATCTTCTATATATAGGAGAGTCTTCACACACATAGGCTCTTAAACCTTCTTCACTTTTGTCTACAAAGAAGATCCGCAAGATGTAGAAATAATGTACAAAATTGTTTAAGTAAAATCTGTTGATATGGATGTTCAGCGGTTAGAATGCGCTTTGAAAATAATACGGCGCGACCGGTCATCTTTATGAAAATTTGAATGTTGGAAGAAAATAGTGCGATCAGGACACGAGGTTGCGGGGGTCCGATCGGTCAGGGTGTGAAGCCCTCGATTTTTCGAGCATATGATTGATCCTTTTGTTGTCTGTGTATTTGATGGAAGCTATTTTTCTGTGCGTCACTTTGTGGGTAAATATTAATGATATATATATTTTTCAATTTATTTCATTTTATTTATTACTTGTGATCATGATCATTTATTAATTCTATTTTGCATTTATGATCACTTGATTGATTATTATTACTATTTTAGAGACTTTTACCTTATAGAATTAATAATTTGATTTAGATTAAGTGATTTTGAACTTATAAGTGATCGAGGAAATCACTAATTAATTTGGAGATTGATATTATTCATCTATTATCATCAAATTTGGGACAAAAAAATATATATGGAATTACCACAATGCCCCTATAGTGGGTACAATGATGAGATTTTGGAGTAGAAATATCATCGAACTTCTTGTCTGTTTACACGCCATATTAATTAAATCTTGTGTATAATTACACCATTAATTCAAAAATTATACACATCATCTCATACACCAATTCTTTATTCTATTTTTCCCAACATTCTTCCCAACAACATTCTTCTCAATATTCCCCAACACCATTCAAGCCCATACTTTGACTTGCATTTTATCTCTCATGCAAGGGAGCAAAATTGAAGACACAAATTAAACAAAAACTTTCTCCTCTCTCTCTCAAAAGTGGGCGGCGATATGGCCAAAAATGAACAAATTTGTTCATTTTATCAACACATTTTGATCTCCAAGCAAAATTCTCCTCCTTCTCTCTAATCTCTCTCTAAAAAATCATTCACATCTTCAAATCTTCAAACACCAACTCTTCATATCATCAAATCTTTAAACACAAGTTTTTCATATCTTCAAACCTTCAAGTATCATTCCTTCATCTTCATATCTTCAAACATAAGACCTTCATCTTCAAGCATCTTTAGTCATACCTTGAAGAACACCTTCTTCCTACCATCAAACACTCCTTCTTTCTTCAAACATCTAAACCAAAACAAACATTAACCTACTTAAAACATAAAATTAAAAAACCCCCTATACGAAAGGTAACAAATTTCATTCCTCGATTCAACTTGATATCATACTACTCATCACCTTATCTTCTTAATTTAAGTTGAAATTTTGATTTTGAGGTACTTAGAAGACTACTTGAAGACATGCATGCATGATGGCCAATTTAGAAGACTTGAAGAATAAGTGTTAGAGAAATTGGACTACAAGGTAAGATTTGGACACTAGAGCCCTTCTTTCTTTTTCTTCCTATTTTCTTCAAATTTTAACACCCTTTTTTCATTTTTGAGAAATAGGGGCTGACCTTAGGTGATTTTGAAGGTGAACCAAAAATCCCAAATTTGAAGCTTCAACTAGTTTCAAATCACTTATTACACAAGCTAAAGTGTAGTATTTCCAATTTTCTTATCTTCTTCTTTTTCTTCTTAATTTTTCACTCATTTTTCCTAACTCTAAATTTTTTATATTTCTTGACTTAGGGGCTGACCTAAGTGACCTCAAACCAAGTTGTGAAATTATCCTTTTTATTTCACAATTTTTCAAATTTAAGGTACTGGGTGGAAAAATCCTTTCAACTTCTAGGTGCTTTTGTTAAATGCATGTAGTGTTTTGATCATGAGAACTTGAGATATGTATATTTTATATATTGCATGTTAATTTTATGTATCAAGTTATGAAATTTCTCATGTGTTGCTAAAAAATGTTAATTATTGAAATTTAGGTGCATGCATGTACAATATAATGTTCTATTTGATAAATTCTTGTATGAAATGAACATGCACGTGTATGATCCTTGAAATCCATATTTTGTATGACTTATAACCTGGACAAGTCGAGCACAATTGATTAAATTTCAATTTTTGGACTTAAAATGCAAAAATGGAAAGTTGGTGGACTTAATTGCAAGAAAATAAAACTTAAGGGACTCCTCTACAAATTTCGAATTTTGGGACTGTACTCAGGTTCAAAAATGACTTTTGGACATTTTAATAAAGTTTTAAGAGTTTTAAGATAATTAAAATCAACCTTTAAAAGCCCAAGGGCTAGATTGTAAAATTTGAGAAGTTTAAGCGCTACTTTGAAATTTTTGAAACTGTACCAGACCTTAATTTTAAAATTTGGAATTTTAATTCTTAAGGGACTGGAAATGACATATTTTAAATGTATTCCAAAAATCCAAGTGTTTAGAGCTTGGAAAATAATTTTACTAAAATTGAGGACCGAATTGTAAAGATTAAACTTGAGGACCCAAATGAAATTTCCAGGACTTATACCGCCCATGTACCTGGAATTACTAATTTAACTATAACTTAGTTATATTTTGGACCCAAGGTTCAAATTTCATAACAATTGGACCCATAAAAGCCTTAAAGACAATTATTTCAAAATGGGACAAAAATGAGATTTTCAAAAGTTAAAGGACCTACACTAATTTCTTTTAAAAACTGCTTTTGTCCCAATATCCTACTAACCTAGTGACATTTTCCAACTGGAATCACATTAAAAGTCTTTCCGGTTTGTGAGTTCCAATTATTTTAAACTTAAGGCCCAAAATGACAATTTTAGCAAATTTGGGGCCAATGTGAGAATTTTATAAAAAAACTCTACCTCAAAACTTTAAAAACCTGAATCTCTGAATAATTTAGAGAATTTATGAACTGACCTCATAATTTTTCAAGGTCGGGATATTTATTTATTCAATTTTTAACCTCAAAAGTATTTGTTTTTACAAAACGGGTCTAATTGTAAATTTTCTTTTTATCAAGGACCTAACTCAAATTATTTTCCTTTTACTAAAACAGCCCTGGACCCTCTGACTTTAATTATTTTGTTTTCTCAAAAAAATCCCTTGACTTATCGAATCGTCTTGACCGATTAATACCCGTCGTGGGGCGACTTCCCAATCTTTGCGATTTCAATTCTATAACTGGGACTCATGTTCCACCTAATCTTTCAAGATATCGAAGATTTCTTATCCTCCCAATAATCATCTTCATCAAAATAACTCCACCAACGCCATAATTGCCACTCGCGATTTTCGAAAATTTTCTGAACCGCTTCCCGAATCAATAGTACTTTCATTTGCACGGTTGACTACCTGAACTTGTATTTACTTTCCCCGCCCCGAGTCGACTTTGTGTGTCGGGCTCACGATCGGAATGGATACGTCGGGGGATGGAACAGGCAGCTGCCGCTATTCTACTCTTCCTACCCCATCGTCTCAATCCCGCATTGAGGCGGAGTTTGTCGAGGGAAACGGTCGTAGTACTTGAGGTATAATCATGATTATGACAAATCCGGACACTTGCAAGCAGCTGTGGATTTTGTCTTTGCTATGGAGCGATAAGGTGGGAGGTCTTGACCATCTTGCTCGGGGAGTTACAAGGAAGAGCGAAGGAATCAGCTATCATCCACACGATTACGGAGTTAATCGGACCCGTTTGGTTGGCGCTACAAATCCGTCACGCAACCGCTACTTGTATTGCCTTGGTTGGCGCTACAAATCCGTATGTAACCATTAATTGTCTTCAGCATAGGATTGGCGTTACATCCGCACGCAATCTACCTGTCTTACGAATCACATAGTGTTTGTGTGACCACGTAATGTTTTCTTAAACTCGTATAAGTATGTTACTTAGATATTTTATCACGACGCTTGTGGATCTATGTGTGGATTCATGCATCATATCTCACGCTAGCGTTTTCATACAACTATTTTCTCGCATTAACTATATATCGCCACACTTGCACACCCATCACCCCATCCACATCGAGATTTTTGTCTCATCCCCTCCTGTTTTCTAACTTTTAGATGAGAGGATTTTTGAGGATGTCGAACCGAGCCACGGATGAGCTTAGTACTCCGCTTGTTGACTTACTATCTTCTTGTTGATGTTGCTAGACTTGTTTCTTTTATTGTTGTTAGACTCTTTTATTCTCTTTTCATTTCGATTAGAATCGAAGGGCGTAGGACCCTTTGACTTTTAAGTTGTTATCTTTAATTCATTCCTGGGGATGTAATTTGGATATTGTGGTATGTAAGTTGTAACTCGTACTTATGTTATTTTATTTTTCGCTTTGCTATTTGATTTCATTGGGTTTTCGTTGATATTAAATCAGACTTTTTTGGTTATTTGTATTTAAGTTGTGGATCGCCGTAAATGCGTGTCTGTTTGGGCGTGTGAGGGGGTCCGATCGGTCGGCCCTAGGTGGACCGGTCCCCGCATTTTTGTGTTCGAGTGTTCTCTGTTTTCATTTTCACGTTCCTCAGTGTACCGAATTAGACCTCTTGTTCGATTGGTCGACCAAAATTGAAATGTTGTCCGATTTTTTCAAAAATAAACTTCAAGAAATACTCCAAAAAATTAGTAAAAATATTTTAAATCAATTGGGAGTATTTGGACAACATTTAAAACATTGTTTTGGTGTAAAAACTCATTTAAACAAAACCATAAAAATTTTGATAAAAACATTTTTCTAACAATCTCCTGTTTTTTATGATTACAAACCAAAACAATTTTAGAAGATCGATTTTAAAACAAAACACATTTTCCTATCTAAAACATCAAATCCATTACAAGCAACCTTCGAAGATAAGTGAAACACACAAGAGTAGGAGCAAAGATTTTTCAAAAAACATATATTTTGCACAAGCTCCCCTATCAATATGCACATCAAGAACAAGTATAGAAGCAAATAATTAAAAGCTAAAAAGCTTAGCTTTTACAACTTAAGCTTGAATTTCATGAGCTTATAAGCTCCCCTGTCACAAGACATCATTAGTCAATCATAAAGTCCATAATTCATCAAATGGACTATTATCATTCACACTTTTCGCTTTTAAGAGCACTTAGCTTATAGTTTTTCTTGCACGCTTATTTTCGCTTCTTTGAGCATATGAGCTTTTTTTTCCTGTTTCTCCCCCTTTGGAATCATCAAAAATAATGTTAGCACGATAAAAACATCATACAATAATATCAAAGTGCGCAAGTTAATCGATTTATCGAGCATTTTGTACAATGAAGCTTAAATTCCAAATAAAAGGGAAAAGTTGCTCATTTGATTTGCAAAAGATCATTTGATTGATAAAACATGATCTCTATAATATTATAAGACTTTTTTTCAAATCAAGAGAATCATGTAGGTGATGAATTTTTCATAGAAATATTTTGTCGAACACTTTTCATAGAAACATTTTTCATAGAAACATTTTTCAAATCATGTAGGTTCAACCCAATTGAGATAAAAAGGATAAATTCTTACCAATTGATTGGAGAAGTCGGATGATATGGATGAAATAGAAGTTACATAAACTCAAAAATATAGATTTTATAAGAAGAAAATCATTTTGAGAGAATGGTGTGTGAAAAATGCAAAGGGGTTCGATTTTGGAAGAAAACAACCAAAAATACGAATGAAGGACATAAGCAATTTTATCACTGAAATTGCTTAGGTGACCGTCGACGGGTAGGGCGACCGGTGCCGACCGATGCCTCGCCCGGCCGACCGTCGACCTTCTGCCGACCGGTGCCCGAACACCATTCAGCTTCTGTCCAATTTTGCATCAAAAATTCGATTTTTCACCCCCTAAGTTTTAAAACATGCAAATTGCAAACATATACCTTATTCAATATACATTATGCCTAAACAAGCTCGAAATGAGGTAAAAAAACTCGGCGGTTAATAGTTATAAAAAAATGTCCGCGAGTTATCTTTGAGACGGAATTCAACACATCTCAAATTTTTGTTTAAGAAACGCAATCCCTTAAAAAATGTAGAATCTCAATGTATTTAGTTCGATTATGAAGAACCGAATTTTGAAAAATTATATTCACCGGACTTGTCATCCCGAAAAATATTTAAAATTTTAAAACTTTGGATAAAACAAGTCATAAGAAGAAGTGTCTTTCAAATATTTGAAAATTTCTTTTAACGACACTTTAATGAGATTCGTTGGGGTAGTTTTGAAATCGAGCATATAGGCATAAGGCATGAAGAATTTTCGAGTCTATAAGAATAATGAAAGTTGATAAACATACCTTGAATTTATTTGCCAACCAATATGCCTTTTGCAATTTTGACACTTTATGACGTAGATGGCAATGAATGAGTCTACGATCATTTGTTTCTTAATACCAAAATATTTCCTGCAAAAACTTGACAAAATATCTTGCACAAGAGCATAGTGATATCGAATATTGAACAACATAGAAGTTGAGCAAGTAGCACATACTATGCTATTTAAGGAATCAACACAAGTTTGATAAAACAAGTGCTTATTGAAAAATCCATATAAGGTCTCTTTTGAAATTTGAAAAATTAGGCACAATTAAAAACATGCATAATACACAAAATAAAATACATATTTAAATAGGAAATACGGTTTACCAATTATGCCATTTCCATGGGTTGTGTCTTTCCCATGTTGATGATATCTTCCCTTTGAAAATCGTTGTGGTGATTTCTTATCCTTTGATTAAATGAGACGGTCATTTGATGTCTTCTAGGCGGTATGAATTTTCCTTGATTTTCATTCCACCGGGTACCTAATATGACATCGTTTGTGGTACCCTCAAGTGTTAGTCCTTTGGGATTACCTTTGAGACTTTTAGGTCTCCAACAATAATTAGAGCTATTTCTAGCCCGACAAGTATTAACCGTATGACCACTTTTTACCACAATAGAAGCATGTAATAATTCTAGACATGTAATGACCAACATGCTTAGAGACTTGATTATTTTTCATATGATTAACAACATTTGGCTTATGATCAAGTCCTTTTATCACAATTATGAATATCAATAATATTGGACATTTTATTGGTACTCAAGTTGAATTTTAATAAATCTTTTTCATGCAATTAATATCCTTAACAAGAGTCTTATTTTTCTTTTTCAAGGTTTCTAACCTTGTCAAATGTGGTGGTGTGAGCACATGATAGTGATTCATAGGAAATAAATAAACTATCCTTATCATTTTTCAAAACATTGAAATCCTTTTTCAAATTTTTTGTATTTAACAAGTATGCTTTGAAATTCATTTTGAAGCTCATCAAAATTATTTTGCAAATCACTATAATCATTATGTAATTCATTATCACAGGAAGTAGAAGGTTTAGAACTTACCTCATTTTCTTCGAAGCCCATAAGACAATGTTCGTTTTCATCGTCATCGGAGGTTGTAGGAAACTCATACCATGTTCTTGGGTTTGATGTTGTATCCCGTTGAGAAGTAGATGCTTTTGAGTTGCTCCTTTCATTTGCATATACTTCTTCTAATTTTCTCCATACTTCATGTGCCGATTTAATTCCTACAATATGATCATATTCCAAAGTGGTAAGTGAACAATACAAAATATTAAGAGCTTTACCATTTAGAGATGATTTTTTTTCTTTATTATTGAGCTCTTTGAAGCCTTTGGAAGTGTGAGGTGTGTCCTTCGTCGGAATATATTCTCCATTGACGATAGCATTCCATTCTTTCTTTCCAAAATGTATAATTTTTGGAATCAAATAGTGGTGGCTTGGTGGTGGAGGCGCCGTTAAGGTAGACTTCATTCGTAGCCGATGATCGTTCCTATTTACTTGCGATGTGGAACGAGCTTGCCAAAGAGTTTGGCTTTGATACCACTTGTAAGTCCAAGTGGCTACGGCAATCTAGAGGGGAGGGGAATAGATTATTTCCATCTTTTCGATTATGTCCTCTATTTCGAAACAAATAAGCCAAGATAATAATAATGGTCCGGGAAGTAAACAACATAGAGGTTCAACCCACCTAGGGCCTAATCCTCTACCACCCAGTATATCCGAGATGGATTTCAAAAAGAAAAAAGATTTTATTAATTACCAAAATTAATACAATACCTTACAACATCACCTTGAAGAGCACCACACTCTTCTTCAACACCACCTTTGAGATTACCACAATCTCTCTTGAAGATTACCACAATCTCTAATGACACCTTGTGAAGATTACCACAATCTTCAACCTTGAAGAACACCAAATTCTTCAACACCTCAAGAGTACCACACTCTTGAAACACCTATCACCTGGATCACCCAAGTGTATTCTTTCCACAAGAACACTCACAAGGATGTCTTGTGTTGAATGATGACCAAAATCAAGATTAAAACTCAATAATGAATATTACAATTTGAGTGCAAGTGTAATCAAGAACAAAAAGCCTAGACCTCAAGATTGTGCAAGTGCAAGAACTTAGGCTATTACAATGAGAATGTAAAAATGAAAGCTTGGAGAATTTTTCAGATTTCTTGTTGTATTGTATGCTTGTGTGTTGTTCTACTTATGTCTTCTATTTATAGGAGAGTCTTCACAAACATAGGCTCCTCCTTCTTCACTTTTGTCTACAAAAGAAGATCACAAGATGTAGAAATAATATACAAAATTGTTAAAGTAAATTTGCGATATGGATGTTCAACGGTTAGAATCGCTTTGAAAATAACCATGATCGTCGGCAAATATAAAATTTCGAACGTTGGAAGAAAATAGTGCGATCAGACACGAGGTTGCGGGGGGTCCGACCGGTCCGAGGGGGTCGACCGGTCCGCCGCACATTTTTGTGTTCTAGTGTTCTCTCTGTTTTCATTTTCGCGTTCCTCGTCTGATGGTCGACCTCTTGTTCGGTGATGTCGACCTCAAAATTTAAATGTTGTCCGATTTTTTGTCGAAATAAACTTCAAAAATACTCCAAAAATTAGTTAAAATATTTTAAATCAATTGGGAGTATTTGGACAACATTTAAAACATTGTTTGGTGTAAAAACCAATTAACACAAAATTATCAACAAGTATTGTCAATTTTTATCGAATATTAAACTCTAAGAAATACTCCAAAAATTAGTAAAAATATTTTAAATCATTTAGGGTATTTGGACAACATTTATTAACATTGTTTTGGTATAAAAACTCATTTAAACAAAATCATCAAAATCTTGATAAAATCATTTTTCTAACAATAAACTTTTAAGGTTGTAGGTTTGTCTCTTACCAAAATGGGTAAGTCTTGACTTTTCTTCATAAATACTTGACTTTCTCTATGTCCTTAAGATGCTTTACCCCATAAGTTGAGTGTTCTCCTTGATTCTTGGATGACTCTTTGTAAGTCTTATAAAAGACACAAGCGGTGTACTTGATCAAAGCTCTTCTTGGCTACTCAAGTGCGATTGTTGAATCTTCTTTGCACTTCTCCAAAGAAGTCTTCTCGCATCTTCACTTAGCTCTTGATAACTCGATTAATAGTCTAACTATTACAAAGTCGTAGTACATAAAGAAAATGGGGTGCCAACTTTCTAATTCCAAGTTTTCTAAGCATCATCAAAATCTATACAATAAATTTCCTAACACCATCCAAATCTTAGAGATGATATCAAACACCACGAAATGGAGCCAAAATTGACGACTATTTGGAAATCCACAATCCACAAAAATGTTTTTCTAAAACATAAAGTATATCAACAAATATAATATTAACTCGAGGCAAAGAGAAAAAAACCAGGCGTCAAAAATAGAACTTACAATGCAACTACAAGACAAAAAAGAATATAGAGTAACAATACTTATCTCATGGAACTTTTAATCTGTTTCTTCTTGTTTATGCATCATTTAATAATTTTTGAATCTTTAGCCGAACCTTCCCATCCGCTAAGAATATAAATGAATTCCATTACATCTTTGCCATATATTATGTGATATTATTCCATGGTTATTAGGATAGGAGCTCACATCCCGCCCATATTCTATAGCTGGGCGTGTGTGTAACGACCGAATTTATTTAATTTCTTAATGATTATATTTAATTATTTTGTTATATTATTCTAGATTTTATAATGATGTTATTTTATTAGTTATATAAAACACTTTGGGCCCCATTTGGATTAGAGTGTTAATTAGGCCCACATTGTTAGTAAGTTGGGTATAGGCCCATATATTCTAAACATAGCCCAGTTAGGAGTAAGTTAAAACACAGATTCAAGACACGTAAAATACACACATTAGGAACACAATAGGAGACGCCTAGATAGAGCAGGAATCGGCCCGAGAACAAAAAAGAGAAAAGAGAAGAAAGAGAGGTGACTTCCCTAATGCGTAAGTTGATAAATTCCTAGGATTGATCCATTAGTTTGATAATTTTATTAGTTTTTACTAACCTAGTCGCAATCTTATGTATAGGGTTGATTCGAAAGAGGCTTGAAAATGATTTTTCTACCCCTAAGTTGAACATGCAAATAGCCTCTCTAGTTTTCATGTAGAATTAGGTTTAAGTTATTGTTCTTGAAATTTGTGTTTGATATGTCTATGGGTGGCCAATCAGTTGGTTCCAATTACTACGTGATTTTGCTTTTCGATTATCGATTGGGAAACTTTTAGTAAATTATATAAAGGGATCAGAAGCAGTGAAGTACTTGAATTGAAACTCACAGTATAATCATGCAAGATAGGAAAATTCGTTACTTCATATTTGATATTGTTTAATAAAAAGGCCAAGGGTAATTTTGTGTACATTAAATAAAGTGATCAATAATAATTATAATTACATCTATTATTATGGTGTGATATCTAGATGATTCATGTGCATTAGTTACACATATCACATTCATACAATTCGGCAGCTCATGACTTGGTAGTTGCAATTTAGTATAGAGTCGTTTTGTTATATTGAATATAGTTAATTCTATAAGCAACTAAATGTAGGGTTAGTTATTTCCGTAATTAATAGTTATATGGCTTTTCTCGTAACTAATTGAATGTAGTATTTTTTTTTTAATTAATTGAATATAGGGTTAGGGTTTTCCCTTAACAAATTGAATGTAGGGTTTTGCCCTAACTAATTAAATGTAGAGTTTTCCATTAATTAATTGAATATAGGGTTTTCCCCTAATTAATTGAAAGTAGGGTTTTCCCCTAACTAACTGAATATAGTGTTTTTCCCTTAATTAATTGAATATCGGGTTTTTCCCTAATTAATTGAATGTATGGTTTTTCTCTTAATTAATTGAATGTAGGGTTTTCCTTAACTAATTGAATATAGGGTTTTCCCCTAACTAATTGAATATAGGATTTTCTCTAATTAATTAAACGTAGGGTTTTTCTTGCTCAGTTAATTATAATGTGATTTAATTATTATGCTATGCGTTTATGTTATTCTTGTATTCAATGAAAAATTGCATCACTTTCATGCATCATATTAAATGTACGTTCACAAAGATTTCACGAGCAAACAAAGAATAGTAGAGTCAAGTTTAAGGTTTAGAAGTAATAATATTTTTCAAAAGAAAAATGGGTGCACATTGTTCTATGATCTTTGGGTGAGTGGGAAATGAGCGCGGGGGGCCGACATTCCGACAATGTGCCTCTTGCTGGCTAATGTTAATGTTAAAGGAAAAGGGCCTTCGGGCAAAATGTTATTTGGGTTCCCAATAACAAGGCACACTGCGGCCCTGATTAGAACAATGTGTCACCAAGTGAGCTCGCGTCTTAAGAACGTTTTACGAAAGGAAATAAAGATAAAGTTTTAAGTATGTACACGAAAGTTTAAGTATGTACACGAAAAGATTTTAAGTAAAGAAAATATATAGTTTAACTAAGTTGAGTCATTGCATTAAGCACGCATTCATGCATGAGATTACTTGTTATGCTCCTTTAAGCTCATTCCACGAATGTTGTCTTTTTTTTCCAGATGAGAATAATGAGGAGGAAGGAGATGGCGGGACGCAGTGACTTGGTAACCCATGTCCTTCAGTTTGCTGATGTTTATTTTTGAGTTGACTTATTAGCATATTTAATGTTGAACGTCGTTTTATTTTTCAGTATGATTGTTTTGGGACTAATAGTTTTTAGTATTTATTTTCGCTGCAAGATTTTTGAACTAAGTAGGATTTTATTTATCCCGTATTTTAAGGATTTCTTTAGAGTATTTTTTTATTGATTATTTTCCGTATTAAAATTAAGTAACCTAGAAAAATGCGCTACGTTTAGTGATATCAAAGCCCAGGTTTTTAAAATCGATTCTATAGACTTTAAAGCGAGTTGATTTACGATAAAAATTTAAAGTCGACTAGTCATAAGTTCCAAGTCGCGCTTCGAACATCTCCCTCCACAATGTGGTAAGCTTTACGTTTATTGTGATTATGACTATGTATGTGTCTCTATGAAATGTATGCTCTGTGTGAATTTTAATTGTTAGCTTGTTTTTAATAAGTCATGACTGAATTTCATGAATTGTTAAAGAGACACTATTCTAAGATTTTAGAACATATAAAGAACGTGAATTCAAAGCATATAAGATGACGTTTTATATTATAATATATTATATTATGCTTTAATGGATCAATACCTGACTGTTGAGGCCCTTGTTCAAGCATTGGCTACTTACGGTTAGAATGTTCAACCTAGACGAGCTAAGGCTCCGGAAAGGAACCGTCTATCGGACTTCCTTAGGTTATCCCCGCCATCCTTTGCAGGCACCACAGATCCTATTGAAGCTGAAGGGTGGCTTACGGAGATTTGAAAGATATTTTTCGTTATTGATTGCACTAACGAGGAACGAGTTAACTATGCAACATTCATACTGCGAGGTGATGCACATGAATGGTGGAGGATGGTACAACATCAGATTGAGGTTGACACACGTCATTTTACTTGGGAGAGGTTTACGAAAGTCTTTAATGATAAGTATTTCCCCAGAAGTGTCCGCCAATAGAAAGAAAGGGAGTTCATACGGTTAGAGCGGAGGAGCCGTACAATGGATCGATGAGGTTTGAATTTGCTAGGTTATCCAAGTTTGCTCCTGATTTAGTTTCTACTAAGGAACGGAGGGCCAAACGATTTGAGGAACGACTGCGGCCTCAAATCAAGCTTGCAGTGGCACCATTTAAGCTTACTACATACCGTTAAGTCATTAACAAGGCAGTGTTGGTGGAAAGTGCTCAGGCAATTAATAGAGAAGAGATGAGGATTCATCAAGGAGGACCAAAGTTTAAAACTGGAAACACAAAGGTGTCGAATAACAATGGTTAGAAAAGGAAACAAGTGTAGACCCCACAAGGTGCTCCACAGAATAAACAACCTATTTTGTTTGTGCCAAGAGTGGAGACACATTTGGGTGAATGTTTGCAAGGTTCGAGATCTTGCTTCAATTGTAAGAAGCACTCGACACAAATGAGTGCGATTTTGCCTAGATAGGAACAAGCCAGCCCAGGCTCGAGTGTTTGCTATGACACAAGCTGAAGCAGAGAAAGCAACGGACGTGGTGGCTGGTACCTATCTATCTTATCCATTATTTATGAATTCCATGTCATTAGATTTGTGCATGTTTTAAGAGTGTATGTATTTTCATAGGACCTTTGAATGTTTGTGGTATATCTGCTTTTGTCCTAATTGATTCTAGAGCATTGCACTCCTTCGTGAACTCCAAATTCGCTAAGAACCTGCCTAATTATACCTCTTCATCGAACACACACTTTAACGTATCGACCCCCTCAAGGGATATCATGAACTCAACCTTTGTGTACACTAATTGTCAGGTTACTATTGATGGGAAGGAGATATCTGCTGATCTTATTGGATTGGATATTCATGACTTTGATGTCATTTTGGGAATGGACTGGTTGTCCAAGAACCATACAACGATCGATTGTCGAGCTCGAAGGGTCATCGTCAATCATCTTCTGACTCCCAACCGTTTCTTCCAAGGAGTTTCATCCAAACCCACTATCCCTATCATCACAGCTATGAAAGCACAAAAACTCATGAACAAAGGTTAGGAAGCATACTTGGCCTTAATAACTGAGGTTCCTAAGGAACGCCCCTCGATTGACCAAATTCCTATTGTTTGTGAATACCCTAATGTTTTTCCTAAGATATTAATGGCGTCCCACCACCGAGAGAGAGGTGGAATTTGTTATAGAGTTAGTGTACGGACAACTACGATATCAGTACCATATTGGATGGCCCCTAGAGAATTGAAAGAACTCACGAGAGCGACTACAAGATTTACTAGATAAAGGGATTCATTAGACCGAGTTTCTCACCTTGGGGTGCACCGATTCTTTTTGTTAAAAAGAAGGATGGATCGATGAGATTGTGCATGGACTTCCATGAACTCAATAAGGTAACCATCAAGAACAAGTACTCTCTCCCTAGAATTGAGGAGTTATTCGATCAGCTTCAGGGTGCTAGGTATTTCTTCATGATCGATCTGGGGTCTGGTTACCATAAGTTGCGCATCTGAGAGGAAGCCATTTCAAAAATCGCTTTTCGTTCTCCCTATGGTCATTACGAATTCCTAGTCATGCCTTTTGGTTTGACTCCCCAGCCGCATTCATGGACCTGATGAATCGAGTCTTCTCAGATTACCTCGATCATTTTGTTATTGTTTTTATTGATGATATCCTTATCTATTCCCGAACGAAGGACGAGCATGAATGACACTTACGTCTAGTTTTGTAGAGGCTCCAAGAGAAGAATTTATTCGCGAAATTTAGTAAGTGTGAGTTTTGGTTGGACAATGTTCCTTTCTTGGGCCACATTATCTCTCGAGACTGGATTTCCGTGGACCCTAGTAAGGTTGAGGTGGTTCGACACTGGCCAACACCGGCAAATGTAGGAGAGGTTCGTAGCTTTCTAGGGTTAGCTCAATACTATAGAAGATTCATCGTAGGCTTTGCAAGGATCTCTGCACCACTAACTCAGCTAACGAGAAAGAATGTTAAGTTTCAGTGGGACAATAAGTGTGAAAGGAGCTTCACAAAGTTGAAAGAGAGGTTGACTATGGATCCTATCCTTACGTTGCCGAATGGGGTCGACGGGTTCACTATCTATAGTGACGCCTCACCGGGTTTAGGGTGTGTTACGATACAAAAGGAAAGGTAATTGCGTATGCTTCTAGACAATTGAAGGATTACGAGAAAAATTATCCAACTCATGATCTGGAGTTAGCAGTCGTGGTTTTTGCCTTGAAGATATGGCAACATTACTTATACGGGGCTAAATGTGAAATTTACACTGATCATAAAAGCCTCAAATACTCCTTCACTCAAAAGCAGCTTAACATGAGGCAACACAGATGGCTTGAATTTGTAAAGGACTACGATTGTGTTATCAATTATCATCCAGGGAAAACTAACGTGGTGGCAGATGTTTTAATCCGTAAGGGTCGAGGTACTGTTTATACCTTGCAGACGATTCAAAAGCTACGACTGAAAGACATTGAGAACTTTGAGTTGGAAATTCTATCTCAAGAGCAGTTGAGTTATTTGGCTACCCTGACCTTACAACCGTCAATTTTGGAAAGAATAAAAGTTGCACAACTAAATGATCCAAAGTTGGTAAAGATTCGCTCAGAGGTCGTTGAAGGAAAACGCGATGACTATGTGATAACGGAAGATGGGGCATTACGTTTGGGTAATAAGTGGCTATTAGAACAACGAAGAGTTGAAGTTAGAGATTTTCAAGGAATCTCATAACGCCCTTACTCCATTCACCCCCGAAGCACAAAAATGAAGCACGAGCTCAGAAAGCATTTCTCATGGGTCGACATGAAGAAAAATATGGCAGCATATGTTCAGAGATGTCTTACTTGCCAACAAGTTAAGGCAGAACACCATAGGCCTTCAGGTCTATTGCGCCATTGATGATTCCCGGTGGAAGTGGGAGCGTGTTACATGGATTTTGTAGTGGGACTACCAAAAACAAAGGTGGGATTCAACTCTATTTGGGTTATAGTTGACCTTCTCACTAAGTCTGCGCATTTTCTACCAATAAAGAAGATGTATAATATGGCGAAATATGCAGAGCTGTACATATCCGAGATAGTTCGATTGCATGAAGCGTCATTATCCATTGTGTCGGATAGAGACCCTAAGTTCACCTCCACGTTCTGGAAAATCCTACACCGAGCCATGGGTAATCAGTTGAGTTTTCGTACAGCTTTCCATCCACAAACCGATGGCCAATTGGACAGAATAATTTAAACACTCGAAGATATGCTCCGAGCTTGTGTAGCAAATTTTAAGGGTACTTGGGGACAAGTTCTTGCCGTTAGTGGAATTTTCATACAACAATAGTTATCAGGCCTCCATCGGAATGGCTCCCTATGAAGCGTTGCATGGGAGAAAATATCGATCACCAATGCATTGGGATGAGGTTGGCGAAAGGAAACTGATAGGCCCTAATTTGTTGCAACAGACAACCGAAGTAGTTGAGACGATTCGACAAAGAATGGAAGACTGCTCAAAGTCGACAGAAGAGTTATGGTGATAAGAGAAGAAAGCCACTAGAATTTGCAGTAGAAGATGTGATTTTTTTTAAGGCAGCACCAATGAAAGGAGTTGTGAGGTTTGGAAATAAGGGAAAGTTAAGCCCTCACTACGTTGGGCCGTTTGAAATCTTAGAGAGAATAGGCCATTTAGCATATCGAATCGCCCTACCTCCAGCATTGTCAGGAGTTCACAATGTTTTCCATGTTTCTATGATGAAAAAGTATATCCTAGACCAATCACACGTCTTAAGCTACGAGACGATCGATCTTCGTGAGGACTTAACATATGAAGAGAGGCCATGAGAATCTTGGATAGAGTCGAAAAAGAGCTTAGGAGGACAATGGTCACATTAATCAAAGTCTTATGGAGAAATCACGCCATTGAAGAAGCCACGTGGGAGCGTGAAGATGAGATGCGTGTTATATACCCCCAACTTTTCGGTAAGGGTTAAGTTTTTCTTTAGGCTTATTTCTTTCATTCATATTTCATATTTGTTTGTACTTGACAAGTTTCGAGGACGAAACATTTTATAAGAGGGGGAGGATGTAACGACCTGGATATATTTAATTTCTTAATGATATTATTCTAGATTTTATAATGAAGTTATTTTATTTAGTTATATAAAACACTTTGGGCCCTATTTGGATTAGAGTGTTAATTAGGCCCATATTGTTAATGAGTTGGGTATAGGCCCAAATATGCTAAACCTGCCAGTTAGGAGTAGGTTAAAATACGTATATAAAATACGTAAAACACACATTGGGAACACAATAGGAGACGCTGAGAGAGCGAGGAATCGGCGAGAAGAAGAAAAAGAAAAGAGAAGAAAGAGAGGTGACACTACTACACAAAAGGGAATTAACTATGCAGGTTTACATCGGTTCCTCAACGATCTGATGTAACAAAAAACCCGGTGGCATAATTGATAATAAAATAAAAACTTTACATCGGTTATATTAAGGAACCGATGTAAAACTGTAAACACGGTGGCATAATTGTAAATAAAATAAAAACTTTACATCGGTTCGGGATACAAACGATGTAGAGTTTCTTTTTCTTTTTTTTTTTGAGAAATATGTAGAGTTTCTTTCATCTTGCCTTTTCGTCTCTCTTTTTCATCTCCTTCTCTCTCTACCTTCTCTCTCAGTCTCATGTCGTTGGAATCGCCCAAGCCATAGCCATTGATAGCCTAAGCAAAAATCTAAATCCCAACAAACCCTAGCCTAAACCCCGATCTGGCGTTCTGTGCGAAACCTGGCCCCACCCCCGCATTCAACCCAAGTCATCGTTTCAGACTTTTCACCTCTACCGGCACCGCAACAAACAATCATTTGGTTCATGTTTTCATCACCTTCTATCTCTCCCCATTTTTTATTTGAGTGATTTGATTCCCATTCTATTTAGTTTTTCTCAATCGTAAAAAACCCTAACTTTTCCTATACTTATATGCGTGTATGTACAGGGGCTAGATGACACGAAGAATAGGCTGAAGGAGATGGAGGACGAAGTTTCCGCTCTCCGCGAAATGCAGTCGAAAGTGGAACAGGAGATGGGCGCCGTTCAAGTTCCCCGCCCTCAGTATAGCATCAATTTTTACTCTCATTTTTTATGTCTGCAGATGTCTGAATTTTTGTCTTTTGCATTTTTTCGTTTTAATTAGTAAAATATCATATTAGTGTGCCAAGAAAGGTGTACGGTGCAAAAGATGTGGTACTGGGATAATGTTTTATGTTATCGTATGCCTGGTGAAGCTTAAGGAGATCGATTATAGATGATTTTATTTCTTGAAAATTGATTCTATGAGGACTTATTTTTGCAATTATTATGTTGAATTACAATTTTAATTGATTAGGAGACCAATGACTTCAAAACAAATATCAAAATAGTGTTTTTCAGCTTCTTAAGCTCTAAGCCAAATAAGCCCCTTTTGGTCGAAAGATCGAACAACACATTCTTGTACAAGATAAACCATATTTTAGCAGCTGGACCATGTTTTATGATGGTCAAAGTTGAGAAATGAGTGATTAAGCTGTACAGACTACATACATTTTCTGATCTTGATATAGCGAGTGTCATCATTTGGGCAAAAGCTCATGTTCTAGCAGCTGAACCCTAAGATACATGATACACCAAGGAAGAAACATGTGTTTTGGTGCATGTAAATAGCCTTGTTGTTTCGTGCTTGAAGCTTAAAATATTAGCCTGATATTTGCTGGTCAATACTTCCAACAAATTTGACTGGCTTCATATTTTTATGTTCATATTTCTTGTTTCTACAAAGATGTCGAGATTTTTTGATTTTGGTATGTGTTTTTCCTTTTATTTAGTAATATTGAATTACGAGTATATGCTGAACTCCTATTGTTTGTTGAATGACCAAACAAGTTGTTACTGAATATTGATTTTTGGTAACTAAAGTTTTTGTACTTATCCCAGATTCGGTTCTCCCGCGCCTCTATTTTTTAACTGGACATTCAACATTGCATTCGTTTGCATTTCTTGTTTGCAAATTCTTGCTTATCCATCCTTTCTATCTGTTTTTGGGGTTAATATGTTCTGTTATGATTTAGCTTTTATTGGTCTTGAGCAATCTACATTGTTCAACTTGTCAAGATTTTCCCATTATTAAAGGTCATTTTGTTAAAAGATTTACGAAATTTGTTTCTCTTAGGGCGATGTTGGTAATATTGATTTTTGTGGTCATTAATTTTTGAACAATCGATTTTATGAAATCATTGATGTCCGAGAAACTACCACTTTAGGAAGATTGTTGCGTTCCTTTTTGGGCCAGTCTAGAGTCATCATGTTATTTCTCTATTTCGAAATGGTGAGATCTTTAAGATAGATATTAACTTGTTCTAGAAACCCATAGCATGCGCTTTTGGTTGTTTAAAATCGTATGATGCCTTTAAGCTGATTACATATCAAGGTCGATTTTGAACATTTATAGTTTTATGATCGGAGTTCTCTTCTTTATCTCTCGCTATTTTCACCATTCTTTTTACATTTGGCTGAGTTCAACTTGCTTATTGCTTTAAACAAGTGTGTTTGCAATTTCTTTTTTTTTTTGATAACTTAGCTTCCAGGCTTACGCCCGACTATGCCGAGGACAACGGCTCGGCTCCTCATTGTTCTTTGCCAAGGTAAACCGCGGGATGTGCACGCATTGGCGTTGTTACGAAAGTCTGGCGGCGTACAACCGAGATCCTCCCAGGTAAAGAGAACAATTATGTTCGACCCCAATCTACTAATAACGATCTCTCCCGAATCGAACCCACACGGATGCTATTCAGTATGAGTTCCCACCAAATCTTTACCAGCTCGCATATGCCACGGGGAGCAATTTGATGGAGTAGGGATTTGAACCCCTGACCTCCACCCCACAATTGCTTGTGGTGGCCAAGTGGTGTGTTTGCAATTTCTCATTCTTGATTGTCTAATGCCAACAAATTTGACCGGCTTCAATAGCATAAAATATTTGTGCATAGGGTAACACATCCCTTTTCATTTACTGTAGTATAGGTTATAAAAAATAGGAGACTAACAGCTCTATTAAATGAATTCCATCTGTCATATCTGGAGGCTTTTAACAGAGTAATGTCTCAACGTGCCATCTACCATAATATTCTTTTACTTTTGCAGAAAAGGCTGAAGAAGTTTGAAGGAACACTTGGTATCTCACCTGAAGATTCAACTGCTCTTGAAGTGAGTTAATGTATTGATGAGATAAAATTGCATTTATTGTTATAATATCATTTTCTTGGCATTTTCATTATACTTGCATTTTCTTTTCTCTCGCTTTCGTTTCACTTTCTTGGCTACTTAGCATTATCAAGTTTTTGGCGCACTCTTGGGTTTGATTTACGAGGTACAGTTCAACTCTCTTTTGGGGTCCCTATAAATTAACCTTCCTCAATATTCGATCTTTATCACTAACCCTCATCACAAAGAAAGTGGGGGCAAGAAAAAAAAATTGTGCTTAAACTCTATTATACTATTTATTGGGTGTCTATCATCGATGTCGAAAAATGCGAGTTAAACCTTTTTATCTTAAATTAAAAATTATTTCTACGAAATGGGTATTATTGAGTTTCTACTTCTTTTGATGTTCAAATTGTGACAGTACTAAATGGGACTTTGAAAATTTCACACTCCATAATTGGACAATACCTATTTTTGAGGAGTAACTCGCATGTTTTTGGATCTTTAATTTTCTTTCTTTTAAAAAACTAGTTATGACCGAGTTTCTTGTTTTTAATGTTAAATTGAGGTGTTATTCTTAATCATCTTGAATTACATGACCTAGCAAGATAATTCTTCTATCAAGCAAATCAATTGCCTTTATGGATTAAATTTTACGTCTGTGTTAATTTATTATTTGCCTTCGATTGTTTGCGGTTGTTGTCTATACCTGCGGTTTAGACTTTAGACAGAAAATAGTAATTTCATATTATTCACTTTGTGAATTAAACCACCAAATCATAGGGTAGTTAAAATCTTTGTTGAGCAAAATACAAACTAAGATAAAGAGAAATGAGTTGTTACGCAATTATGAGAAAATATTGGTTTGACATGCGAAAATTAATATTCTTGAAATCCACAAATACAAGCTATCTCCCTCTCCGTTATTGACTAAAACCAATATATTTTCGAACATTAATACTTTTAATTACTACGTGCACGTGCTTGGTGCGGGCTGATTATTAAAATATACTTATTAATTAATATATATACTTAAGGCTTTGATCTAATTAACTAAAGAATCAGTTTATTAATAGATATTCTCGCAACTTATTAACGTGATTGATAATAGGACAAAAATTGATCGAAGTTGGATGAATGCAAGTCGCATAACGGATGAGTATGAGAATGGAATTGAACAATTTTTGAAATTCGCTCAACAAAATCGAACGGAACTCGATAGAAAGTATTATTGTCCTTGTGTCAATCTGTGTGAATGGGAGACGCCATGAAGTTGACAAGATACGTGAACATCTTCTTTGTGATGGAATAAATAAGAATTACACAACATGGACATGGCATGGTGAACTGTTAAACGTTCCAGCTAAGCAAACTGATGAAGATATGGACGATCGGTTAGAGGACATGATTCGTGATGTAGGACAAGAGTTTTTTCAGCATGCACATGTGTGTGATACTTTGAAAAGTGATTCGAAGATACCTTTGTATCCGGGGTGTAAAAATTTCACCCGGTTGTCAGTAGTGTTGAATTTGGTTAATTTGAAGGCAAGAAATGGGTGGAGCGATAAAAGCTTCACTTTGAATTGCTTGATTTGTTAAAGGAAATGTTTCAAAAAAATAACACATTGCTTGAACCGTAACTATGAGGCGAAGAAGATATTGTGTCCAATGGGTATGGAGTATAAGAAAATACACGCGTGCCTAATGATTGCATATTGTACGAGAAAAGAGTATGAAGCATTAAGTAAGTGCCCCAGTGTGGGGTATCACGGTACAAAAATCAAGTATGGTGATTGTACTATTGATGAGAGCACAAAACAAGGTTCCCGTGAAGGTGTTATGGTATCCTCCAATAATTCCAAGGTTTAAGCGATTGTTTGCTAATGCAAATGATGCAATGAACCTTACATGGCATGCATATGCGAGAAAATGTGATGGAAAACTTCGTCATCCCATTGATTCTCCACAAATGAAGAAAATTGACAATTCATTTCCATTTTGGGAGTGAGGCAAGAAACCTTAGGCTTGGACTTGCTACAGATGGAATGAATCCATTTGGTAGCTTAAAAAAGAACCACGTTTATGGCCCATTACTCGCTCATAATTTACAACCTACCTCATTATTTGTGTATGAAACGAAAATATATGATGTTGTCTATGATGATTTACGGCCCAAAACAAAATCAGGAAATGACATAGATGTTTATTTAAGTCCTTTGATTGAAGACTTGAAGATGTTGTGGGAGGAAGGGGTTGATGTGTTTGATGGGTATCGTCAGCACAGTTTCAAGATGCGTGCATTGTTATTCTGTACCATTAATAACTTTCCAGCATATGTAAACTTGAGCGGGTATAGTGTTAAAGGGCATCACACATGCCCTATATGTGAAGAAAACACATGCCATATACAATTGAAACATGGAAAAAAGATTGTTTACAATAGACATCGGATATTTCTCAGAGCTAATCACCCATATCGTAGATTGAAAAAAGCTTTTAATGGATTTCAGGAGGATGGAATTGCGCCAACACCCTTAACTGGTGAGGAGGTTTATGATCGAGTGAAGGACATAAATACTATCTTTGGAAAGACCCAAAAGAAGGCAACAGAGAAGAATATTTGGAAGAAGAGGTCGATATTCTTTGATCTTCCATACTGGTGCGATCTAGATGTTAGACATTGTATAGATGTTATGCATGTGGAGAAAAATGTGTGTGATAGTGTAATCGGAACACTTCTCAACATTAAAGGCAAGACAAAGAATGGTGTGAAAGCTCATCAAGATCTGCTTGAGATGGGTATACGTCCACAGTTACATCCACAATCAGTAAATAAACGGACATATTTTCCCCCAGCATGTCATACTTTGTCAAAAAAAGATAGAACAAGTTTTTGCCAATGTCTACGGGGCATGAAAGTGCCACAAGGATACTCGTCAAATGTTAAGCGCCTTGTGTCAATGCAATATTTGAAATTAGTTGGCTTAAAGTCTCATGATTGTCACACATTAATGCAACAACTTCTACCAGTGGCTATACGTGACATTTTGCCTAAGAATGTGAGACATGTCGTAACTCGTTTATGCTTATTCTTCAATGTTATATGTAGCAAAGTCATTGACCCTCTCAAGTTAGATGAGTTGGAAAATGAAGTTGCTATTATATTGTGCCAATTGGAGATGTATTTTCCTCCTTCATTTTTGACATAATGGTTCACTTAATTGTTCATTTAGTGAGGGAGATTAGATTGTGTGGCCTGTTTTTTTGAGGTGGATGTACCGGTTGAGCGATACATGAAGATATTGAAAGGGTATACCAGGAATCCATATCGTCCGAAGCATCTATTGTTGAAAGGTACATTCTTGAAGAAGCTATTGAGTTTTGTCTGAGACTACATGTCACAAGCCAAGTCGTAGGGCTTCCCAAGACTCGTCACGAGGAAAGATGTGGAGGTAAGGGTACACAGGGCATGAAAGTTCAAACCAAGGGTCGAGAAGAAGTGCTTCAAGCACATTTGTATATATTGAACAACACTGATGAGGTTTTCCCTTACTTGTCTACTCACAAGACACTTGTGAAGACAAATAACCCTCGAATGAACGAAAAATGGTTGTTGAGCGAGGCATAACAAGACTTTCTTGAAGTGGTTTAAAAAAAACATTGATCATGATGATAGTGCTTCGATACATTAAAATGGCTAGCAAATGGGCCTAAGTTTGATGTCATAACTTGGAGTGGATACGATATCAATAAATATTCATTCTACACAAAGTCACAAGATGACAAGAGTCTTTGTTCAAAAATTGGGGTTACACTTCAGTGAGTCCATGCATTTTTCTAGTTCAAAAGATAAAAACCCGGTTGTGGCATCCATAAGTTACTTTGGAGTCATTGAAGACATTTGGGAGATTGATTATGTAAAATTTAGAGTGCACTTTTTTTTAAGTGTAAGTGGATTGATAATAACACTTGGTGTGCAAATCGATGAATTGGGATTTACGTTGGTGGACCTTCACAAGGTAGCTTATAAGACGAGCCTTTCATTATGGCATACCAAGCAAAACACATTTTTTACGTCAATGATCCATGTAATGAAAGGTGGTCGATGGTTCTTCGGGTAGAAACATGGAAGGTGCTCATCAAATTGATGAATCAACACTTGATAATTGTGAGACTCTTTCTTTCTCAACATGCATGCCTTCTATCATTGAAGAAAATGATGTGGACGACGTACATGCCACTCGTAATGATCATAATGAAGGCATATGGGAGAACGTTCATATCTAACCACATTCAAATATAAATTATAAGGTAAAGCGATAATGTTTCGAAATAATACTATTTGTAAATTAATACATCTTAAGTACTATTGTAGAAACTTATAATAAGAACATATTAACTCTTTTGGGAAAAAATATCAAATTTGTTTCCTAGGCATACCAAAGTCAATGCATTAGAATGTTAGTATGATGAAACAAGTCTTTTTTGTATTTAACTACATATATGATATAGTTATTTTCGTGTTTACAATTGATTTAATGTATATGTTATAATTGACCTTTGTTATTTGATTGTCTAAACAGCACAAACTCAAGGAATCAACAAAAGCGCGTGACATTAAATAAGAGAGAAGCAAGATTCAAGATCACTTTCGGTATAAGAATCAATTAATCTGCTATTTTTTATTCGAATTCACATGTTTTACAACTATTAGACATATTTTATTCGAATCAATGATGAATCCCTTTTAAATAGGCAAATGGCCACTCCATCCAGCTCCCATTCCACTAGGTCTCCTCCCGGTTCCCCTCCTTCACAGACAACATCGAAGAGGACTAGACGAACTACACGGTGTCGAGATATGACCAGTCTCCGCATGGGTGGGAGTAAGCTACCCTACGATTTTGATAGTATCACTGGAAAAACTGAAAGGTTACATCAAGTGAAGTTGAGCACTTATCTGGGGACCCTTGCTCGAGACAAGGTTTCTATTTTGTATTCTACATGGCGGCATGTCTGGGAGGTTGATAAGAATATGATTTGGCAAGATGTTTTGGTATTTCCATTAAGCCCTCCATGTTATAGTTTTTCATGTATTTAAATATATTATTACTTTTCACTAACTCTTCAATTTTAATTTATAATGTAGACCAATTTTGATATTGAGAATACGAATGTGTTGAAGAAGGGTCAATTTCATCCGTGGGGCTAAAATTTAGGCAACATAAGTCATATTTGACAAGGATGTACGTATACGGAAATATAAACACCTATCTCCTTGTGGGACTTATAATATCCCGCCGATACATGGAATGAATTCAAACAGAGGGTTGGACCCAACTTGGAAAGTAAGTTTGGGTTATTATTTTTAAATTATCATTATATCTCATTGTGGTTGATAGTTTTAAAATTAATTAATTTGTTATCTATCACAAGAAAAAAGAGAAAAAGCACAAGAGATTCGAGGCAATGAACACCACCCACACGTTTGTCTCGTGGTGGTTATGCATTGCTAAAGGAGAACGTCATGGCGGATATAAGAAGAAAAACGCATGGAGGAAGCATCACAATCTGGTGTTGATATAGATGTTGATCCTCCGTCTTCTCCTGACGCCATTATTTGTGGAAGTTGGGCGCGCAAAAAAATCTGGTGAAATGACATCATAAACATCATACCGTAGTTGCTTAGAGGATTGTAAGTTTTAAATTTCATTGAAGTTATAATTAATTGTAACAATAATTACAAATCATTTTATAAGTTTCTCTTTTGTTGGTTGTAGGATCGATTGGAGGAGCAATCCACACGGGGTTCTTTCGTTCCCCATGGACGTCGGGATATCTTGACTATTGCCATTGGGCGGCTAGAGCACCCAGTCGTGTTTGTCTTCTTTGGATTTGGCGTGGGGATTTGGGATTACTTTGGAGCACCTATACGTCGATCCACCACATTATCATCATCAACCAATGATTTGGAGCATCTAAGAAAGGTGATTACACTTGATGTCACAGAGATGTTCATGAAGCAATTCGGCCCCGCACTAGAATCTTTAGGTGTTACTTCTCGGGCCCCGATTGTGCGGATATGCACTTTGTTGGACGAGTCGGCCACAAAGGGTAGTTTTATAGGCTATTCTCGATCCATCGAAGAGGAGGCTCATCTTGATATGTCCGATCGGTGTGGGTTATATGTCGATGGGAATCCTCCCGCTAGTGGCCTTTGGGAAAGTGCATGAGGGGGTTCAACCATACACGGTGTGGCTTTGACCGATGATTTGGTGAAGGTGGTGGTTGAGGATGTTCGAGATGTCGATGCACGGGTCCTGGTGCCCCGCCGAGGTCAACTTAGTGAGAGAGGCCTTAGGTGGTTTTATTGCATGGCCAAGACATCTTGTGAGAACTGTTTCAACAAAGGTATTCCTTTATGTTTGTCTTTTATTAACATAACAATTGAATATACTAAAATGTAGTACTTGTACACTAATATTACATTTTTAGGATATCGGCGACCTAAGAAACGGGTTCCACTGCGATAGGTCAAAACCCGTAGATCCCATTTTTGCATTACTTAGCATTGCCCACTTACTTTATGATAATCCGTTGAAAGTCACTTGGGATCGATTGTATTTGGCGTGGATAATGATATCCCACTATACATTAACCATCAAGAAATTCTGGAAATTATTCGAGGGAAACGTGTATCCGAGCATCTCGATTATACAATTATAGATCATGTAAGTACATTTTCAATTTTAGGTGTAGCTCCATAATACAATTACTTTTGTTATTACATTCATTGATTTATAGTTAATATTTTACTTTTTTGAACATGTTAGGTTCATGAATAAATTAAGTATCGAGTCAAGGAATGATGACGTGTATGGATTTCTTGATCCTCAATCCATACAAAAGTCGGAAATAAGAAAGAAGAATCCATACGATACATTCTAAGACATATCCAGATTCAAGAAAACAGTTTACTTAGGAGCTTACATCAATTAGTAAGTACAACTCATATTTTTACCTTACAAAATAAAAAAACACTAAATTTAATCAATAAATTTATTCTAATGTAGTCAACACAACGGCAACTCTTTCTAATTTGTCCTAAGGACAATGTTGTGGTGTGGTTGTGTTCGCTACACAAAAAGCCCGATCGACATCAAATTCATAATACAGAGGTAAGTTTACTTTGGGCTTTTACATTGTATGTTTTGATCTTACAAATTAATTAATATAATTAATGTTTCTTTTAAATAGTCTTTGTCACCCCATCTAATAAGTTGGATGGAAAATCCACAAGTAAATCGAAGATCCTTCAATGGATTTTTCCCAAAGTAAGTAATTTACAACTTTTGAATATCCAAAACCATATTTTATTAGTTTTTACAATAATTATGTCATATATGTAATTAAATTTCATTATTGATTTTGAAGTGTAATAAACAACATGGAGACTATGAATGTGGATATTACATAATGCATTGGATGTGGACCATAGTCCTAAGGTATTAGATATAATTGGAATGAGGTAATATAGTTTTTATTTTAACAAGTTAGATTACTCATAGTGTTTATTATTTATTGTGTTAATTATGTACTATTTGATGCGAGATATTTAGTGATCCCAAAGCACTCGTCCAAAGCGACATTAAAGAAGTTCGGGCTAATTGGGCAAAATACTTTTTGGAAGTCGAAATCGATCATTGGATAGTTAGGGTAGCTCGGATTGTGGAAGGTAGTCTCGAAATACTTTGTTGTTTCTCCTTTTCTCATTTTTCACCCTTTCCTTTTAAGTGTCAAATCTCTACGTGTCTTTGGATTTTATGGATTTGGTGTTGTGCACCTTGTTTATAATATATATTGGCATGTAATTGTTGTATTGAAATGGCTTTTGTTGGTTATGGTTCAATGATGGGAATTTACTCGTTATGGTTCTCAGTTAAAAGAATGTTTTTCTTTTCACATAGGACATGGAGGATTTACGATGTCTCATGTTAGTTTCTTGGCTTTTGTCAGAATCACACTGTTGAAAAATAATGGCATGTTTTTGATTTCACATAGGACATGGAGGATTTATGGTTCTTTTTTACATTTCACTTTGTAGAAAAACATTAATAATACTAAAACTAGATGTCCTATCTCTTTATGAGTTCATGTGGATGAATAGGTGATGCCCAAGATTGAAATTTATTTATTCTTTGATTGAGGAGATGATGATTTTTCTTGGATTTTGGTGAATCTAAGATTTGTTTTTTCATTTCTTATTAAGGTTTTAGTTGAATATTGTCCAAAATCATCATTTACTTCCTTGACCCCATTTTCCTTTTAGCTAGTTTCTTGTTGTCCTCACTACCATATTTTCAATAATAGTATTGATAATGCTTGTTGGGATAAAAATTATTTATCAAGAGGGCAATTCTTGAATTCATAAGAACAACATGAAAATTGTTATCCATGTTAGATGTCATTATTTGATAAAAAAAAAAAAAAAATTTGTTCTCTAAACTTGTTCACATTATTTGTTGATTTGTTGTTGTTTTCTAAGACATGTTTTTTTAGCATATCTAAGTAATATTTCACTTTTTGATGAAGAAGTTTGGAATTAATATTATTTACTCAATATTATCTCATGTGGTGGCTATCATTTCTTATTTCATGATTTAAAATTTTTGATCCTTATTCAATGTTTAAAATAATTTTGGGTTTGTAATTTGATCCCCGAGCTCGTATGAAGATTATTCATAAATTCATTGTCATTTATTCTTTATGTTACACTCAATTGTTTAATAGTTAAGCATCTTTTTGTTGTTTAATTTGGAATCTTGGATAACGAGTTTAAGACGACGAGGAATAATGGTTCGAGATCAATTTTTGCAAATTCCAAAAAGGAAGATGCCATTCAAAACCAATAAGTTCTTTGTACAAAGAATGGGAGGGCCTCAACTATACAACCAAAGAAGAGGTTTCAATTTTACGAGAAGATATTGAATGAGATTGTTTCAACATTTTTTGGATCGGTGCGAATATTGTTTTTGGAACATTTTTCATGTGTTGGAATGATATGCTTTGGTATGATTGTAACTTTTCGGGATATGCAATTACTAGAATCCTTTTTTGTGTCATATTTGTATGTAATTTTCATTAATGGAGAAATTAAACTTATGTCGGTTGTTGAATATGTGGTGGGAACATCTTTTTGTTGTGTGTATTTGATTGGTTGGATTTGTGTCAGTTGTTCTTTTGCTTTATGGAATTTCGGGTTTTATTTTGATGTATGAAATTGCATATTGGTTTCCGTTTTATAAAACAGTTTTAAAAAAATTGAAAATATTACATCGGTTGTAATACAAACCGATGTAATAAACTCCACATATTTACATCGGGTGATTTCAAAACCGATGTAAAATAAAACAATATTTACAGCGTTTATACATTGCCGATGTAACAATTGGAAAATTCTACATCGGTTTCTACAATAACCGATGTAAATAACCACTTTTTTTACATCGGTTGAAAACTCAACCGATGTAAAAATGTTTTACTACATCGGTTATCAAACCGATGTAAAAAAGGCTCCTTTTCCACTACGCTGGTTTCTACATCGGTTGAAAAACCGATGTAAAATGTGTCAAATAACCGATGTAAAAAGCCTGTTTTGTAGTAGTGAAACTTTTAAATAAAGTCTAACATTTGATCATATTATCATATATATCTCATACATCAACTATTACATGTGGTACTGGTAATTAATAAAACGAAAATGAGGACATTCCTTCATATGATCATTACATATATCTTGTAATAAATTATATAATTATGAAAATAATTGTATCGAAATAATTTTATTTGTTGTGGATTGGTGATTTGCGATGTGGTGGCTGATAATCAGTCTCGATAAATCTTCTTCCCTGAAAATTGAGGAATGTAAATCCATTTCTCTAACATTGAGATGTGGCCATCTTGAACCCTACATAAATATTGGTACAAAATATAACCAAATTAAATCATGTCACACATTTTACTTTTCCATACTTGACATATGTTTTGACATTTTTAAACAATTGTTTGGCCCACCATTGAATATATATATATATATATATATATATTCTTATGATGAAATTAAATGCTATATTAGTTTCAACATACTAGTAAAAATTCAACCTATCATATAATGGGTGTGTTTGCAATCACCGAAGAAAAATGCTTCTCATTTTTTGGCTTCAAATAATCATTTTTTAGTGTTTGCAAGTACCAACTTCTCGCTTCTCGATTCTATTTAATTTAATCAAAATCTAAAAATTGGGAGAGATGTGCTTTGATCTGTTATGCTTCTAGTTTGAATTTTACAAATAAATAAGTACTTTTACAATTTTTTTCCACCGTACACTCTCAAATTCTTATTCTCAACTTTGGATTTCATTTTCAAACATGTTCACTTGGTTTTATACCATTAATTTGGGCTTCAAGACTTGAGTTTTGTGTTGTTTTTGAGTATTTTGAGTCATTTGAGTAGCCAAGCCATGTTGAGAGCCAATTATATTGAGTTTATAGTCATAGTAATGAATCGTGTATCAAAAGAAGTACAAACGAGCAAACAAAGAGAGATTGATTTGAAGAAACGCCCAAACGCGTCTGAAATTTCCATCACTGGCAGTGTTTCGTATTTTGGCCATAACTCTCTCTACAAAATTGATATTGAGATGATTCAAGTGGCTATGGAAAGCTAAGAGATAGGGCTACAACTTTGAAGAAGGGCTCAAAAGCAAATTCCAACATTTGGTGGGTGAAAAACTCAGGCGGGCGCCGCAGCGCCGTCCACGGCGCTGCAGCGCCCAGGACAGCAAATTCACTCCAAAATTCACGTCCCGGGCGCCGCAGGCACTCCGTCCCGGCGCCGCAGCGCCCCGGACGGAAATTCCTAAGTTCTTCCACCTTTTTCTTGGCTTTTTGAGGGGCTATAAATAGATAAATGGGAGGCTTGATCTAGGGTATGGAGGAAAGGTCGGGAATACACCCAAGAACACAAGAAACACATCAATTTCATCAAGGAAGAATCAAGGAAAGAATCTGGTCGAATCGGAGCTTGAGGATTGAAGATTAATCGAGAGATTATCCATTTTCCTAAGTTTTCTCATTCTTTGTGCTTTAATCTTTCATTTTAGCTTGTCATGAATATGAACAATTTGTCATGAGTTGTTTATTTGTAATGAGTAGCTAAACTTCTTGTGATTTCCGGGTTTTGGAAGTAGATTAATTGAACTCTTGTTGAATGTTTTAATCTTAGTTGAAGCTATTGTCCTGAAGCCTATTTGAGTACTTTGTTCTTATTCTTGTTTTATCATTTGGCCAATGATTTAACTTGTTTGATATATTGATTCATAATTCGAGAGATGAGTTTCAATATTAGATCGTGAGTACTTGACATGAATATTTGCATAATCGAGAGGTTTGTGAATATTTGTGAGGATATTTGATCTTTTGTGCATTTGGGAGTTGTGTATCTTATGTTGAGTAGAGATACTAGCATAGATATTTCAATCTACACTTTATATACATCTCAAGAGGAGGATAAAATACCGTTGTGATCGTCTTATAAGTGTATTGATAATAACTTTGGCTTTGATTAAATCGTAAACAAGAGGAATATTAATTGAAACCATAACCCGGAATCCATTTCATTTCCCTTGATAATTCCACTATTATTTTCATCTTGTGTTTTTGTGGTTATTCTTGTCTTTTCTTCCACAACAATCATTCATTTTGATCGCCTAAATAAAAATAAGGCTATCTTAGTTCAATACTTAGCGCATTAATTTATTAGTCTCCGTGGATACGACCTTGCTTACCCTATTCTATAAACTACACCGTACACTTTGCGGTGAAGCTAAAAATAAAGCGAACAAGTTTTTGGCGCCGTTCTTGGGGACTAATACAATTTTTGGTGCTAATATTGCGATAGATAGAATTATTCTTAATTTAGACATTTTTTTTTTTTTTTTTATTTTTCTTTTGTAAATTCTACTTCTACAATGCTTGATTTGTTTCTTTGAATTGGTATAGGTGCACCCGCTCGGATGGAAGATGCAAAACCATCTTTGGAAGACGTCCTCATTTCACTCATGAATCAAATGACTTGATTATGAGTCAAATAAATTTATTCATGAGGGAAATGGGAAATAGCCTTAATAAAAACGAAGCAAAGATGGACAAGATGCGATTTGCGATTGACACATTGGCGAATACTATGGATTCACGATTGAAAAATCTTGAGACTCAAATGGGCCAATTAGCTAAAATTGTTAGTGGGCAACATCAAAAGAGCCATTTTTTAAGCACCATCAAGCCAACTCGAAGGAACAATATAGTGCCATTCATCAAAGGAGTGGTGGTTTTTGAATACGAGAGCCACGTCGGATTAAATCGGGGAGTATTTCTATCTCTCACTCAATTGAAGATCCTCATCTTGATAAAAATATGTGCACTCTAGATGTAAGCTTCACTACGTATCAAATTTTAAGAAGCATACACTTGAAGGAACAATGTTTGAAAATGGTGATCAATTCACATGTTCTACAGACTTCATGATATATAATGTGAGTAAAGATAGAAATATCTTTACTATGATTGATAAACCATTTTTCATCATTAGGAGCACATTTCTTGATTTCCAAAAGACCATCAACATTGTGATCCTGAATCATCCACATCTTAAATACAATCAAGGATCACCTATACTTTTGGAAAATACGGCGTGGCATGATCGACACTTGTTTTTGGATCCCTGGTTGAGTAAAACAAAAGTCCTATAAAGACTTTAAATTTAGCGCTTGTTGGGAGGCAACCCAACGGTTTGTGGTGTGATTTTTGTTTTTGTTTGTTTTTTTTTTAAAAAAAAAAAAAAAAACCTGAGTGTTGTTGTACGTCATCACGTACGGGTGACCCGTGTGCTAGGCGCATGACCCGTGCGTCCTTCAGCTGAGATAATATTAAGGTACAAAATTTGAAGTGATGGTTGAAGGAAGAAGTCCTAGCGATATGAGGAGATGCCAAGGAGGGCCACCACCCGCACAATGAATCGTAAATCCACATTTTATATTGAAATTCTATCTTCTCTTACGTGCGATATAATTTCATTTAAGTTTGGGGGGAGAGATAGTTATTTTGATATGAAATGTGTGGATTAAAAACAAAATTGCATTTTTGTGTGTTTTCATATAGTTGCATGTAGAGCATTTTAGGTTGCATTTGCATTAGAAACACGTTTATTGTTTTAGCACGTTTATTGCTTTCATAGATTTTAGGGAGTGAGTTGATCTCTTGATTGTAACTTATGCTTGATTTTGAAAATTTTGTATTGTTAGGATTGGGTGTTGAGTATGAGTTGATTGAGCCATGAATAGATGATATTGAGCATGTGGATATTGAGAACATGGTTTGATGCTTTGAATTACGTATTTGCAAGCCTGTGAGCTTTTGAGCCTTTACTGCTTTCATCATATGCAGTCTTGTTGATTGATTTGAGTGTATCATTCATGTTGTTAGAATTCCAGAACTTGCTCTGGTATCTCTATCAAAGTCACATGTTGTATGCGAATTGTGAAAATGATCAAAGGCCATTTTTTTTGTTAGCCCTTCAAGCCTTTTGCTTACCTAATGATGATATTGAAATCCCTAGTTAGCCAACTTGAACCTATTGCCTAATTTCTTGATAGCAACAATTCAAGCCTTAACTTGATATATTTGTTACCCTACACTTGAGCGTATAACATTGAGTAAAGGGAATGAATGAGGTTGAATGAGTTGGAATTGAAAAATTGGATAATTGTACAAAATTGGTTGATGGGAACAAAAGAGAAAGAAAAGGAGGAGAAAAGAAATGTTGAAAATTCATAAAAGAGTCGAAAAAAAAAAATTTTGACTTTATGATGTGAGTTTTCATTGAATGAACTTGGAGGCTAAGAATTGTATGTGAGGTGATAATGTTTACAAAAGAAAGGGGATGGAGATAAGAAGAGTTGATGAAAATGAGAGATGATTTGGGTAGCATATTAAGCTTTGACGTAGATGATTTATATGCTCACCGGTATATATGCTCGAGTTTGAGTCACTCTATCCATATTTTCCTACCCCAACCAAAGAGCCTTCATTACAACCAAAGGAAAAAGTCCTTTTTGATTCACAATTTTGCATACATCCTAGTGGCGGAGATATGAGACGATTTGCAAGCCTATGGTAATTCTGCAATATTGAATTGAATTGAGCGTAAACACGTCCTATATTCATTCGAGATGAGAGTATACTGATTGATCTTTGTGAGGTGTAATTCTTAGCATTTACCATGGTTTCTTTAATATGTGCTCTATGTTAGATGTTTGAGGATTGGTTAATTCGTTGCTTGATACCTACAATGAACAATACAAAAATTTTATGGAGTTGTTGTGCGTTCAACTTTTCATTACTCCCAGTCATGTTTTGTCTTGTTTTTAAAAGTGTTGACCGGGACGACCAACATTTAAGTTTGGGGTATTTGTTCACTTGGTTTTATACCATTAATTTGGGCTTCAAGACTTGAGTTTTGTGTTGTTTTTGAGTATTTTGAGTCATTTGAGTAGCCAAGCCATGTTGAGAGCCAATTATATTGAGTTTATAGTCATAGTAATGAATCGTGTATCAAAAGAAGTACAAACGAGCAAACAAAGAGAGATTGATTTGAAGAAACGTCCAAACGCGTCTGAAATTTCCATCACTGGCAGTGTTTCGTATTTTGGCCATAACTCTCTCTACAAAATTGATATTGAGATGATTCAAGTGGCTATGGAAAGCTAAGAGATAGGGCTACAACTTTGAAGAAGGGCTCAAAAGCAAATTCCAACATTTGGTGGGTGAAAAACGCAGGCGGGCGCCGCAGCGCCCGTCCACGGCGCTGCAGCGCCCGGGACAAAGAAATTCACTCCAAAATTCACGTCCCGGGCGCAAGCAGCGCCGTCCCCGGAACGCCGCAGCGCCCCTGGACGGAAATTCCTAAGTTCTTCCACCTTTTTCTTGGCTTTTTGAGGGGCTATAAATAGATAAATGGGAGGCTTGATCTAGGGTATGGAGGAAAGGTCGAATACACCCAAGAACACAAGAAACACATCAATTTCATCAAGGAAGAATCAAGGAAGAATCGGGTCGAATCGGAGCTTGAGGATTGAAGATTAATCGAGAGATTATCCATTTCCTAAGTTTTCTCATTCTTTGTGCTTTAATCTTTCATTTTAGCTTGTCATGAATATGAACAATTTGTCTATGAGTTGTTTATTTGTAATGAGTAGCTAAACTTCTTGTGATTTCCGGGTTTTGGAAGTAGATTAATTGAACTCTTGTTGAATGTTTTAATCTTAGTTGAAGTTATTGTCTTGAAGCCTATTTGAGTACTTTGTTCTTATTCTTGTTTTATCATTTGGCCAATGATTTAACTTGTTTGATATATTGATTCATAATTCGAGAGATGAGTTTCAATATTAGATCGTGAGTACTTGACATGAATATTTGCATAATCGAGAGGTTTGTGAATATTTGTGAGGATATTTGATCTTTTGTGCATTTGGGAGTTGTGTATCTTATGTTGAGTAGAGATACTAGCATAGATATTTCAATCTACACTTTATATACATCTCAAGAGGAGGATAAAATACCGTTGTGATCGTCTTATAAGTGTATTGATAATAACTTTGGCTTTGATTAAATCGTAAAACAAGAGGAATATTAATTGAAACCATAACCCGGGAATCCATTTCATTTCCCTTGATAATTCCACTATTATTTTCATCTTGTGTTTTTGTGGTTATTCTTGTCTTTTCTTCCACAACAATCATTCAATTTTGATCGTCTAAATAAAAATAAGGCTATCTTAGTTCAATACTTAGCGCATTAATTTATTAGTCTCCGTGGATACGACCTTGCTTACCCTATTCTATAAACTACACCGTATACTTGCGGTGAAGCTAAAAATAAGGCGAACAAAACACTACCAACTTATAATCCTCAACTATTTCTACTTCTACTATAATAAACCATTTCTTCTAAAAGCAAAAGTTTTGCAAACACTCCCAATTAATAAATGTAATTATATAATTGTACTTGTGTTGTGAATCACTTTTCCTTAATATAGAATAAGTGTATATTTATGTAATTATCCTGTGATTGAATTAAATCACTTATATATTTTAGTATTTGTTTAGTCATTTTCAATTTTGGACATTGTGAAAGAGACTGATCAAATGGATAATTAGGCTCAGGTCATCTCATCACATCTTAAATATTTAAGGCTCAATTTGGTACAGGAAACTAACATTCCATTAAAGATCATTTAAGACAATGAAATTCCACTTGCAATTTTTGTTTCTTTCAATCAAAGATTTTGGCTGTGAAAATGAAATGAGCCTAATTTAGAGTGGTCTTAGGAGTTAGGACATAAGAATATCACCATCTCATTTTATGATTATATTTATTTAATTAATACCTATGTTGTTTGTACCACGGATGCATACATTTTTATTTGCTTTCATTAATTACATTATCCCTTTTTGCATTTCTATTTAGAATAAATGATTTTTGCTAAATTGAAATGATCATAACACCTTGTATATTTCTGAAAACTAATAAAATCGTCCAAAACTTTTGGCTATGCTGATTTAATTTAAACGATTAATGTTTTTCACATTTTTAAAACTATAAATGAAAAGTCCAAATTTGTACGCTTTGTCTCATTTTCAAAATGTGCTATTTCATAATTTGGTGTTTCACATAAAAAGCTTCATAAACAGTTTTTAGTTACCTTTGATATTCTTGTTGCGTGCAGCAAAGCGTTGTGAAGAGAAGACTTACATTCTTCACTATTTCCTGCATTTCTAATTTGCGTTAGGTAGAGTTGATTATATGTGAATACATAAGAAAATTGAAAAATATGCATTCCTATTGATTAAAATAATTTATTATATTCAGTACTGCATAAACTTGTATGATCTAATTAGTGTTGTAAAAATCTATCCAGGCAGCCTATCGTCTCTTAGCTGAGGTGATTATGTCCAAATCGGTGGAAAAATGACTTGGCCAAAAATTGGGCTCAATTAGGCGTTAGGCGCCGGACTGCGATCCGATTAGCCCATAGAAAATTTGCAACAATGGTTCTAATTGCTAGAATTACTTTTGACAATATTTGTCGTGTGTATGCATCTCATACACCAAAAATGGAAATGTTTAAGAAGGCCTACACAAAAAGTTACTGACAATGAGTCCTCACCATGAATCAAAAATTTGAGGTAAATTTTTGAATCAAGATTTTAGTTGGTCAAGAAAAAAAAAAAAAAAAAAGAGAGACAACATTAATGATAAAGAAATGAAAAATTTTAGTTATGAGCAGGAGGCCTGGTCATTGGCCTAGAATAATCCGAAAAAAATCCAGAATGACTATAATATTGTTTCTTGAGATCAGGTTTGAGCCAAGACATAGATTGATGATGAATCTTAATTAATGAAATTACACCTGACTTTGTTCCTTTAATGCCTTTGTTTTTCTTGCAAAGATCCTCTGTTTCTTTTGGATTTAAACTGGTTGCACTTTTGATAGGCCTTCTTTTCCCCACATTTGGACTAAAGTTCATGCTGAATTTAAGCTTCTCCTCTATCTGCATCCAAAGAATTAACAAAAAGATAAATTAAAAAAAAAACTTTTTTTTTTTGCTAATAATATCAAATCGTAGCATACATTTAATTAATGCAATAAACTTAAACTCAGTCCTTTGGAGGAAATTTAGAATATTCAAACCTTGTGAGGGTGAAATTTGTTGTGAGAAATCCAAGTATTTAGAGCAAAAGGTCTTGCATTACATGCATGCATAAAGTAGCAAAGAAACAAGATGAAGAAAGAAATTTTGAGACACATAATTTGATGTTGATAGAAACTTATATATTCTCTGTGAAGAGTCAGAAGAGAGTTTCAAGAGTATGAGAATTTAAATACTAGTGCTTTTGAGGCTGCAATGAAGTGTGACTTTGCCTATGATTAGACAGTCTTGATTCCAGAAGGTGAGAAGCATTAAATAAAGGTTATGAGATGTACTATTCAAATACCATATTTTTAACTCAAGTATATATGCAGATCCAAATTTCAACTATGAGTCGTGTTATAAAAAATGTTAGACGCTAGACAGACGGGGTTTAGGGAATAGATTAGAAAGGTCTAATTAAAAGAAAAATATAGGTGATCAAAGAGAGTATAGCGTCTAGGCGAGACTTGGAAAGGATTAGTCAGGGAATTTTTAGAATTGTGACAGTGAGAATGGTTATTATTTATGGACTATAAAACAGATGAAAGGAGAACAGTTAGATAAGTTGTCCTAAGTTGGAACAAAACTATATTTGCTGTAGCAAGAGACAAATTAAAAAGAGACTGTAGCATTGGAACATGGAGTCAAGTGTTTGACAAGACCTATGATAATTGAGTAAAAATGAAGTTCCATATCATCTTCACAAACTTCACGTTGTCTAACAGTTTTGTCAGGTCCCAATCAACAGAATTTTTCTTCAATGCATAAATACAACGTATTATTTATTTATTTATTTTTTTCGATCCAGTGTATCCTTCATTATTCGGGGCACACACCCCATAGTCCTAATCTCTCGTGGAGGTGGGACAATCCCAAATCCAATACTTCACGTTAGTAAAGTTTCAAGAATGGTATCTCGGGGCTACAATTGCAACCCTTCATCAGCGGACCCTACCCCTGAGGTTTACGTATTAATCTTGTTAGTGGCCGCATTTTGTGTCTGGGTTCTATTCGTCATTTTACTGTGTTCTGTCAGGTTTTAAGGATTTTTTAACGCTGCCCATTTAAGCAGAGATGGTAGGTTGGACTTATTTCTGTTACACAAATTAAGAGCAAATTTCTATTAGGGGTCATCTTATGTCCTAAATAATTTTCATTACAAAGTGATTACAATGGAGCCTTTGACAATGGCTTTACAAACAGAAAATGAAAAATTACAAGGAAATGAAAATCTGACTATTACAACTTGAAACAACAGAAAGCCGAGTTGAGTAGAACTCTATCCGCAAGACAAATACGTTCCGGCTAGTGCTCACGGTACGACGTAATGTCCCCAAATATAAAACGGCTTAACCTCCTCTGTGTACAGTAGCACTATTGACACAAAGGCACCTTTCGAACTCGAAGGAGCGAGAACTGGCTGCTGGACTCGAATGCAGAGTGAAATATTGTTGAAAATGTGATATGAAATGTTACAACACTTTTCACGACACCTTTGAAATATGCAGAATGTATGCGATTTTTCTATGTTGAACACTACACTAAAACCAGATATATATAGGCAACAAAAATCCACCTGCTGGGAATTAAACATGGCAAGTTGATGGGCATTAACCTTCTTTGTAACAGTCAGGTGTTACAACATATTGATGACCACATTATGGGGGTTACCACCCCATTATCTGAGGAGTTACAGACTCCAACAGTCAACTATGAATCTGGACACCTGCAATGTCCAGGTTCATCGAGCGGCCCAACACCCAACAATCACTTGTGCCAAGCCCATTTTCGAGTGACAAAACTGTGGTCCAGGTTCATCGAGCAGCCCAACACCCAACAGTCACTTAAATTCTGGACTCGGGCCCAATAGGGTCGGGCCGTCCCAAGGCCCAAGCCCACGCCAACGCCCACGCCCGGCGGGCGGCAGCGCGCGCGCGTGGCCCACTTGTGATCATCCACTTATGTTATAGTATATCCAACTAATAATATCTTCTAGTTTATAAACTTGGATAAACTTCGCTTTCTAAGCTATGTGAGATGACGAAAAATCCTTTTAACTCCCTTTACATAATGCCCATTTATGTGGCCAACTTCGTGTATTAATTTTTCACTCACCGAAATTCAGTTTTGAGAAATAAAAAATACTACGAATATCTACTCAGAAAGTAGATCAATAATATACAATTTAATTCCTCCAAAATTAAATTCTTAGCCACCAAAAATATAGTCAAACTCGGGACGACGCCCACTTTCTCAAACCCAAATTTCCAATAATCCCCCACATGAGTGGAAATTAATGTATGCATGAATGCAGACACACAAACTAGTCCTCAAGAGACAATACTGCATTAGGATAGGTAGCTTGTGGCTTTGAATCTTCCATAGTCAATACTATCGGGTACACTAGCGGCCTAGTGAGCGTAATGCCTTGAACTATTCCTCCATGGTGTATACCGAGATAACAACAATAACACAGTAACGTCTCAACACCTCTTGTTCTCGCATTTTGTGTCTGTTTTGGCCATGGACACCTCTTTGAATTCATAAGTGTTACTTTGAAGCGGCCCTCACTTCTCACTTACATAGGTGATCTCCTATCCGAGTATCCTGCCATACTCAACCTCAACAAGGTGTAGGAATCATTAAAAGTCAAATGACTTAGCCTCACCATAACTTGCAGGTGTTCAACACTTGACATTGCTCTTTAGGGATGGGTTGAAATATTGTTTCCAAGTGTTACAATATAACCTTCATAGCTTAGTTTTCCCAATGAACCAAGTTCTTGGGATCTACAGTCATCATGGTTGGGTTACCACTATGATGGTTATTTTTACTTTGTGGACTTTAAGCTCATTCCCTCTAGCAATTTACTCAATTGATCTCGATTCGATCCTTTCACAAAGGATCTGCCAAATTGTCTTTCGACTTTACGTAGTCAATTGACATCACACCATTTGAGATCAATTGTCTAACGGTATTGTGTCTCCGACGTATGTCTAGACTTACTGCTATACATATTACTCGATGCCTTCCTATAGCCACTTGGCTATCACGGTGAATTATCATAGAAGGCACAAGCTTCCTCCAACATGGAATATCTTCCAAAACATTTCAAGCCACTCCGCTTCTTCACCACTTTATCCAAAGCTATAAACTCGATTCCATGGTGGACCGAGCTATACACGTTTGCTTCGTGGACTTCCACGATGCCGCACCACCTCCAATGGTTAATATGTATCCACTAGTGGAATAAGAATCTTTCGAATCCGAAATCCAACTAGAATCACTATACCATTCAAGTACACAATCGAATATCTCGAGTAGTATAGCTCATACTCAAGGTATAATTCGGTATTTTAACGCCTTGGTTAATGCTTTCCAATGCTCGTGGCTTGGATTGCTCAAGAACCTACTCAATACATTTACGGGGTAGGCCAAGTGGGCGTGTACAATTTGTAATGTACATCGATCGCCTTTATACTACGTGAGTATTCCATCCGAGCCACCTGTTCTCGCTTCATTAGCAACTAGATTTACACATAAATCAATGGCGTCTTTGATGGTGAACTATCAAAAGCATTGAATTTCTTGAGCACTTTCTCTACATAGTGGGATTGTGACAAGATAATTCCATCATGAGTTCTCACGATTTTTATCCATAGGATCACATCAAAGAATCCCCATATCCTTCATGTCCAAGTTTCTCTTTAACATTTTTTTCGTGTCCATGATGGTATCATGACTCACGCCCATGATTAACAAATCGCCTACGTATAGACAAACTATGACAAATGCTTTTGATGTCCCTTCGACATATACACATTTATCACACTTGTTGATTTCAAACCCATTTGACTACATCGTGTTGTCAAACTTAAGATGCCATTATTTTGGAGCTTGTTTTAGTCCGTACAAGGATCTTATTAACTTGCACACCTATTTTTTCTTGGCCGGTGAAACAAACACTTCAGGTTGTTCCATATAGATTTCAACATCTATCTCTCCATTCGAAACGCCGTCTTAACATTCATCTCGATGAATCTCATATTGTCAAAGCAAAGAATCACAAGAAGCACCGAATAGACGCAATCCTCGTTCGGAGAATAGGTATCAAAGAAGTCATACCCTTCTTTTTGTTTAAAGCTTTTGGCTACAAGTCAGGCATTATACCTATCAATAGTTCCATCTCGCTTTATACTTCTTCTTTAGGATCCATTTACATCCTAAAGGTTTATGACCAAATAGGAGATCAACTAACTCCCACGTATGATTTTGCGAGAATGGACTCGATTTCACTATTGATTGCTTCTTGCCGTGAGCGAGCATCCGGACTACTTAGAGCTTTTTAATCGAGGTTGACTCACCATCTAACATCATTGTTGGAAAGTCGGGACCAAAGGACTTAACCACTTTAGGCCTCTTACTTCGTCTTAGTTCTTCACCACTCGGTGTTGAACTAACTGTTGTGTCAAATGTGACATTAGATGTCGTCCCGGATGTTATAACATCCAAAGTTGCACCTTCAAAGAATATCTGCAAGAACATCTGCAAATGTTTTGAATGTGATAACAACGAAAACATCTCCAAATTTTACATCCGAATACACTCGTTTCTTTAGACTTCCATCTATCCTTTCTTTACAAGGATAAATATTTTCAAAGAATATAGCATTCCTTGACTCAATTATGGTACCAACTGTCATTTCCGGATTTTTTGACTTATGTACCATTAATCGATATGCACTATTGTTAAGTGCATAACCAATAAAAACACAATCGACCGTTTTAGGATCGATTTTAACTTGCTTTGGTTCAGGTATTGTAACCTTAGCCAAACACCCCCACACTTTAAGGTATTTATAAGAAGGCTTATGATTTTTCCATAATTCATAAGGAGTCTTATCTTTCCCTTTAAGTGGGATTTATTCAATATGTGGTTCGCCGTTAACACAACCTCCCCCCACATATTTTGTGATAATCCGGAACTAATCAACATGGCATTCATCATCTCTTTAAGATTCCAGTTTTTGCGTTCAGCAACACCATTAGACTGTGGTAAATATGGAGCCGTTGTTTGATGAATTATTCCCAACTGGGTACATAACTCTTCAAACGGTGCAACATATTCGCCACCTCTATCACTCCAAATTATCATAATCCAGCTGCCAAGTTGATTTTAAACTTCATGTTTAAAATTTTTGAAAGCCTCAAGGATTGATCTTTGCTTCTTAACAAATATAAGTAGCAAAACCTTGTGCAATCATCAATAAAAGTGATGAAATACTTTTTACCACCTTTAGTTTGTACAAGCTTCAGATCACACACATCAGTGTGTATCAATTCTAAAGGTGAAGTGCTCCTTTCCACCGAATGAAACGGTAACTTAGCCATTTTGGCTTCAACACAAACTTCACATTTTCTTTGTGAGTTTACTTTTGGAAAATTTATTAATTCCAAATTTACCAATCTTTTTATAGCATTCAGATTTACATGTCCTAATCTAACATGTCATAAATCAGAGCACTCAAAAATGTAAATAGAAGAAGATTCATTCTTATTCATTTCAACATCGCCAAAACGGCGTACATTCATTATATTCATTTTGAACAACCCCTTATCCAGATAACCCCTACCAAGGAATTGTCCAAACTTGCTCAATATAAAATTTTCAGATTCAAAAACTAGTCTAAACCCATGGTTAACAAGCAATGAACCCAAAACCAGATTTTTACGGATGTCTGGGACATGCAACACATCCTTTCGCTTCAACTCCTTGCCCGAAGTAAGCTTTAGCACCACCGTTCCAACGCCAGCAATATTAGAAGAGGCATGATTCCCCATGTGGAGCTTCCTTCCGGTCGGCGGGATATAGTAAGAAAACACATTCCTTTCAGAACAAACATGGCAAGTGGCACCGGTATCCACAAACCATTCTTTCAGGTTATCAACCAAATTGGCTTCAAACACCACCGTCGACATATCAATGTCGGTAAGTTCCTTTTGCTCAACCACATTGACATTGGATTGTTGTTTTGTTTTCTTTTTATTCAGTTGACGATAGTCCTTTGATATATGGCCCGGTTTGCCACAATTGAAGCAAATCCCCTGGAACTTTCACTTGTCGATTTCTTGCCTTTACCATTAGGTCTTTTTTTTTGAATTGCTTGACGAGCCATGCTCCATCAAATTCGCTTTCAACTCCATTGGTTGAAGCCTGAACTTAGAGTCAATTCTCCTATTGTCTTCCTCAATCCTGTGTTTGACAATCAGATCCTCTAGTCCCATCTTCTTTGGCTTATGCTTGAGATAATTTTTAAAATCTCTCCAACTTGGAGGCAATTTCTCAATCAATGCGGCCACCTGGAATGCCTCCGGCAAGGCCATTCCCACGTCAGAGATTTCATGTAGGATTAACTGGAACTTTTGCAATTGTTCCATCACGTTTTTAGAATCAACCATCACAAAATCCAAGAACTTACTGACGACAAATTTCTTTGTGTTGGCATCCTCGTTTTTGTACTTCTTCTCCAAAGATTCCCACAACTCTTTGGAGGATTTCACCGCACAATACACACTGTAAAATGCATCACTAAGCCCGTTAAGGACATAGTTCTGACACATGAAATCACCCTGGCCCCATGCATCAAACGCAACACGTTTTTCAGCATTAGTCTCGTTTTCAGCAACCACTGGAGCGTCCTCAGTCAGATATTTTGCCAAGCTCAGAGTGGTGAGGTAAAACATCATTTTTTGCTACCACCTCTTGAAGTCGAAACCTATGAACTTCTCGGGTTTCTCAGCCTGAGCGGGAGGGATGATCGGGGTCCTGTTTGTGCTCGCCATCATGAAGATAAGATATTTGTCTTGCGATTATTGATTACATAGTGATTACAATGGGAGCCTTCAACAATGGCTTTACAAACAGAAAATAAAAAATTACAAGAAAATAAAAATCTGACTACTACAACTTGAAACAACAGAAAGCTGAGTCGAGTAGAACTCTATCCGCAAGACAAATACGTCCCGACTAGTGCTCACGGTACGACGTAATATCCCCAAAGATAAAATGGCTTAATCTCCACTGTGTACAGTAGCGCCATTGACACAAAAGCACCTTTCGAACTCGAATGAGCGAGAACTGATTGCTGGACTCGAATGCAGAGTGAAATGTTGTTGAAAATTTGATATGAAATGTTACAACACTTTTCACGACACCTTTGAAATATGCAGAATGTATATGATTTTTCTGTGTTGAACACTGCACTAAAACCAGCTATATATAGGCAACAAAAATCCACCTGCAGGGAATTAAACATGGTAAGTTAATGGGCATTAACCTTCCTTGTAACATCCAAGTGTTACAACACATTGATGACCACATTCTGAGGGTTACCACTCCATTATCTGAGGAGTTACATAACCCAACAGTCAACTATGAATCTGGACACCTGCAATGTCCAGGTTCATCGGCGCTAACATCCGAACAAATACTTGAATCAGGCGAAGCCCATTTTCGAGTGACAAAAGTGTAGTGGACCTAGACCCAGGCCCAATAGGGTCAGGCCGTCCCAAGACCCAAGCCCACGCCCACGCCCAAGCTGGGCCGGGCGGGCACGCGCGTGGCCCACTTGCGATCATTCACTTATGTTATAGTATATCCAACTAATAACATCTTCTAGTTTATAAACTAGGATAAACTTAGTTTTCTAAGCTATGTGGGATGACGAAAAATCCTTTCAACTCCTTTTACATAATGTCCATTTATGTGGCCAACTTCGTGTATTAATTTCTCACTCACCGAAATTCAGTTTTGAGAAATAAAAAATACTACGAACATCTACTAGGAAAGTAGATCAATAATATAAAATTTAATTCCTCCAAAATTAAATTCTTAGCCACCGAAAATTTGGTCAAATCGGGACGACGCCCACTTTTTCAAACCCGAATTTCCAACAGTCTAGTGGTAAGACATTGTAAAACTCAGACATATATCTGAGTTTGATTCTCATCTAATAATGCAGATTTAGATGAAGATTGGACGGGTAAATCCGTTAGACCCATTTTACAATTTTAGAAACTAAAAATTGTATTTTTTTTGAAAAAATATTATATATATATCATTTTATTTTTAAAATCTTATAAATAAATAATTATCATAAATATAAATAACAAGTTATTTAAAGATAAAATCATAGATATTTTGGGTCCAGGGCAATTAAGTCACGTCTGGAAAATGAAAAATGCAGATTCAATTCTGAGTCATTTTATTGTTAAAATCCTCCTCAAATGGAACGTGATGCTGCTTAAATCATCAGATCACTCAAAGTCAATGTTCTTGAGATAGGAACTTGCATGTGATAATTCAGCAAACGTTAGATCTTCGGAGCTGATAGTTTTTGAGATATAGGAACTTTCATGTGACAATTCAGCAAACGTTAGATGGGTCATGGGATTGTCCTATAGAGACTCTTCCAACGCTCAAACCAGTACCGGTTGGAGAGAAAATTCAGAACAAAAGAAACAACAATTGAGAGAAATTAACTTAGAATACTTATAAATAATGAGGAGGGTCCATTTTATATGTGGGTTGAAGTTGATGGGATGCACGGACATGTAGAACAAAGTGGGCGCGTGGGCCGATACATCCGGTAGGGACGAATAATTATATTTGTGATCCATTAATGATTAATAATATTAGATAATTAATTAGATAATTTGGGGGTTAAACAATGTGTAAAATAATTAAAATAAAAAATATTAGGAAATATAAATTTTAGTCCCCCAACAGAGCGCATTTCGGGTCGGTACAGGTTTGACCAGATCCATTATCAGAATTTTTAATTTTATTTTTTTGAGTACATCAGAATTTTTAATTTAACCTCTAGGAAAAAGATAATTGAAGTAAAAGGATTCCTAGCTCTACAATTGTTTAGAGTTTTCTATTTTCATTTTATTTGTTTATTGATATTAACATTATTATTTAATTATCCTCGCTAGTTAATTTTTTCTTTCGTCATACATATTTTTAATTATAGTCAATTAGTGATCACCTTCTCCTTTTTCTTTAACTTTATGAATACCTTATTTAATTAAAGTTTACTTAAATTGATCGCCCCTTGAATGCACGTAGGAAGAATAAAAAAGAATGCAGAGTCCTTGAATTAGGGTTCTTGGATCAGATATCAATATGCATTGGTATCTGCAGTTAGACCACAACTTTCTTAATTCCGCTGCTACAAATCCCACTTATTGCTTGTCTTCTACTTCTTGAATCTTGCTATATATGTTATTACATTTTTACACATATGTTATTGTTCTGAAGCACAGAATTTAAGATATTGATTATTGACTAAGTCCCCAAAGCCAATTGACACGATCCATACTATTGCATTTGGTATTTCATTTTCTATTTTAATAATATTAGTACACATATATAATAACGTTATTTTTGTACATGTGATATTTACACACATCACAGTATAAGATTAAACATAAAATGGAATAAAATTTGATTGAAACAAAGGACATGTCCAGTGTGGGTAGCTGCAATTTACGATCAATATATAACATAAAATGTGATGTCTTTCTGTTAATTATCTTGGATGAATGAATATAGACTTTTTTCTTTTTTCATATTTGTATGATAGTTATAAACTTTACAACTTTAGCTCAGACCATTTGTTAGTTAATTTAAAGGGATAATTCAAATAAAAAATCTGAGTTTCGGATAATTATAAAAAAAAGACTAGAAAAGTTTCAAAATTACAGAAAAATCCCGTTGATTTGATATATATATATATATATGTCCTATGTTTTTACCTTAATGATTAGTTGAACTAATGGAATTTGTTAGTGTCATCAACTATTCCATAATTGCATTTCCTAATTTTTTTAAAATATTATAAATAGTCAGACGAAAAATTGGGATTATTTATAATAATAATAGTAAAATCACTCGTGTTAAATTTAAGATAAAATCCCCACGAAAAAGTCAAACATAATTTTAATTGGTTGAATTTATATATGCTATGTTAAGTACAAGTGACTAAGTGCATAAATTCAATAGAATGTTTTGCAATTGATACATGAACATATAACTAGCTCAACTGGTAAATGATCTATATGTTATGTGATGTCTGCTTCGCTGGCACTCGCATCGTGGAGGTTCGAATCCCCTGGTAATAGAATGGAAGATGCGTTTCATCTTTACGAACATATAACTAGCTATTAATCCTTTTCGTGTTGCATAATTTGAGAACACACACGAATAAAAAATTTCGTCTCGATTTTCTGAAAATCTGAGAAAATGTTCAAACTCTTTTGACTACTTCCATGATATTGCAAATGTTTGGAGATTTATAGACAAGCTCCAAACTTTTAGCAAAAGTGATTGGCTAATGGAACTCATGTCCCTTTAGGCTATAATCTAAAACCAAAAATTTCAGATGTAAATGAACTAAACAAGGTAACAAATATTGCAACAGACAAAAATAGTTCGTTTCTACGATAACCACCATATTGTTGACTGCGTAAGTTGTCCAGATTCTAGGGAGGGTATTTCCAGGTTTGCTGTGATTAACGTAAAAACTGAACATTGCATTTTGTCTTCTATTAGCAATAGAAGAATATTAATGGAGTAGTTATCTTGGAGTGCTAAATCATTGGTAGTGTTGAAAGTAAAGTAAGTAAGAATACTAACCACTTGGATTATCCCAGTGACCACGAGTATTACTTTTCAGTGAGAGGCTTAGATTCGAGTCTATGCAAATATGCAATGAAGGGCCGAGTTTTTTTTAAAAAAAAAAGTAGGAAAAGAGTGTTCATAACATCTTAAAAATTTGATCTTATTAAGTTTCGGATCACATCTGGTTTGAGCTCGTGAGTCTTTAACCACTGTATCACTATTAGATTAACTGAAAAAATTAGAACTTGACCCCCGCTGGTGATACGGCGTATCAAATTATAATTTTGAAATTGTGGGAAGAACTAGTATAGTTAAATAATAGGATTAATTATAAAAATTATTCCTGAGGTCTAGCCAAATTACAATAAAAAAAATCCAATTTTATCTCAAAATTAAGTTACCCCTTTCACATAATCTCTCTAGCATAAAATTGATGGGCTTAAGTTAGGATTGAATTATGGGATTTTGACACAATTTCCCCACTTTTTAGAGACAATTGCAACTTTTTTTGCTTTTCAGTAGTTTTTTGGATAAATTTACGCTCCCGCCTTTTTTCGGGAAAAATTTACGCTCCCCACTTTCAAGATTGTTTCGAACATGTTTCTTCTAATAAAATTCCAATAAAAAATAAATTTTGTCCCTTTAAATAATCCATTTTATACTCAAAATTTTATAAAAAAATCAAACAATATACACATAAAACAACACATATTAAAACCAAACAAATTAAAAATATTATAGAAACAACATGAATAAAAAAACACAATTCAATTTTTGATCCAATGCATGAAAACAACCAAGAAACTATATAGAAACAAACCAGAAACAATATGAAAACACCATATGAGCAAAATGAGTTAAAAATAGGTAAAAAAACAATGTATTTAAACATAAAAAAAAACTACGTGAAAACTACAAAGGAACATCATACCAACATTAAATACGGTATGGAAACAACATAAAAAATAATAAAAACACTCCATAGATAAAAAGAACTTAAAAATAGGTAAAAATTGTATTTACACATTGAACACTACATGGAAACAACAACAAAATTATTAGAACAATATTAAAAATATTATAGAACAACATTAAAAATATTATAGAACAACACAGAAATAATATACAAAATAACATATGAATAAAAAATAGCATAAAAAATAGGTAAAAGTTGTTTTGAAACATCGAAACAACAAAGAAACAACATAGAATTAATAAGGAAACAAATTTAAACAACAATGAAACATATAACATATAAAGCAATACATGAACAAAGAAAAATAAAAAAAGCATAAAAATAATCAAAAACAAATTGCAAGAGCGTAAAAAAGGAAAAAAAAAATAGGCACAAAAGTAATATAAACATATTTTGTGATATGTTTAGCAGGAAGATGGTATTTTATGTAATTTTCCCTAAAATTATATGGATTATTGGGATTAGATGACCTTGGATTTGGAAGTGACTGATTAGTAAATGGAGTTAACTATAAGTTCAACGGTCCAAGTTAGTTAGATAAGTTACACTAACCCATTTCCTAATTAAATTTCAACCCATTGTTTTAAGGGAAAATGACATGAATACCCCATTTTCTATACCCAATTCCTGCACAATATCCATTTTCCGTTGATTTTTGACAAAAATACTATTTTTCGCTAATTTTTGACAAAAATACCCATTTTTCGCTGATTTTTGACAAAATTACCCATTTTCCGCTGATTTTTTGCGTTGGTTTCTTTGTTGTTTCAAACATGTTTGTTGTTTCTTTGTTGTTTCATACCTATTTCATTTATGTTTCTTATATGTTTCACTTAGCCAACTTTTCATTGAATTCCACAGTTGCATGGAGAAAGTCTCAGTTGTGGTATGCAACAATGGACAATGGGAAGAAAATAGAGAGTATACCAACTTTGAGATAACAAGGATACTGATTCCAATGGACTGCACATTCAACACCCTAAAAGAAATCTTGGAACAACAAATTCAATTCAGAAAATTTGAGCTTGCTTGTCCATCATCGGCTACAAGAAATGGACACGACTCCACTGTCAGACCAAAAGATATTTTGTATTGACTTCCAACATCGTAGAATTATTGAATGCATCAACTGTAGCGGGGAAAGACCTACTAGTAACAACTTTGTTAGAGTACATGAGATCTTTAGTTTAAGATTAGGCATGCATACATCGAAATGAAGCAAGATCAACATTTACAAGGATGACAAAAAAAGTTTAACAAAGATATGGGAAAAAACTACACTATTTCTCTAAATTTAAAAGCAATTTACTACAAACTTTTATCACATGATCCCCTGTTTAACAATTGTTTCTTACATGTTTCATTTATGTTTCATACATGTTTCAACTGATTACACCATCATTAAGATTTACATAACAACAATTCTCTAAAATCATTAGCAAGTGGAGGTAGAAACTCAATGTCGTTGTCATCGTCATCACCATTTTGCAGCTTCAACTTAGCATGATTGTGAAACTGATGACTGGGCCTTGTTCATTCTCTATCTCAAACGCTTCGACGTTCATAGCCTTCCCACCAATAAAGTGCTCGGCATAACAAGCAACAAAAAATCTCACATTCACTACAAAAGAAATAAAAAAAATATGTGTATATTTGAAATTACGTAGAGAAAAAAAGTTGACAATTAAATTAATATTCCAACATGGAACCTATCAAGATTTGAGCATCAAAAGGAATTAATCAGCCTCTTGAAGATTTTAAACGCATGCATTTTGAAAACAGATCCAACTTTTGAAAACTATACGTTTGTTTCTTTGCATACACACCAACCTCTTCAATTTATTCATACAAATCGTTACACAAAATAAAGTGACAATTCTAACTTATCCACACAAAAGTTCCATTATTTAAATTTCCAAACCCAATAAATAAATAAAAAAACATGTAAGTGTGTTTGTGTTTGTTGCTAGTAATTAAGTTCGAAAATGAGCGAAAACTTACTTTAGAATTACAGAGAAGAAGGGCTCTGAGCCTATCAAGATGTCCATTAATTCTCTCTCTACGTCTTCTTTCAGCTTCTTTATGATTTTCAGAAGCACCAATTTTTCGGGTCTCGTATGGTTTCTCAGCAAATTCCATGAGGCGAAGTGAGTTTCAGAAAAATAGAGCAGCAATCTTCTTCCGGTGGTGATGAAACCAAATGTATGGTATTTTTGTCATGGATTGGTTTTTTATCTTTTTTCTAAAAATCAGGTATTTTGTGTAATTTCCTCTTGTTTTAACTTGTTTAAAAGCCAAACATTTGTCTTATTGGAAATTATCCTAGCCCATTTCATTAGATTTATCGACCCATTCTTTTCCTTTTCTTGAAGCTCGGCCCACAAGGCTATAAAACAAATCTTATTCATATAGCACTCGTGGGACTCTCGGTGGAAACTAAGGTCTTTTTTGAGGTAAAAATACCTTAGTTTCCACCGAGAGTCCCAAGTTGCAATTACTATTTTCCAACTATTAATAAAAATAAATTATGTTTGTTTATAATATTTTCAAATAGAAATCATCATTTTCATTTTCCATCTTACGCATAGAACAATATTTCATATATTTAATTTCAACTCTCAACCATATACACATTGGACCCACCATTAATTAATCTATCTACTTAAAATATTACTAATTTTAAACTATATCTATCTAATGGAACCCAATACTTACAATATTACAAATATAATATTATATACTATTCAATTTAAAATATTGAAAGTGAACCATCACTATCAACTTTTTCAAATTATTATATAAAAAAAAACCACTTCAAAACTAGTCAACCAAATATATTCGTATTTCCAAACCTACATAAAATCTAATTTTATTCATTCATCCAAACATAATACAAATTTTCACACGAAAACTAATAACGTTTCAAACTCAATTTTCAACATTTGAAAACCCGGAAACATAACTGTTGATGTTCTTCTGGGACCAACAAAGAAAACACTCGGATTATATGACTTGAAAATAAAAGGAAACACTCGGAAATTATGAAAAGTGGCTAATTCTGCCTTTTATATCGAATACCGAGCATAACGTGTCTGGTCGGCTTTATACACTGAATTTGAATTGTACAGGCTATATAGTAATTTTTCTCTCTTGTCTTTTTACTAATAAATGAGATCTATTTATACTAATACAATTAGTAGGTTAACCATCATTACATCTAAGATAATTGTGGGATAATTACGGGACACGTATCTTCTCCATGATGTGCATGGGGCGCATGCTTGCCATGTGTTGAGAGAAGCTTGTTAACTTGTGCCGTTGACTCGTTGATAGGTGGCACCTTGGTCTGCCACAGGTGTGTTGGATCCACTTAGTGAGATAATTATTGAGTGGAGCATTTACTGGAATTACTTTATTGTTTTGGGTCGGGCTCGACTCGAGCCATGTCATCAGGTCGGCCTCTTACGTCATCCTGGTTGGCCCATGTCATTTTAGGAGGCTTACGTCATCATCACCTAAATGGCCACGTGGAAATATTTTTGTCCAACTCGGCTCGGGTATCATCAATGGCCTCCAAGTTCAATTCCAAGGAGAAGATTCTTTGAAGCGGTTTTGAACTTTGATTGGGAAAGATTAAGAAGTCAAACAGTTTTTAAACTGTTGACAGTTATTACCTGTCCATCAATGTCTGAAACAGCGCATTAATTGAGTCCCATGATGATATACACGTGGCATATTTCTATTGGACCATCATGGTGCGGGAAACGTGGGGACATGATAGTTACTCAGCTTTTTTGAATTTGAAAAGACGTGCCTTGTTCAACTGGTGCGATACTTCCGAGGGAAGTTAACCTATAAATACGGCTTTCCTCTTTCATTTTTCACTTTCGCATTCACTCTATATAGACTTGCACTTGCAGAGACCGAGCAGAAGATTTCAAGTTGGCTTTTGAGAACAAAGGCTCAAGAACACTTAGGTAACTTTCCAAATTTTTCCTTTCATTCTTCTTTTCCTTTCTTTTTTCGAGAAACATGTCTGGTTCCGCTGACGACAGTCAAAATCGAGATTATAGCATAGAAGTAGATTGTTGAAGACCCTCCTCCATCCGATGATCCTTCATCTGTAAGCCCTTCTTCGGAAAGAGAAGTAACTCCAAAAAGTCCTAACATTATCGACGTCTCCAGTTCAAGCCGCAGTCCTGAACCATAGGTTCCCTTGAGCGACCGATACGTGATTTTCAATGATACCCCTATCACAGTGATCCGTTACAAGACGAATTTGTCTCCGGAGGAGGATTCAGGTGAGCAAGTAGAAACTTTAGACTACCAAGAAGACAACCCAGAAGAGTCAAATATGAATCTCGATGCAGTGACCGTGAGGAGGTCAGGGTACCAGAGGGTACGGGCACGGCCGCAGAGGTCTCCGAAGCAAGTGGAGAGAATCATGGTAGTCCAGATGCGACTGGGCGTAGGGCTGAGCCGGCCAGAATACGGGGGAAGGGTGGACTCAAACCGACCAAAATAACCAAATAGGCTTGGTGATGCCGCATGCGTTGGAGGCCCTTTATCAGAGGCATCAGATCCCTTCATCTGTCCATTTTTGGTTGCTTGATCATGCTGACGTGCCCGAGCTGCTGCTCAAAGTCTTATGTATGGGCTGAGGTTTCCCCTGCCAAGGCTGATCACGAGATGGCTCAGGAGGTGGGGCTTCCCATTATCCCAGGTACATTCGATGACCTGGGGTCGGATAATTGGATTGCTTGTCCTCTTCTCCCATCAGGGCTATCCACGCCCACATTTTGAAGAGTTGAATGAGATTTCCGTGTGGAAAGTGACCATAGGCTGGGGGTGACCATCGGGGTGGTATTACATACAGACCTAACCCAGTTATCCAGATGGGTTGGTTTTAGGCCTTCCACAGTCCTTGAAGGAGTGAAAGAACTAATGGTTCTAGATTGGTGGTTACTGGCAGACCCCCTGCCGAGAAATTTCGATACGATGTTCGTAAGTACATTCCATTCTTTAAATTTTCAGAAATTTTTCTAATTATTAATTCTTTATCCTTTATGTGCAGGGAATCGTCCCTCCTCAAATCACCTTTCAGCCACCTTCGTGAATTGGCTGGAAAACATCCAAACTTTGGCCGTGTTGGACATGAGGATACAGTTCTTAGCTACAGAGGTAGAGCTATCTCGAGTCGGCTTGTGACCTAGGCTGCCTGGCGAGCCGGAGGCTGAGCAAGAAATGGCTTGGGAAGAGCAAGGAGGGGGAGAAGTCCACCGCAAGCAGAGCGAGGTGGGACGCCGGTGTGAAAACCACAACCAACAAGGACCAGATAGGTTGGGTCGCCTCCATTAAGGCATGATCCCCTTATGTAGGTACCTTCAATGGCTGAGCGGACCGAGCAGTCGTGACAGACTGAAAGCCAAGGTAAGGACATTTCTATAAGTTTGATTTTCCTTGCACTTCGACATCTTCTTCACTCTCTTTCATATTTTGTGTGTTCTTTGTAGTCCCGAAAAGGTGGATGTCTTTGTCGGCTTTAACCGTGTAAGGCGGACCACTGCTTGGGGGACCGGGACAAATACCGGGCAGGCCGCTGGGAGCGAGGAAGATAGGCAGACTGTAATTCAGTGTGGCAAGCACAAGGCCATAGATGATCAGAAAGAAGAGGAACAACCTCTCAGGAGGAGGAGAGGGCCCAGACTGAGAGGATTGGGTCGACATCGCGGGTGCCCTTGATTAGCATTCATTCGCATGAGACTTTGAATGAAGCCTCGCGGTGGGCATTTTCAGATGACCTGGGGAAGGAGGCACATTTCATCCCCCCAAACCTTGGTCGGGAGGAGGCCTGTGAGGATATGGTCGGTCTGAGACCTTAGTGGTTTGTAGAATTTGCCAAGTGCTCAACACCGACCGAGGAGCAGGTGGCAACATTGGCAAAGGCTGGTTGGGCAGCGTGGGATATGCCGGCCTGAGCTCGGACGACCAGGATAGAGCAGTTCTGCACGAAGACCGGGTGGGAGAAGAAGGCGTAATATGCCATAGGGTTATCTGGCAGAATCATTGGTACCTTGGGGCATATGATCGGGAAAGGACGCGACCTGGAGAGGTGTCATGTTGATTTCCAAGAGACTCATGCTACCTTGTGTGGGGTCCAACAATCCTTGGAGTCCCGAACCAAAGAGGTCATGAGGGATGCCACATTTGCGAGAAGGTCCGCTGAAGAGGCCATAATCGCTCGGGATGCGGTATAAAAAGTTGAGGAGGAGCTTCGCGGGGAGGTCGTGGAGTTGAGATGGCGGTGGCTGTGCACCCGGGGGAGCTGGAAAGGCGAGAGGCAGAGATTCAGAGGGAGATGGAGGAGGCCTTTAGGAAACAATTGGATGAGGCTCGGGCAGAAGCCGTAAGGGCCTTCAAACGGTCGAGGGAGTATGCTTTTATGCTGACTTGCGGGCATGCGACCAGTGTTGAAGAAGTTCATGACGGCCTCAAGAAGGGTAAGACCGTGGCCGATCTGGAGAAGGAGCTTGATTCCCTGAATACGGACCTGGCAGTGCTCCGTCCTCAGTATCCGGGTGCCATTTCCGAGCAGGATGCCCCTCCAGCCAATGAGGATGGAGAAGAAGTGGCCTCTAGTGGTCTGACCCAGACTCATACTCATGGTGCGACCCAGCCTCCCACTCTGTAGGGAGTTTTGTCTTTTTCTTTTGCTTTTGATGTAAATGGCCTTAGGCCTCATGATGTAATTGGCCTCGGGCCCCCATTTACATATTTTTTGCTCTTAATGAAATTCTCCTTTTAGTCGTCTTTTCATTTTATTTTTTCATAAATTCTGCCAAGTGTTGGGCTCGATATATTTGTTAAGTACAAAGATGTCTGGATTAGATGTTGGGCTAGAATTTGATCTACACAAACGTTTGAGTAAATTTCTTCTAAGTGTTGTGCTCGGGGCTAGACCTAGTTTTGCTTGTAGTGAGCTTGATGCTAGATCGATTTTTGAAAATAGTAATTTATAGCGTGCTTGGATCTAAGCCAAGACATAAAGTAAAGTGTGTTGCGCTCTGGACTTGGCCGAGACGAATAAAATTTAAGATAGAATTTTTGCTTGGAAATTTTTGAACTTTATTGATAATGTTTCTCAGATAAGACACATTCCACTGATGATTGAACATTTCCCCATTCAAGTATTCGAGCTCGTACGCCCCATTTAATAAGACCTTGCTAACTCTATACGGGCCTTCCCAGGTCGGCTTTAGCGGGCTGGGTTTGGCCCCAGTGACCCTTTTCAAGACTAGATCACCGATTAATAATTTTCTTTCCTTTACTTTTTAGTTGTAGTATCTTTCATTTCTATGTTTATATATAACATTTTTCATCTTGGCATTGCATCTCTTCTCTTCTAACAGATCCAGTTCAGCTCGCAGGGCGGCCTCATTCTTCTCTTCGAAAAAATTAGCAATCCTAAATGTTGGGGCCTTGATTTCTACTGGACTGATGGCCTCGGCTCTGTATACTAGGGAGAAGGTGTTTCGCCCGTGGCAGATAGGTGTGTTGTCCTATAAGCCCATAACACTCTGTGTAGCTCCTCGGGCCAGTTTCCCTTGGATTCTTCTAGTCTCGTCTTCAATGTATATATGAGGATTTTGTTCACTGCCTCATTGTTTGTCACCGGGGACTAGAACCATACGGCCGAGCAGTAGTACTTGTGTTTTGGATTGATTATCACAATCCCGCCCCGTGCTCGGTCAGTGGTTGAAGAGCCGTCTTGCTCTTCGATGATGTCCAGTTGAATCGATAGGGTGAACTCTGCAATGAAGTATGCAAGTGTTTGTCCCTTGATAGTCGTTCTTGGCTCATACGAAATTTCAAAATTGGCTAAGCTCCACGCCCCATTTGATCATCCGACCAGAAGTGTCTGGTCGGTGCATGACTTGCTTCAAAGGATAATTTGTTAACACGATGATCTTATGTTCCAAAAAATACAACCTTAGCTTCCGTGCCGAGATGACTGATGTATATGCCAGCTTTTCCATCGGAGGATATCTGAGCTCGGCATCATGCAAGGATTGACTGATATAGTAGATCGGATGTTGAATTGAGTTTACTAATCGGATGAATACTGAGCTAACGGCATATTCGGAAACTGCGAGATATAAATACAAGTCTTCGCATTGACTCGGTTTTTTGTAGAACATGGACGAATGCTAAGTGTTGTTTCAATGGTTCGAATGCTGTCTGTGTCTGCTCGGTCCATTCGAAATCCTCATTTTTCTTGATTATCTCAAAGAACGGTTTACATTTATCTGTTGATCTCGAGATGTACCTACTTAAAGCGGCTAGGCCTAGGCGCCCAGTTAAGCTTTGCACTTTCATAACAAAATTAGGGGATTCCAGGTCGATTATAACTTTGATTTTATCAAGATTAGCCTCAATTCCCCTCTAACTAACCATGTATCCTAAAAATTTACCCGAGCCGATCCCAAATGTGCACTTTGTTGGATTTAACATCATCTTGTACTCGTGTAAAATTTTAAACATTTCATTAAAATCAGAAAGGTGGTCGACATCATACAAAGATTTTACAAGCATGTCATCTACATATACTTCCATTGTATGACCTATCAATTTCTCGAACATCTTATTGACTAACCTTTGATAGGTCACCCCAGCATTCTTTAAGCCAAACAACATCATCTTGTAACAGTATACGCCCCGAGCTGAGTAGAAGAAAGTGTGTTCTTCATTGTTCGGGTGCATCCAGATCTGATTGTAGCCCGAGTACGCATCCATGAAGCTCATTAACTCGTGACCAGTTGTGTCATCGACCATGTAGTTGATTGACATGTATTTTGCATGTATTATAGGTTTAATCTTAGCTAAAATGTGTTGATATGCATGCATTATATGAGCAAATAGGGTTTTATTCATGTTTTGTGGATAAGGATTACGCTTTGCTCGTTTTGTAAGAATTTATCGATAATTGTAGCATTTTGACAACAATTCGGAGCATTGCAATTGCCAATACTTGATGTGAAGTATGCAGTTTGGAGTCGAGTCGAGAAGAAGTCAGACGAACCGTATGGAAAACAGAAGAAAATTGCCGAGTATAAGTTGCTACATGTAAGCACGGGCAGGGCATGCTCACTAGCACGGCCCGTGCTCAACCTATAACTGAAGGATCTGAGTTCAACTACCAGCACGGGCAGCCCGTGCCATAGGGCACGGCCCGTGCCTCTTGCAGGAGTCTTGCCAATCCATGCGACACCCATCACGGGCTGGGCGTGCCATATGGCACAGCCCGTGTTCCTCTGCGGGAAAAACAGAGTTTGACTCGTTTTCAACTAGGTTTCAACTCAAACGAAGTACAAATAGACACGGGGCGGCGACAAACAAGGACACGCTGATTTTTACCCTAGAAACCAGAGAGAAGAGCAGTTTTTCCACCGGAAACTTCGAGAGATCGATCAAGACCGTAATCACACCTTCGAGGTTTGAAGATAGATTGAGAGATCGTCATCATCCCTGAGTTCACTCATTCTATAGTATCACTATTTCAATTAGTTAGATTTTGAATACGAATAATTTGTCTATAAATTGTTTATCTTCGATGTCTGGCTAAACATCTTGTGATTCCCGGGTTTGGGAGTAGGTTAATGAACACTTTTATTTGATGATTAATGATAATTGAAGTTAATATTTTCTTCCTCTGTTCAAGTACTTTGCTCTAATTCTTGTTGTATCAAAAGGCCATTGATTTAAACTTGTTTGATGTATTGATTCATAATTCTAACCGATGAGTTTCAATATTAGATCTTGAGTACTTGACACAAATAACTTGCATGATTGAGAAGTCTGTGAATATTTGTGAGATCTTATAATCTTTTGAACTTTTGGGAGTTGGATATCTCATGTTGAGTAGAGATGCTAACATAGATATTCCAATCAACGCTTTTACAAACATCTCGAGAGAGAGGGTAAATTACTTTAGTGATTGGTCTATAGAGAAAAATATGCTTAACTTTGGTTTGATTAATCTGATAATAAAAGTGGGATATTAACTGAAACCATAACCCAGGAATCCATTCATTCATACTTAATCTTCCAATCGCTCTTTGCTTTGTTTCTTTTAGGATAAATTTCTGCTTTAGTGTATAAAATCAATCCCTCTCAATTTCAATAGTCTAAATAAAAATAAGGCTATTATAATCCAGTAATTAGTATATTAATTTATTAGTCTCTGTGGATTCGACCTTGCTAACCCTATTCTATAAACTTCACCGTACACTTGCGGTGAAGCTAAAAAATAAGGCGAACTAGTTTTTGGCGCCGTTGCCGGGGACTAATCAAATTTTTAGTACTAATATTGCGATAAATAGAATTGTTTTTAATTTAGACATTTTTTCTTTCTTTTTAAATTGTTGCTTAATTTTACTTCTACTGTGTTTGACTTGTTTTCTTTAGTTGGTTCAGGTAGTGCATGAACACACACTCAAAGCAAGGAGAATTCTCACCGTTCATACCAGAGGTTGAGGCTTTTGCTAGGCGGAATAGTGCGGCTACCAAATGAGCATATAGACAGCAATGACAGACTATGGCAGTCGTAGAAGGTAACAACGGAGGCAATAACGGGGTCGAAAAACGAAGGTAACAACCGGGCGGAAGGGTCAATGTCGAGTTACCAATACCAGAGGTTCCATGGCTCCTCGCTCGCGATTCAGCAAGAGGCGATTTCGCGATTACTTTAGCCCAATCAATCACAACTATGGTGGAATTGCCAATGTCCCAATCAATGCAAATAATTTTGAGTCAAGCCAACACCGATCTCAATGGTGCAAAGACGAGAATCGGTTTGGGGTTTCCGTCAAGATCCCAACTCTCATCTTGCGAATTTCATACGGATTTGCAATACTATCAACATGAATGGGGTGACCGATGATGCTATACTTCTTCGCATATTCCATTTCTCTTTAAGGGATAAAGCTAGAATCAAGCAGGCACCCTAACTCGGGGAGTGTGAACAACTGGGATGAGCTGAGTCAGAGGTTTCTGTTTAAATATTTCCCACCAAGCAAGACACTACAGCTTAAAAGTGAGATCACTCAGTTCAGGAAGTTGACTCTGAGCCTTTGTATGAGGCCTGGGAGATATTCCGGGATTTGTTGAGGAGGTGCCCGCAGCATGGATTTCCTGAAGATCAATAGCTCTGCTTCTTTTACAATGGGTTGATGGGGTAGACTAGATTATTTGTGGATGCTGCAGCAAGGGGCGCGCTACTCGCGAGGTTTCCGGAGGATGCGTTCAACTTGTTGGAGGAGATGGCCATGAATAGCTATCAGTGGCCCTCCGAGAGGACTAATGTGAAAAGGGTAGCCGAAGTTTCTCATTTGGACCCAATTAAAGAGTTAACAGCCCAGATGGCCGTATTGACAAACCAATTGAGTGCTTTGACAAAGGCAAATAAGGGAAACGCGGGTACAAGTAATGGGGGAGTTCCTCTAGATTTGATAGAGGAAGCAAATTATGTGAATTACCAGAATTTCAAATATATCCAGAACAATCAAAATCCCACTCATTACCATCCGGGTTTAAGGAACCATGAGAACTTCTCCTACGCAAACATGAAGAATGTGATGCAACCACCATCGGGGTTTAGTGTGACAAACGGTGTCATTAATGCTGAGGCTAAGCCAACTATGGAAGATATGTTCACCTCGTTTATGAGTGAGACGAGGAACAAATTCAATAAGGATGAGGCGAGGTTGGATAAAATCGAAAACCATGTCATGCAATTGGGGTCCCAGGTCACACAATTGGGGTCCCAAATGAAAAATCTTGAAACTCAAATAGGCCAAATAGCTACGATTATTGGTGGGCAGCATCAGAAAGGTAAATTTCCGAGCAACACTGAGGTTAACGCAAAGGAACTGTGTAACGCCATTCGTCTGAGGAGTGGCACGGAATACGAAGGGCCAAAAATACTAGGAATTACTTAACAGACGCAGGAGCAGCCCGTGCTCCATGCAAGGACAGCGTTCGAAGAGCCGAGAGACGCGAAATTAGAAGCAAAGGGCGATGTTGAGGCCGGGGAAGGAGTTGGAGATCATCGTGCTGAACAAAAAAGGGCTGAGAAGCTTAAATCTTTCTCTAACTCAGATCTTTCAGACTTTTCTATACCCCTTCCTTTCCCTCAACGTTTTAAAAAGAAAAAGTTAGATTCCCAATTTGCTAAATTCTTGGACATCTTTAAGAAACTGCATATTAACATACCGTTTCCAGACGCATTGGAGCAGATGCCCAATTATGCGAAGTTTTTGAAGGAAGTGATGTCCAAGAAGAAAAAGTTGGCAGAATTCAAGACAGTCAATTTGACCGAGGAGTGCAGCACGATCATTTAAAGGAAACTACCACAGAAGCTCAAAGATCCGGGGAGTTTCACTATCCCTTGTGCTATTGGTGGTGTTGTGTTTAAGAAAGCATTTTGTGATCTAGGAGCAAGTATTAATCTAATGCCCTTGTCCATTTTCAGGAAACTTGGATTAGGAGAGGTGAAGCCGTCCACGGTCACCTTACAGCTAGCGGATAGATCACTCATATGTCCCAAGGGAATCGTGGAGGATGTGCTCGTGAAGGTAGACAAGTTTATATTCCATGTGGACTTTCTAGTGCTTGACATGGAGGAAGATCAAGATGTACCTTTGATACTCGGGCGTCCATTCCTAGCCGCTGCGCATTGATAGATGTACAAAAAGGAGAGCTCACATTACGAGTTAATGATGAGCAAGTGGTGTTGTCCATCTATAAGGGTGGGAACCATCATGATAACAGGGAGTATTGTAAGTCAATATCTATCGTCGATTTAAGTGCCAATACTTTTAATCCGAGTCATTGTGTGTGTGCTATAGATCATGTGCAGGACGTAATAAATGCTGAGAAAGCAAAGCACACGATAAGGACCAGCAGCTCGGAAGCACGCGAGTACTGCCGCGCGAATGATGCAAATGAGAAGAACATGGCTTTTGACCGACAAGTGACGTTTGTGCTAGAGGCATTCAAAGGAGGTTCGAATTTATGCGAGTTGAATTGGCAAGGAGAAGAACATGAGGAAGTGAATCGCATCACTTGGCTAGAACCATGATCGAGTAAAACATGCGTCAAGCTATAGACGTTAAATTTAGCGCTTGTTAGGAGGCAACCCAATGGTTTTGCTGTTTTATTTCTTCCCATGTTTTCTTGGTTTGTTTTCTCCTTTTCTAAGTTAGGATTTATTTGCTTTAATAGGATAGGATTTTCTTGTTTTTTCCAAAAAAAAAAATTGAAAAATCGAACACAAGGTGCGGTACCTAGCACGGGCAGCCCGTGCGCCATGCGCACAGCCCGTGCTGGTACCAACACTTGAGGGAGTTCTTTCGGCACCCCGCACGGGCAGCCCGTGCCATAGGGCACGGCCCGTGCGGTGCCCATATTTTGGGGTTGCAAGTTCGGCCCCTAGCACGGGCCGCCCGTGCCATAAGGCACGACCCATGTTCCCTTCTGCTGAAGCATACTAAAGACGGGCACAAGGTCAGTTTTTTTCACAAAAATCATCCCTCTCTCGCGCAGACTTGGCAAAAACTCGACCTCCCTCAATTTTTTCGAAAATCTTTCATAGATTATCACCCCAAATCACTTTCCACACTACTCTAACACGAATTACACTTGTGAAATTGCTTTGAAGAGAAGAGTGGAGTAGAAAAGCACCTAGGGTTTCAAATTTCAACTCTTTTCAAATTCTCGGGATTTAAGGTATGAATTGCACTTTTTATTTCGAATTTCTTGAGGATTATGGATTAGGGTTGCTATATGATGCTTGTGTGATACTTGTGCCATGTATTTGATTGAAATTTTCTATTGGGCATATTTCGTTACATCCAAAAAGTGACGGTCCATTCAGTGTTCGCCCGGTACAACAACGGGGTTATGCAAGCGAGGGAGCTATACTTACTTTGGTGTATGCTCACCCGCACCACTTATAATATGGCGGCGTACTTTGTGGAACACGCCGTTTACATATCTCAACAGGAAGGGGGGATAATATTAATTGGGGGAATGATCACCCCCATTGCTCAATATTTTGGGGTTGACATGAGCCACATGGAGCTGATAGAGGGCAGCCGAAGCATTAACATAAGTGCCCTCCGCACCATGAAGATCATAACTGAAGAGGAGAACATCCTCTATTTTCAACAAAAAGTCGGGTCTGCTTTCCCCCTCCCTAACCCACAACTCACTGATGTGGTGGATAATCAAATTAACTGGCTCCTGTTCTCTGAGGCTCATATCAGGGCCATGGATGGCCTGATTGCACGGAAAAAGAGGAGGATAGCAGGGTTACCCGATGAAGAAAACTTGGTGATGGAGGCGGGGGAGTACGATCGCCAAGAGAGGGGTTTCGATCAGGGCTTCCCACAGGGGCGGCCCGACATTCTAGAGAGCTCCCACCAAGGTGCGGAGTGTGGGGGACAGTTTGATCATGATAGATTCTATGCTCTTGAGGAGAGTATGCGATAAAGATCGGACAACTTCCGATTCACCAGATGAGTTCCGAGCTTTCTCGAAAGCAGAGCGGGAAGAAGAAAGGCATTAGGCCCATGAGCAAAGGTACCAAGCCCAGACTTGTGGTACCAAGCTTAGGAGCAGCGGGAGTTGGATATATTGCGACGCCGCATCGTGATTCAAAATTGGCATATCTCCCGGGGCCACTTTCCGCCGCCACCCCCACACGCTGATCCAGTCCTATCCACACTTTTCTTTGAAATTCTACCTTCACTTCTATGTGCTATAATTTCATTCAAGTTTTGGGGGAGAGGTAGTATTTTGTTTTTGAAGGGTGTGGTGTTTTGCATTCATATAGTTGCATTTAGAGCATGTAGTATGCATTGCATTAGTTGTTTTTGATTTTTAGCACGTTTATTGCTTTAGACGTTTATTGCTTTCTTAGTTGTTTAGGGAGTGAGTTGACCGCTATTGTATGTTTATTGATCTTGGGAGCATGTGTTGAAAGCGATTTATGTTGTTTTGAATTGGGTGTTGAGCGTGAGTTGACCGGGTTGAGAATAATTAATATGGAGCATGTGATTATCGGGATCATGGTTAAAATACTTTGAATTATGCACTTACAAGCCTCATGAGCTTTTTGAGCCTTTTACGCTTTCATATTATGCGATCTTGTTGGTTGATTGAGTGTGTCATTCATGTTGTTTTGAATTCTAGAACTTGCTCTCGGTATCTCACAAGGTCACATGTTGTATGCATTCATGAAAATGATTTTAGGCCATTTTTGTTAAGCCTTTCAAGCATTTTTGCCTACCTTATGATATTTGATTTCCCTAGTTAGCAAATTTGAGCCTATTGCCTGATTTTTTTTTATAACCACATTTCAAGCCTTAGAACTTAATTTGATATATTTGTTACCCTAAGCTTGAGCGTATAGCATTGAGTAAAGGGATTGAATAAAAGGGGTGAATGAAAGGGTATCGAGAAGTTAGAAAATAGTGTATATGATTGGGTGATTGGGAATAAAAGAAGAAAAGGAGGAGAAGGAATGATACTCACAAAAGAGTCGAAAAAGTTCGAAAAAAAAAACGACTGAAAAAGTGAGACGGCAGTACGAAAAATAGGCTGGAAATTTTGATATAAGGTGAAGAATGATTTGTATGAAAAAGAAAGGAGAAATAGAGAGGTGATAGGATATAAGGCGATTGGGAGTGCATAGTTGATTCATATTAGAATAACTGTGGAGAAAAACGATGTGCTTACCAATCTATACGCTTGAGTTGAGTCACTTTATCCATATTTCCCTACCTTAACCAAAGAGCCTTCATTACAACCATAAACAAAGTCCTTTTCTGATTTGTGAATTGCATACAAACGAGTGGCGGAGATGTGAGACAATTTGCAAGTATATGGTAATTCTTCAACATTGATATGACTTGAGCGAATACACGTCCCTTATTATTCTAGTGAGTAGAGTATACACTTTATCCCAGAGATGCGTGATTTGAAGTGTTTTACCATGATTTTAATAGACTTGTGCTCTGTGTTAGCTATTTGAAACTTGGTTGGTTTGTGCTTAATGTCTATGGATAGATGACATGAATTGTGATGCGGTGTTCTTGAGTTGCTCTTCTTTACCCCATTTGTGTTGTCTTGTTTATAAAGTGTTGACCGGGACTATCAACAGTTTAAGTTTGGGGGTTTGATTGACATGTATTTAGCATGTATTTAGGCTTAATCTTAGCTAAAATGTGTTGATATACATGCATTATATGAGTAAATAAGGTTTTATTCATGTTTTGTGGAAAAGGATTACGCTTTGCTCGTTTTGTAGGAATTTATCGATAATTGTAGCATTTTGGCAACAATTCAGAGCATTGCAATCGCCAATACTTGATGTGAAGTACGCAGTTTGGAGTCGAGTCGAGAAGAAGTCAGACGAACCGTGCGAAAAACAGAAGAAAATAGCCGAGTATAAGTTGCTACAGGTAAGCACGGGAAGGGCGTGCTCACTAGCATGGCCCGTGCTCAACCTATAACTAAAGGATCCGAGTTCGGCCTACAGCACGGGCAGCCCGTGCCATAGGGCACGGCCCGTGCCTCTTGCAAGAGTCTTCCCAATCCATGCGGCACCCAGCACGGGCTGGGCGTGCCATATGGCACGACCCGTGCTCCTCTACGGGAAAAATAGAGTTTGACTCCTTTTCAACTAGGTTTCGACCCAAACGAAGTACAAATAGACACGGGGCGGCCACAAACAAGGACACGCTAATTTTTGCCCTAGAAACCAGAGAGAATAGCAGTTTTTCCACCGGAAACTTCGAGAGATCGATCAATACCGCAATCACACCTTCGAGGATTGAAGATAGATTGAGAGATCGTCATCATCCCCGAGTTTACTCATTCCATAGTATCGTTATTTCAATTAGTTAGATTTTGAATATGAATAATTTGTCTATGAATTATTTATCTTCGATGTCTGGCTAAACATCTTGTTTGGGAGTAGGTTAATGAACACTTTTATTTGATGATTAATGATAATTGAAGTTAATGTTTTCTTCCTCGATTCAAGTACTTTGCTTTAATTTTTGTTTTATCAAAAGGCAATTGATTTAAACTTGTTTGATGTATTGATTCATAATTCTAACCGATGAGTTTCAATACTAGATCTTGAGTACTTGACACAAATAACTTGCATGATTGAGAAGTCTGTGAATATTTGTGAGATCTTATAATCTTTTGAACTTTTGGGAGTTGGATATCTCATGTTGAGTAGAGATGCTAACATAGATATTCCAATCAACGCTTTTACAAATATCTCGACAGAGAGGGTAAATTACTTTAGTGATTGGTCTATAGAGAAGAATATGCTTAACTTTGGTTTGATTAATCTGATAATAAAAGGGGGATATTAACTGAAACCATAACCCAGGAATCCATTCATTCATACTTAATCTTCCAATCGCTCTTTGCTTTGTTTCTTTTAGGATAAATTTCTGCTTTAGTTTATAAAATCAATCCCTCTCAATTTCAATAGTCTAAATAAAAATAAGGCTATTATAATCCAGTAATTAGTATATTAATTTATTAGTCCCTGTGGATTCGACCTTGCTAACCCTATTCTATAAACTGCACCGTACACTTGTGGTGAAGCTAAAAAATAAGTTGAACAAGTTTTTGGCGCTGTTGCCGGGGACTAATCAAATTTTTAGTACTAATATTGCGATAAATAGAATTGTTTTTAATTTAGATATTTTTTCTTTCTTTTTAAATTGTTGTTTAATTTTACTTCTACTGTGTTTGACTTGTTTTCTTTAGTTGGTTCAGGTAGTACATGAACACACGCTCAAAGCAAGGAGAATTAACACCGTTCATACCGGAGGTTGAGGCTTTTGCTAGGCAGAATAGTGCGGCTACCAAACGGCCAGAAAGACAGCAATGGCAGACTATGGCAGACGTAGAAGGTAACAATAGAGGCAATAACAGGGTTGAAAACGAAGGTAACAACTGGGCCATAAGGGTTAATGTCGAGTTACCAATACCAGAGGTTCCAGTGGCTCCGGCAGTCCAGCAGTAGGTGATTCGCGATTACTTCCGCCCAATTAATCACAACTATGGTGGAAGCCAGCACTGATCTCAATGGTGCAGCAGAATCAGTTTGGGGGTTTCCCGTCTGAAGATCCCAACTCTCATCTTGCGAATTTCATACAGATTTGCAATACTATCAAGATGAATAGGGTGACTGATGATTCTATACGTCTCTCTTTAAGGGATAAGGCTAGGAACTGGCTAGGCACCCTAACTCAGGGGAGTGTGAACAACTGGGATGAGCTGAGTCAGAGGTTTCTGTTTAAATATTTCCCACCAAGCAAGACATTACAACTTAAAAGTGAGATCACTCAGTTCAGGCAGTTTGACTATGAGCCTTTGTATGAGGCCTACGAGAGATTCCGGGATTTGTTGAGGAGGTGCCCGCAGCATGGATTTCCTGAAGATCAATAGTTCTGCTTCTTTTACAATGGGTTGATGGGGCAGACTAGATCATTTGTGCATGCTGCAGCAGGGGGCGCGCTACTCGCGAGGTTTTCGGATGATGCTTTCAACTTGTTGGAGGAGATGGCCATGAATAGCTATCAATGGCCCTCCGAGAGGACTAATGTGAAAAGGGTAGCCGAAGTTTCTGATTCGGATCCAATTAAAGAGTTAAAAGCCCAGATGGCCATATTGACAAACCAATTGAGTGCTTTGACAAAGGCAAATGAGGGAAACGTGGGTGCAAGTAATGGGGGAGTTCCTCTAGATTTGATAGGGGAATCAAATTATGTGAATAACCAGAATTTCAACAATTTCCGGAACAATCAAAATCCCACTCATTACCATCCGGGTTTAAGGAACCATGAGAATTTCTCCTACGCAAACACGAAGAATGTGATGCAACCACCATCGGGGGTTTAGTGTGACAAACGGTGTCATTAATGCTGAGGCTAAGCCAATTATGGAAGATATGTTCACCTCGTTTATGAGTGAGACGAGGAACAAATTCAATAAGGATAAGGCGAGGCTGGATAAAATCGAAAACCATGTCATGCAATTGGGGTCCCAAGTCACACAATTGGTGTCCCAAATGAAAAATCTTGAAACTCAAATAGGCCAAATAGCTACGATTATTGGTGGGCAGCATCAGAAAGGTAAATTTCCAAGCAACACTGAGGTTAACTCGAAGGAACAGTGTAACGCCATTCATCTGAGGAGTGGCACGAAATACGAAGGGCCGAAAATACCAGGAATTACTGAACAGACGCAGGGGAGCACGACCCATACACAACCGCACGGGTAGCCCATGCTCCATGCAAGGACAGCGTTCGAAGAGTCGAGAGATGCGGAATTAGAAGCAAAGGGCGATGTTGAGGCCGAGGAAGGAGTTGGAGATCATCGTGCTGAACAAAAAGGGGCTGGGAAGCTTAAATCTTTCTCTAACTCAGATCTTTCAAACTTTTCTATACCCCTTCCTTTCCCTCAATGTTTTAAAAAGAAAAAGTTAGATTCCCAATTTCCTAAATTCTTGGACATCTTTAAGAAACTGCATATTAACATAACGTTTCCAGACGCATTGGAGCAGATGCCCAATTATGCGAAGTTTTTGAAGGAAGTGATGTCTAAGAAGAAAAAGTTGGTAGAATTCGAGACAGTCAATTTGACTGAGGAGTGCAGCACGATCATTTAAAGGAAACTACCACAGAAGCTCAAAGATCCGGGGAGTTTCACTATCCCTTGTGCTATTGGTGGTGTTGTGTTTAAGAAAACACTTTGTGATCTAGGAGCAAGTATTAATCTAATGCCCTTGTCGAATACACTTATACGCATATGGGACTGGCTTGATTTACTTAAAATGTTGATACCCTGAGTGTGGTTAATAGGTTGAGGCACTAACATTGTTTTGATGTCTACCAATGTTGAAAATTATGTGTGTTTTTGTTTTTGTTTTGTTTCTTTTCTATGGTTTATTTTTAAAATTTTCACTCTCCTTTAATTGGACAAAAACCAAGGGATTTTTGTTTTAAAAATATATATATATATCTATATATATAACCGTGAATTGTGGTTAATGTTTTAAAGGGATAACATCTTGAAAATGTGGTTTAGTAAACTTGTACATATCATTTTTCTTAATCTAATTATTGGCTAAGTTTGTGGGTTTTAAAAAAATAACAAAATAAATAAATAAATAAAAGTCTTAAAGAAATCTGGACTCCTTTTATTAGTAATAAACTAACAATATTTTTTAATCTTATTATATACTAACTGAAGATGATTATGTAATATTAAATATTGAAAACTCTATTATTCTCTGCTTGAATAAATGTTAACATTGTTCGCTGCTAATTTTTTTGGATTTGAATGGAAATGTGCACAATACTTATCATCTGGATAAATATATTAGGCCTATGAGCCGCTTCAGTAATATTGCATTTAAAATGAGTGGTCCATTATCATATCTCTATGGTTTAGTTGGGCCCAAATTATGGTGGGGAGTGGTCGTGCATAGACCGAGCAGATCGCCTGCGGTTTGTGTCCGCCCTCCCTGGTCCTAATCCCACCACTAAAGGACGGAGGGTCCGACAGGCGAAGTGGGTCGTAGATGCGGTATATTCCAGAATATGACGATCTCTGGGTTAAAGCCCAAGCTAAAGAGACATCGAGTCGAGTTGGGTAGAAATAAGGTTGTTTGTGGCTTCGGCCAAATCGTGAAATTTGGGTAGTTATAAGGAAGAACAGTAAGGATTGATGCCCGATCAGCACAATTGCTTCTGTTAGCACTGCATTGCTCGTGAATGTGATTGATTGATATTGCTTGAATCTATTGAGGAGTGGTACATGGTGCACTCCATCGTTCATGAATGTCTTGCATTATTACACTATGTGAAACCATTTTTAAGACTGCGGATCATATACAATTGAGCAAAAATCTTCTTTTTTAAAACCTAAAGAAATATTTCAATACAATTACATTAAAAATTTGTACAATAGGTGTTTTGTTCAACTTATAATATTTTCATAATTTGTAAAACAGAACCACACTTGCACACCTGCACCTACCCACTGAGCTCGTTTGGCTCACCCCTTTAGCTTTATAAAATTTTTTCAGAGACAGGTAATATAGCTAATGAGGAGCTCGAAGAGGAATATCCGCACCAAGAATGATTCCGCCGACTAAGAACCTCATTGGGATCCTCGAACGTCTTTGCAATAATATTTCGTTTGATAAACCTCTTGTGGTTGTATTAATAATAATAGTAATGTTATTCTGATTTAGGTTATCGTTGAGACTTCCACTGTATGTATTAGTAGATGTGACTTGCTTATTGGATATTGCTTAAAGCCTAAGCATATGGATTTTCGGAGATTACTCCGATAAGTATTTATGGTATTTCTGTAGTTATTTAGAACTGGGGTGTGACAGTTATGGTATCAGAGCTTGGGTGTAAAAAGTACTATACCCGAGCTAACCCAGGATAGGATTCTCTGCCTGTGGACTTAGTCACCATTACTGGATGACCTTAAACCCCAACACTTAAGCATTGATTTGAGTAACGTGTGTTGATTTTGACATGATCCTTTGGTACATACCTATTGTAGATGAGTTATTTAGCATTTCCTTATGTAGATCAGTTATTGATGAGGGGTGTTGATTGTGTAGGTATGGATCCAGAGTTGGCGAGCATGGAGCATATTAGTTACTTGGAGTCTGTAGTGGCTTATTGGCGCGGCGAGTTTGATCAGGTGACTGAGCTACTACTATAAGAGCAAAGAAATGATCGCATGCTAAAGAAGATCTTACAGGTTAGGGACACGAGGATTGCTGACTTAGAGAGACACTTGACCACTACGGAGCATGTTGCACATGGCCCAGTGGTCGCAGATGGACCATATGGTCGCTCGATTGACTCATAGCGATTGAATGCAGCGCAAATAGAGCTCGACGATATTCAGGCTCGAGCATTGGACTTGTTCATGGCTATTCCTGGCATGGCCAATCCGCCCGTAGCTCCACCTGCACCGGTTGAGGATGAGGACCCACTGGAGGAACCTTGGGAGGAGCAGGCGGAGAACGAGCTAGGTGTGGATGACTATCTTCAGGACTTGGATATTGATGATGATGGCGTGATTATTATAGACCCCTAGGCAGTGGATGGGTTATGAAGTGTCTGTATATCTGAACTTCTAACGTACTAGTGATGCATATGTATGTATGGGATTATATCTAGATAGGCAGTATAACTGCGTATAACACTGACCTAGGTAGACAACACCTTTTGCTTTAGTGCTGCTTTTGGCTATTTTGGGATTGTACTTAAACCCTCGCGTAGCGATACTTTATATATATGTGAGGCACTAAAGCCTCTTTCTTTTGGATATTATTATTATCAAATCTCTTTGTCTGATTGTGGTGTTCTTTTAATTGCTTTACTTAACATTACAGTTTTTACTTAATGCATATGCATATTATTTATACTTCAATGTACAATGGCTGAAAGAAGGGGTAGAGGCAGGCCACGCAATTATTTGAGATATGAGCCATATCCTCCAATGGAAAGAGATGTGTCACCAGAGACACCACCACCTATTCCACCTGCCCCACCAGCTGCAGGAGATAATCTAAATACACAAGTCATGCAACAACTATTGGTATTCCTACAACAACAGAATACCCAACCACAGCATCAGAATCACCGTGGTCTAGCTCCTGATACCCATGATAGGATACTTGAGAGGTTTCTACGGTTCGACCTACCTGTGTTTCTAGGTGAGCCAGATGATGTCAAGGCTGAGCAATGGTTAGAAAAGATGGAAAGCATCTTTGCAACTTTGCATTACACTGAATAACAACAATCAACACTGGTTGCTTTCCGTTTAGAAGCATCCGCTCGTAACTGGTGGTGAACAGTCGAAGAAAAATGGAATCGTTCTGGCACCACACGTACATGGAATAACTTTGTTCAGGAATTCCGCAGACAATATATACCACAGATAGTGCAGGAGGCTCGTCGAGATGAGTTCCATCGATTAAGACAGGGGTCCATGTCTGTAATGCAGTACGAGGCAGAATTTCATAGATTATCGAAATATGCTCTGGGGTTGGTAACTGAGGAGGAAGACAAATTGTACAAGTTTACCAGGGGTCTTAGATTAGAGATTCAGTAACAATTATTATCCATTAAACTGGATACATATGAAGAGGTTATGGAGACAGCAGCACGAGTGGAGATCAGATTAAATCGGTTAGCACCACCATCAGGAGGGACTACTAGTGGACCAAAGAAAACCCCTGGCAAACAAACTTTTACTAAGCCACAAAAGTTTCAGAAGAATGGGGTCGGAAGTTCAGGTGGGAAAGGAAAGCAAACCAAACCTTGTCATGTGCTTACTGTGGTAAACCAGGACATACACCCAAACAATGTTGGAGAAAGACGGGTAAATGCTTGAAGTGTGGTAGTGGGCAACATCAATTGAAGGATTGTCCTGCAATTGTTCAAGCCGATAATAACCCAACAATTGCAACTAAACTGGGAGGTGGAAATGCAAATCGCCGTAAAATGCAAGGTCGAGTATTTGCGCTAGCAGGGCAAGTGGCTCCAGAGGTTACAGATGTGGTGGAAGGTACGCTCATTGTATCTAATCACCCTGCTAAAGTACTATTGGATCATGGTTCCACACATTCTTTTGTTGCACCGCATTATGTTCATAATTTGAATGCACACATGGAACAATTGCCTATGTGCTTAGAAGTGTCAACACCTATGGGTAGTAGCCAAATAACGGACACTATGTATAAAGCATGCAATGTGAAAATTGGGGTAGAATACTTCCCCGCTGATTTGATTGTTTTGCCCATACTTGAATATGATGTCATATTGGGAATGGATTGGTTAGCCAGGCATCATGCACTTATGGATTGTCGCACAAAGACTGTGAAATTGTGTACACATGGAAAAATAATAGTGGAACTAGCAGGTAATGCACTAGTGATCGTAGCCCCGATCATTTCGGCTATCAAGGCTAGAAAGCAATATTTAAAGAGGCACATGGGTATCTAGCATTTATGATCAACAAACCTACGGATACTAAGCAGTTGAGTGAAGTATCTATGGTATCAGAATACCCCGACGTATTTCCTCAAGAACTTACATCATTACCCCCTGATAGAGAGGTTGAGTTCACCATTGAAGTGATTCCGGGGACAACACCAATTGCTAAGACACCATATCGAATGGCCCCAACTGAGTTACAAGAGTTAAAGACACAATTACAAAAACTACTTGAGCTTGGGTTTATTCGACCGAGTACGTCCCCCTGGGGGTCCCCATTGCTCTTTGTTAAAAAAGAAGGATGGATCATTGAGATTGTGCATCGACTACCGAGGGCTTAATAACGTAACCATTAAGAACAAATACCCTCTCCCTAGAATAGACGAACTATTTGACCAACTTCAGGGAGCCAAGATGTATTCAAAATTGGATCTACAACAGGGATATCACCAACTTAAAATTAGAGAAGAAGATATACCAAAGTCAGCTTTTCAGACTAGGTATGGACATTTCGAGTTCGTAGTGATGCCTTTTGGTTTAACCAATGCTCCGACAGCGTTCATGGATTTGATGCACAGGGTTTTTCAACCTTACTTGGACCAGTTTGTAGTCATCTTTATAGATCATATACTGGTGTACTCCAAGTCCGAAGCAGAACATGAGAATCATTTGAGAGTTGTGTTGGAGACGTTGAGACAACACAAACTCTATGCCAAATTCAGCAAATGTGAATTTTGGTTGAGTAAAGTAGCTTTCTTAGGTCATATCATTTCAGGAGATGGCATTGCAGTAGATCCAGAAAAGGTACAAACGATTAATGATTGGAAATAGCCGGGAATAGTAACAGAAATTAGGAGTTTCTTGGGTTTAGTAGGATATTACCGGAGGTTCATAAAGGATTTCTCTAAACTTGCAGGACCACTCATGAGATTAACGCAAAAAAATGTAAAGTTTGAATGGAATGATAAATGCGAAGCGAGTTTTCAAGAGTTAAAGCGACGACTTACTACAACACCAGTGTTGGCCCTGCCGGAAGGAACAGAGAACTTTGTTGTCTATAGTGATATGTCAAGAGAAGGACTTGGGGCAGTTTTGATGCAAAGTGATAGCTTATGCATCACGAAAGCTTAAACAATATGTGGCAAACTATCCAACTCATGATTTGGAGTTGGCAGCAATAGTGTTTGCTTTAAAAAAATGGAGACACTATCTATATGGAGCCACTTTCACAGTCTTCACAGATCATAAGAGTTTGAAGTACCTTTTCTCACAAAAATATCTAAATTTGAGACAGAGGAGATGGATAGAGCTGCTCGAAGATTACCATTTTGATATACAATATCACCCGGGAAAAGCCAATGTAGTGGCAAACGCTCTAAGCCGAAAAGCGAGCATTACAAGACTAATGATTCGAGAGTGGAGATCATTAGAAGAATTGAGCTGTTGGAATCCAGAAAGAGTTGACACTCGACTTCTATGTGCTAACATGTCTGTGAAACCCGACCTATTGAGTGAAATCAAATTATCACAAGAAAATGATCAGAAATTCAGAGAATTGAGAAGGAAAATTCTGCAAGGAACGAGACCAGAATTTACTGTAGGAGATGATAGAATCATCAGATTCAGAAATCGAGTCTGCATCCCAAATGATGACAAATTGAAGGGTAGGATCTTGGCAGAAGCACATCACTCAAAGTATACGATTCACCCAGGGAGTGATAAGATGTATAAGGATTTGAAACGGCATTTCTGGTGGGTGAATATGAAAAATCAAGTAGCCGAGCACGTTGCCCGATGCTTGACATGCCAGTGAGTGAAGGCTGAACATCAAAGACCCTCGGGTTTATTACAACCATTGGAAATCCCTGAATGGAAATGGGAGAACATCTCAATTGATTTTGTTACTGATCTGCCCAGAACTCAAAATGGACATGATGCCATATGGGTGATAGTAGATATACTTACGAAATCCGCAAACTTTTTGCCTATCAGAAAAGTAGACAGTTTACAAAAGCTAGCTCAGATATACATTCGAGAGATTGTTAGACTACATCGAGTTCCTATTAATATTGTATCAGATAGGGATCCAAGATTTGTCTCACGATTTTGGAAATATCTACATGAGGGGTTGGGGACAAAGCTAAGTTTCAGTACAGCTGCTCATCCCCAAACAGACGGACAATCCGAACGAACCATACAAACCCTAGAGGACATGCTGAGGGCTTGTACTTTAGATTTTCAAGGGAGTTGGGACTCACATCTTCCGTTGGCGGAATTGGCTTACAATAATAGTTATCAGACAACTATTGGAATGGCACCGTATGAAGCTCTATATAGAAGAAAATGTAGGTCACCGGTGCATTGGGAGGTTGGTGATCAGTGGACTCCTAAACAGAAACGAGAATCCCAATCAATGATCCAAAAGATGGACTTGATTCAGGAAACAATGGATAAGGTGCGACTCATAAAAGAAATAATACGAACGGCACAGAGCCGTTAGAAAAGTTATGCTGATAGGCGAAGAAAGGATCTAGAATTTGAGGTTGGGGACAAAGTGTTTTTACGTCCCCAAGAAAATGGTTGATTCACCCAAGAAAGGGAGGAAAACTAAGTCCGAGATATGTTGGCCCCTATCAAATTCAAGAAAGGATTGGGAAATTAGCTTATCGTCTTGAACTCCCATCAGTTTTAGCAGGAATGCACGATGTGTTTCATGTATCACGACTAAAAAAGTATAACCCTGACCCAGAGCATATAATTAAGGAAGAATTTCCGGAAATAAAGGAAGATTTGAGTTACACTGAGCGACCCATCCGAATTATCGATAGCCAAATTAGAGAGTTGAGAAAGAAGAAGATTCCATTGGTCAAAGTAATGTGGCAGAAACATAACAACCCAGAAGAAGCCACGTGGGAAATAGAAGAGGAAATGCGTAAATCATATCCAGAGCTATTTTAGAGATGAATTTGGGGACCAAATTCTCTTAAGGAGGGAGGATGTAATACCCGTATGCGAATCAGACGTATTGCAATAATCACTACAATAATAATATTAATTAAGTGTGATTATACCATTATATTACTTTTGTACTATTTTATAATAATTTATTTATGTATTTGAGTAGGAATTTACCATTTTAGTGTTGGAGAGATGCATCATAGAGTTTAAAAATATTAAGTGAATATTTTAGTAATAACTAAATTAAGCTTGATCATTTAGAAATTTGGAACTATGTATTTAATGGATATTAATTATGACATTTAGACTATTTGAATTGAAGAATGGATTAAAACAAGTTGGTACTTTATATTTTGTGACATCTAACCTTTTACTTAGGTCCAGGAGTATACCTACCATTTCTTATCCAAACAATTACAAGCCCACCTTAATGTCAACTTATTCTACTATATCCCATTATATCAAGCCCAAGCCCACAAACCCATCTGCCTAGTTCTATATAATTGTAGTAATAGAACAATAATCCATCTCATCTGCTCATTTACAACTGGTAGTAAGAAACTGACCTTTTCACTTCTTCTCCTCTCCAATGTCTCGGGCAAAACAGTAGGGAAGAGGAAGCCATCTCTTTTCAACTTCTATCTTTAAAATCCAAAATTTACACTTCATCTTATATTCACCACAAATTGGCATTTAATTGAGAAAATAGTTTCAAGAGGACAGAGGCTAGGAATTCAAAATTGGAGTTGAAGACTTGTTGGATCTTGCATGCAAGCTTGGTTTTAGACTACCCATCACTTCTAGTTGTTAATAGTGTAAGTTGATCATCAAAAATCAGATTTGTTTTTTTTTAGGAAAAGAAATTTTACTGTTACACTTAAAATGACTGTTGGAATCCATTGTAGGAGGCTTGGAGCTCTGATTTGAAACTTTACTTGGGAAATTTGTAGTCAACTTGAAGGTGGGTGACCAAAACTTTACTCTCTTTTATAAATGGGTTTGCAAAAATAAAATGACGATATAATTAAAGTATATTGAGAAAAGCTTATTTTTGTTAAGTTTTGTAATTTAATAAAATTTTACAAAAAAAAAACGTGAAGACATGATTTTGTGAGGAATGGGTGCTTATATCATTTGGGTGGCTTGATTTCCAATTTAATAAAGTCAGGGGTCAATTTGCTTTGAAAATTTGGAGATGTGGGTAAAATTCGCAGTTTGAGAGGTTACTGCATATTTCTTCTAATGTGTTCTTAAGCTTATAACAGTGATTGGAAATTTGAGTATTTGTTTTTTTGTTTTGGCTAAAGTAAGAAGAATAAAAGTTTAGGTGTCAAATTTTAATTTCTGTTTATAAAAAGAAAAATGATTTGTGTGAGTATCAATTTTTTTTTCCGAATACACTTATATGCATATGGGACTGGCTTGATTTACTTAAAATGTTAATACCCTGAGTGTGTTAGGAAATTTATTGTTTAGATTTTGATGAATGCCATGTAAAACTTAGAATAGGAAGTTGGCACCCCATTTTTGTTGTAAAATGCATTGTAATAAATAGGGCTTTGGTCAAAGGAATTTGAGTTAAGTCGCCTACGTTCAAACATGCAAGAAGACAACCGAGACTAGAAGGAAGACTCATTTTGCCGCAAGACACCCGAGTATGGTAAAGAAGAGTAGACATGAACTCTATCGAAGAAGCGGTGAGATGCGGTGAGTGGAGTATCGATCAATCAACTCAAGAGAAGCCAAGTCTCAGTTGAAGTGACAAGAGTCATCAAATGATTGGAAGGCGACTCTAAGTCACCTGGGAAAGCAAGGAAATGCATCAAGTCGAGATAATCGAAAAGATCCGTTGCGCAAAATCAAGAGTATTACTTAAACAAGTAATATCTCCATGCTACCTTTCTCGAAGTGCTCGATCCCGAAGCGTGCAAAAGGAATAAACCAATGGGAAGCACTACATCGTGTCGTAACTGCGAAAAGGTGAAGAACAATTCATACGAGGAAATGGCAATTCCAAGTAATCGCAACAAGACAAACCAACGACGCAAATGACTTTCAAAAATAAGCTATCTCTTCAACGGGCAAATTTTTGAAAGATCACTATAAAAGGCCGAGAAATGACTTTGAGAACATAAGAAGGAGGAGACGGAACCAAAAACGCCTCAAGCAATTATTAGATCTGAAAATCGAAATATTCTCAATCCTCAAGCCTACACTTTAAGAACATCAATCCAACACTCACTGTGAAAGAAAGATAACTTCAATCGCTTGAAGAGGAAAATATCGAAAATCAAGGGTCTACATTCCACGAAGGATTGTAGGAAGGTTCAAGGTCGAACCAAGTCTTGAGCTTTTGGAGGGCTTCGTGATCAAATCCAAAGAGCTTGAGCAAGTGAGTCGCAGTAGTAGCAAGGTGCCTGTGAAGAAAGAAGGCGAGTCGCACGGAAGCCAGGTGAGTGATCAAGGCGTCTCGGATCGAGTCCCAAAGGATCAAGTCACCGTGTGATCAAGACTTTGATCGATCGCTTACCACTTTGTATCTTGATCAATACCTAGTGGATTCCTCCAGGAGTTGGAGAATAGAGGAGTAGAAGAATTACCCCATCTTGAACCTCTATAAAAATCTTATTGTGTCATTTACATTTCAAAGACTTTAATTCTTGCATCATATTTGTTTATTTCTCACCGACATATTTGCTATCCATAAGATAATCTCTAAGTACTAAATCAAGCTCTAAAACTCTACTTAACCAATCTTAAGGGTGTTAAGTCTTCCAAAAAAAACAAACCACAGTTGAGTTAATTTAGACTTAGCAAAATGAGTTATTCCATCAATGGCTCGATTGAGTCCATTGAAAGACTAACTCTACTGATCAACTAAATTGGATGTCCACCAAGGACACATCTATGTAGTATCAACTCTGAATTTTAAAAGGACTAAATCAAAAATTTGGTAAGGTTTATTCAACCCCTCCCCCCCTTCTAAACCTTACACTTACACCCCTTGGGACCTACAAGTGGTATCGAGCGGTTGGTTCATTGAACCCTCCGCACCGGTTCTTGAACTAGATCTCCAAACTTTTCAAAGTCTGCTTTAGTACTTAAACTTTCAAAACTCTTTTTATCATTAAAAGTTATTATCATGGAAGCAAATTTGACACGCATCCCTATGTTCACTATTGAAGAATTTGATGATTGGAAAATTCGTATGCAGGCTCATCTATCAGCATTACATGATGAGATGTGGATAGTGATAGAGGATGGGCCACCGTAGGTCCCAAGGGTGTAGGTATAAGGTTTAGAAGGGGGTTGAATAAACCTTACCAAATTTTCGATTTAGTCCTTTTAAATATTCGAGTTAATACTACACACAGTGTGTCCTTGATGGACAGCCAATTTAGTTAATCAAGAGAGTTAGTCTCTCAAATGACTCAACCGAGCCGTTGATGAAATAACTCACCGTTGTTGGGTCTAAATTAACTCAACTCGTGGTTTTGTTTTCAGCGGAAGACTTAACACCCTTAAGTTTGATTAAGCAAGGATTTAGTGCTTGATTTAGTACTTATAAATTATCAAGTGGATAGCAAATTTATCGTGATTTAAGCAATTAAAATGCAGGAATTAAAGTCTTTGAAATATAAATGACACAATGAAATTTTTATAGAGGTTCGAAGATGGGGTAATTCTTCTACTCCTCTCTTCTCCAACTCCTGGAGGAATCCACTAGGTATTGATCAAGATACAAAGTGGTAACAATCCGGATATAAGTCTTGATCACACAAACACTTGATCCTTTGGGACTCGATGAGACGCCTTGATCACTCACCGGCTTCTCGTACGACTCGCTTCTTCATAGGGCGCTTCCTTGCTACTACAGCTCACTTGCTCAAGCTCTTTGGATTTGATCACGAAGCCCTCCAAAAGCTTAAGACTTGGTTCGACCTTGAACCTTCCTACAATCCTTCGTGGAATGTAGACCCCTTGATTTTTCAGTATTTTCCTCTTCAACTGATTGAAGTTATCTTTCCTTCACAGGTAAGTGTTGGATTGATGTTCTTCGTAGTGTAGGCTTGAGGATTGAGAATATTTCAGATTTTCTAATAATTGCTTGAACGTTTTTGGTTCAAGTCTGTCTCTTGTGTCACTTGTGTCACTTATTCTCAAATAAACTCCTCAGCCTTTTATAGTGATCTTTCAAAAATTTGCCCGTTGAAGAGATAGGCTTATTTTTTAAAGTCACTTGCAGCCGCTATTTGTCTTGTTGCGATCCTTGGAATTGCCATTTCCTCGTATGAATTGTTCTTTCACCTTTTCGAGTTCGACACGGTGTAGTCTTCCCATTGGTTCATTCCTTTTGCACGCTTTCCTCGGATCGAGCACTTCGAGAAAGGTAGCATGGAGATACTACTTGTTTAAGTAATTCTCTTGATTTACGTGCAACGGATCTTTTCTGATTATCTCGACTTGACCGCATTTCTTTGCTTTCCCCAGTGACTTAGAGTCGCCTTCCAATCATTGGATGACTCTCTTCTCCACTTCAACTTGAGACTTGCTTTTCTCGAGTTGACTGACCGATACCCCACTCACCGCATCTCACCGCTTCTTCATAGATTTCCGTCTACTCTTCTTTTTCCATACTCACTTGCCTCTCGCAATGAGTCTTCCTTCTAGTCTTGATTGTCTTCTTGCATGTTAGGCGTAGGCGACTTAACTCGGCTTGGCGCCTTCTATTTATTACAATGCATTTTACAACAAAAATTGGGGTGCCAACTTCCTATTCTAAGTTTTACATGGCATTCATCAAAATCTAAACAATAAATTTCCTAACAATTTCCCCCTTTTGATGATGCCAAAACTTAAATCATTCAAAAATGCAAATAGCAAAGATACATACAGATAGTGTATTGACATAGAATGTATGCGCAGAATCAATCCTTTTATTGATCATAACATTCTTGTTCTTTTACACAATCAAGTTTACAAGGTGTATCGAGCACATATTTGTCTACACAGAAAAATAGAGAATTTATAGATTTATTTGGAAAACTTACATTGTATGTATTTACATAATAAAATACACGAAGGGGTGGACAAGAACACTTCATCTCCTTCGCTGTCTCCTTCTTTCATCTTGTTCAAGATCTTCTTCTCTTCTTCTCTTTTTCTCATTGTCACCGCCTTCTTTTTCTTTTCATATGCCTTCCCGCCGCTTCATCTCTTCTTAATCTTTCCCGTCTTTCCTCCCATAGCCGAGTTTGTCTCTTGTTTTCTTCTTCTATTCTTTTTGCATACTCAGCGTACTTTTAGCCACTTGCAAATTTGCTACTTGGTCAAGACCACCCAAGAGATCCCTCCTTTCTTGCCGGATCTACGTATTCAATGTTTTTGGGCGAGAGGCCTAGGTCCAAGCTTCTTCATCCACCACCGCTTCTTCCTCTACTCTACCTGCGGGCGTGTCTTGTCTTCTTCTTCTTTCCAAATGAGTGACCGGCGGAGTGACCAGCAGAGTGATCGCTAGTAGTCTCCGCCGCTATCGCCTTCTTCACATAACGTGAGACCCTTTTCCCAAGTACAAGTCCCAAGCTTGAGCCATAGACATATTTGCAAAGTATCCTTCGATTCGAGCGTTTTAAATTCATCAACCGATCGTGGCTCCGTCCCGACATCCGAGATGGCATAAGTGTCTCTGTCTCTCACCGGAATGCCTCCATGCTTTGTTTCAAGATGTTCATAACCCGGCATCCATTCTTCCTTCCACTTCCTTCATCCCCTTCAATTGTTTTTCTCTTTTCACCCATAGATATAGCAGAGTGTTGGGTAGTGGCGAGTCACGAGGGAGTTTGTTGCGATAATGTCACCAGACAGGACCCTGTTGGGGGTTTGTGCAATCATCAAGGTCACATCTTTCGATCCTTCCCCTCAGCAGATTTTCCTTTCTTTTGTTTCGGTAACTTCCTCAAATTGTCTTTCCCTTCACAAACAGATCCTCTTTTTCGCTTCCGGATCTTTTTCGTGCTTTAAGGTATTCCTCTTCCCCCTTTTGGCATCATCAAAAGAGAGAGGACACTGAAACATATCTAGCGTAAAGCCGAGCTCACGATGGTAGAGTTCTGTCTCGAGTCTCTGCGCAGAGTATGCGGCCGAGAAATTCGGATCGAGTAGCGTTGGACTCTGGCTGAAATCAGCTTCATCTCGGCCATGAGAGAAGTCTGAAATTTGTATTCATGGTTTCTTCCAAACGTCGTAGATCACTCTTATTTTGCTCACGCATCGCCTTTATCTCGGTGAGCTTCATGCATGTGCTCAATATGTTCTTTCAACCGTTTTTGCATCAAGATTTTTAGCTCTCCATACCAACACTTGTTGAACAATGTCCTGAAGTATCTAACTTGTTCCACACGCATTGTTTCTTCTTTGTTGCCACCATTCCCGATCCTCGATCAAGTATGCCTCTTAAATCGGGCAGTAAGATTGGCATCTCTCGTTGTCGATCGCATGTCCATAGAGGCACGATGCCTCTCCATCCGTTCAATCTCGGCCGAATAATGCCTTGAACACTTGCGGACTTCAACGCTGATTCTTCAAGGTGATGGCCATGCAAAAAAAATCATAATCACCGGAACAATGGTGCCTGATGGAAAACGGGAGCTGGTCTCGTGGGAAGCGTGCGTGCTCGTTTCTCGATTCTTCAGGGAGGTTCGGTACCTCCGAGAGAAAGGAAAAGATTCTATAAAGGAATCATCACGGCCAACTAGTATTTGTTCAATGATGAGAGGTGCGCGTGAAGTTCCTTTTGGAGTCGAACTCCGCTCGCAGCTTGGGGAGCTGCGCGCAGATGGACTCGTCTCACTGGGTCTTTTGTGAAGTGGACCCGACTTTGCCGAGCCTCATTGTCTCAACAGCCTTCGTTGGTCTCACCGATTTCTCCACTTGAGTAGACCGGTCCTCGGCCTTATCGTAGCGTTATTGGGCGATGATGAGATTTCCATTGGTGGCTCATCATCAAAATTAAAGGTTTGACGAGTAGTCTTGGGATCGGACTTGCTCGTGCTTGGAACATCCGCACCGTGAGTCTTTTGGATCTCACACCGGGGATAACTCGGCTTCTTCTTCGCTTTCCCGACCCCAAAAAGGTTACATCGATTATCCTGGGAATCATGAAGCGCGCTTATCTCCTTTTTCGATGGGTCGATGATAGCGGGAGGGATGTTCTCTACTTGACTTCTTTACCCCGGGAAGTCTCAACCTCCCATGGGCCTTCATTACCTCCCGCATCTCAACTGCGGCAAGAGGCTCGACCTCCCTTTCGACATGTCACCGTCTTAGGGTCTTTCGTGGTGGCATCCATTGGAGTCTCAACCCCATGGATTGCACTTTCATCGCCCAGTGTTAACTCCCTAGGCTGTTCCTTCCGTGCCTCGACCGCATCGCAGCGTCATTAGCCTTCGTAGAGCGATTTGGCACTCTCACCGTGAGACGATCTCAATCGTCCGAGCTTCGTTGATGGCAACTTGTTGTTCTTTTTGTGTTTGTATTTTCTCTATTTCGCCTCCTGGATTCGTTGTTGAGTCATCTCGCGATTCTCCGACCTTGCCGCAGCTGGGAGGAGTTTCCCACCGGGCGCACCACCGAGTGACTTGGAATGGGGTCACACGTCTCCAAACTCCCTACTGTTGCTATTGAATGTTCACTTGTTGGGGCGGGTGGTAAGACACCTTCAATAGGGGTTGCTCGACCGGGTCCCCACTATCCCGCCATCGCCAGTCCCTTATCGCCTTCTTCCGAGTGAGTCAAAGTGGTGGCGGCAACAACATGGGCGATTTGCTCAACCACTCCCATTGGATCAATTTCGGTGTGTTCGGAAGACTCTCCTGGTCCCTCCATCAATCTTTGCTCGTGAAGGATTCTAGATTCGTGCAATGCTTGCTGCATTTGCAACTCCCTCGTGCGGCAAGACATTCTCCTGGATCCTCATCACTCACGGAGAAGACATCAAAGAGAGGATGTGTGTGTTCGTGGTGCCGAGATAGGCGTATCTTTGGGCTTCTCACGTGCCTCGGCTTCCTCCTCGCCTCTTTCCTTCTCCTTGTCCTTGAATATCTGCAGGATGTCCGTGCGATTGTCTTCATCCATCTTTGATCACAGTGGTTAGTCCAAGGAAATTTAACAGCTTCCTCTTCTTTCTTCTATAAACTCGGGCCGTTGGAACTGCTTCCCTTGATTTACTCAATTTCCATTTCCTCCACTCACGCAGACGATTTTGGATATCCGGGTAAGGTGGAGATAGGATCATCACATCACTATCGCTCTATCTTTCTTCTGTGTTTCAAAAGTGGACAACAAATTGTGTCTTGAGTTGCCTCTGACGCTTTCTTCAAAGCAGACTTGGTTGTTTCATCAATTACATCTGGGGACTCGATCGCTTTTACAGAAGCCGTATTTGTTCTAGTCGAGTGGCTAACTCGGCCGGTTTTTCAAGCTCGGATCGCTTGATGATTCTTCTTCGTCTTCTAGTTTGGACCGGAGGGATTTCTCGGTTCGAAGACGCTTCGTCCTCGAGTCTTGGGCGGCGGGGGCCGTCTTGGTGTCTTTTTCTCGAGGAGCCGTCTTGGCTTGTCGCTTCTCCTCTTTTTGACAATCGGAGAAGGTATTTGTGAGTCCTTCTCGACCGCTGCTGCGGGCAGAGAGACACGGCTGCAGGGGCAGGACTCTCCTGCGGGCGAGCGGGAGCGATTTTAACTTTCTTTCTTTGCAAGCGTTTCTTAGCAACGCAGTAGGGGCAAGACTTTCTTCTTGGGTGGAGAGGAAACAATCGTATCTTCGTGGTCACCGATTCCCCTCACTCGTGTCGCCTCTCTTGGCGTAGGCTCTCTTCAGTGCGCCGAGAGGGTTTGCTCTGAACATCCTCTTGTTAACATGGAATGCCTTCCCATGTCTAAGAGGACTCCTTTCACCTCCATCACCGGCCAATCACTAGGCCATATCCTAGAATCCTCCAAATGTGCCATCTTCCTTGAAGGATTTGTTCCCTACGTTACGGCGAGTCTGTGTAGACAAACTCAAATTTTTTTATTTTCTTTCTACGATGATTGCGGCCATTACAATCGGCTTTGCTTTTGATTGGTCAAGTCAAAGCCAAATTTGATGTCAATACATTTGGCAACTATGTCCAACGACTTGTGATAATCCTCCTTGGCAGCTCTTGTTTTTGTGTACACTATTTTATCAAAGTAGTCGGGCTTAGCTATTTCCTTCCAAGCGGCGGCCAGGTTTACATCGCCGTTAATTTCGATGCTCCTTCGTTGGTAGTGAGCGTGTTCACCAAATCCTTGGCAGATAGTCGATTGCTTTCCGTGAACAGATGACTTTATTCCTTCATCGTGAATCTCATCATTCACGTAGAATTGTGCGACCTCCTCCACATAGGTCATCGGATATTCTAACGCCGAAACGGTTTCAAATGCGTTTCCAATTTCTCAACGATTTTCTTCACTAGGGTGTTGTCGGACCCACTGTTTCACCATGCCGTCGAAATCCATAGTAGACCCGGTGTGGATTTGCTTTCCTAACTTGGTAAAATCATAGGTTGGTGCCATTTTTCAAGATTTTATCAAAGAAAAACTTAGAGATTGATTTGAAGATAGATAGGGTTTCGAGAGAATTTTTGCCTTTGCTTTTGAGAGAAAGAAATGAACACATTTTGGTAGTGTGAGAGAGAAACAGACGGAAAATGGTTTAAGTATGGTTTATGAAAGGACGTGCGGGTGGTTTTTTGAAATGTGATCGAAATCAACGGCTTAGATTTTGCACGCCTATTTAGCATTTAATGTCTCGTATTTAATGCGGCAAAGATTTATATCCAATCATAAGCTTGGTGTGCGGCTTTATGTCCGTACACATCATCATTATCTTTGACGTATTCCTTAAAAACATTCCCGCTTAGTCAAAACGATCAAGCGTTTTTGTCACTTTGCTCATAAGTGACTCAAACATCCCTTAGCCGATTTAACTCTACTTCTCACGCTTCTTTTAGTGACTCAAATTATCACCGACTTCCTTATAGTCATTTCTTTTCCGATCTGGTGATTCTCGAAATGGCCGATTTGTGTGTTCACTCTTTTTCACTTTTTTTTTTTTTTTTTTGTGTTTCATTTCTTTTCTTTGATTCTTCATGGTGTCAACTCACTCAATTAACCCCAACTCATGTTTGAGTTCTTCAAATCTTGACTCACATAATGGTTTTGTGAAGATGTCGGCCAATTGTTTATCGCTTGAGATATATTCCAAGATGATGTCCTTCTTTCAACATGATCTCTTATGAAGTGATATCGACATCAATATGCTTTGTTCTTGAGTGCAACACAGATTTTGAGTGATTGCAATTGCACTTGTGTTATCACACATGATTGGAATTTCTTTTTCCTCAACATCATAGTCTCTCACCGATGTCTCATCCATAGGACTTGGGCACAACAACAAAATGCCCAGCTATGTATTCTCGTCACCAGTAGAGGTGGCTATTGAATTTTGCTTCTTGCTAAACCAGAAATCACTGTTTCCTAGCATTTGACATGTGCCTCGAAGTGCTTTTTCTCATCAACTCGCATCCAAAGATAGTCGTAGTCTCGAATAGCCGATTAGCTTGAATCCATCTTCCTTTGGATACCATAAGCCAACTTCTTGGCTTCCTTTCAAGTATCTCAATATTCTCTTAGTCAGCCGTCATATGGCTCTCTTTTGGAGCAGATTGAAATCTTGCACATACACCTACAAAGAAAGTGATGTCCGCCTCGCTTCTTTGTAAGATAGAGCAATGATCCAATAAGTGCTCTCAGTATCTTGTTTGATCTACAGTTTGCCATCCGCATCCATGTCCATTTTGATGATGTATTCATTGGTATTTTCACGAAGACTTCTCCTCCATACCAAATTTCTTCATTAAGTCTCCGTGTATTTTGTTTGACTTATGAAGGTTCCATCCTTCGCTTGTTTCACTTGGAGTCCAAGGAAGAATGTTAGCTCTCCCATCATGCTCATTTCAAATTTACTCGCATGAGGTTTGAAAATTTTTCACACACTGACTCTTTGTTTGTGGATCCAAAAATGATGTCATCCACATATATTTGAACAAGCAAGATACTCTTTTTTGTCTTGAATTACTCAAAAGTGTTCTATCTACCTTTCCTTTTGTGAATCCATTTTCGATTAGGAATTGTGACAAGGTATCATACCATGCTCGGGTGCCTGTTTCAATCCATACAAGGCTTTCTTGAGTTTGTATACCTTATCTCCAAGAGTCTTCTCGCACAAATCCTGGAGGTTGTTCAACATACACTTCTTCTTCCAATAAACCATTTAGGAATGCACTTTTTACATCCATTTGATATACAATGAAATTCTTGTGAGTCGTATAGGCAAGAAACATCCTTATAGCTTGCAATCTTGCTACAGGGGCAAATGTTTCATCAAAATCTATCCCTTCTTCTTGGCAATATCCTTTGGCTACTAATCTTGCTTTGTTTCTTACCACAGAACCTTCCTCGTTCATCTTATTTCTGAACACCCATTTGGTGCCAATAACATTTTGATGTATGGGTCTTTGCACTAATTCCCATACTTTATTTCTTTCAAACCGATTCAACTCTTCTTGCATACCTTGAATCCAATGTGCGTCGTCCAATGCTTGTAACACATCTTTGGGCTCTATTTGCGAGATGAAGCATGTGAACATAGCTTCTTGTTGAGTTCTGGATCTTGTTTTGACACCTTCTCTTATGTCTCCAATGACAAGTTCTGGTGGATGGTCTTTCAGCCATCTTACATCAAAGTTGGAGTAAGTTAGCCGGATTGATCGTCTTGCGATTGTGTTGTTGTGGTCACTCTCTCGTAATCATTTAGCCGCAAATTTTTCGATTGTTTTTGAGATTCACTATCTCATCTTCTTCCGAGTTTATAATTCAAGCTTGGCTTGAGATAGGGACTCTTCTCGTATGGTTGGATGATTCACTTTATCACCGACTCTTCAATGTCTTCTCCATTTACATTTGGCTCATCGAATACCATATGAATGGATTCTTCCGCAACCATAGTCCTTTTGTTGAGTACTCTGTAGGCTTTGCTTTCACCGAGTATCCTGAAGATACCTTCATCGCCTTTAGCATCAAAAGCCTTTAGATTGTCTTTGCCATTGTTATGGATGAAGCATTTACATCCAAATATTCTCAAATATGCAACATTTGGTTTTCTTCCAAATCCGGATCTCATAGGAGTCTTTGTCACCGTCTGCTTATCATACATCTATTTTGAGTGTAGCAAGTCGTGTTGATTGCTTGACCAAAATCTTTTTGGTAACCCCTCGCTTGACTAACATGGTCCTTTGATAGGTGTGAGTTTTGCATGTATTTTGAGGTATAAATATGACTAAAATGGTGATTAGACATGCATAAACACATAAGAAATGGTATATATTCGCTCTTTGTGGAAAAAGATATTACACTTGCTTGTTTTGTAGGAATTTAACGATATTTGGAGTGATTTTGTGACAAATACGAGCATTGCTACCTAGAATCATCAAGAATCGAGCGATTACACCCAATTGGAAGCCAACTATATGGAGTCTAGAGTCATAGTGACGAGTCATGTGTCAAAAGAAGCATGGATGATCAAACTACAAGGAGATTTATCTCAAGGAACATCCAAACGCGTATGGAATTTCCAAAGATCGGCGGGTTTAGTATTTTGGCCATAACTCTCTACAAAATTGATATTGAGGTGATTCAAGTGGCTATGGAAAGCTAAGAGAGAGGGCTACAACTCATGCGTGGGCGCACGACCCGTGCGCCCTACAGAGACTGGATGTTTTCCTACGGCTTTGAGCACGGTAACTGCGTGGGCGCACGACCGTGCGTGCTTGCGAAAACTCCAAAAATGACAAAAATTGACCTAGACTTCAAAAAGGGTATAAATACCACTTCTTGGGCGCACACCGGAAGAGGAAAGGTCCGAAAAGAGACCCAAGAACACAAGAAATAGCTCAACTTCATCAAGGAAGAATCAAGAGAAGAATCGGGTCGAATCGGAGCTTGAGGATTGAAGATAAATCGAGAGATTATCCATTTCCCTAAGTTTTCTCATTCTTTGTGCTTTAATCTTTCATTTTAGCTTGTCATGAATATGAACAATTTGTCTATGAGTTGTTTATTTTTAATGAGTAGCTAAACTTCTTGTGATTTTCGGGTTTTGGAAGTAGATTAATTGAACTCTTGTTGAATGTTTTAATCTTAGTTGAAGTTATTGTCTTGAAGTCTATTTGAGTACTTTGAGCTTATTCTTGTTTTATCACTTGGCCAATGATTTAACATGTTTGATATATTGATTCATAATTCGAGAGATGAGTTTCAATATTAGATCTTGAGTACTTGACACGAATATTTGCATGAATCGAGAGGTTTGTAGATTTTTGTGAGGACATTTGATCTTTTGTGCATTTGGGAGTTGTGTATCTTATGTTGAGTAGAGATGCTAGCATAGATATTTCAATCTACACTTTATATACATCTCGAGAGGGAGGATAAAATACCGTTGTGATCGTCTTATAGGTGTATTGATAATAACTTTGGCTTTGATTAAATCGGACAACAAGAGGAATATTAATTGAAACCATAATCCCGAATCCATTTCATTCTCTTGATAATTCCATTATTCTTAGTATCTTGTATTTTTGTGGTTATTCTTGTCTTTACCTCCACAACAATCATCCAATTACGATCGTCTAAATAAAAATAAGACTATCTTAGTTCAATACTTAGCACATTAATTTATTAGTCTCTGTTGATACGACCTTGCTTACCCTATTCTATAAACTACACCGTACACTTGCGGTGAAGCTAAAAATAAGGCGAACAAGTTTTTGGCGCCGTTGCCGGGGACTAATACAATTTTTGGTGCTAATATTGCGATAGATAGAATTATTTTTAATTTAGACATTTTTTTATTTCATTTTTCTTTTGTAAATTCTATCTCTACAATGTTTGATTTGTTTCTTTGAATTGGTATAGGTGCACCCGCTCGAATGGATTTCAATGATGGAATTCTTACAATTATTGGAATAATCCCACTCCTATGTGCTATTACCCGATTGGGGAATTACGAAGATTTTTCATATACTAGCACGGAGAATATGATTCCACCCCCATCAATGTCCAACGTAATGAATGGGTTTACAAATGCAGAGGCAAAACCATCTTTAGAAGAAGCCCTCACCTCATTCATAAATCAATCCAATGCATTCATGAGTGAAACTAGGAGCCGCCTCGCTAAGCAAGACTCTCGGTTGGATAAGATAGAACAACAAGTGACAAGCTCGATAAAGAATCTAGAGACTCAAATGGGCCAATTAGTTACAATTGTTGTTGAGCAATATCAAAAGGGTCAATTTTCAAGCACCACTGAAGCCAACTCAAAGGAACAATGTAGTGCCATTCATCAAAAGAGTGGCACTGACTACGAGGAGCCGAAGATCCTGCAAAAGCAAGAAAGTTCGGAACCAAACACGGACTGTATGTCTATGCACTTTCAGTCCGTGTATGGTACCGAAAAGGAGCAAAAACAGGACAAGGAACACAAGAACCATGTGTGTATGCCTGCGGCGCGCGTGCAAGATGTCATAAGAAAACTATTCCGAATGAGACGGGCATGGAATATGTGTACACGCACGGACAACATGGGCATAACCCAGATCAAAATGTTCCAACACCAGGACTCCTGTACTTGCTTGGAAATCCCAAGTATGCATTACTAGATGCAAACAGAGCAAAAACGGTTCTTGACCACGATCCAAAACAGCTAATATATGCATTCAAAGGTGGTACGAATGAAATAAACAAAGGCCAAGCTAAAGACGTTAAATATAGCGCTTGTTGGGAGGCAACCCAACTGTCTGTGGTGTGATTTTTTGTTTTTTTTTTGTTTTTTTGTTTGTTTGTTTTCTTCTTGGAAAAAAAACAAAAAAAGATAAAATTACCTGATTTTACTTCGCAGCCATGCACGGGCAGGGCGTGCATGAACGCACGGCCCGTGCATCCATCAGCATAGGCGTACATTGGTCGCGCCCAGGTACAAAACTTGAAGTAATGGCTGAAAGAAGAAGTCTTAGCGATAGGAGGAGACGCCCAAGGAGGGCCACTTTCCGCGACCACCTCCATAATAAATCAGGTCCAATCCACAATGTTTTTAATGAAATTCTATCTTCTGTTACGTGCGATATAATTCCATTTAAGTTTGGGGGGAGAAATAGTTATTTTGATATGAAATGTGTGGATAAAAAAAAAATTTGCATTAATTTTGTGTGTTTTCATATAGTTGCATGTAGAGCATTTTAGGTTGCATTTGCATTAGAAACACGTTTATTGGTTTAGCACGTTTATTGCTTTCATAGATTGTAGGGAGTGAGTTGATCTCTTGATTGTAACTTGTGCTTGATTTTGAAAATTTTGTATTGTTTGGATTGGGTGTTGTGCATGAGTTGATTGAACCATGAATAGATGATATTGAGCATGTGGATATTGAGAACATGGTTTGATGCTTTGAATTACGTATTTGCAAGCCTGTGAGCTTTTGAGCCTTTACTGCTTTCATCATATGCAGTCTTGTTGATTGATTTGAGTGTATCATTCATGTTGTTAGAATTCTAGAACTTGCTCTAGTATCTCTCACAAGGTCACATGTTGTATGCGGTGTGAAAATGATCAAAGGCCATTTTTGTTAGCCCTTCAAGCCTTTTGCTTACCTAAGATGATATTGAAATCCCTAGTTAGCCAACTTGAGCCTATTGCCTAATTTCTTGATAGCAACAATTCAAGCCTTAACTTGATATATTTGTTACCCCATACTTGAGCGTATAGCATTGAGTAAAGGGATTGAATGAGGTTGAATGGGTTGGGATTGAAAAGTTGGATAAATAGGTTGATGGGAACAAAAAGGGAAGAAAAGGAGAAGCAAAGAATGTTGAAAACTCACAAAAGAGTAAAAAAAAAATTAGCTTTATGAATGAGTTTTCTTTGAATGAACTTGGAGGTTAAGAATTGTAATGTGAGGTGATGGTGTTTTACAAAAGAAAGGGGATGGAGATAAGAAGAGTTGGTGAAAATGAGAGATGATTTGGGTAGCATATTAAGCTTTAATGTAGATGATTGATATGCTCACCGGTCTATATGCTCGAGTTTAAGTCACTTTATCCAAAATTTCCTACCCTAACCAAAGAGCCTTCATTACAACCAAATGAGAAAGTCCTTTTTGATTCACAAATTGCATACATTCTAGTGGCGGAGAGATGAGACGATTTGCAAGCATATGGTAATTCTACAACATTGAATTGATTTGAGTGTAAACACATCCTATATCTATTTGAGATGAGAGTATACACTTGATCTTTGTGAGGCGTAATTCTTAACATTTACCATGGTTTCTTTGATGTGTGCTCTATGTTAGATGTTTGAGGCTTGGTTGATTCATTGCTTGACACCTACGGTAAACAATGCGAATTTTATGGAGTTGTTGTGCGTTCTACTTTTCATTACTCCCAATCATGTGTTGTCTAGTTTTTAAAAGCGTTGACCGGGACGACCAACAATTTAAGTTTGGGGGATTTTGATAGGTGTGAGTTTTGCAAGTATTTTGAGGTATAAATATGACTAAAATGGTGATTAGACATGCATAAACTCATAAGAAATGGTATATATTCGCTCTTTGTGGAAAAAGATATTACGCTTGCTTGTTTTGTAGGAATTTAACGATATTTGGAGTGATTTTGTGACAAATACGAGCATTGCTACCTAGAATCATCAAGAATCGAGCGATTACACCCAATTGGAAGCCAACTATATGGAGTCTAGAGTCATAGTGACGAGTCGTGTGTCAAAAGAAGCATGGATGATCAAACTACAAGGAGATTTATCTCAAGGAACATCCAAACGCGTATGGAATTTCCAAAGACTGGCAGGGTTTAGTATTTTGGTCATAACTCTCTACAAAATTGATATTGAGGTGATTCAAGTGGCTATGGAAAGCTAAGAGAGAGGGCTACAACTCTTATGAAGACCCCGCAAGCAAATTCGGACTTTTTGGTGGCGCACGGGCAACCCGTGCGTGGACGCACGACCCGTGCGCCCTCTGACCGGATTATTTCTACGAGGATGGCGCACGGGTAACCCATGCGTGGGCGCACGACCCGTGCGCCCTATAGAGACTGGATGTTTTCCTACGGCTTTGAGCACGGGTAACCCGTGCGTGGGCGTCTGACGACCGTGCTTGCGAAAAACTCCAAAAATGACAAAGAAATTGACTGACTTCAAAAAGGGTATAAATACCACTTCTTGGGGCGCACACTAGAAGAGGAAAGGTCTGGAAAAGACCCAAGAACACAAGAAATAGCTCAACTTCATCAAGGAAGAATCAAGAGAAGAATCGGGTCGAATCGGAGCTTGAGGATTGAAGATAAATCGAGAGATTATCCATTTCCTAAGTTTTCTCATTCTTTATGCTTTAATCTTTCATTTTAGCTTGTCATGAATATGAACAATTTGTCTATGAGTTGTTTATTTTTAATGAGTAGCTAAACTTCTTGTGATTTTCGGGTTTTGGAAGTAGATTAATTGAACTCTTGTTGAATGTTTTAATCTTAGTTGAAGTTATTGTCTTGAAGTCTATTTGAGTACTTTGAGCTTATTCTTGTTTTATCACTTGGCCAATGATTTAACATGTTTGATATATTGATTCATAATTCGAGAGATGAGTTTCAATATTAGATCTTGAGTACTTGACACGAATATTTGCATGAATCGAGAGGTTTGTAGATTTTTGTGAGGACATTTGATCTTTTGTGCATTTGGGAGTTGTGTATCTTATGTTGAGTAGAGATGCTAGCATAGATATTTCAATCTACACTTTATATACATCTCTGGAGGGAGGATAAAATACCGTTGTGATCGTCTTATAGGTGTATTGATAATAACTTTGGCTTTGATTAAATCGGACAACAAGAGGAATATTAATTGAAACCATAATCCGGGAATCCATTTCATTCTCTTGATAATTCCATTATTCTTAGTATCTTGTATTTTTGTGGTTATTCTTGTCTTTACCTCCACAACAATCATCCAATTACGATCGTCTAAATAAAAATAAGACTATCTTAGTTCAATACTTAGCACATTAATTTATTAGTCTCTGTGGATACGACCTTGCTTACCCTATTCTATAAACTACACCGTACACTTGCGGTGAAGCTAAAAATAAGGCGAACATCATTGTTGCTTCTTTGAGAGTTTTGTTCCTTCTTTCTGCAATTCCATTCTGCTGTGGAGTCCTTGCTGCTGATAGTTCATGACCAATACCATTCTCAATACAATACTGAGTTATTATTCCATTGACAAACTCGGTTCCTCTCTCATACGATCTTATTTTGATAATGGTTTGACTCTTCTCGTTTTGAATCCTCTTCATCAGTTGTGGTAATTTTTGTAGAGTTTATTTCTTCTTATACATGAATATTGTCCATGTATATCTTGAGTAGTCATCTACTACCACCAAGGTATATTTCTTCCCACTTATGTTAGCTGGTTCCACTGGGCCAAATAGATCCATATGTAGCAGATGCAATATTCTTGTTGAAGATGGGCATGTCTTTTCCTTGAATAATGATTTGATTTGTTTTCCCTTCTGACATGCGTCACATATACTCTCCTTTTTGTATACTGAGTCTGGAAGTCCTTCCACAAGATTACTTCTTGCAAGCTTGTTAATCGTTTTGAAATTTAGGTGACTCAGGCTTTTTTGTGCCACACCAACTTGATTCACCATTTGTGCTCTTTGCTAGTAGACGTGTGTTGGGTGTTGCGATTGACCAATCCACGACATACATATTCTTCTCTACATCCTTGCAAAGACAACTTCATTTGATTCAAGATCCTTGATTTAGCATACACCCATGTTGAATCCAACATTGTAGCCCTTGTCACGAGTTGATCGATGCTCGATCGATAAGTTGAAGTTGAGTCCTTCAACATATGCAACATCTGTGATTTCTAATCCATTCCTCTTGATGGATCCAATGCCTTTTCTTTCACCAGGAGCTTCATTTCCTCCAAATATGACTTTTGCTCCTTTAACTTCCTTGAATTTTGATTTTTCTTATTTCTGTCATATGTCCGGAACAACCACTATCCATGTACCAGGTTCCTTGCACTCACCGTTTCTTGAACCCGCAATTAAGGAAATTAAGTTTTAGGTACCCATACTTGTCCGGTCCTGAGGGGTTAGAATTGTAAGATGATCCAACCAACTTATAGCCAAATGATTTGACTCTAAGGGGTTGCCATCTATCGCTGCCATAATCATAATTAATCTTGGCAAATTGCTTGGGGATTTTAGGTTCATACAAATTGTCTCTTTTGTCCGTATGCTTGTATATAGGTTTTAGCAATCGCCTTCTTTGGGTAATTGTGGTGTCTCCGATTATAGTGTCTAGGTGCATATGTGTCTTTGATGAAAGCTCTTATACTTTTGGAATGGCCTTTCTTGAGTTCTAGGCCTTTGCCATTTGGGCTTGTATTCCATAAGTCTATCTTTGATAGTTCACATTATTCCAATCGGCTTGGCTTGGATATTTTCTACCATTCCCATCATATGTATTTCTTTTATAGATTTTCCGGGGTTTTGGTAGCTCTTCTTCTTCTTTACAGAGTATTTTCTTTTGAGTTTCTTTGAGGAACTCGGCTGAATCTCTTCTCACTTTTTCAGCACTCACTCAACCGGGTCCTTTTCCTTTATAACCAAGGCCAGTTTGCTTGTTATTGTGTTTTGGAGTGAATGTGTGTGCAGCATTTAGAGTTTTGGATTTTTCGGACTCTTCATGGCTTGAAGATCCTTTTTCCAAAATTACTTTTGAGGTTTGACATAGCACAGAGGAATTAAATCCTAAGCTGTCTTGTCTCCACATTCTCTTTGACTCATAATAAGATCATCCAATGATTTAGATGCCTTAGTGAATGAGGTAATAACATTTTTGAGGTCATTCTCCTCTTCTCTATAGCAGCAATTTCTTTATTAATTTAGCATTTTCACTTTTAAACTTTCATTCTCATCACCTATTTGACTTAGAGTACTCACTCCTTAGTCGACTTTGAGTTTTGACTTTTGAGTAGGTTGTTTTCCTCATTTAATAGTGTGTGTGAGGATTTAATGTGTTCAAAATCTTTCATCATTTTTCCTAATGAATCATAAAGATCGAGTGGGTGATAAAGTGTGTGTGTCACGATCACTATCACTGAGTCCGAGTTTGATGAGTTAAAGTGTACCTCATCTTCTTGGTCGGGTTGATCTTGTTCCTTGGCCATCAAGCGGTCGGGGCTTCTTCTTCGAGTCACTTGAGTAGTCGGCTTCAACGCTCAATCACCTCTCTCTTGACTTGGTCAAGTTTTATTGATCTCTGCGACCATCATTGCCTTTTTCTTTTCTTGTCTTCTTTCTCACAAGACCTTTCTTTCTTCTTCATTCTTGTATTTGTTAACTACAGGATATGAGCGATCAATAGCATAGTGACCTGGTTGTCTCTGATTCCAAAGATAGATATTCAACCTTTTGATCACTCTTTCCATTCTTGGATTGTCGACCCTTTGATATTGACTTTTTGATGATCATTCTCTTGGTCGCCTATCTTCCCTTGATTTGGAGGAGCCGAGTGTCTTACGAAAGATTCACCCTTTCTCTCTTGTAGTTCTTATTGAAGAACTTGTTGAATCTTTTAACCATCGGGGCTATTTCTTCTGGATCAATGACTTCTTTGACCTCGCTCTCTTCCCATCTTTAACAATAAGAGCAGCGCTTTTAGGTACACTGTCTCTTCCTGGTCTTTTTCTTCTCACCAAACTCGTAGGCTTTGAGGTCCGAGAATAATTCATGGTTGGATGTCTTTGATAGGTCCATGGAATGTCTTAGTGCCATGACCTTCATTTCCCATTCACCGGAAGACTTTTTAGGATTTTCATACACATTTCTCTTTGTATATATTCCTTTCCAAGTGCGTATAACTCGTTGGTGATTTCTCGTGAATCGAGCATCCATTGATCCAGGTTTTCTCCGAGATCATTTTGAAGTTCTCAAATTTACGTGCATGCCACCGATAATTTGTTTTCTTTGATTTGCTTTCCGAGCCTTCACAAATCAATGTGAGCTTGTCCCGCATTTCTTTAGCCGTTTTGCATGATTTGACTTTATTGAACATGGCTTTGTCCAAGGTTTTGTAAAGGATGTCCTTGCTACATTGTCCAGGTTGTATCTTTTTTCGTCATCATTTGTCCATTCATTCTTGGTTTTCAACCATGACCGTCCGGGGGCAACATCCTCTTCTCCTTCAAACGCAACTCTTCTTACGGATGTGTTCACCTTTAAGATTTGCAGAGGCCCATCTTCTATCACTATCCACATCTCATCATGTAATGTTGATAGATGAGCCCCGCATACGAATTTTCCAATCATCAAATTCTTCAATTGTGAACATAGGGATGCGTGTCAAATTTGCTTCCATGATAATAACTTTTAATGATAGAAAGAGTTTTGAGAGTTTAAGTACTAAAGCGGACTTTGAAAAGTTTGGATATCTAGTTCGATGTCGGTGCGGAGGGTTCAATGAACCAACCGCTCGATACCACTTGTAGGTCCCAAGGGGTGTAGGTGTAAGGTTTAGAAGGGGGTTGAATAAACCTTACCAAATTTTCGATTTAGTCCTTTTAAATATTGAGTTAATACTACACAGCTGTGTCCTTGATGGGCAGCCAATTTAGTTAATCAGTAGAGTTAGTCTCTCAACAGACTCAACTGAGTTGTTGATGAAATAACTCAACTGTTGGGTCTAAATTAACTCAACTGTGGTTTTGTTTTCAATGAGAAGACTTAACACCCTTAAGTTTGATTAAGCAAGGATTTAGTGCTTGATTTAGTACTTATAAATTATCAAGTGGATAGCAAATTTATCAGCAGATTTAAGCAATTAAAATGCAGGAATTAAAGTGCTGAAATATAAATGACACAATGAAATTTTTATAGTGGTTCGAAGATGGGGTAATTCTTCTACTCCTCTCTTCTCCAACTCTGGAGGAATCCACTAGGTATTGATCGGTATACAAAGTGGTAATAGCATCCGGTCAAGTCTTGATCACACAAATGACTTGATCCTTTGGGACTCGATCAGAGACGCCTTGATCACTCACCGGCTTCTCGTGCGACTCGGCTTCTTCACAGGCGACTTCCTTGCTACTACACTCACTTGCTCAAGCTCTTTGGATTTGATCACGAAGCCTCCAAAAGCTTAAGACTTGGTTCGACCTTGAACCTTCCTACAATCCTTCGTGGAATGTAGACCCCTTGATTTTTCAAAGATTTTCCTCTTCAACTGATTGAAGTTATCTTTCCTTCACGCAGGTAAGTGTTGGATTGATGTTCTTCGTAGTGTAGGCTTGAGGATTGAGAATATTTCAGATTTTCTAATAATTGCTTGAACGTTTTTGGTTCAGTCCATCTCTTGTGTGTCACTTGTGTCACTTGTGTCACTTATTCTCAAATAAACCCCTCGGCCTTTTATAGTGATCTTTCAAAAATTTGCCCGTTGAAGAGATAGGCTTATTTTGAAAGTCACTTGCAGATCGTTGGCTTGTCTTGTTGCGATCCTTGGAATTGCCATTTCCTCGTATGAATTGTTCTTTCACCTTTTCGAGTTCGACACGGTGTAGTGCTTCCCATTGGTTCATTCCTTTTGCACGCTTCGGGACCGAGCACTCAGAGAAAGGTGATATGGAGATATTACTTGTTTAAGTAATTCTCTTGATTTAAATGCAACGGATCTTTTCTGATTATCTCGACTTGATTGCATTTCTTTGCTTTCCCCAGGTGACTTAGAGTCGAGCTTCCAATCATGGATGACTCTTCTCGTCACTTCAACTTGAGACTTGGCTTTTCTCGAGTTGACTTGATCGATACTCCACTCACCGCATCTCACCGCTTCTTCTTGATAGATTTCCCATCTACTCTTCTTTGCCATACTCAAATTGTCTCGCAATGAGTCTTCCTTCTAGTCTTCATTGTCTTCTTGCATGTTAGGGCGTGAGGTGACTTAACTCACTTGGCCACTCTATTTATTACAATGCATTTTACAACAAAATTGGGGTGCCAACTTCCTATTCTAAGTTTTACATGGCATTCATCAAAATCTAAACAATAAATTTCCTAATGACCCACTCGCAAATCTTAAAGGTGAACACAAAATAAGAAGATCTCAGAATCGAGGTGAGGAGGATGTTGCTCCCGGACCCGCCATGGTTGAAAAACCAAGAATCGAATGGACAAATGATGACAAAAAAGATACAACCTGGAAAATGTAGCGAAGGACATCCTTTACAAAACCTTGGACAAAGCCATGTTCAATAAAGTCAAATCATGCAAAACGGCTAAAGAAATGGGGACAAGCTAACATTGATTTGTGAAGGCTCGAGCAAATCAAAGAAAACAAATTATCGGTGGCCATACGTAAATTTGAGAACTTCAAAATGATCTCGGGAGAAAACCTGGATCAACTGGATGCTCGGTTCACGAAAATCACCAACGAGCTATCTCGCACTTGGAAAGGAATATACACGAAGAAATGTGTATGAAGATCCTAAAAAGTCTTCCAAATGAATGGGAAATGAAGGTCATGGCACTAAGACATTCCATGGACCTATCAAAGACATCCAACCATGAACTATTCTCGGACCTCAAAGCCTACGAGTTTGAGTGAGAAGAAAAGACCATGAAGAGACAGTTGTACCCAAAACAATTTGCTCTAATTATTAAAGATGGGAAGAGAGCCGAGGTCAAAGAAGCCATTGATCCGGAAGAAATAGCCCGATGGTTAAAAGATTCAACAAGTTCTTCAATAAGAACTACAAGAGAGGCAAGGGCGAATCTTCCGTAAGACACTCGGCTCCTCCAAATCAAGGGAAGATAGGCCAACCAAGAGAACAGATCATCAAAAAGCTTAATATCAAAGGGCTGAAAATCCAAGAATGGAAAGAGCCGATCAAAAGGCTGAATATCTATCTTTGAATCAGACAACCAGGTCACTACGCCATTGATTGCCCATATCCTGTAGTCAACAAATACATGAATGAAGAAGAAAGAAAGGTCTTGAGAAAAGAAGACAAGAAAAAAGAAAAAGGCAATGTTGGCTGCGAGAAAATGCAGAGTCAAAAGACACACGGTGATTGAGAGCAAGAAGTCGACTACTCAAGTGACTCTGAAGAAGAAGCCCTGATCTGTTTGATGGCCAAGGAACAAGATCAACCTGACCAAGAAGATGAGGTACACTCTAACTCATCAAACTCGGACTCTAGTGATAGTGACTGTGACACACACACTTCATCACCCACTGATCTTTATGATTCATTAGGCAAAATGATGAATAATTTTGAACACATTAATTCCTCACACACACTATTAAATGAGGAAAACAGCCTACTCAAGAGCCAAAACTCAAAGCTGACTAAGGAGCTGAGTACTCTAAGTCAAATAGCTGATGAGAATGAAAGTTTAAAGGCTGAAAATGCTAAGTTAATAGCAGAAATAGTTGCCATAGAAAAGAGGGAGAATGACCTCAAAAATGTTATTGCCTCATTCACTAAGGCATCTAAATCATTAGATGATCTTATTATGAGTCAAAGAGAATGTGGAGACAAGACAGGCTTAGGATTTAACTCCTCTGTGATATGTCAAACTTGAGAGTAATGTTGGAAAAAGGATCTTCAAGCAATGAAGAGTCTAAAAATCCAAAACTCTAAATGTTGCACACACATTCACTCCAAAGCACAATTACAAGCAAACGGCCTTGGTTATAAAGGAAAAGGAAAGCGAAAGCGATTGAGTGCGGCTTGAAAAGACAAATGAGAAAAGATTCACCAAGTTCCTCAAGAAACTCCAAACAAAAAATACTCAGAAAGAAGAAGCGAGCTACCAAAAACCCTAAAATCTATAAAATAAATACATATGATGGGAATGGTAGAAAATATCCAAGCCAAGTGATTGGAATAATGTGAACTATCGGATAGACTTATGGAATATAAGCCCAAATGGCAAAGGCCTAGAACTCAAAGAAAGGCCATTCCAAAAGTATAAGAGCTTTCATCAAAGACACATATGCACCTAGGCACTACACTCGTAGAGACACCACAATTACCCAAAGAAGCGATTGCTAAAACTTATACACAGCATACACAAAAGAGACAGTTGTATGAACCTAGAATCCCCAAGCAATTTGCCAAGATTAATTATGATTATGGCATCGATAGATGGCAACCCCTTAGAGTCAAATCATTTGGCTATAAGTTAGTTGGATCATCTTACAATTCTAACCCCTCGGACCCGCATAAATATGGGTACCTAAAACTTAATTTCCTTGATTGCGGGTTCAAGGAATGAGTGCCAAGGAACCTGGTATATGGATAGTGGTCGCCCGGACATATGACAGAAACAAGAAAAATTTGTCAAAATTCAAGGAAGTTAAAGGAGCAAAAGTCATATTTGGAGGAAATGAAGCTCCAGGTGAAATAAGAGGCATTGGATCCATCAAGAGGAATGGATTAGAAATCACGATGTTGCATATGTTGAAGGACTCAACTTCAACTTGCTAAGCATCGATCAACTCTCAGTGACAAGGGCTATAATGTTGGATTCAACATGGGTATATGCCAAATCAAGGATACTTGAATCGAATGAAGTTGTGTTGCAAGGATGCGGACAAAAGAACATGTATGTAGTAGATTGTTCAACCGCTACACACAAAGACTGTCTATTAGCAAAGAGCACAAATTGAATCAAGTTGTTGTGGCACAAAAAGCCGAGTCACCCGAATTTCAAAACGATTAACAAGCTTGCGTAAGTAGTCTTGTGGAAGGACTTCCGCACTCGATATATACAAGAAGGAGAGTATATGTGATGCATGTCGAAGGAAAACAAATCAAATCATCATTCAAAGAAAAGACATGTCCATCTTCAACAAGAATATTGCATCCGCTACATATGGATCTATTTGGCCCAAAGGGAACCAAATAGCATAAGTGGAAAGAAATACACCTTGGTGGTAGTAGATGACTACTCAAGATATACATGGACAATATTCATGTGTAAGAAGAAAAGAAACTCTCTACGAAACTATCACAAATTGATGAAGAGGATTCAAACGAGAAGAGCCAAACCATTATCAAAATAAGATCGGAGGCAGAGAACCGAGTTTGTCAATGGAATAATAACTCGATTGTATTGAAAATGGTATTGGTCATGAACTATCGGCAGCAAGGACTCCACAAAGAAAATGGAGTTGCGAGAAGAAGAAAGCAGAACTCTCAAAAAGAAGCGAAGTACCATGTTAGGCAAGCGGGTTACCAAAAAGATTTTGGGCTGAAGCAATCAACACAACTTGCTACACTCAAAACAGATGTATGATAAACAGACAACTGACAAAGACTCCCTATGAGATTTGGACTGGAAGAAAACCAAATGTTGCGTATTTTAGAATATTTGGATGTAAATGCTTCATCCACAACAATGGCAAAGATAACCTAAAGGCCTTCGATGCTAAAGCTGATGAAGGTATCTTCTTGGGATACTCAGCTGAAAGCAAAGCCTACAGAGTACTCAACAAAAGGACTATGGTTGCAGAAGAATCCATTCATGTGGTATTCGATGAGCCAAATGTAAATGGAGAAGACATTGAAGAGTCACCGATAAGTTTGAATCATCCAACCTTACTGAAGAGTCCCTATCTTTGAAGCCGCCGGAATTATAAACTCGAAAGAAGATGAGATAATCGAATCTCAAAAACAATGGAAAATTTGCAGCTAAGTGACTACGAGAGAGCCGATCAAAGCAACACATCCGCTAGACGATTGAATCCACCAACTTACTTCAACTCGATATAAGATGGCCGAGAGACCATCCACCGAACTTGTCATTGGAGATATAAGAGAAGGTATCAAAACTAGATCCGAACTCAACAAGAAGCTATGTTCACATGCTTCATCTCGCAAATAGAGCCCAAAGATGTGTTACAAGCATTGGACGACACACATTGGATTCAAGCTATGCAAGAAGAGTCGAATCGTTTGAAAGAAATAAAGTATGGGAATTAGTTCAAAGACCCACACATCAAAATGTTATTGGTACTAAATGGGTGTTCGTAAACAAGATGAACTAGGAAGGTTACGTGGGTCGAAACAAAGCAAGACTAGTAGCCAAAGGATATTGCCAAGAAGAATGAATAGATTTTGATGAAACATTTGCTCCTGTAGCAAGATTGGAAGCTATAAGGATGTTTCTTGCCTATGCAGCTCACAAGAATTTCATTGTATATCAGATGTATGTAAAAAGTGCATTCCTAATGGTCTATTGGAAGAAGAAGTGTATGTTGAACAACCTCCAGGATTTGAGCGAAGACTCTTGGAGATAAGGTATACAAACTCAAGAAAGCTCACAGTATGGATTGAAACAGGCACCCGAAGCATGGTATGATACTTTGTCACAATTCCTAATCGAAAATGGATTCACAAAAGGAAAAGTAGATAGAACACTTTTCAATTCAAGACAAAAAGAGTATCTTGCTTGTTCAAATATATGTGGATGACATCATTTTTGGATCCACAAACAAAGAGTCAGTGAAAAATTTTCAAGCCTCATGCAAAGTAAATTTGAAATGAGCATGATGGGAGAGCTAACATTCTTCCTTGGACTCCAAGTGAAACAACTGAAGGATGGAACCTTCATAAGTCAAACAAAATACACCGAGACTTAATGAAGAAATTTGGTATGGAGGAGAAGTCTTCTCGTGAAAATACCAATGAATACATCATCAAAATGGACATGGATGCGGATGGCAAGCCTCAGATCAAACAAGATACGAGCACTTATTGGATCATTGCTCTATCTCACAAAGAAGCGGGCGGACATCACCTTTGCTTTGTAGGTGTATGTGCGAGATTTCAATCGCTCCAAAAGAGAGTCATATGACAAAGCTAAAAGAATCCCGAGATACTTGAAAGGAAGCCAAGAAGTTGGCTTATGGTATCCAAAGAAAGGTGGATTCAAACTAATTGGCTATTCGGACTCGACTATCTTTGGATGCAGAGTGGGAGAAAAAGCACCTCGGGAACATGTCAAATGCTAGGAAACAGGTTGATTTCTGGTTTAGCAAGAAGCAAAATTCAATAGCCACCTCTACAAATTGACGGAATACATAGGCTGCGGCGGCACAGCCCAAAATCCTATGGATGAGACAAAGCAGTGAGAGACTATGAAGTTGAGGAAAAAGAAATTCCAATCATGTGTGATAACACAAGTGCAATTGCAATTACCCAAAATCTTGTGTTGCACTCAAGAACAAAGCATATCGATGTCGATATCACTTCATAAGAGATCATGTTGAAAAGAAGGACATCATCTTGGAATATATCTCAACTGATAAACAATTGGCTGACATCTTCACAAAACCATTATGTGAGTCAAGATTTGAAGAACTCAAGCATGAGTTGGGGTTAATTGAGCTGAGTTAACATTCAGAAGACTCAAAGAAAAGAAATGGAACACAAAAAGGGAAAAAGAGTTGAACTCACAAATCAGCTAAGTAAATCAGCCGTATCGGAAAGACAACTATACCAAGTCACCGACAATTTGAGTCACAAAGAGGAATGAGAAAAGAAGAGCTAAACCAAACGAGGGCAAAAGTCAATCATTTATGAGCAAAGTGACAAAAACGCAAATCGTTTTGACTAAGCGGGAATGTTTTTAAGGATTACGTCGATAATTATGACATGTACAGCAAAAGTCGCACACCAAGCTTATGATTGGATATAAATGCTTTGCCGCATTAAATATGAGACATTAAATGCTAAATCGGCGTGCAAAATCTAAGCCGTTGATTTCGATCACATTTCAAAACCACCCGCACGCCCTTTCATAAACCATACTTAAACCATTTTCGTCCGTTTCTCTCACACACTACCAAAACTGTTCATTTTTCTCTCTCAGAAGCAAAGGCAAAAATTCTCTCAAAACCCTATCTATCTTCAAATCAATCTCTAAGTTTTCTTCGGTAAAACTCGAAGGATGGCACCAACCTATGATTTTGTCAAGTTAAGAAAACAAATCCACACCGGTCTATTGTGGATTTCGACGGCATGGTGAAATAGGGTCCGATGACACCCTAGTGCGAAAATTGCTTTGAGAAATTGGAAACGCCTGGCCGAAATCGTTTACGACTGAATATCCGATGACCTATGTGGAGGAGGTCGCGACGCTTCTACGTGAATGCCGAGATTCACGATGAAGGGATAAAGTCATCATTCTCACGGAAAGAAGCTCACCATCTCTCGCCAAGGATTTGATCAACATTGCTCACTACCAACGGAAGGAGCATCGAAATTAACGAAGTTCCGATATAAACTTGGCCGCTACTTGGAAAGAAATAGCCAAGCCTCGACTTTGCCGATAAAATAGTTTACACAAAGAAAACAAGAGGTCAAGGAGGATTATCACAAGTCATTGGACATAGTTGCCAAATGTATTGACATCAAATTTGGCGGCTTTGACCAATCACAAAAGCAAAGTTGATCGTGATGGCGGCGATCATTGAAGAAAGGAAAATAAATCAAAGTTTGTTTGTTTCTATGCCGAATGTAGGGAACAAATCCTTCAAGGAAGATGGCACATTTGGAGGATCCCTAGGATATGGCCTCGGTGATTGGCCGGGTCATGGAGGCGAAAGAGTCCCTCTTAGACATGGAAAGGCGTTCCATGTAAACAAGAGGATGTTTAGATCAAACCTCTCTGGCGCACGAGAAGAGAGCCTACGCCAAGAGAGCGACACGAGTGAGGGGGAATCAGTGACCCTAAAGATACGATTGTTTCTCTCCACCAAAGAAGAAAGTTGCCCCCGCAGCTACTAAAAAGATCATTGCTCTCTGCAAAGAAAGAAAGTCAAACTCGCTCCACGCCTCGCAGCAGTCACCCGCCCTGCGCAGTGTGTCCCCTACTCGCCCAAAGAAGCGTGATCGAGAAGACTCTCAAATATCTTCTCCGATCGTCAAAAAGAGGAGAATCGATAAGCCAAGACGGCCAGCTCCTCGAAGAAAAAAACACCAAAGACGCCCCCGCCGCCAAAGACTCGAGGAAAAGCGTCTCGAACCGAGAAATCCCTCTCGTACAAACTAGAAGACAAAGAAGAATCATCAAGCGCTCCGAGCTTGAGAAACCGGCCGAGTCGACCACTCACCGAACAAATACTGCTAAACTGAAGCAAGAGTCCCCAGATGTAATTGATGAAACAACTAAGTCTCGTTGAAGCGATCAAGCAGAGGCAAATCAAGAAATAGCCGTAGTCCGCGCAACGAGACACAAGAAGAAGCGATAGAGCTGATAGTGATGTGATGATCCTATCCCCACTTTACCCGATATTCAAAATCGTCTGAGAGTGGAGGAAATGGAAATTGAGTAAATCCAGGAACAGTTCCAACGGCCCGAGTTTATAGAAGAAGAAGAGGAACTGCGTGAACTTCCTTGGGTGACCTCGTGATCCCAAAGATCGGATGAAGACAATCGCACGATATCCTGCGGATCTTCAAGGATAAGGAGAAGGAGCGACCGCGAAAAAGCCGAGGCACGTGAGAAGGCCAATCTCCGCCTTATCTCCCGCACCACGTAACACACACATCCTCTCCTTGATGTCTTATCGGCGGTGATGAGGATCTGACTCTGCTTCGCCACGTAAGAGTTGCAAATGCAGCAAGCATTGCACGAATCGAGAATCCTTCACGAGCAGTTGATGGAGGGACCAGGAGAGTCCTCCAAAACATAGCCGAAATCGATCCAATGGAAGTGGTTCAAAAAATCGCCATCGTTGTTCTGCCACCACTTCCCTAGCTCACTCGAAAGAAGGAATTAAGGAAATGGCGATGAAACGGGTTAGTGGGGACCCCGGTTGAGCCAACCCCTAACGAAGGTGTCTTACCACCCCCCAACTACGAACACTCGGAAAACAAGGGAGTTTGGAGACGAGTGAACCCATTCCAAGTCACTCACCGGTGCGTGCGCCCGAGGGGGAAACTCCTCCACCGCAGCAAAGGTCGGAGAATCTTGCAAATGACTCCACAATGAATCTAGGAGGCGAAGTGGAGAAAGTACAAACGCAAAACGAACAAAGAAAGTTGCCATCAACGAAGCTCGGCGATTGAGACTCGGTCACCGAGGTGTCAACCGCTCTGAAGGCTAATGACGCTGATGCGATCGAGGCACGAGGAAGGAATGCCCGGGAGTTAACACTGGGCGATGAAAGTGCAATCCATGGGGTTGAGACTCCAATGGATGCCACCACGAGAAGACCCTAAGACAGTGACCTTTGTCGAAAGAGAGGTCCAAGGCCTCGCCAACCGAGATCGAGATGCGGGAGGTAATGAAGGCCCACGGGAGGTTGAGACTTCCTGGGTAAAGAAGTCAAGTAGAGAACATCCCTCCCGCTATCATTGACCCATCCTCGAAAAGGAGATAAGCGCGCTTCATGATTCCCAGGATAATCCTGATGTAACCTTTCGGGATCGGAAAGCGACGAAGAAAGTGAGTCATCCCCGTGACAGATCCAAAAGACTCACCGGATGTTCCCAAAGACGAGCAAGTCGATCTCAAGACTACTCACAAACTTTCAATTTTGATGATGAGCCAACAATGGAAATCTCATCATCGTCCCAATGACGCTTCGATTATGCCGAGGACCAGTCTACTCAATTGGAGAAACCAAATGAGACCAACGAAGTTGTTGAAATAGCCGAGGCTCGGCAAGTGGGTCCAATTCACAAAAGACCCCAAAAAACAGAGTCCATCACAAGCAGCTTCCCAAGTCCGCAGCAGGTTCAATTCAAAAGGAACTTCACGCGCACCTCTCATCATTGAACAAATACCGCAGGCGTGATGATTCCTTTGTAGAATCATTTCCTTTCTCTCTGGAGGTACCCGACCTCCCCCGAAGAGTCGAGAACGAGCTCGCACGCTTCCATGACCAGCTCCTGTTATTCCATCGTACCATTGTTCCAAATGATTATGACTTTGACGTTGCATGGCCATCACCGCAACGAAGAATCACCAAGTTCGCGAGGTGTTCAAGGCATTATTTGCTGAGATTGAACGGATGGAGAAGCATCGAGCCTCTTTGGACATGCGGCGACAACAGAGATGCCAATCTTCACTGCGACTTGAGAGGCATAACAATGATCGGATCGAGGAATGGTGGCAACAAAGAAGAAACAATGCGTGTGGAACAAGTTAGATACTTCAGGATATTGTTCAACAAGTCAGCTGCTGGTATGGAGAGTCGAGAATGCCGATGCAAAAACGAAATTGAGAGAACACATTGAGCACATGCATGAAGCTCACACTTTGCGCGAGATAAAGTCATTGCGTGAGCAAAATAAGAGTGATCTACAAACGTTTGGAAGAAAACATGAATAGAAAATTCAGCCTTCTCATGGCCGAGATGAAGCTAATTTCAAGAGAGTCCAACGCTACTCGATCCGACTTTCGTGCCGCATACACCGCAGCAGACTCGAGACGAACTCGACTATCGCCAGGCTCGACTTCCCGCTTGCGAAGATGTTTCAGTGTCCCTCTCTCCTTTGATGATGCCAAAAAGGGGAAGAGGAATACCTTAAAGCACGAAGAGATCCGAAGGCTGAAAAAGAGGTTGCAATGCGAAGGAAAAGACAACTGAGGAAGTCTTTGAAACAAAAGAAAGGAAAATCTGTTGAGGGGAAGGATCGAAAGATGTGACCTTGATGATTGCACAAACCCCCAACAAGGTCTTGTCATACGGTGACATTATCGGCAAAAAACTCCCCGTGACTCTGCCACTCCAACACTCGCTATATCGATGGCCGAAAAGAGAAAGACAATTGAAGCGAGGGATGGAGAAAGTGGAAGGAAGAATGGATGCCCGGGTTATGAACATCTTGAAACAACATGGAGACATTCCAAAGAGACAGAGACACTTATGCCATCTCGTATGTCGGGACAGATCCACGATCGCTTGATGAATTTAAAACGCCGCATCTCAAGGATACTTTGCAAATATGTCTATGGCTCAAGCTTGGGACTTGTCTTGGGGAAAAAGGGTCTCACGTTATGTGAAGAAGGCGACAGCAGCAGACTACCGGCAGTCACTCTCTTTTGGTCACTCCGCCGGTCACTCACCGGAAAGAAGAAGACCCCAAAGACAATACACGCCCAGAGGTAGAGGAAGAAGCAGTGGTGGAGGAAGAGGTTTCGGACCTGGGGCCTCCGCCCAAAAACATTGAATACGTAGATCCAGGCAAGAAAGGAGGGATCTCTTTGGTGGGTCTTGACCAAATAGCAAATTTGCAAGTGGCTAAAAGTAATCTTGAGTATGCGAAAAGAATAGAAGAAGAAAACAAGAGACAAACTCAGCTATGGGAGGAAAGACAAGAAAGATTAAGAGAGATGAAGCTGCCAGGAAGGCATATGAAAAGAAGAAGAAAGCGGTGACGAGAGAAAAAAAGAAGAAGAGCGAAGATCTTGAACAAGATGAAAGAAGGAGACAATAAGGAGATGAAGTGTTGTTGTCCACCCTTCATGTATTTTATTATGTAAATACATACTACGTAAGTCTTCAAATAAAGCTATAAATTCTTTATTTGTTTTGTGTAGACAAATGTATGCTCGATACACCTTGTAAACAGATTCGTAAAAGAACAAGAATGTTATGATCAATAAAAGGATTGATTCTCGCGCATACATTCTATGTCAATACACTATCTCGTATGTATCTTTGCTATTTGCATTTTTGAATGGTTTAAGTTTTGGCATCATCAAAAAGGGGAAATTGTTAGGAAATTTATTGTTTAGATTTTGATGAATGCCATGTAAAACTTAGAATAGGAAGTTGGCACCCCATTTTTGTTGTAAAATGCATTGTAATAAATAGGGCGGTCAAGTGAGTTAAGTCGCCTACGCTCAAACATGCAAGAAGACAACCGGAGACTAGAAGGAAGACTACGCCGCAAGACAGTACCGAGTATGGTAAAGAAGAGTAGACAGAACTCTATTGAAGAAGCGGTGAGATGCGGTGAGTGGAGTATCGATCAAGTCAACTCAAGAAAAGCCAAGTCTCAAGTTGAAGTGACAAAGAGTCATCAAATGATTGGAAGCGACTCTAAGTCACCTGGGAAAGCAAGGAAATGCAATCAAGTCGAGATAATCAAAAGATCCGTTGCACAGAAATCAAGAGTATTACTTAAACAAGTAATATCTCCATGCTACCTTTCTCGAAGTGCTCAGTCCCAGAAGCGTGCAAAAGGAATAAACCAATGGGAAGCACTACATCGTGTCAGAACTCTGAAAAGGTGAAGAACAATTCATACGAGGAAATGGCAATTCCAAGGACTGCAACAAGACAAACCAACGACTGCAAATGACTTTAAAAAATAAGCCTATCTCTTCAACGGGCAAATTTTTGAAAGATCACTATAAAAGGCTGAGAAATGACTTTGAGAACATAAGAAGGGAGGAGACCAGAACCAAAAACGTTCAAGCAATTATTAGATCTGAAAATCTGAAATATTCTCAATCCTCAAGCCTACACTACGAAGAACATCAATCCAACACTCACCTGTGAAGGAAAGATAACTTCAATCAGTTGAAGAGGAAAATACTGAAAATCAAGGGGTCTACATTCCACGAAGGATTGTAGGAAGGTTCAAGGTCGAACCAAGTCTTGAGCTTTTGGAGGGCTTCGTGATCAAATCCAAAGAGCTTGAGCAAGTGAGTCAGTAGTAGCAAGCAAAGCCTTTGCCTTGTGAAGAAGTGAGTCATACGAGAAGCCACCGAGTGATCAAGCGCGTCTCGCATCGAGTCCCAAAGGATCACGTCACCGTGTGTGATCAAGACTTGTATCCGGATCCAAGTTACCACTTTGTATACTTGATCAATACCTAGTGGATTCCTCCGGGAGTTGGAGAAGAGAGGAGTAGAAGAATTACCCCATCTTCGAACCTCTATAAAAATCTTATTGTGTCATTTACATTTCAAAGACTTTAATTCTTGCATCATATTTTTTTATTTCTGCTGACATATTTGCTATCCGTAAGATAATCTCTAAGTACTAAATCAAGCTCTAAAACTCTACTTAACCAATCTTAAGGGTGTTAAGTCTTCCGTCGAAAACAAACCACAGTTGAGTTAATTTAGACTTAACAGCTGAGTTATTCCATCAACGGCTCAGTTGAGTCTGTTGAAAGACTAACTCTACTGATCAACTAAATTGGTTGTCCACCAAGGACACAGCTGTGTAGTATGAACTCTGAATTTTAAAAGGACTAAATCAAAAATTTGGTAAGGTTTATTCAACCCCCCCTTCTAAACCTTACACTTACACCCCTTGGGACCTACAGTGTGGTTAATAGGTTGAGACACTAACATTGTTTTGATGTCTACCAATGTTGAAAATTATGTGTTTTTTTGTTTTTGTTTTGTTTCTTTTCTATGTTTTGTTTCTTTTCTATGGTTTATTTTTAAAATTTTCACTCTCATTTAATTGGACAAAAACCAAGGAATTTTTGTTTTAAAATATATATATATATATATATAACCGTGAATTGTGGTTAATGTTTTAAAGGGATAACATCTTGAAAATGTGGTTTAGTAAACTTGTACATATCATTTTCCTTAATCTAATTATTGGCTAAGTTTGTGGGTTTTAAAAAAATAACAAAATAAATAAATAAATAAAAAGTCTTAAAGAAATCTGGACTCCTTTTATTAGTAATAAACTAACAATATTTTTTAATCTTATTATATACTAACTGAAGATGATTATGTAATATTAAATGTTGAAAACTCTATTATTCTCTACTTGAATGAATAAATGTTAACATTGTTCGCTGCTATTTTTTTTGGATTTGAATGGAAATGTGCACAATACTTATCATCTGGATAAATATATTAGGCCTATGAGCCGCTTCAGTAATATTGCATTTAAAATGAGCGGTCCATTATCATATCTCTATGGTTTAGTCGGGCCCATATTACGGTGGGGAGTGGTCGTACATAGACCGAGCAGGTCGCCTGCAGTTTGTGTCCGCCCTCCCTGGTCCTAATCCCACCACTGAAGGACGGAGGGTCCGACAGAGAAGTGGGTCGTAGATGCGGTATATTCTAGAATATGACGATCTCTGGGTTAAAGCCCAAGCTAAAGAGACGTCGACCCGAGTTGGGTAGAAATAAGGTTGATTGTGGCTTCGGCCAAATCGTGAAATTTTGGTAGTTATAAGGAAGAACAATAAGGATTGATGCCCGATCAGCACAATTGCTTCTGTTAGCACTGCATTGCTCGTGAATGTGATTGGTTGATATTGCTTGAATCTATTGAGGAGTGGTACATGGTGCACTCCACCGTTCATGAATGTATTGCATTATTACATTATGTGAAACCATTTTTAAGACTGCGGCTCATATACAATTGAGCAAAAATCTTCTCTTTTAAAATCTAAAGAAATATTTCAATACAATTACATTAAAAATTTGTACAATAGGTGTTTTGTTCAACTTATAATATTTTCATAATTTGTAAAACAGAACCACACTTGCACACTTGCACCCACCCACTAAGCTCGTTTGGCTCACCCCTTTAGCTTTATAAAATTTTTTCAGAGACATGTAATATAGCTAATAAGGAGCTCGAAGAGGAATATCCGCACCAAGAATGATTCCGCCGGCTAAGAACCTCATTGGGATCCTCGAACGTCTTTGCAATAATATTCCGTTTGATAAACCTCTTGTGGTTGTATTAATAGTAATAGTAATGATATTCTGATTTAGGTTATCGTTGAGACTTCCGCTGTATGTATTAGTAGATGTGACTTGCTTATTGGATATTGCTTAAAGGCTAAGCATATGGATTTTCGGAGATTACTCCGATAAGTATTTATGGCATTTCTGTAGTTATTTAGAACTGGGGTGTGACAGGGACGGTCCATTCAGTGTTCGCCCGGTACAAGAATGGGGGTATGCAAGCGAGGGAGCTATACCTACTTTGGTGTATGCTCACCCGCACCCCTTATAATATGGTGGCGTACTTTGTGGAACACGCCGTTTACATATCTCAGCAGGAAGCGGGGATAATATTAATTAGGGGAATGATCACCCCCATTGCTCAATATTTTGGGGTTGACATGAGCCGCATGGAGCCGATAGAGGGCAGCCGAAGCATCAACATGAGCGCCCTCCGCACCATGAAGATCATAACTGAAGAGGAGAACATCCTCTGTTTTCAACAAAAAGTCGGGTCTGCTTTCCCCCTCCCTAACCCACAACTCACTGCTGTGGTGGATAATCAAATTAACTGGCTCTTTTTATCTGAGGCTCATATCAGGGCCATGGATGGCCTAACTGCACGAAAAAGGAGGAGGGTAGCAGGGTTACCTGATGAAGAAGACTTGGTGATGGAGGCGAGGGAGTACGATTGCCAAGAGAGGGGTTTCGATCAGGGCTTCCCACAGGGCGGCCCGACATTCCAGAGAGCTCCCACCAAGGTGCAGAGCGTGGGGGACAGTTTGATCATGATAGATTCTATGCTCTTGAGGAGAGTATGCGATAGCATCGGGACGACTTCCAGATTCACCAGGATGAGTTCCGAGCTTTCTGAGCAGAGCAGGAAGAAAGGCATTAGGCCCATGAGCAAAGGTACCAAGCCCAGGACTTGTGGTACCAAGCTTAGGAGCAGCGGGAGTTGGATATATTGCAGACGCTGCATCAGATTCAAAATTGGCATATCTCCCAGGGCCACTTTCCGCCGCCACCCCCACAGTGATCCAGGTCCTATCCACACTTTTCTTTGAAATTCTACCTTCTCTTCTATGTGCTATAATTTCATTCAAGTTTTGGGGGAGAGGTAGTATTTTGTTTTTGAAGGGTGTGGTGTTTTGCATTCATATAGTTGCATTTAGAGCATGTAGTATGCATTGCATTAGTTGTTTTTGATTTTTAGCACGTTTATTGCTTTAGCACGTTTATTGCTTTCTTAGTTGTTTAGGGAGTGAGTTGACCGCTATTGTATGTTTATTGATCTTGGGAGCATGTGTTGAGCAGTTTATGTTGTTTTGAATTGGGTGTTGAGCGTGAGTTGACCGGGTTGAGAATAATTAATACGGAGCATGTGATTATTGGGATCATGGTTAAAATACTTTGAATTATGCACTTACAAGCCTGTGAGCTTTTTGAGCCTTTACTGATTTCATATTATGCAGTGTTGTTGGTTGATTGAGTGTGTCATTCATGTTGTTTTGAATTCTAGAACTTGCTCTGGTATCTCTGTCAAGGTCACATGTTGTATGCATTCATGAAAATGATTTAATCCTCAGGGATCTTAAGGCTGGTAGGACCGTTGTGCAACTCGAAGAGGATCTTACTCTCTTGGAAGCCGACCTCGATACCCTTCGCCCTCGTTTCGCTGAGGCTACTAGTAACGAAGGTTCGCCTCCTCCAAATGAAGAAGAGGTAGCTTCTAGTGGTCCTATGGAAATTCCTCTTCCTGCCGGTGCTTGATGCTTTTCTTTTTCTTTTTTTGTCTTTTGAATAGGGTAGTTGGCTTCGGGCCTCTAAATGTACTGGGCTCTGGCCCCTCAATGTAAATATTTTTAGTGGAAAGGAACTACTCTTTCGGTTACCTGTGTATGCATCTGAATTCCTGCTAAGTATTGTGCTTGTTTTTCCCTTTGTTGTATGGCTTTTATTCTGTCTGTGCGTCTTCCTTTTTTTATTTTTTCCTAAGTCTGGGGCTCGGCCTTTTGTGCTTGAATGACATAAATAGTGGGCTTCAACTGCCTATGTTTGTTTATCAAGTTTTATGCTCGGGGCTTAAGCCGAGTCTTCGTTTTTAGGGTAGGTTCGCCTTTTGGGCGAGCCTTCCTTTATTGACGTGCAAGGGACGTACCAGAGATGAGCATCCGGCGCTCAGTTTTTGGCCGAGGTGATCTACGGCACTCGGATCTTAGCCGAGGTGAATAAAAATTGTTTCCCCCTTTAAGAGAGCTCACAGAATATCAGATGAAAGGATAAATTCTCAGAGTTGTATCTGAATCATAAACTGAGTCTTTATTGATAGTACCTTTTAAGGTATATTACATTCCATGGGTGGTAAAACTTTCTCCCACTCAAATACTCCAATTCATACGCCCAATTTGACAAGGCCTTACCGACCCGAAACGGACCTTCCCAGGTCGGCTTTAGCGGGTCGGGCTCGATCCCCGTTACTCTTTTTAGGACGAGGTCGCCGACCTAAAACTTTATTTCCTTCACTTTTGAGTTATAGTACCTCTCGCTTCTTTGCTTATATATAGCATTTCTCATCTCGGCACTGCATCTCTTTTCCTCAAGCATATCCAGCTCGGCTCGGAGTGCAATCTCATTATTTTCTCCAGAAAAATTTGCAACTCTGAAAGTAGGGGCTCCAATTTTTATGGGGATAACTGCCTTGGTTCCATAAGCTAAGGAAAAAGGGGTCTCTTCTGTAGCTGCTCGGTGTGTTGTTCTATATGACCACAGTACAGCGGGCAGCTCCTCAGGCCAATTACCCTTAGACTCCTCTAATCTTGCTTTCAGCGTATATTTGAGTATTTTATTGACTGCCTTGACCTACCCATTTGATTGGGGGTGGTACGGCGTCGAAAAATGGTTTTTGATATGAAATCCTTCACAAAAACTTCAAAACCTCCGGTTATCGAATTGTTTCCCATTATCCGTGACGATTGAGTGTGGTATCCCAAATCTACAGATGATGGACTTCCATACGAAATTAACAACCTTTTCCTCGTCTATCTTTGCCAGAGGTTCCGCCTCAACCCACTTAGTGAAATAATCCACTGCCACGATAGCATACTTCACGTCCCCTTTTCCAGTGGGGAGTGGCCCAATGAGGTCCATCCCCCATTTGGCAAACGACCAAGGACTGAAGATGGAGGTAAGTTGCTCGGGGTGGTACCTGACCTGTGGCGCGAATCTTTGACATCGTTCGCATTTTTTGACGAGGTCGGTCGCGTCCTTATTTAAGGATGGCCAGTAGTATCCTTGTCGTATTAGCTTGTACGCCAAAGTTTGGCCCCCAGCATGGTTGCCGCATATTCCCTCGTGTACCTCTCAGAGTACGTAATCTGCATCTGTTTTGGACAAACACCGAAGAAGTGGGACGGAGTACCCACGTTTGTACAGGACACCGTCTATCAACGTAAACCGAGCAGCCTGAGTGCGCAGTGTACTGGCTTCAATCTTGTTTTCTGGTTGAACTCCTTTCTCTAAATACTGGACGATATGGGTCATCCAGGTCGGCTCGGTATCCTCATTAGCATGTATCTTCTTTGCGTTAAGCGATGGGGTGGACAATTGAGTAACCGTTACATCCGCAATCGCCTCGGTGCCTGGACTGGAGGCCAACCGAGCCAAAGCGTCTGCTTGCATGTTCTCTGTTCGGGGAATATGTAGGACTTCTGGCTTAAAACGCGACAACTCTTTCTTGACCAAGTCTAGATACCGGGCAATGTTTTGTTCTTTTGCTTCATACTCGTCGTTGACCTGATGGACGACCAGTTGCGAGTCACTATGTACCAATAGCTTCTTTAGTCCCATTGATGCAGCCATTTCCAATCCTGCTAGGAGTGCCTCGTACTCGGCTTCATTGTTGGTTGCTGGGAAACTGGAACCATACGGCCGAGCAGTAGCACTTGTGTTTCGGATCGATTATCACGATCCCGCCCCCTGCTCGGCCTGCGGTGGAGGAACCATCGACAAACAACTTCCATTCCTGATCTCCAATCACTTCTAACTGGATGGAAGGTGTGAATTCAGCTACGAAGTCAGCCAGTGCTTGTCCTTTGATTGTCGTACGGGGTTCATATAGAATATCAAACTGGCTGAGCTCGACAGCCCACTAGATCATCTGACCAGAGGTGTCGGGTCGGTGTAACACTTGTTTTAGAGGGTAGTTAGTGAGGACCACGATTCGATGCTCTAAGAGATACGGGCGGAGTTTTTGTGCTGCAATGACCAACGAATAGGCCAATTTCTCCATATGTGGATATCGAAGCTCGGCGTCGTGTAGTGATTGACTCGTGTAATAGATAGGATGTTGGATCGAGTCATCCAGTCTGATTAATACCGAGCTGATAGCGTGCTCGGAGATGGCAAGATATAGATATAAGTCCTCCCCCCTGGTAGGTTTTGTAGCAAGGGTATGGAGGCCAAATGTGTTTTAAGTGACTCAAAGGCAGTTTGGGCTTGCTCGGTCCATTCAAAGTTTTTACTTTTCTTTATAACTTCAAAGAAGGGTTTGCACTTGTCCGTGGACCGAGAGACAAACCGATTAAGAGCGGCTAATCGGCCTGTTAAACTTTGTACCCTTTTGACTGAGTTGGGTGGCTCAAGATCAATAATAGCTTTTATTTTATCTGGGTTAGCTTCAATTCCCCGTTGGCTGACCATATAACACAAAAATTTACCCGAGCCGACCCCAAAAGTACATTTTCTCGGGTTTAACATCATCTTATACTCCCTCAAAACAGCAAACATTTTATTAAGATCATTAAGATGATCAGATATATACAGAGATTTCACCAGCATATCATCCACATAAACCTCCATAGTACTACCTATCATTTCCTCAAACATTTTATTAACTAACCTCTTGTAGGTCGCGCCGGCATTCTTTAACCCATAAGGCATCATCTTGTAGCAGTAAACACCACGAGCGGAAAAGAACGACGTGTTTTCCTCATCCTCCGGGTGATTTCGTATTTGGTTATAGCCTGAGTACGCGTCCATAAAACTCATCAGCTCATGTCCAGACGTGGTTTCTACCATGTAATTGATATTAGGCAAAAGATAACTGTCTTTGGGACATGCCTTGTTGAGGTCGGTGAAATCTACGCAAAGGCGCCACTGGCCGTTGCTTTTCTTTACTAGCACGGGATTGGCCACCAATCGGGGATAGAGGGCTTCCCTGATGAACCAATTGTCAAGTAATTTATTGACCTCGGCCTCCAGGGCAACCTGCCCATCGGGGCCGAGCTTGTGTCTCTTTTGAATCACTGGTCGGAACGTCAGATCGATGTTTAGACGATGACAGGCATGCTTAGGATCAATCCCCGGAATTTGGACTGGACCAATACGGGCCCTCCTTCTAGCGCCAATTTGTTGACGTACGTTTCGGCCAACAAGCAAGATGTGTAAAAAGTGTCACACGTGGAAATATGAACAAGTGTTCTTTACGGGCTAATCCCCGCCTTTTTATATATATTGCTTAAAGAAAATTCCCCTGTCGGTTTTCTTACAAATTTTGTGTATAGGTGTTCTTTTTCTCCCTTCCTCTCTCTCTTAAAATGAGGCTTTTTATATTCTTCTAGTAAGTGGATTTTCAATAGTCATCTTTGCACTAATTAGTAAAAATAATCTAAAAAGGACACATTCTCCCTCCTAATCACGCATGCCGGCCAAGTTTTTTTTGCCACTTGGTGACTCATCTTGATTACGCTCGACACGTGGCGAACCGCGCTAATGGAGCACTAAGTATGGGCAAATGATTATTCTTTTGGATTTCCCGTGCATGCGTTTCCCGGCAAGATTCAGCTCGGAGGTCGGGCTCGGTAGTTGGGCTTGGGGTCGCCGAGCCTAACTAATGACATGTCACCAGGCACTCCAGTTGACGTCACCGGCTCGGTTCGCGACGTCCTGTGGGCCTATGAATAATTGGAAGTCGGCTTTATGAATAAACCAAGCATTCATTTGATAATTAATCACAATCGATCAAGATGCATTATTATTACATAATACCCGATTTTACGTAAATTTCATGCCACCCAGTGGGTAGCTATCCACTTGGTTGTATGGCCCTTGGATCAAATACACACCCATATGAGTGTATATGTGTGTGTGATGATCCAAGGGTCATAACCCCATGTGGGTGGCCACCCACTTGAGTGGCATTAAAGAAACCCGATTTTCCCATCCAAGTAAAAGTCAATTGTGACACGAAAAAGCAGAAAGATGTCAGTGTATGCTATATTGTCCAATTTTCTTAATTGGCAAGGATAATGTTATACCATTTTTGTATAAATATCTCAATTTCAAACCTCAAATACAATATTAAAAGTTAAAACTATGTTATATAATATATGAGCAGTGCAATCTTACCAAATTCTAAAATTTTATCTAATCCCATAAAAAAAAACCAAATTAGCCCTGGGATACATTGTTGATTGGGGCTTAGACCTTAAAATGGTGTCACTCTCATGTAGAGTTGTCAATGGGTTGGGCTGGGCTAGCTATCAGGCCAAATGAAAAAAATTGAATCGAACCAGGGCAACAAAAAAATACTCAGGTCACCATTACTCTTGGCCCATCCCAACCCAAACCCCATGTTTATGCCTAAATCTAGTTGGACCAATCGTGCTTCCGATCTATTGGGCCGGGCCAAAGCTGGTGTGAAATGTCCAATCCTGCTTTATTTTCGGGCCAACTCACGGGTCGGGCTAAGAATTATGGGCTCCACCATCATGGCCTCATGCAAGAGGATAATATATAATATTATGCATAGTGCATATGCATATTATTCACATGCAACACAGCAACAGGCAAGGGATAGCGGGCAGGATGGGGATTGCAGCTGATTTCGATTTAAAGTACTATATATCTGATTGGGTTGAAACTTTAATTGAATACGACAAACTCTTTGATGTAAACCCATGTGACATCAAATCGTTTCGCGATTACGTTTTACTCTGAAGTACCTTTATCTAAGACCGAATCCAAAGCATATATAGTTATATACTGAACTCTTCGGGAATAATATTTATTTACCTAGAAATACTTAGCTACATACACATTAAATAGGTATAATGTTCTTCCTCAAAAAAAAAAAGAAAAAATAGGTATAATGTTGTGCTTCAGTGGTAGACATTTGTGTTGTCAAGTTAATTGACCCGATTTCAATTTCATATAAATGTGTGTTTCTTCTACTATTCCCGTTGTACTAAAAAGAAAATCGGGCACATTAAGCAAACTTAATTAGGGAGTGTTTGGATTTATAAACTCTTTCCCAAAATATTGTTTTCTCTCTCTCAAAATAAATATATTCTTCTTCCAACACAATAGATTCATGGTATTTACGTCAATACTATTATACTATTCACAATTATATTTCCCGAAGTAATTATTTTAAAAATAATTCGTTTAATGAAATTTAAGTAACTTTCGAAATAATGAAATAAAAAATCATATTCATCTTTTAATAAATTTGGTAATTTATTTTGATACGATTTTTTAACTGTTCTGTACAACTCATTAATTTAGTTTATCAATTAAATAGTTATCTAACACAATCCATAGTATGATAGTTATTAATTTCAACATTTTTATAAAAATCAGAAGCCCATGTGCTTCTCGATCTATACTTTACCTAACATTCAATGTACCGCCTACTATTCTTTCTTGATTTTATGGAATTCCGGATTTAGAAACATTCTTTATTACACAAAAAATCAATCTTAAGATCATCACTTAAGAATTGAGAAGATCCACCACAATAATTTTCAATGTTTGTTTTTGATAGGTGACTTTTGATTTTCCCCAATAGGTGGCTATTGTTCACAATGTTTAGATGAAGTTTTACCTAATGATTCGTGATAAAATCCTGATAAATTTCATTTGTAATTGTTTTGTTTAGCGTCTTTGTTCTGATTTTCTTATTCAATGGGTTAATTATATTTTTCTAGGTTTAAAATTTTGTTTAAATTTTTTATAGGTTTATAATTAGTAGGCATTGTAACTATTTTTCAGTCTATGTTGTAATAATCGGTGAGTTTCTGAAATTTATTTTGATGATAAAAAAATAGTCAAACATCAATATTCATACATCTTATATATTAATCGAAATATTATAATTGCCAAATAGCAAATACCTAGTGCTGTGATTGGATATGAAAGAAATTCCATTTTCGTTTCGCTGGAGAATATTTTTGAATAAAATGCGATTATTTATAAAAATTTTCAGAAAATATAATATTCTCTCACGTTCACTTTTTCTTATTTTTTTCTTTTACCAATCACATCTACACATTTTTTCACAAAAAAACTAATCATTATTATACATTCTCCCACAAATTTCACTATTCACTAATTCAAAAATTTTTAACTACTAATCACATCCAATCATTATTTTACTACTAACATTCATTCTTATCTTATTTTCACCAAAATCCACTTGAAATACCAACTATACCCCTCACATTCTTATATTCCCTCATATTCACTCCCATAATATTCACCTTCTCAATTCTCAAACAGCTCCTTTTATTTCTTTCCCTCGTTTTACAACAAACCCACATATTATCTATATATACACATTTCGGCTGATATCATCAGCTCTACGGCGAGAAGTATTCTCGATTGCATCTGAGAAAATGAGCAGATTCCGGAGATTCGACATTGTTGAGCGCACCCCATCGTATTTACTCGAAGAAACATCCATTTTCACCCCTCCAAATCCCCACTTCCTAAACCCTTGCTTCCCTACATTCCCCATTTTCGAAGATGAGTTTGACCATGCTCTCGACCTTCTAGAATCTTCCCATCCGAGGCCCACTCCGTTTGACGAATTTGAAACCGTCACGGATCTGATCCAGATCGAGAAAACCCCATTCCGCACCTCGACTCGCCGGGTCTCCCGTCGGGTCGGGCTTGGTGAGCTGTACTTGCAGACGCTCTGCGATCGCGTGTCAGATTTGGAGCTAGGTCTCGAACGCCTGGTGAGGGAGGAGAAGGCGAGGAAGAAGAAGATTATCGAGAAGAAGTACACATGGACGGCTGAGATCGAGAGCCCGGAAAAACAACAGAAGTACAAATGGACGGCGGAGATTAAGGACGAGAAGAAGGGGTTAGAGAAGAATTACAAATGGACGGCTCAGATCAAGGGGAAGGGCAGCAAGTACCTTCCGATCGAGCGGACGTACACGGTTAAGGTGCACAGTGGCGACAGCAGCAGCGATTCAGAGGAGGAGACGGACAAGAAGAAGAATAAGAAGAAGAAAGGTGAGAAAGTGAAGGAGAAGGGTAAATCAGTGGGGTCCACTGCTCGCGTTGTTGAGATTGAAGAGCCCTCTGATAACGGTGGCACTGTGTTAAGGCAGGTCAGTATAGTTCTGTTATATAGATTTCTTAATCAATTATTCACTTTGTCATATCGTTTTCAGAAACTTTTTAGTGGTCAACAATGTGAATGTGACTTCTTATAATTAATTGTTGAGTACTTTTGTGTGGTGAGATTTTTGTCATATTCTTGCGAAGAAATTTTTGTGCTATGATGATGATTATTAAATTGTGGTCATATGTTGTGGGTTGAAGCCTGATTAGTGACAGTAATAAACTGCTGTGAACCAAAGTTTGATGTTTAAACTCAGCACAGTTAAAATTTCCCTTTCACTTAACCGTCTCTTAGGTGCTACAGTTGTGGGGGTGGAATAAGAGTGGTTTTGTACTGTTTCTTTCTAATGCATGATGCACTTTGTTAGTTATTGTTAAAAGTGGGGATTGAGGAGAGAGTGCTAAAAGTTATACTCCCACAGTCCCACTATTATAGTTCTCATTTGACTCGACAGGGAATTTTAGGGAGTGTTTCCACCTAAAGCTGAGAATCACTTTTTCTAGAATTTGTGAAGCTCCCTTAGGTGAGAGTTGAAAATGTAAAAGTTTTATGTATATTTACACTTTCAAAAGTAGAAGTTGAGAGTATGGTTTCATATTTATGACAACAGTGGACCAAATAAGTGTACCAACTTTCCAATACTCATGCATATGGATTTGAAGATGTGTCGATGTGCCTAATGGATCTCTGTCATCGTGTCTCTGCTGTGCATAATTATTTTGGCTTGAAAGTTGAAACACTATTCCTTTTGGTATCATGTACTGATAATTTGGTTACCATTTAGCAAAATGTTTATGTCATGTTAAGTATCTATATAACACTCGATAAATTTTGTCTAGTTTATCACTTGAAGTTGAACTCAACGTCATCATTCTTTAATATTGTCTCTGCCACCAATTGGCATGTAAACAAACTGGAGGTTGCAGTGATTTGGAGAGACTATAATGATACTTCCCTAAAAAAAAGAAAATGAAAAAAAAAACTATAGCATTAAGTAATATTCCGTGTTAGGAGTTACAAGGGCTAACACAAGAGGTCATTTATACATTTGTTTAGAATTTTTAGCTGATGCAAGATTATTTGTCCGAGTTTTCCCCCGCGCTTACTAGTTGATGCTTGACTGATATTTGTTTAACATGTTCATTTAATCACGCTGCTATAGGTTTTTGCCAAGAGAGTGGAAAAGAAAAGGGGAAAGAGGAAGGAATTGTCTCCACAAGATGCGGCCGCTGTGATTCAGTTGAGTTTCCGGGCTTATCTGATTCGAAGGTCTCAGGCTCTGCGTGCTCTTCGCGATCTGGCAATTGCTAAGACCAAGTTGAAGGAGATTAGGGCTTTGTTCAACAACTTCTCTTACCGTCGTCGTCTATCCAACGATGCAGAAGAGCGTCAGCGGTTCTCAGAAAAGATCATTGTCCTGCTTCTCACTGTTGATGCAATTGAGGTACCAGAAATTTCTCACTTTTTTTAGTTTTTCTCCTTTTTGAGAATTTCAGTCGGCATGCTACATAGTAATCCTCCATGCTGCCGAATGATTGATGTGCATTTTAGTTATTTATTCTCCATGCCTCTGGACATAGTTTTGCTAACAAATGATCGGTGACTGTTGCATGTGAAAGGATTGTGGACATTCTAACATGGATAGAGTAATGAAGGTTGCCTATCAAAATTTTTACATTTTTGTTCCGCTAGAGAATTATTTTTAGCTCAAAATGTTATTGTTTATCAAAATTTTCAAAAATTACACTATTGACTCACTTTCACTTTTCTCTTACTTTTTCTTACACGTATCACAGTCTACCCACTTTCCCAAAAAAATAAATCATTATTACACAATTTCCCATAAATATCACTATTCATTCTCTCACATATTTTTAACTACCAAAGTCATTATTTTACTTTTTCTATGTCATATCATATTTGAGCATTACATTTTAATTCCATGTTCATTCACATCTCAAAAAAAATCATACTCTCCCTAACAAGTTTTTCATACTATTCTCTAGTAGAAAGAAAATTTCCAAAATGGAAGTATATCCAATCGTAGCCGAAGTAATTTATGGGGGCACACCTCCATATTTAGATTGAGAGAGAGACAAGAAATGAAACCTGAAGGGGTTTTTTGTAATTTTGAAACATGTCTGGATTTTTTTGTAATTAACCCAAACCTCAGGGGTGTTTTTGTAATTATACCTTACAAGAATTACCTCCGAGACTGCCTAATTACAAAAAAGATCCAGATCTCTCAAAAATTACAAATATCCTCTTAAGGTATTACAAACACCCCTTTTTAAAGGTGCAATTTGTAAAATGAAACAAATATCAATGGTAATTGTAATTTTGAAAGAAATATGTTTTTTTTTTTTAATTAGACTGAACCTTAAGGGTATTTTGTGTAATTATCCCGATTGGTTGATCAAGGTTGACATGCCTATAAATCTATTCCAGTTTCTCATGTAATCTTGCGAGTCTTGGTGAATAGCTCTCTCCTTTTTGTTTAGGGTTATGATCTGATGGTTCGTTCCGCAAAAAAGCTTATGGTGGATGAGCTCGAAGCAATGCTTGATGTGGTGGACCCTCAACCTGCTGGAAGATCTCTGTCGATGAGGAGGAGAATGTTCGATATGCCAGATGGCACGATCAACAAGGAACTTGCTGCTGGTGTTGCACAGGTGGTTCAAATGCTTGATCATCAGGCAACTGGTTCTGAAAGCTTTGAAGCTTGCTTGTAACTTTCAGTTTTTGATATATGCCAATAAACAATTTTCGGGTTCTAAGCATATAATGTTGGTACGAGGAAGATGCTTTATATTGGTATCTTTATGGTTGGATGTTTTTATCTTGGGCTGATCATTCTGTGTTTTAAATTAATTCTAGTTTTCTAAATATGACAATCCTATTCCTAAATGATGCATGAATTCTTTCTGGTTTTCCATTTTAATCTTTGAAACTGACGATGCTTACTGTAGTGTTCTAAATATCCCCGCCTGGGCAGTAGGCTCCTTTTGGTCGCCTAGGATTTTATTTTTGAGAAATTACCGAAAATACCTCAACTTTGGAAAAAAAGACACCGTTTACGCTCTTATTACTTTTGTACTCATTTTTTTTCCTTTTTTACGCTCCTGCATATTTTTTGGTTATTTTTTCGTTTTTTTCGATTTTTTTTCCTGTATTGTTTTATATGTTATATATGTTGTTCCTTTGTTGTTTCGATATTTCAAAATAACTTTTACCTATTTTTTATGTTGTTTTTCTGTTCATGTATCGTTTTGTACATTGTTTTTACTGTTTTTGTGTTGTTCTATAATATTTTTAATGTTGTACTAATAATTTTTTTGTTTCCATGTAGTTTTCAATGTGTAAAATGTAAATAGAGTTTTTACCTATTTTAAACTCTTTTTATTACTGTGGTATTTTCAATATTTTTTGCATTGTTTTGGGCTGTTTTTATACTGTTTTTAATGTTCTGATCAGGGGTGTATCCTCCTTAGACATAGGGAGACTTTAGCCCTCCCCCCCAATTTTTTTGAAAATCAATAATTTCTATGTATATTTTATTTTAAAATATTAATATTTAGTACTAAATATTTATTTTTTTATTCTAGCTCCGCCCTGGTTCCCATCTTTGTTTCTTTGTTGTTTCTACGAGTTTTCGATGTTTCAATACAATTTTACCTATTTTTAAGCTTTCTTTTGTTCATACGATGTTTTCTATGTTGTTTTTGGTTTGTTTCTATATTATTTCTTGGTTGTTTTCATGTTTTTTTTAATATTTTCATGCATTGAATTAAAAATTGAATTGTATTTTTTTATTCATGTTTCTATATTATTTTCAATTTGTTTAGTTTTAATATGTATTTTTTTACGTGTATATTTCTTAATTTTTACACGATTTCGAGTATAAAACTGATTATTTAATGAGGACAAAATTTATTTTTTCACTGAAATTTTATTAGATGAAACATGTTAGAAACAATCTTGAAATAACAACGTAAAAAAATTCGAAAAATTTGGCGGGAGCATAAATTTATCCAAAAAACGAGTGGGAGCATAAAATTATCCAAAAAATTCCTAGAAGCCTAGAAGACCATTAATCTTTCCGGAATGTGGGGGCAATAGTGTCCTTATTCCTTTATTTTTCTTGATTAGGCAGTGTCTATTCCTATTTATATCATGCCTAACCTACCCAGTTTGCCTTTTGGAACAGTCCTCAATGCACAACCAATGACTTTATTTTTTAAGCCTACACACTCACTAATCTTAATTTTGTCAAATGTAAAATATAATATAAGCACAATTAAATAAATGTTTTGAAATATTCATATGATTATTATTATTATTATCATATGAATATTTCAAATGTAGGATCAATGTAGCTTGAGATAACATCAAATTGACATTATATGGAAATACATCAAGTACATTTTTTAACAAGCCCAACTTTGGATACAATTAATGAATGAGAAGGCTTTATGTGAGACCGTCTCATGGATTTTAAGTTCATGATATGGATTCTACATAACATAAATACTATGAGTCTTTTTTACGGGTTTGAGTTTGGGTTGAAATTCTATTTATATTTAGGATCCGTCTCATACAAGTTTTTTCCTTAATTGAAAACATATTTTTATTTTCGAATGAACATCTAAAGAATATTTTCTATATCTTTGGGAAAACATTTTTTCCCAAAGTTGTATGCTAAAATAAAATTCTAACATACACACACACACAACTGAATAAAAAATTTAGAACCTTCCCTGGCAATTTCTGAATTGTCCATAATAATAAGGGTGAATTATTAATGTTATCTTAATTAGAGATATAGTTCAATTAAGAAAATAAATTAGTTATTTTTTAAAATTACACCCATAGTAATTTCTGAATTTAGTTACTAAGAAAAGAATTTAGTTATTTCATAAATTGCACCCATAGTAATTAGGTCTTCACCGTCAAATGTCAATGGCGTAGGGAAGGGGGGCTAACCTTGGCCCCGGGCCCGGCCCCTCTATTTTTTTTAAAAAAAAAATTATACTAAGAAAAAATTAAAAATAGAAGGTAAAAACTCCTGTCAAATCGTCTGACGGATCAAAATCCATCAGACGGATCCAAATCCAAATTCAGCTAATAAAAGATCCAGCGCGTGGAGCAATCCGAGAGGATGGGACGTAAGCCCATGACCCAACTTGTAAGGTAAATAGGCTGCAATATCAAATAAACTTTTAGAAGGCCAACAAACAGCCGCATGTGAGCCCCCAAACTGCATTAAGCCATCTTTTTTTTTTTTTTTTTTTTGAGGTTTTTGAATTTTGAAAATTGTTGGGTAGCTTTCACTCGCTTCCACTCGTAATTTTTACCCATTTTTGTCGGCGATTTTGGGTAGTTAATTATTTAGTTGCTCTGTATATATGATTTAGTTAAAATAATTTATTTTAGGTTTGTCTTATTGCATTTCTATACATATTTTTAATATCTTAATTAAGGTCCTGAAAAATATTAATCTTTTCCATAAAAAGTATTAGTAGTCATCTTGAAAAGTATTAATAATTCCATCAGAAGAATTTTTTGTAGACCCCTGAAACATATAAGGTTTTTTCCTGAGAAGTATTACTAGTCCCTTGAAAATGTATTCGTATTTCTCCTGAGAAGTATTAGTAGTTACTCGAAATTCCTTGAAGAGTATTTTAGTACTTCTCCTAAATATAATTAACTTTTTCTCCCGAAATGTATTAGCAGTCCCTCAAAAACGTATTAGTAATTCCTCGAAAAAGTATTAGTAGTTCCCTGGAGAATTTTTTAGTAGTTCTTCTGAATATAATTAATTTTTTCTATCGGAAAGTATTAGCAGTCCCTAAAAAATGTATTAGTAGTTCCTCGAAAAAGTATTAGTAGTTCCCTGGAAAATATTTTAGTAGTCTCCTGAATAATTAACTTTTTCTCCCTGAAAGTATTACAAGTCCCTCAGAAAAGTATTAATAGTCCCTCAAAAAAGTATTAGTAGTTCCTTGAACAATATTTTATTAGTCCTTCTAAAAGTATTATTTTTTCTCCTCAAAAGTATTACTAGCCCCCTAAAACATATTAATAGTCCTCCATAAAAGTATTAAGTTTTCCACTTGAAGTATTTTGTAGTATTCAACCCTCAACTGCAAATGAGTTTGTTACCCCAAATTTCGATAGTATCAAATCTGTGACATATGATCAATCTGACCATATAGCATCTATATTTATTTTTTGTTCCTAAATAAAACCCATCTACTTGGACAGTCCATTGGCATATTTTAGCACTACAATTAGACTCTAGATTCTCCTCTGCAAAACAACAAAAACAAGCTTAAGGAACCTCTAAAATCCAAGCCAAATTTTCTGATCCATGAAAAACAAATAAAGAAAAAAAGCTTAAAGAACCTCTAATCAAACAAATTGAATCCCATGTCGTCGTTACTCTCCTACTTTGGCTCTTCCTTCTTCTCCTCAACCGCGGGGGCAGCTGCGGTATCGCGGTCTTCACCAGTGTTGCTATTTCCTCCGAAGTGACGGCGATGCTATCATCGTGAAGAATCAAAGAAGCATATAGGTGTAAGCAAGCTCTCCAGCTGACATTTTTCCCTCTCGTGCAAGTAAGTTTTCAGAAATATCAAAAATGGTTGTGTGTATTTCTAGGGCACATGCGAGAAGTAAATTTGTGCAATCGGGTTTGATAGGTTCAGTTAGTGGGGCTCTATCTAACGGATTAAGCTCGTTAGACCGTCTGACAGAGACTAACTCAAAAAAAAAATATTTTCGTTAGAATTTATATGACGTTTTCAGGTTTTTTATGGGATTCACTATTTTTGCGAATTGACTCTCCCCTAAATTTTCCTAGCTCCGCATTTGTTCACGTATCATACTACGACGGGTCCACGTGAAAGAGTATTATCATATTATAAATTGATTTAAATATATTGATTTTGCATCATGATTCATGAAATAGAACCAACTCATCCACAACATGGCCTTTTTCTTATCCATTGAATCAAGACACACATACACACTGACACACACATGTGTGAACAACCCCATTTCCTAACAATTCAACTTAGTCTCCAGTCCACCACCAAATGGCCACCACCTCTTACGCTCCCATCCCCGCCGGCCCCAACTCCCCGGCGGAGCTCCGGGGATCCAGGAAACTCCTCGCCGGTATTTTTTTTGTAATTATTCCTAGTATTAATTATTATTATCCATTTATATGATTCTAACTTAAAATTTTTAATTGTTGAACTTTATGGAAAATCTTCTGTGGGATGAATCTGTGGTGGGGGTGCTGCAACAGATCCTAATGGTAAGTGTTTCAAAACACTACTTTTTAGTTTAATTAATTTAGCAAATAAAAGAAAAAAAGATGCTAAAATCACTATTTTCTAAAAGTGGTAAAATTAAAATTACAAACAAAAATATTTATTATTTAATACAAATGAGGTTTTTTCTTTTTCTGTATTTTTCTATTTTTCCTAATGTGACTAATTTTTGTCTAGAAATTGGATAAATTAGGGGTGGATAACTGGATAAGTGCTCCACGGTATTTCCTAACCTGGAAATTAAATATTAAGGTTGCTGTATATTTGGTCGTGGACCAATGGGGGGCCTCATTTTGCATAATTGTTGGGGAGTAGATGAGACCCATCCTTAAGTCTTCCGCGTGCTCTCCTCATGGAAAGCTGCGTGTAGTGGGTTTGTCCGCGTGCTGTCCCTATTGGAAGCCGCGTGCTTTTGTCTCTCTTGTCCTCCTAGGGACCATTCCCTTAGCGCCTCCGTCCCCCCTCCGTCACGACCTCCACCACCAGAAAGCTTGTTCCTTCTTTCGCCCTTCCCAACTCCCTGCTTCCCCCTGCCTCTCCTCTTCCTTTTGTTTTCTTCTAACCATTTTCTTTATCTTTATTTGCAGGTGCAGCTTCAAAACTTGATTCATTCCTCACTTCCTTCTTTGGTGACACACGTCGGTGTTGTGTATCTCTTATGGCGGACGATCTGGCCTTCATGTACGCCAACCTCCATCTTAATGCAGAAGAAGACTCCACCATCTCCGCTGACCATATCGACCCCATTGGAACAGACGTTACATTACTTATTGTGGGTAAAGTTCTTGCACCCAGAACTATCAGCTTCGAAGCCATTTCCTCACTCTTCAAACGGATTTGGAACCCCCGTCATGGCCTCACGTGCAAACCTATGGGAGACAACATAGTGTGCTTCCAATTCCGTAACCACACTGACCGGGCAAGAGTTATATCGGGTTCTACGTGGCTATTTGACAAATTTCTCTTAGTTCTCCAAGAAGCATCAGACACTTCTATATCATCCAAACTCCCTTTTGACAGATGCTCTTTCTGGATACAACTACATAATTTGCCAATCGGTCTCATGAATCTGAATTTTGCTAAAACAGCAGGAAATATAATGGGCAAATTCCTGGACAATGATTCTGACGCAGACGAGTCCTCCATTGGAAAATTCCTACGTATTAAAGTTGACATCGACATCACGAAACCCCTTCGCAGGATTCTCAAGACATCATTTAAGGGTATGGAGTGCATTATTCCTATCCAGTACGAACGACTCCCATATTTCTGTTTCTATTGCGGAATCATTGGGCATGGCGAGCGAGATTGCGACACGCGTCTTCTGAATCCCCCCACTGACCCTCAACCTAATCCCTACGACTCATGGCTTCGTGCTCAAACCGCGAACAATCCCTTTTCGACCCCTAAACAACACCGCACTCAAAATAACCCCCCAAACACATCTCAGTCCCACCCTTCAAAATCCCCCCCTACTATAGTTCCTGATAACACCAAATATCCCTCACCCAATATCCCCAACACACTTCTGGCCTTCACAACTATCCCACATAATCCTCCAACTCAGCCCCCTTCAACCCATGCTATTATCACAAACCCCCCACCCACGTCTGAACCTACACACACGAATCTCCAAAACCATATAACAGTCCAGCCCATCTCCTCTCCATCTCCCACACCCCCTGCTATCATCGCTTCCCATCGCAATCCACCCCCAGAACATACACAGTCAACCCAAAAACCTTCCAACGAAACGTCCCAAATCCCCCTTACCACCCCAACTCCCGCAACCATCCCCTCTAACTCCACCTCACTCGTTCGATCTCCACCCTCGTCCCCCACAAATGCAACCACTACCAACTCTATCTCTAGCTCAAATCCTTTACACCAATCCCCTTCTAGCCCGTTTCTCACCTCAGTCCGCATGGAACTCGACTCGCCAGCTAAAAAAATGGCCCGTATATTCACTCGTATCAGAAAACAAGCCTCCCATCCCAGCCCCACTTCACCCACTCGATCTAACCCAAAAACGAAAGCTCTCATCCTTATTCCTCCACATGGGACCCACCGAAACCATTCCTGTTGAAATTATTGGCAAGAAAGGCAGAACTCCAGACCACAATACATCGATCCCTACGGAAACCTGCCCCTCGTCCTCCACTTCTCTCTCTATAATTATCCCAACGGCGGAGACTGGCTCGGATGCCCAGTCCCGCCGACCACAATGAGTCTCATAAGCTGGAATTGTCGGGGTTTGGGGAATCCCCGGACAATTCAAGAACTGCGCGACTTCACGCGCACAAAATCCCCCCACATTATCTTCTTATGCGAGACGAAATGTGGTAATTCCGTGATTGATATGCTCAAGAACCAGCTTAATTTCCATGGGTTTGCGGTAGCCGCTAGGGGGCGCTCAGGTGGCCTCGCTTTATTATGGCGCAAAGATATCTCCGTCTCTTTGAGGGGATACTCAGACAGATTTATTGATGTTGACTCTATTATCTCTGGCACTCAGTTCCGTATCACCGGCATTTATGGAGAACCCGATGTCTCTCAGCGTCGGCTTTTTTGGAATTCCATTCGATCCCTTAACAATTCGCCTCCATCTCCCTGGATTATGTGTGGCGATTTTAATGAAATTCTCTCACAGGATGAATTCCGAGGCAGCGGGACTCGCAATAATTGGCAAATTGAATCTTTCAGGCAATTTCTTCAAGCCATGAATTTATATGACCTCGGCTTCACAGGCCCGAAATTCACGTGGCACCGACTTCTCAACAATCCAAATACTCAACGAGCCCGTCTAGACCGAGCGGTTTGTAATCCCACCTGGCACTCCTTGTTTCCTTGGAGCTCAATCGTCCACCACCCCACCATATTCTCTGACCATTCACTCCTCCATATTCAGATTAAAAGCCGCGATCCAACCTCCTCGACCTTCAAAAACGGAGAGTTTTTTGTTTCGAAGCCCTTTGGATCAAATCTTCAGAATGTGCAAAAATCATCCAAGACAATTGGTCCACTGACTTGGAATCCTTACCAGCAAAACTTGAACACTGTTCCATTGGCCTGCTCCAATGGGGGGCCAAACATCATAAGAACCTCCCTGACCACATTTCCAACCTCAAAAAGTCCCTTACAACTCTCCAATCTGGGATTATTACGGACAACACGAAAACGCAAATCATTGAGTTACAACACCAACTCGAGCTCGCTTATGATCAAGAGAACATTAAATGGAAACAGCGAGCCAAACAACATTGGTATAAGGAAGGCGACATAAACACCAGTTTTTTCCACAACTATGCCAGCAAACGGAAAGCCACTAACCACATTGACTCTCTTCTTGACCCGGCTGGCCAACTTCAGTCCTCCCCCGACTCCATCCAACGTATCATCGTCGACTATTTCGGATCCCTCTTCTCGTCAGCTAACCCCCCAAATGGAGATATACAACAAGTTCTACGACGAATTTCACCTAAAGTGACGGAGGTAATGAATCTCGTTTGCCTTACACTGATAAAGAAATCATCACTGCTCTCAAACATATGCATCCGTTCAAATCTCCTGGACCTGACGGTATGAGCCCTGTTTTTTTTCAAAAAATTTTGGAACATTGTCGGGTCCGATGTCCTTCGCTTTGTACTTAATTTTCTTAATAATGGTAGTCCGATCCCAAGTCAAATTTCACGCACATTGTGTTGATCCCCAAAATTAATAAACCTGTACTTGTTTCCCAATTCCGCCCTATTACTGTAATGTCGTCTACAAACCGGCCTCTAAAGCTATTGCTCGAGATTGCGTGACACCCTCCCCCATATTATTTCGAGTCTCGATGCATTCATCCCGGCCGCCTTATAATCGATAATGTCCTTCTAGCCTATGAAATTCACCACCACATGCGCACTAAATCACCTAGCAAAAACGGACTCATGTCCATTAAACTTGATATGAGTAAGGCGTTTGATAGAGTGGAATGGAATTTTCTTAAGCATACTATCCTTGCGCTTGGCTTTGATCTGAAATTTGTTGATTGTATTATGAGATGTGTCACGTCGGTCTCATTCTCTTTCTTGCTTAATGGCTGTGAATTTGGTTCTCTTACTTCGGGTCGTGGAATCCGTCAGGGTGATCCCCTATCACCATACTTATTTATCATTTGCTCGGAGGTGTTTTCTTGTATTTTGCAGGATCTCCAAAAGGTTAATAAAATCCATGGGATTGCGTTTCCCGTTCGGCACCTAGCATCTCCCACCTTTTCTTTGCAGATGACACATTACTCTTGGGCCACGCTACAATCGAGGAATCTAGACACCTCCGTTTTGCTATAAATCTCTACGAAAAAATCTCTGGCCAACAAATCAACCTTGATAAATCAGGCATTGTTTTTTTCCGGAAATGTTGAATCTCACTTGGCCGCCTCTATCTCCTCGGTCTTGGGCATTAATAGGGTCGATAGTCACAACAAATACTTGGGTCTCCCATCTATTGCGGGCAGAACGAAGAGGGAACTTTTCGCTCATTTAAAAGATCGGATTTGGAATCGCATTCAAAATTGGTATGACCGATCACTTTCAAAAGCCGGGAAAGAAATTCTTATCAAATCAGTGCTTCAATCCATCCCAGTTTATGCTATGTCCTGTTTTAGGCTTCCCGATTCGCTCATTTCTGAGATTCACTCTATGATTGGTGCATATTGGTGGAATCCTCGTCCGGATAAAAAGAAAATCCATTGGGTCTCTTGGAATACTCTTGCGTCTACAAAACAAGAAGGAGGCCTGGGTTTTAAGGATCTTCGAATTTTTAATCTTGCTATGTTGGGTAAACAAGCTTGGCGACTCCTTACGCAACCGTCATCTTTATTAGCTCGGGTTCTCCAAGCCAAGTATTATCCCACTTCATAGTTCATGGAAGCCAACATCGGCTCCAGACCTTCTTGGACGTGGAGAAGTATTCTCGAGGGTCGACGCCTTCTCTTTGTTGGCTGTAGAAAACAAATTTTCTTGGGCCGCACAACTCGTATTTGGGGAGATCGCTGGATTCCTAAACCGCCTTCATTCACATCCATTTCCTCAACCTCTCGTCTACCTCGTGATTCCACGGTGAACCTCCTTTTTGACGCTAGCAGAAGCCACTGGAATGTTGCCCTCGTAAATGATATTTTCCCCACCGATGAAGCCCGTATGATCTTGCAGCTTCCCGTCTCCCACACAGCTCGAAATGATAAATGGGTTTGGCATTTTACAAAATCTGGAAAATTCACGGTCAAATCTGCTTATCACACCATACTTCAACACCCCGCTGCATTTCCTGAATCCCACACGTTAGGCTCCTCGAGTTTCGGCCCGGATCCAATTTGGAAGAAAATTTCGACAAGGCTCCCCGAGGTGTTCATATCCTTTGTGATGGCGCCATTTCCATTACCCGTAACTATGCGGGAATTGGTGTTTTCGTCCGTGATGAATCCGGAAATTTTCTCAGAGGATTGGCAAAAAATTTCGAAGGCATTACCGACCCATTTACGGCTGAATCACTCGCCCTCCGTGAAGCCTTAATTTTAGCCCAAGAATTTAATCTCCGAGCAATATCTATCCTTGGCGACTCCATCTCCGTCCTACTCGCTGCGAAGAATGATTCTGATGCGGACCCAACAAGCCTTAGCATTTTTGAGGATATTTGGTCTACCCTTTCCTCTTGTTCTTTTATCAATTTGTATTGGATTAGCAGAAATTTTAATTCGACCGCCCATGAGATAGCGCAATATGCGAAACATTCCAATACTGTAACTACCTCATGGGATACCCCCCAAACTTCTTGTATCAGTCGATGTTGGACGTTTTCCAGCAATAATATATTTTCATTTCCGTTTCAAAAAAAAAAGATGAGACCCATCCTTAGGTGTCATCATCAATTTGTCAAAATCATCCATGATGTTTTTAATTTTTACCAATATTGTCCTTTTGCCACCACAGTCTTTGGACAAATCTGAAACTGTAATAAATAATTCTCTTTCTCGATATAAGATGTAGTAACCAAATAATATTTTTAACCATATCAAGTAATATATATACATATATTATATATGTAAGAAAACTAATATAAAGATAACAATATGAAATGTAGTATCAAATGTTGTGTGTGTTTTCCATTTTTTTTTTGCCGATCCAAAGTATCCCCACACTTTTTTCGGACTATGGGACATACTCCTTCCCAGTGATGGTCCTAATCTCTGGGGGAGGAGGGCAAACCCAAACCCAACCCCAACACTCTGCGTTAGTCAGGAATCAACCTAAGACCTCAGGGTTGCAAATTACAGCTCCTCAGCCACCAGGCCAACCCATGTGGTTTTGTGTTTTCCATTCAATAATCTTAACATATTTATACAAGATTTTCTCAACTAAAACACAACTACATTAAATGCTCATACATTAATTAAGAGTGCTTTCCTCAACTACCATTACAAGAATTGCATTAATTATGCAAGTCCAGTTATTCATAACACTCCCCCTTGGACGCAACACAACTGGATGGGTATGCCTTATTAAAAACCTTAAGCCGAAACCACCGTGGTTAGCCTAGTGGCCACGGGTATTACTCTTCACTAAAGAGGCCCGGGTTTGAGTCTCTGCAATGACAAGACTGAATTTTTTTTTCTAAGAAAACCTTACGCCGAAAACTCAGTGGGAAAAATCGGACTGAAAGGAAAAATAGTACATAACTCGAATCCAAACCTTATGCATAAGCTGCCTTATTAAAAACCTTAAGCTAGAAAAACCCAATGGGATAAAAACCAGATATAAGGGAAAAATAGTACATCCTATAGTATATGACTTTGCCCCCCCGAAATAAATAACATAATCCATTCAAGTGGAATATTAATCTTGCTTAATATTAACTGTGCCTATGTCGTATGTCAATTTCTCGAATATACACGTCTGCAAGGATTTTGTGAACAAATCGACAAGATTGTGACATGAGCGAATTTACTGAACATTTACCTCTCCATTTTTTTAGAGTTTTTGTGTATGAAATTTTTTTGGTGAAATATGATTGGTCTTATCACCATTTATGTAACCACATCTTGTTTGAGCTATATATGCTGCATTATCCTCATGAATAATAGTGCGAGTGTCTGTAACTGGTTTTAACTAACAAGCATTTCGTATATGAGTTGTAACTAGGGAGGGCAATTCTTTTTTTTTTTTTTGAGGAGGGGATGACAATTCTTTTTTTTATAAGATGTGATGCACATATACTCTTTATTATTTTAATTTTGTGTCTACAAGTGATAGCCATTATCATGCACATCCTTAAATGTGCCATTAGACATCACCACTTTTGCATTCCCGAAGCCATCAATAATCTCAACATGACCAGATATAGTTGTAACTTTTACCTTGCACAGTTTCACACTCGAGAAATATATTTTATTTGTTAATATTGAGTGCATTGTTCCACTACCAAGTAGACAATAATCTCTTTTCTTCTCTGTGTTTTCCATGTATGTATGGTATAATCATTATTGGATTGATATTATATGATTATCAAAAGTCTATCTTTGAAATGTAAAACAAATAATAACGTCAATGCACCATAAATGTTCAAATATAAAAGATTTTATTCGACAACATAGAAGTACACAATCATCTAATTATTACAACGTGATAAAATAGATTGTTACGGCTAACATAAGAAGAATGGTTGTGATAAGAAGCTCAATCATAAACCAAAAGTGTTCTGGAGGATATTCTCCAACCAAAAGCAAGATAGTATACATGAAAACCATTGTAGTGAGAAACATTACGGGTTAACCATTTTTTGAATGAAAAGAAAAAGAGAATTATTAAGAAGATGAGAGAATGTGTGAATTTGTTGAATAAGATATTGAAATATTTATAGATAAAAGTTACTATTCATAGTCGTTAATATAACCGTTGGAGCCTTGGAGGAGAAAAATTAATGTGAAAATTTTGAATGTAAAATTTGTAAATGATGGTAGAAATTTACTGATATTTTATGATTGAAATATTAAACACAATTAGATTTCTTATTTCACATTAAAAACATGAAAATGGGAATGTATCATCCGAATAAAGCACAAACATGTGTACAACAAACATAATCTCGGGAATATACCATCCGAGAGAAATAACATGCAAATATTGAATCTAATTTTATTTTATTCATTCGGCACCTTCCTCAGGATCCTTAAGAAAATCTGATTATCGAGTGATTTCCAGTCCTGGACAGGATTTTGATCGTGTATAATTTCATATTCGTAGGCCTCAGTAGTAGTAAGTGGCTCTACTGCCTTATTGGCATGTGTTTAAACTCTCTTGCCTTTATTTTTCTTTGATTCCTGGTATAGATGTACCAAAGCCAGGACGATTCGACATGTTTTGGCCCAATGTCCAAATCATACCACATCTCATTACAAAGATCAACACCAGTTCTTTCCATAAGCATTTTTCCTTTATCACGATTCTACTGATTTGGATGCCCATCTTTGACCGTAAAATTATTTTGGTGGGAATAATGATAATTATCTCGATTAATAGTAATTACGACAACCACAATCATATCTGTAAGTATTTTGATATAGACCACCACGACCGTAACCCTGCAACCATCATGCCCGGGTTTATACTCACGACCTCTAAATCGGTCCCCTCATCTATCGGAGTTAGCATGTGCTTCAGGCACTGCATTAGACACAAAAGGTCGCAAGTCGTGATTTTTTAACAACAATTTATTGGTTTTCTCAGCAATTGAGAAGAACCGAGATTGATTCATAATATGTCTTGAATTGTCGTTGTCTATATTGTTGTTGGAGTATAATATTTGATTTATACATAGTGGAGAATATTTTCTCCAATTTATCATACTCAGACAATTTTGTCCCACAAAGAGCCAGTCGATACTCATTTTAAATAATGCCGAATTATAGTCGGCAATGTACTTGAAGCCTTGCAACCTCAGTAGTTACGAATCATATCGTGCCTGCGAGAGTATCACAATTCTGGTGTCAAATCTATCTCTGAGCTTTTGCCAGAGCTCATAAGGATTTTCAATTTGTATATATTCATTTTTCAAATCATCTAATAGATGATGGCGTATAAATATCATCGCATTCGCCTTATCTTTTATGTTGGCCTCTTCGATCTTCAGCTTTAGTGTTTTGGCCAGATTTTGACCCTAAAGATGCAATTCAACAACTAGGCACCATGATAAATAATTATAGCCAGTAGTATCAAGAATTTGGAATTTAATTTTCAATACCGGCCATTTTTCTACAAAAGAAAATTATACAAATTAGTACAAGGAAATTCAAACTTGAAATATACAAACCTTTTCTCGAGCAATAACTCGTGTTGATAACGTCTTATAAATAATTATGTTTCTCAATGTAAGATGTAGTAACCAAATAATATTTGTAACTATATCAAGTAATATATATATATATATATATATATATGTGTGTGTGTGTGTGTGTGTGTGTGTAAGAAAGCTAATATAAAGATAACAATATGAAATGTAGTATCAAATGTTTTATGTGTTTTCTGTTTAATTTTCACATATTTATACAAGAGTTTCTTAATTAAAACACAACTACATTAAATGGACACACATTAATTAGGTGCGTTTTTCTCAACTACTATTACAATAATTGCATTATATGTGCAAGTCGAATAATTCATAATAATCCCCATTGGACGCAGTACCATTAATGCAACTGTTGTAATGGTAGTTGAGGAAAGCACACTTAATTAATGTGTGTGCATTTAATGTAGTTGTATTATAGTTGAGAAAATATTGTATAAATATGTGAAAATTATTGAATGGAAAACACACACAACATTTGGTACTATTGTTATCTTGATATTAGCTTTTTATATATATATATATATATATATATATATATATATATATATAATATATATTATTTGATATAATTATTTAGTTACTACATTTTATATTGAAAACGAGAGTTATATATAACATGTTATTAGCATGAGTTATTGCTCAAAAAATGGTTTGTATATTTCAAGTTTGAATTTCTTTGTACTAATTTGTATTATTTTCTTTTGTTGAAAAATGACCGGTTAAAAATTTCAGATCCTTGATACTACTGGCGATAATTATTTATCATGGTTCCTAGATATTAAATTGCACCTTCATGGTCAAGATCTGACAAAACACTAAATCCTGTGAAGATCGAAGTGACCAATATAAAAAATGAGACGAATGTGATGATATTTATATGGCATCATCTATCTGATGATTTGAAAAGTTAATACATACAAATTGAAAGGCCTTCTGAGCTGTGGCAAAAGCTCAAAGATAGATTTGATCACACCAGAATTGTGATACTCCCGCAGGCACAATATGACTCGCAACTACTGAGGTTGCAGGACTTCAAGTCCGTCGCCGACTATAATTCGACATTATTTAAAATTGAGTCTCGACTGACTTTGTGGGACAAAATTGTCTGAGTATGATAAATTGGAGAAAATATCATCCACTATGCATATATCAAATATTATGCTCCAAAAACAATATAGACAACTACAATTCCAAACATATTTTGAATCAATCTCGGTTCTTCTCAATTGCTGAGAAAACCAATGAATTGTTGTTAAAAAATCACGACTTGCGACCTTTTATATCTAATGTAGTGCCTTAAGCACATGCTAACTCCGGTAGATGAGGGGACCAATTTAGAGGTCGTGAGTATAAACCCGGGCTTGGTGGCCGCAGGGATCGTGGCTTTGGTGGTCCAAATCAAAATACTCACATATATGACCGTGACAGTCGTAATTAATATAATCGAGATAATTATCATTATTCCCCCCAAAATGATTATATGGTCGAATATGGGCATCCAAATCAGTCGATTCGTGATAAAGAAAAAATGCCTACGGAAAGAACTGGTGGTGATCTTTGTAACAGATGTGGTATGTCCAAACATTAGGCCAAAACATGTCGAACTGTCCAACACCTAGTAAATCTATACTAGGAATCAAAGAAAAATAAATGCAAGAGTGTTCAAACACATGCCACTGAGGCAATATTACCAGTTATTTCTACTGATGTCTACATATCTGAAATAATACACAATCAAAATCCTGTCCAGGATTGGAAATCACTCGATATATCAGATTTTCTTGAGGATTCTGAGGCAAAAGGTGCCGAATGGATAAAATAAAGCCAGATTCAATAGTTGCATGTTATTTCTCTCGGAGGGTATATTCCCAAGATTAAGTTTATTGTACCCATATTTGTACTTTTTTCGGATGATACATTCCCTTTTTGAATGTGAAATGATAAATCTATCTATGTTTAATATTTCGATCATAAAATATCAGTAAATTTCTACCAAATCATTCAAAATTTTCACAGTATTTTTTATTCTCCAACGGCTATATTAACGGCTATATTAATGGCTATGAACATTTACTTTTATCTATAAAAACACCAACATTTCATTCAACAAATTCACACATATAATATCTCATCTTCTTAAACATCCTCTTTTTTCTTTTATTCCAAAAATGGTTAACTTAACCGTAGTGTTTCGCATTACAATGGTTTTCATGTACACTATCTTGCTTCTTATTTGAGAATATCCTCCATAATATTTTTGGTTTATGATTGAGCTTCTTATCATCACCATTCTTTCTCTGTTAGCCGTAACAATGTATTTTAGTATGTTGTAATAATTAGATGATTATGTACGTCTATGTTGTCGAATATAATCTTTTATATTTGAACTTTTATTGTGCATTGACATTATTATTTGTTTTACGTTTCAAAGATAGAATTTTGATAATCATATAATATTAATTCAATAATAATTATACCAGATATACATGGAAAACACCGAGAAAAGAGATTATTGTCTACTTGATAGTACAACAACACACTCAATATTGACAAATAAAATATATTTCTCGAGTGTGAATCTGTGCAAGGCACAAGTTACAACTCTATCTGGTCCCATTGAGATTATTGATGGCTCCGGGAAGGCAACAGTGGTGTTGCCTAATGGTACAATCTTGCATATTGAAAATGCATTATTATCTTGTAGATCAAAAAGGAATCAACTAAGCTTTAAGAATGTACGTGATAATGGATATCACTTGGTGACACTAAATTAAAATAATAAAGAGTGTCTATGTATCACATCCTATAAAATGGGAAAAAGAACTGCCCATGAGAAATTTTAAGCCACAACTTGTGGATTATATTGTATCCAAATTAAAGCTTTTGAATTCTATGCCACCATGCCCTGGAATCTAGTGAATCATGATATATTTGGGTTATGACATGATCGCCTAGGATACCCAAGAACAACTATGATGCGTAGGATTACAGAACACATTAATTGACATCCATTAAAAAACACGGAGATGCTAATGTCCAAAAATTATTTCTATGAATCATGTTCACAAGGAATACTTATTACTAAACCTTCAATGGAAAAAGTTGGTTATGAATCATCATCATTTTTATAATTTATTCATGGTGATATTTAGGGACCAATACATCCTGCAAGTGGACCATTTAGATATTTTATGATCTTAGTAGATGCATCGTGTAGATGATCATGTTAGTCCAAGTGGCTACGATAATCTAGAGGGGGGTGAATAGATTATCCCGATTTTTCAGATTTTGCCTTCTTTTTCGAATGATCAAGCAAGGATGAAAACTAAAGTGCAGAAAATAAACAACACACGTCAATTTAAAGAGCTCCACCCCACCTAGGGACTACGTGCTCTACCACCCCAATATATCCGGGATGGGTTTCGAAAAAGAAAAAAAAATTATTAATTACCAAAATTAATACAACACCACCTTGAGGATTACCACAATCCTCTTACATCACCTTCAAGGATATTACCACAATCTTCTTTCAACACCTATGAAGAGTACCACACTCTTCAACACCTAATATCACCCAATTATATTCTTACCACAAGAGCAACAACAAGGATATCTTGTTTTGGATGAATGACAAAATTAAAGATTACAACTCTATAATACCAATACAAAGATTGAGTGCAAGTGTAATCAAGAATCAAAAGCCTAGACCTCAAGAGTGTGCAAGTGAAAGTACTTAGGCTAAAATACAACAAGATTTGAAAGTGTTTGCTTGTATGCTCTTTGCATGTATGTTGTGTATTTATTGTTGCTTGAATGAAGCCTCTATTTATAGGAGAGGTCTTGGCTTGATTTCCAGACATAGGCTCCTCCTTGGGGAGTGATTTTCTGCAAAAGAAACCATTTAAAATCAAAATTATAGCTGTTAGAAATCAATCCCACAATTTAGGGAAAAGCTCTCTGAAAATGCAACGGATAGTTTGCTGATACAAATGGGGTGCGACCAGTCGTGCAGAGATAAGTTTGAAATGAGTTCTCTGCGAATTTTACACAGGGGGACTGGTCGACGGGGGGTCCGATCGGTCGACCCCTATGTTGGACGGTCGGGGATGACCAATTTGAAGAATCAGAGAGTTCTGTTCTTCGAGGGGGTGCTCAGGCACCGGTCGCCCCCCTCAAATATCCCTCCGCCCCTTTTTCTGTTTCAAAACTCAACTCAGGTACGGGTTGCCCTATAGGGCGACCGGTCGAGCCTGAAACATAAGTGTTGTCCAACTTTTTATCGAAAATAAACTTCAAGAAATACTCCGAAAAATAGTAAAAACATTTTAAATCGATCGGAAGTATTTGGACAACATTTAGGGACATTGTTTTAGTATAAAAACTCATTTGAACAAAATCATCAAAATCATGATAAAAACATTTATCTAACAAACTCCCCATTTTTGATGATTACAAACCAAAACAATTTTCAAGAGGACGATTTCGAAAACAAAATAATTTTCCGGTCTATGAGTAAACTATCCGTTTAAAACTATTTTACAAAAGCTCCCCCTATCAACAAACACATCAATAAGAAATATTGCATAAGCTAGAAGCACAAGCTTTTACAAGATGAATATAAACAACATGAGCTTAGAAGCTCCCCCTGTCAAAAATACTCATAATCCATGTACAAGCCATGGACTAAGTATTCTTTACAACTTATGGCATTAGAAAGCCATAGCTTATAGCTTTTATTGTGAGCTTTTATTAGCTTCTTTTAGCTAACGAGCCAATTTCCTATTTCCCCCCCTTTGGAATCATAAAAAATAATGTTAGGATGATAAAAACATCATACATGTATATCAAAGTGCACCAAAGAGCCAAGTTATCAACTGTTGAAAAAATAGACGTAGAATCCGAATAGCAATGGGAGAAATTGATCATTTGATATCCATAAGCTCGTGTTGTTTGTCAAGCCTTGATCTCAATAAGTATATAAGACATTTGAAAGCATAAGAGTCATGTACAAGATGAGAAATTCTTTGTGACAATTCATCGAACACCTTGTGGGCGTGAAAAATGAAAAAAGTTGTATAAGACCCTTGTAAATGAATCAAGCTAAAAATTTTCATCACCAAATCAGTTCAAACACAATTAAATACATCATAAAATAACAAGCTCATCACAATCATATGAAACTTCCATAAAAAATATAACAAAAAAGTCACAATCTCAAGGGTTCAACCCAATTGAGCAAATGAAGTAAAATTCTTACCATTCAATCGGTAAAGATGAGCAATGATGATGATGATCGAGCCTAATTAAGTCCAAGATATGAAAAGTATGCAAGAAAACAAGTTTGAAGTGAAATTTGTGTGCAATTGGCGAAGGGGACGAAAAATGGACAAAATGAGCCAAAATGACTAAGTCTGAAGACATAAATGTTTTTAACCATAAAATGGCAGTGGGCGATCGGTCGACGGTGTGGGCGATCGGTCGCGGTAAGGTCCGATCGGTTGCCCTCACCCCAGTCAGCCCACTGTCTCAACCTGTTTTCCAAAATCCGAATTTTCAACCAAAAATCCGATTTTTCGCCCCTAAGTTTTAAAAACATGCAAAATACAAACGTAAACCTCATTCAATATGCATTATGCCTAACCGAGCTCGTATAGATGCAAAAGTCTCGGAAGATAGCGGTTTTGTAAAAATATCAGCCAATTGATCTTGAGATGGTACGAAAGATATCTCAATTTTTCGTTTAGAAACACAATCCCTTAGAAAACGATGTCGAATCTCAATATATTTAGTACGGTTATGATGAACCGGGTTTTGAGCAATATTAATAGCGAATATGTTATCACAAAAGATAGGGATATTTTCAAAAGAACATTTGTAATTCGCTAAGGTTTGTTTCATCCAAAGAAGTTGAGTACAACAAAATGCTGCGGAACTATATTCGGCTTCGGCCGTTGAAAGTGAAACACAATTTTGTTTCTTTGAAACCCAAGATACTAGGTAATCCCCTAAAAATTGACATAATCCGGAAGTACTTTTCCGATCATCAATATTTCCCGCATAATCCGAATCACTATAGCCTTTAAGAGAAAAATTTTCATTCTTTGGATAAAATAAACCATATTGAATAGTGCCTTTCAAATATCGAAAAATCCTTTTAACGACACTTATATGAGATTCTTTGGGATTGCTTTGAAAACGAGCACATAGGCATACGACATGAAGAATGTCTGGTCTACTAGCGGTTAAATAAAGTAAACTACCAATGATACCTCGATACTTTGATTCATCTACGGACTTGCCTTTCTCATCTTTGTCAATTTTGACATTTGTCGCCATAGGGGTAGAGACGGTTCTTCCTTCTTTAATGCCGAACTTTTTCAAAAGTTCTTTCGTATATTTTAATTGTGAAATGTAAATACCTTCTTGGCATTGCTTATTTGAAGTCCAAGGAAGAAGTTGAGCTCCCCCATCATGCTCATTTCAAATTCACCTTGCATCAACTTAGAAAATTTCTTGCACAAAGATTCATTAGTAGCACCAAAGATAATATCATCAACATAAATTTGCACAAGTAAACAATCTTGCCATTTTTCAAAAACAATGAGAGTAGTATCAACTTTACCTCTTGTAAAACCATTTTGTAAAAGAAAAGAGCTAAGTCTATCATACCATGCACGGGGTGCTTGTTTTAAACCATACAAAGCTTTTTTAAGTTTATAAACATCATTAGGCCTAGAAAAATTTTCAAACACCGGAGGTTGTTTTACATAGACTTCTTCTTGAATAAAACCATTTAGAAAAGCGGATTTAACATCCATTTGGTAAAGCTTGAAATTTTTAAAACAAGAATAGGCAAGTAAAATACGAATAGCTTCTAAACGTGCTACGGGTGCAAAAGTTTCATCATAATCTATACCTTCTTCTTGACAATACCCTTGAGCTACTAACCTTGCCTTGTTTCGAACAATTTTGCCTTGATCATCAAGTTTGTTCCGGAATACCCATTTAGTACCAATAATAGTTTGACATGGAGGACAAGGTACCAATTCCCATACATCATTTCTTTCAAATTGATTCAACTCTTCTTACATTTCCAAAAACCAATCCTCATCCTCAATAGCCTCCTTGGCATTTTTAGGCTCTTTTTGAGATATAAGAGCTTTCTCGGCAAATCTTCTTCGGGTCATCACTTTATCAAGGGGATCACCAATAATAAGATCTTTTGGGTGATCTCCCTTAAATTTCAATGCTACGGGAAGATCCGAAATATTACCTCTATCTTCTTGAGGAACATTTGAAGTGGATGGTTGATCATTTGATGTAGAAGGTTGATCATTTTGAGCATTATTTTGAACAAAGGGTTCAATAATATCCTCTTCATCACTTTTATCATTGGGTATCCTTTCAATACCCGAAGCTTCATTGAATTTGACATGGATAGATTCTTCAACAACCCCACTAGTCTTATTGTAAACCCGATATGCTTTGCTTTTTATAGAATACCCCATAAATATGTTTGATAAATGGTTTTATCATGATTTTGATGATTTTGTTTTTATACTAAAACAATGGTTTTAAAGGTTGTCCAAATACTCCTAAATGATTTAAAATGGTTTTAATATTTTTCGGAGTATCTCCTCAAGTTTATTTCCGATAATATTGGACAACAATTTTATTGATTTTATGTCAATGGGTTTTTACATTGAAACTATGTTTCTAAATATTGTCCTAATACTCCCGATTAGTCTAAAATGCTTTTACTATTTTTTTGGAGTATTTATTGGAATTTATATCTGAAAACACTTTTTGTGTTAATGTGTTATTTCATCAAAACTATATTTCTAATGTTGTCCTAAATACTCCCGATCGGTTTAAAATGTTTTTACGAATTTTTCGGAGTATTTCTTGAGGTTTATTTTCGACAAAAAATCGGAAAACATTTCATTTAGGAGGTTGACCGGTCGTCCAAAGAGGCGACCGGTACCTGGGAACGCATTTCACGAAACAGAACTCCCAGGCTCCTAAAATTGGTTAGGTGACTGACCGGTCCCCATGGTGGGCGGCACGTCGCCCACTAGATGCGGCCGATCGACCCCCTCAGACCGGTCACCCTGTTAAATTTTTACTGTGTTCTTTTCAAATTTTATTAGTGCGCGACCGGTCGTCCTCAAGTTTGACAGCAAAATTCTAACCGTTGTGCAAACAAACTTTTCCCTAATTTGTGGGATTGATTTCTAACAGCTATAATCTTGAGTTTAATTGCAATTGTTTTGTAGATATCAGATTCCAAGAGGAGCCTATCAAGTATCAATCATCTCCTATAAATAGAGGAAGATTTGAAGCACAACATGTAGAGAGAATAACACAACACAACAAGATATACTCAAGCAAACACTTGGTCTTATATTGTCATTATTCTTGTTGTAATTTGCCTAGCTTATCACTTTCACATCCTAGAGGTCTAGGCTATTCTTGATTACACTTGCACTCAATTGTATAATTCATTATTGAGTTGTAATCTTGGATTTTTGGGTTATCATTCAACACAAGATATCCTTGTGAGTGTTCTTGTGGTAAGAACACACTTGGGTGATCTAGGTGTTAGGTGTAAGAAGATTGTGGTAATCTTCTTGTTGAGGTGTTGAAGAATTTTGTATTCTTCAAGGTTGAAGATTGTGGTAATCTTCACAAGGTGCCGCTGAAGGAAGATTGTGGTAATCTTCACAAGGTGCCGGTGAAGGAAGATTGTGGTAATCTTCAAAGGGAGATTGTGGTAATCTCCAAAGGTGGTGTTAAAGAAGAGTGTGGTGCTCTTCAAGGTGTTGTAGGTTGAGTTTGTATTAATTTTGGTAATTAATAAAATTCTTTTTCTTTTTGAAATCCATCCCTGGATATCTTTGGGGTGGTAGAGGATTAGGCCCTGGTGGGTTGAACCTCTTTAAATCGACGTGTGTTGTTTACATTCCGCACCTTTATTATTGTCTTTGAGCATTCGGTTTGAAAAAGAGGGTAAAATCGAAAAGATGGAGATAATCTATTCACCCCCCTCTAGATTATCGTAGCCGCTTGGACTTAATTACAAGTGGTATCAGAGACAAACTCTTTGGCAAGCTCGTTTCACATCGCGAGTGAAGAGGAACGATCGTCGGCTACGAATGAAGCTCAACTTTCCGGCACCTCCACCACCAAGCGACCTCTATTTGATTCCAAAAATTATATATTTTGGAAAGAAAGAATGGAATGTTATTTACAAGGTTGTGGGTTCGAAATTTGGAACATCATCATCAATGGAGAATCCATTCCAATGAAAGACACACCATACACCTCCAAAGCTCTCAAGGAGCTCAATGATGAAGAAAAGAAAACCATCTCCTTAAATGGTAAAGCTCTCAATATTTTGTATTGTTCACTTACTAATTTGGAATATAAACATATTGTAGGAATTCGATCGGCTCATGAAGTATGGCAAAAATTAGAAGCCATTCATAAAGTATATGCAAATGAAAGGAGTCAAACAAAAGCATCTACTTCTCAAAGGGATACAATGTCAAATCTAAGGAACAAGCCTCTTACAACTTCCAACTATGAAGAAGTTGAACATTGTCTTATGGGCATCGAAGAAGAAAACGAGGTATGCCTTAAACCCTCTACTTCCTATGATATTGTTATACAAAATGATTATAGTGATTTGCAAAATGATTTTGATGATCTTCAAAATGAATTCCAAAGCTTGCTTGTTAAATACAAAAATTTGAAAAAGGAATTCAATGTTTTGAAAAATGATAAGGATAGTTTATTTATTTCCTATGAATCACTATCTTGTGCTCACTCCACCACACTTGACAAGGTTAGAAACCTTGAAAATGAAAATAGTACTCTTGTTGAGGAGATTAATTGTATGAAAAAGGATTTATCAAAATCCAACTCGAGTACCGATAAAATGATCAATATTGTTGATGTTCATAGTTGTAATAAATTGAAACAAAGACTTGATCATAAGCCTAGTGGTGTTAACCATATGAAAAGAAATCAAGTCCCTATGCATGTTGGTCATTATGCTCCTAAAATTATTACTTGTTTTTATTGCGGTAGAAAGGGTCATACGGTAAACACTTGTCGGGCTAAAAATAGCTCTAATTATTTGTGGAGACCTAAAAGTCTCAAGACTAATCCCAAAGGACCCAAGCACTTGAGGGTACCACAAAACAACGTTATATTAGATACCCGGCGGATTAATAATCGAAGAAAATTCATGCCGCCAAGAAAACATCAAATGAACATCTCATTTGATCAAAGAAGGAGAAAACAAAGTCAATTTCCAAGAAGAGGATATAATCAAAAATGGGAAGAACACAATCCTTGGAAATGGCAAAGACATCATCAACTAGATGATTTTCCAAGAGAAAGACACTTTCGAAAAAGAGAAGGCCACAATGCTTGGAAATGGAGTAATTGGAGAAGCCATCATCAACAAGTTGATTTTCAAAGGGGAAGATATCATCAACAATGGGAACGGCACAACCTATGGAAATGGCGTAATTGGTAACCCGTATCTCCCCATTTAAATATGCATTTTATTTAGTTATTATGCATGTCTTTATTTGTGCCTAGATTTTCAAAATGAGTTTTCAAAATATTTATTAAGGTCTTCAATATATATTTGTTTTAAAAAATTCCTTGAAAAGAAGACCTTGTATGATGCTTATATTAAACTCTTGTGTATTTGCTTAGACTTAGTTGATTTATCATTTCTTATGAATTTTTATGGCATGAGCTTACTTGTGATATCTCTTAGCCTACACGTTTATCATTATGATTTGTGCTAGATTTGTTTTAAGAATTGTGTAGGATTTACATTTTTTTCACAAATGGTCATTTACGTCATTATTTGTCAAGAAAGGCATTAATTATCGACATACGTTTACTTGTGCTATTCTTACTCTTATAGACTCGATATATATATTGCCATGTGCCTATGTGCTTGTTTTTCATAGTATTTCATACAAATGTCATTAAGAGGATTTTTAGATTCTTTGAAAGGCACTATTCGATATTTGATTGCACATATTTGCTTTGTCAACTCTTGTTCAAATATTTTTTTTAAATGAGGTCTCAACTATATGCTATCGAATTTTCAAATTTCAAAAGAGACCTTTTGTAGCTTTTTTAAGCTTATTTGAACTTGCATGATTTATTAGACTCTTGATGATTTTCTAAATGCATAAGTATGTGTTTCTTGCTTCATGGTCTATATATATAGTGTCTATTTCTACTATGCTCTTATGCAAGATATTTTTGTGATTTATGATTGAGGCATGTTTTTACACTTGGACTATTTTTTCTTCCTTATATAAGCGATGCCGGTAATGAGTTTGTTAAGTTGTGTAGATGAGAAATGAAGTACTCCAAATACTAGTTACCTCAAAATATTTGGATGTAAATGTTCTAGATGAATTGGATGCCCTATGATGATAGTGATGAAGAAGACAAAAAGGGTATTCCGGAACAAACTCGATGACCAAGGCAACATTGGTCAAACTAAGGCGAGGTTAGTAGCTCGAAGGTATTTTCAAGAAGAAGGTAATTAATTTTGATGTAACATTTGCACTCATAGCACATTTAGTAGCTATTTGCATTTTACTTGCCCATTCTTATTTTAAGAAAAATTTCAAGCTTTACCAAATGGATGTTAAATCCAATTTTCTCAATGGTTTTATTCAAGAAGAAGTCTATGTAAAACAACCTCCGGGGTTTAAAATTTTTCTAGGCCAAATAATTTTTATAAAAGGCATTGTATGGTTTAAAACAAGTACCCCATGTATGGTATGATAGACTTAGCTATTTTTGCTAAATGATTTTACAAGAGGTAAAGTTGATACTACTCTCTTTGTTTTTTTTAAGGGCAAGATTGTTTACTTGTGCATATTTATGAGAATATTTTTGGTGCTACTAATGAATATTTGTGCAAGATATGTTTTTCTAAGTTGATACTAGGTGAGCTTGAGATGAGCATAATGGGGAGCTCAATTTCTTGCTTGGACTACAAATTATTCAATGCCAAGAAGATGGTTATATTTCAAAAAGAACTCTTGAAGGAGTTAAACATTGAAGAAAGAAGAACCATCTCAACCTCTATGGCTAAAGATTGACAAAGGTTGATAAAGGCATATCGGCGGACAAACAAATTCGAGGTATGTTTTCTTGTATTATTCCTATAGACTCGACATTCCATATGCCTTATGTCTATATGCTCGACTTCAAAAACTATTCCAACGAATCTCATTAAAGTGTCGTTAAAAGAAATTTTCAAATATTTGAAAGGTACTTCTTCTTATAACTTGTATATCCATAGCTTTAAAACGTTCTTGGTTTTCGGGATATCAAGTCCGGTATTTATTATACAGTTTTTCGTATTCAAAATATAGTTCATCATAATCGAACTAAACGTATTGAGATTCGATATTTTTTTTAAAAAGGAATTGAGTTTTTAACAAAAACTTGAGATGTGTTTAATTTCGTCTCAAAGATAACTCGCGGACTTTTTAATCGTTAACCGCTGAGTATTTTACCTCATTTCGAACTTGATTATGACATAATGTATATTTAATGAGGTCTACGTTTGCATTTTGCATGTTTTTAAAACTTAGGGGCGAAAAATCGGATTTTTGAATCAAAAATTCGGATTTTATATAAAACAGGAGACAGTGGGCTGACTAGGGGTGAGGGCAACCGGTCGCCCACCCAGTCGACCGGTCGCCCTCACCTAGGATCGGTCGCCCTTTGCCTGTTTTTGGCTTAAAATGTTTCTGTTTTCCAGACTTCGGCATTTTGGCTTTTTAACTCTATTTTCGTCCCCTTTGTCATTTTCACACACATTTCACTTCAAATGTGTTTTGTTGCATAAATTATATATTTTGGGGATTGTCTAGGTCGACTATCATCATCATTGCTCGTCTTTACCGATCGAATGGTAAGAATTTCACTCTCTTTAGCTCAATTGGGTTGAACCCTTGAGAACTTGGTTTAAATGTCTATTTCTTGATGCAAATTATATATGTTTGTGATGAGCTTATTGATTGTTGATGAATGATATTTATTAAAATTGCATCTGGTGATGAAAAACTTGGCTTGATTTCATTTACAAGGGCTATATATATCTTCTTCAATTTTTGACGCCCGCCAAGTGTTTGATAAAATGTTTCAATGAAAAATTCATCACCTACATGATTCTCTTGCTTTTAAATGTCTTATATACTTATAGAGATCATGTTTTGCAAATCAAATGAGTTTTTCATAAGCTTATACAAAGTCGTATGATCGACTTTTCCCTCCTATTTGGTTTATAAGCTTCAATGTTCAAATCGCTCGATACATCGGTTTAGTTGCGCACCTTGATATGTATATATGATGCGTTTATCGTGATAACATTCTTTTTGATGATTCCAAAGGGGGAGAAACAGGTTATAAGCTTATTAGCTTATAGAAGCTAAGTTAAGCTAAACAAAAGAAGCTATAAGCTATGGCTTCCTAAAACCATAAGTTGTGCATTATACTTAGTCCAATTGTTGTATGATGGACTTATATACTTGTCTTATGATGTTTTATTGATAGGGGGAGCTTATAAGCTGTTGTACTTAAGATCAATATGTAAAAGCTAAGCTTTTAAGCTTGTGGTTGATTGCTTTTACATTACTCTTGTTGTGCATATTGATAGGGGGAGAGCTTTCGCTATATGTGTTTGAATATCTTTACTCCCATTCTTGTGATTATATTGCGTGGAATGTTGTTGCTCACAACGGATAGTTCTTTTTAACCGGTAAAATTGTTTTGTTTTCAAAATCGACCTCGTTAAAATTGTTTTGGTTTGTAAGCATAAAAAAGGGGGAGATTGTTTGATAAATGGTTTTATCATGATTTTGATGATTTTGTTTTTATACCAAAACAATGGTTTTAAAGGTTGTCCAAATACTCCTAAATGATTTAAAATGGTTTTAATATTTTCCGGAGTATCTCCTCAAGTTTATTTCCGATAATATTGGACAACAATTTTATTGATTTTATGTCAATGGGTTTTTACATTGAAACTATGTTTCTAAATGTTGTCCTAATACTCCAGATTAGTCTAAAATGCTTTTACTATTTTTTCGGAGTATTTATTGGAATTTATATCGGACAACACTTTTTGTGTTAATGTGTTATTTCATCAAAACTATATTTCTAATATTGTCCTAAATACTCCGATCGGTTTAAAATGTTTTTAAGAATTTTTCGGAGTATTTCTTGAGGTTTATTTTCGACAAAAATCGGACAACATTTTATTTAGGAGTCGGTCGATCGGTCGACCAAAGAGGCGACCGTACACAGGAACGCATTTCACGAAAGAACTCCCAGGCTCCTAAAATTGGTCGGGGTGACCGGTCACCATGGTGGGCGACCGATCATACCTTAGGGCGACGGCCGACCCCCTTAGGACCGGTCACCCTGTTAAATTTTTGCTGCGTTCTTTTCAAATCTTATTAGTGCGCGACGGTCGCCTCAAGTTTGACAGTAAAATTCTAACCGTTGTGCAGCAGACAGCTTTTTCCAATTTGTGGGATTGATTTCTAACAGCTATAATCTTGAGTTTAATTGCAATTTTTTTGTAGATATCAGATTCCAAGAGGAGCCTATCAAGTATCAATCATCTCCTATAAATAGAGGAAGATTTGAAGCACAACATGTAGAGAGAATAACACAACACAACAAGATATACTCAAGCAAACACTTGGTCTTATATTGTCATTATTCTTGTTGTAATTTGCCTAGCTTATCACTTTCACATCCTTGAGGTCTAGGCTATTCTTGATTACACTTGTACTCAATTGTATAATTCATTATCGAGTTGTAATCTTGAATTTTTGGGTTATCATTCAACACAAGATATCCTTGTGAGTGTTCTTGTGGTAAGAACACACTTGGGTGATCTAGGTGTTAGGTGTAAGAAGATTGTGATAATCTTCTTATTGGGGTGTTGAAGAATTTGGTATTCTTCAAGGTTGAAGATTGTGGTAATCTTCACAAGGTGCCGTTGAAGGAAGATTGTGGTAATCTTCAAAGGGAGATTGTGGTAATCTCCAAAGGTGGTGTTAAAGAAGAGTGTGGTGCTCTTCAAGGTGTTGTAAGTTGAGTTTGTATTAAATTTGGTAATTAATAAAATTCTTTTTCTTTTTGAAATCCATCCCGGATATACTGGGGTGGTAGAGGATTAGGCCCTAGGTGGGTTGAACCTCTTTAAATCGACGTGTGTTGTTTACATTCCGCACCTTTATTATTATCTTTGAGCATTCGGTTTGAAAAAAAGGGTAAAATCGAAAAGATGGAGATAATTTATTCACCCCCCTCTAGATTATCGTAGCCACTTGGACTTACAAAATATTCCTTCATCGGCCTTAGGATTAAGTTTGTCCAATTGATCCTAGTATTCAAAATAAAACACTTACATCCAAATATTTTGAAGTAACTAATATTTGGAGTTCTTCCTTTCCAAAGCTCATATGGAGTTTTATTCATTTTAGGACGAATATAAATTCGATTTATGACATAGCAAGCGGTACTTATGGGTTCGGCCCAAAAATATTTTGGAAGAGAAAATTCATTTAGCATGGACCGACTCATCTCTTGTACTGTCCGATTCTTCCTTTCGGCTACTCCATTTTGTTGAGGTGTCCTTGGGGCCAAAACATTATGTGCATATCCATTGGTTTCACAAAAGACTCTAAATTCACCATCAAATTCTCCACCTCGATCACTTCGAATAGACTTAATAGTATCTTCCTTTTCATTCTCAATAAGTCTAAACAACTTAACAAACTCATTAACGACATCTTTTTTATTTGCAAGAAAAAGAGCCCAAGTATATCTAGAGAAATCATCGACAATAACGAAAGTGTAATGTTTTCCACTTAGACTAGCCGTACCAATATCCCCATACAAATCTAACTGAAGAAATTGTAGAGGCTTGGTTGTGGAAATTTCATTTTTGGGCTTAAAACTACTCTTAACTAATTTGTTCTTTTGACAAGTGTCACATAAGCCAAGATTTTAAAAATTCAATTTGGGTAGTCATTTTACATGTTGGTTTTTGTAAATATTTTTCAAATTCTTGTATCCAACATGTCCAAGTCGCCTATGCCATAAACTCGTTAAATCATTATTGGCGACAAGACAAGAAACATTTTGACTAACCAAATCATTATCCAATGTTGCTGAATATCTAAAGAAAGAGTTTGAGGTTAAAGACCTTGGAAACACTAAACTTTGTCTTGGTCTTGAGCTAGAACATAAAGATAATGGGATATTTTTCCACCAATCTGCTTATACTAAAAGGTTATTCAAATTATTTATTGTGGACAAGGCTCATCCTTCGAGTACTCCTATGGCCGTACGCAGTTTAGATCGAAAGAAAGATACATTCCGACCAAAAGAATTTGATGAAGAGATTTTGGGTCCTGAAGTGCCTTATCTTAATGATATTGGAGGTTTAATGTATTTAGTGCAATGCACTAGACCAGATATCGCTTTTACTGTAAATCTACTTGCGCGATATAGTTCTAGCCAACCCGAAGACATTGGAATGGTATTAAACATATTTTTCGATACATCAGTAGTACTATAAATTTGGGGTTATTCTACTCCAAGGAATCCACTAACTCTCGGCTAGTTAGTTTCGCTGGTGCGGGATATAGACCAGATCTACACAAAGCTCGATCACAAACTGGTTATTTACTTTTTTATAAGGACACAACTATATCATGGAGATCTATCAAACATAGGGATGGCAAAATCCCCGAATGGAACCATCCCCGTTGGTACCCGAATAAATTAGAATAGGGAGTCCCCAATTAAATCAGGGATGGAGATTCCTCGCTTTTCTGATATCGGCGATGGGTTGGGGATGGTATTTATATTCCCCGTCCCATCCCGTTCCCATCCTTGTCCCCGATTAGATGAAACGGGGATTCTCCGTCCCCGTCCCCGTTCACCAAAATATATATATATATATATATGTGTGTGTGTGTGTGTGTGTACATATAAATATTATTTGTGTATTATTAATATTATTTATGTTTATATTTTTTTATTTTATTAAATTTTAAAATTAAACCCTAAAAATTGTGTGTTTTATATTGTAATGACTTATTATTTTTTAAATTACAAGAATTTGTATTTTGAAGATTCTTGCATTTAACTCAATTTGTTAAAGTATTTTATATTGTGGAGTTATTATAAGATAGTGATTCATGATATTTTTATCTATTTTAATTATTGACTATTTTAAGTAAAAAAAATATTTTTATATTTTTTTATTAATAAATACAAAACGAGGACCCCGATTCCCCGCGGGGACCCCGTTCCCCGAATGAGGATTCCCCATCCCTGTACTAAATGGCCAAAATTGGGAACTGTACGTGGATGGTATTTGAAATAGGACTCATGAATGGGGATAGTATTTCCCATACCAGCCCCGTCCCCGTCCATTGTCATCCCTAATCAAACAGATATTAGTAGCTACTTCTTCCAATCTCTTTAAAATAATTGCTCTTCATGAAGCTAGCAAAGAGTGTATTTGGTTAATATCAGTTATAGCTCATATACGAAATATTTGTCAATTAAAACCAGTTACAGACACTCCCAATATTATTCATGAGGATAATGCAGTGTGTATAGCTCGAGTAAGATTTAGTAATTTAAACGGTGATATGACCAATCTTATTTCACCAAAGGTTTTCCATACACATGAACTCCAGAAAAATAGAGAGATAAACGTTCAACAAATTCGCTCATGTCACAATTTTGCCGATTTGTTCACAAATTCCTTGCGGATCTCTATATTGGATAAATTGGTATATGGCATAGACATGCAAAGAGTTAATATCAAGTAAGATTGATAATCCACTTCAACAGATTATATTATTTATTTCAAGAGGAGCGAAGTCATATACTGTATATTGTACTATTTTTCCCTTCTGTCTGATTTTTAACCCATTGGGTTTTTCCAGGTTAAAGTTTTTAATGAGGCAACTTATGCACAATGTTTGGATTCGAGTTATGTACTCTTTTCCTTGTTTGACCGTTAAAAACCTAAAATAAATCTAGCAATCTTCGCAAGAGAACGAGATCAATCGTAGGGTAGCAAGTTGATCACAAGTCGTCTCTCAAGGAAGACTTAGCCGACAAATAATTATTATGTTTCACAAATAACAAAAATTAAATGCTAAAAAATCTAACAAGAATTGTGATTTTTAATTAACTAAAGAAAAACAAGTAAAAAGACAAAATTAAACTCAACACGATTAAACTTTGAAGAAAGAGAATTGGATGAAAGTCTAGGATTTCGGAATCATCTCATCAAACTTGCAAGCAGAATATCAACTAATTGATTATGCGGTTAATAAATATAACAAACATGTAAAAATAAGGTTTAGATCTGATAACTCACGTATTCACAGATTAGGGCTATCCCAACATAATTTGCTATTTTCATTAAGCCAAGGTTAGACAATACACCTCTGATTCATATCTAACCCCCTGAATAAATTTAGTGCAGGAATAATATCTTCTCTCGATCTCATTTATTCCCTCAAAATAATCAAGAGTTGGCCAAACAATTAATCAACAAGTAAAACAATTTATTCAGGAAAATAAATCAATTAGTCAATACTCATGCTTGTTTGTTTGAATCAAATCGTCCTAATCCTAGAACAAGAAAATTAGTTCATGCTTGGGGGTGGGGTCATAATCTCAATTGAAGGAAATAAAACAATCATAAACATTATCATGCAACAATAATAATCACCCAACAATTGAAATCAGACAAAAGAGATAAAGAAATATTACTCTTTGATTAAGTAGCAAAATAACTTCAAGGGGAAGAACCCAAGCAATCCCAATATTGAATGGAAGAGAAAAATACCAAAAAATGAAAGTCTAAAAGTGCTAAGAATGCGAGTGTACGAAATTATGGATCCCCCAAATCTAAAACCTTATACAAGGTGGAAGAATCCAAAAAGGAAAAGGAAAAACGAATAAAAAAATCTGGAAAATTTGGTCAGAACGCGTCCGCGCAGTGCTTGCCTTGTGCGCGACACTGCGTGCGCGCTCCATTGGACCCTTGTACGCATCCGCGCACTCGTGCGCGGCACGCACATTCACGTCAAGGTTTGATGTTGCACGCCGCGCGCAAGTGCGCGCGCGTCTATTTTCCTTTACTGTCTCAAGTGGCGCACATATTCGATTGCCTTGATTGTCTTTCGACCGTAGTGCCCATTTTTTACCGTTTTAGCCCGTTTTCAAGGTTTCTTTTTACGAAAACCTGCGAAACAAACAAATATACCCTACGTAACATACGACACTATAAAACGGGATGAAAAGACAAAAATATGTTCAATCAGACACAATAAAAATAGAAATCGCACAAAAATCACACACAAAAATATGCAAAACAACACCCCCACACTTAGACTTTTGCTTGTCCTCAAGCAAATAATAATGCCCATTTGAGAATCAATTACTCCATAACATCAAGTTCCATTCACCTTGTATTATTCCTCGTCGGTTCCCAACCTTTGCAGTAGACTCACTCAGCTAAAGTTAAACATTAATCAAAGTGTTTGGCTTTCTTCACTAAATTTCAAATTTGCGTCAAAAGTTGTAACCCTTTTACTCACACAACAAATCACGCAATTACTAGCCTTTTTTTTCTTTTTTTTTCCGCTAGAACTCCCGAGACATTATTTCACTATATATAAACTTCAGATGTTTTCCAAAAGCTCCTAGGGTAGTTTTTCATACTCATGTTTGAGCCGCCGTTTTACGTAAAAGTCAAACATGGGGCTCATGAATGCTCCTAGTTACTAAACAACTCAACCAACAGAGTATATTCTCGATTGTTCCTTTTTTTTGCGCTCTATGATGCATTTTGTTTCGGCGCCTTATAATGCTTTTTTATTGTGCAAGGCTAGCAATTTTGTAACACATATCAAAATAGGGTTTTAACTCAATTCACATCAATGAAATCTTGTAATGCATACCCCACAACCTGGATTACTGTTTAACCATCACCTAACTTGTTTATCACAAGGGTTAATTCACGACTTAGTCAAATCCTACGCATCAAGTTCACATGTTATTTTCTAATTGAGTCTCAAATTAATGCATCAATTTCAAGTTAACTAAACAACACTATTATTAAACTAGGGATAAGCAGAAGCAAAGTAAAAATATAATTACAAGCAATCACATATATTATCAATGACAAATTATCCCCCCACACTTAAATCACGCAATGACCTCAATGCGTAAAAATAAAAGAGAAGGAAAAAAGTACGTCCCTGAAAATTGCGAAGACTGATAAGTAGTGCCATAATTACATCCGCCTACGATTCTGCAAAAAGCCATATGAAGAGGACAAAATAATAACACCACGCACATGCAAATATAAAAGCACACACAATTTTTTTTGTGGGAAAATATGTTTGGATTGCCTCCCAAGAAGCGCTCTTTTAACGTCATTAGCTTGGTGGTGTCAATGGAGAGAGTTAAGGCGGATCATCGGGCAAAATCCTATTTACCACCTTGAAATTTTTATTTGGTTGTTTTCTGCTTCGAAGCATATTGTGTTCCTACCATAGGACATCTTTCACGGCAGAATCGATTGAGTCAACAATCAGATAATAATTCAAAACACATGCAGGACTACAAGCTGTATCAAAAATTGAAAACGTTACAGTTTCGCCCAAGACATTCATACTGAGTTTTCTATTTTTGACATCGATCAAAGTATTAGTGGTTGCCATGAATGGTCTACCCAACAGTATAATATGATCTTTAAGATTACCTTTATCCTTTTCCATATCCAAAACAACAAAATCAGTGAGAATTTTTAGATTACCTACTTGGATTAAAATATTTTCAACAATGTCTGTAGGATACCTAATGGACCTATCAGCAAGTTGCAGATGTAATCCGATGAACTTTAATTCCCCTAAATCTAATTGTTTAAAGGTGGAGTAAGGCATAAGGTTAATTCCGGCTCCAAGATCAAGCATAACTGCGACTTCCTAACCATTCCCAAAAGAAATATTGATAGTGAAACTACCTGGATCTTGTTTTGGGCATGGACTTAGGGACGGAATAGAAAGTTCATGGGAAGGCGATCCCATGCTTGCCTCCATATTCATGTATTCTTCACCTGCATCAATTTCCTTTTCTATGTTCGCGATACCTGCAGGGTTAGATGAGACAATAGAAAGAGGAATCTCACTTTCATGATCAGAAATCTCACCAAATTCAAGAACAGTGATGGATTGAGTTTGCGCTAGTTGGCTAGGATGTGTGTCCTGCTTGAAGACATGTCGAGCTATCTCACCAACTTGAGTCGCCAATTGACCAACTTGAGTCTGAAGACTCTTAAAAGAAGCTTCCATAGATTCAAACCGCCTATTGTTACCTTCTTGTGTTTGCTGATTGACCTGAATAAACGAATTCAAGCTTTCTTCAACATATGGGGCCCTTGGGTAGTTGATTGGCTGGCCTTGTGGTTGCGGTGGCCTCGGATAGATATGAGAGTGATTTTTTGAATTGCCCCAACTAAAGTTCGGATGGTTCTGCCAACCTGAATTGTACGTCTGAAAGATAGAATTACAAACGTTGGCCCCATGACCAAATTCGCCTCAAATCCCGCAAGACTCGGGAGAATGGGAAACCAGTGGATGCCCCCATGTAGCCAACAATTGTACTTGCTTAGTCAATTCAGCTAATTGTTTTGTCACATCGTAGCTTGGGGCTACTTCATTCACGACAGACCGTTTGTCTCTGGCACTCTTTTGTTGTGAGTTATCGCTCATCATTTCTAGAATATCATAGATTTCTTGGGCCGTATGTACACCCATGTCACCCCTAGCGGTATTGTCAACCATATATTGATAATTATGCGATAGTCCATCATAGAAAAATTGGTTTAACAATTCCAATGGGTAGTGATGATGTGGACATTTAATCTGTAAGTCCTTAAAGTGATCCAAAGCCTCATGAAAAAGCTCGCCTTCCATCTGACTAAAAGTAGCTATCTTATCTCGCAGATCTGAAGTTTTCTGATGAGAGTAGTAACTGCCCATGAACTTATTATACACCGCCTCCCAATCAGTAAGAGAGTTGGGAGGTAGAGACATAAGCCAAGTTTTCGCCCAATCCTTTAGAGTGTAAGGAAAACAATGCATCCTAAGTTGATACTCATCCAAACCTTGTAGAGGAAAGGTTTGAATGACTGCATAGAATTCCCGAATGAAGTTAAGAGGATCTTCATTGGGCATCCCATAAAATGACGGCAACTGATTAAAGTATATGGTTTTGAGCTTGTAGTTCCATGCTGCTTGTCCCAATGTGATGCAAGAGGTCGCAGCCCCAGTGACAGGGCATGCAAACTCATGCATCGAAAGTTGGCGTGTCTCCACGTTGTTTCCGTTTTGATTATCACCCATCTCTGATTCGTCTGTTTGTTCTTCTTTCAGAACGTGATCGCGAGAATCCTCGTTGCTATCCGTAGAATCGTACCCTTCTTTCCTTGTTCGTCTCGCAACTCGATGGATATCTTCCACGAAAGGCACAAGGTCCCGATTGAGATTTCTACGTCCTTGTATAAACAATAAAGAAAAACAGATCAAACGCACAAGTGTAATACATTAAAAATCAAAAGAAACAAAAAGAGTCCTAAACTAAAAATAAACAAAAAAGAATCCTAATCTAAAAACACGGAAAATAGACACAATAATTATTACGCCTAAAGCCTTCCCCGACAACGGCGCCAAAATATTATTCGACTGCTAAACACCTAAAATAAATCTAGCAGTCATCGCAAGAGAACGAGATCAATCGTATGGTAGCATATTGACCACAAATCGTCTCTCAAGGAAGACTTAGCCATCAAATAATTTTATGTTTCACAAATAACAGAAATTAAATCCTAAACAATCTAACAAGAATTGTGATTTTTAATTAACTAAAGAAAAACAAGTAAAATGATAAAATTAAACTCAATACGATTAAACTTTGAAGAAAAAGAATTGGATGAAAGTCTAGGATTTCAAAATCATCTCATCAAACTTGCAAGCAGAATATCAACTAAATGATCATGTTGTTAATAAATATAACAAACATTTAAAAATAAAGCTTTGATCTGATAACTCACGTATTCCCAGATTACGGCTATCCCAACATAATTTGCTATTTTCATTAAGCCAATGTTAGATAATACATCTCTGATTCATATCTAACCCCCTTAATAAATTTAGTCCAGGAATAATATCTTCTCTCGATCTCAATTATTCCCTCAAAACAATCAAGAGTTGGCCAAACAAAGTAAAACAATTTATTCAGGAAAGCAAATCAATTAGTCAATACTCATGTTTGTTTGTTTGAATCAAATCATCCCAATCCTAGAACAAGGAAATTAGTTCATGCTTGGGGGTGGGGTCATAATCTCAATTGAAGGAAAGAAAACAATCACAAACATTATCATGAAACAATAATAATCACCCACCAATTGTAATCAGACAAAAGAGAAAGAAATATTACTCTTTGATTAAACAACAAAATAACTTCAAGGGGAAGAACCCAAGCAATCCCAATATTGAATGAAAGAGAAAAATACCAAAAAACTAAAGTCTAAAAGTGCTAAGAATGAGAGTATACGAAATTATGGATCTCCCAAATGCTATTTATAAGCCTAAAACCCTATACAAGGTGGAAGAATCCAAAAAGGAAAAGGAAAAACGAATAAAAATATCTAGAGAATTTGGTCGGTGCGCGTCGGCACAGTGCTGGCCGGTGCGCGTCCGCGCAGTGCTTGCCTTGCGCGCCAGCCTCTTGCGCGCCCGCTGCGTGCTCGCTCCGTTGGACCCTTGTGCGCGTCCGCGCACTCGTGCACAACGCACATATTCACGTCAAGGTTTGACGTTGCGCGTCGCGCGCAAGTGTGCGCGCGTCTATTTTCCTTTACTGTCTCAAGTGCGTGCCGTGCATCTTTGCGTGCGCGCGCCCATATTCAATTGCCTTGATCGTCTTTCGCCCGTAGTGCTCGTTTTTGTCAGTTTTGGCCCTTTTTCAAGGTTTGTTTTTACGAAAACCTACAAAACAAACAAAAATACCTTACGTAACATACGATACTATAAAACGGGACAAAAATACACTAAAATACGTAAAATCTACACAAAAAAATAGAAATCGCACAAAAATCACACACAAAAACATGCAAAACATTCCCTTCAGTCCGATTTTTTCCACTGGGTTTTTCGGCTTAAGGTTTTTAATGAGGCATATTCATCCAATGGTATTGTTTTCTAGGGAGAATATTATGAATAATTGGACCCAGAGGTCTAGTCATGTGCGAACATGGAATCTCGATTATAAATAAAATGAATAATTGGACTTGCACAATAAATGCAATTGTTGTAATGGTAGTTGAGGAAAGCACACTTAATTAATGTGTGTGCATTTAATGTAGTTGTGTTTTAGTTGAGAAAATCTTGAATAGATATGTGAAGATTATTGAATAGAAAAACATGTAACATTTGATACTACATTTCATATTGTTATCTTTATAGTAGCTTTCTTACATATATATATATATATATATGGAGTGGATCCTGTGAGACCATAACATTAGGTGAGACCGTAGGGACAAATCTTCACCATTAAAAAAAATATTGCATGGCCAAGATCTAGCTAATATTTGCAGCATTTGGAAAAAAAATCACGATCAGGGGTAATATAGGCATAACAATATCATACCAAAAATAATCGCCTTCAATTTGTACTGCTAACAATAAGCATTACTACAAAAATGCAAATATATATCAGTTTTAGCTCGCTGTCTTTTAGTATATTCAATCGATTATGCACTGATGTGCAACTACAAACGACATCGTTGTAAAACCAATGTCTCTTCTTAAACATGCCACTGTCTAAGCCTCAGATGTCAAAAGTTGGGACTTTTGACACCGTATATAAACGATGTTTATGCCATAAACAACATCAGTTCCTCAAAGCGGTTAGAAACCGCTGTCTAAGCCCCTGATGTTAAAAATGGTGTCTTTTGCCATTGTTTCAACACCGATGTCATATCTATAACATACATCGGTATCCTTATCAATAAAATCGATGTCTAACATGTTAATAACCAATGTCTAACATGTTAATAACCGACGTCTTTGAGTTAATAACATCATTTTTGTTTTAATTAAAAGAACTGTTTTTTTCAAATATAATACGACCAAAAGAAATAGTAACAGAAAAATATCTAATATAAACAGTAAAATTAACCCAAAATTATCCAATACAAAGTTCAACATATATTCAAATTCTACCAATTAACAAAAAGTATATACAAAGTAAAATATTCAACTAAACCCCTCCAAAATCCAAAATAAATCTACTGAGAAGCAACCAGTAAAAAAGTATATACAAAGTAAAATATTCAACTAAAGCATCCAGAATCCAAAATAAATCAACCTTACTCTTCTCGGTCAAGCTTTCAAAACAAATCTTGTCCACAACATGAATGCATCATCGTGCAATTATAAAGAATACAATTAGCAGTATTAATAAAATATATAGCCCTTAAAACTACAATATCATAGTACTTCATACGTACACCACCACCTCTAGAGTGTATACAATTACAAGTGTTAAATACGATGCATGTGCAACTTATCTAATGCTAATCCTAAAATATGGTACCAGCTAAAAACTCAACCTTTAAACTATACAAGCAACTTTCACAGCTCCAAAACAATTACATTTTATCAAGAAAAAACTTTAATATTTACTATATAACAAAGAATATGCAACAAGAACACTTGAAAAAATCACTTCTAAAAACTAGGATAATTAAACTAAGGAAAATATCTTATACTTGGTCACAAGTACTTAGCAGAATGGTACTTGCATCCTCAGGTAAGTAAGTACATAGACTCGTAACAAAATTATGACAAGCAGAACACAAAGAAAGGCATCAAGAAATTCACTATTACAGACAACAATAACACCACGGTGTCTAATCACATTCACATAGTCAAAATATTATTGCTCCTAAACCTCACTTGTAAGGAAAAAGCAGATTTCCATTAATTGTTCATCAAGAAAATATAAAAATAGAGAGTATATTACTTATAGGTGTCTTAGAGAAGACCTTTTCTACTCAAACATGTGAGTTTGCACGCATTTCGCCCACTCTAAGCACACTTCATCAATTTCTGCTCGAGAGTACTCAATGTTTTTGAACTGTGAGCAAACACACATATTATGTTATGAGCAAAATCTAACTCTCCAAAACTAAAAATGTCTACAATATTACCGTTGATAGTAGCGGAGCGTGGTCAACTTTTATGAATTCATCAATTATCTATCTCATGTAACGCATTATATAAAAACCACGCTGCTTATCACCGGGTTGAACTGGAGCCTATGTTAGAAACAAATGATTATGAATAATCCAGAAACATTGAACAAGATATATATTAATCACAAAAACATACCTTTACGAGTTCCCAGGTGGGTTGCTTTTTGTCTTTCTTTCCCTTCTTCGCATTGAATATTTTTAATGCCCTTCATATGTACATCACTAGTTGATTACTGATATATTATACAAAGTTAAGCAAATACCAATCTTAAGTTTCATCTATCTTATGGACTTTCATATATATGAAAATAAAACTAAACTTGGAATATGCATCAATATCCATTCTCTTACAAGTTCACAGTATCCCACCAGCTTTCTGAGCAAATTTGGGGACCAAGAGGATCCAATAGATAAACAATCTCCTTGTTAGGGTCGATCACAGTCAATATCCAGTGATAACTAAACACAAACACATTATTAGTACATGATATGCTACAATTATTGAAACATGCAACCAAAAGTGTAATTTGTGCATCTTACTTACCCTATATTACATGGAGCCAAAACTACTTGTTTGGTGATGTACCATTCAACCTATCTGCTAAAGCCTGTGCCCTTCGTTCCATTTGTTGTTGGCATATACCCTATCTTATATGGATGCACAAATCTTATATACTTATTCACAAATTCTTCCTTCATTCTTTTATGCAAATGCCTATCATTTTCAAAAGAACAAACCAAATTAATATAATAGATTAATAAAGTAAACATAATTTATAAAACCAATAGCCAATCTTTAGTTAAATAGAAGGCTTACCATATGTACACAACTATACCATACCAAGAAATTGGCATCAATTCATAGAATTCGTTGATGTCCTTAAGGTCAAGACTGATTATGGTGTATTCATCATTGCCAAAGATATCATAATTAAAAGTTATAGGTATACTCTTTCCATCACGGAGAGCATCCTTACAACAACAACGGATCATGTATAACTCTTTTGGCATATCGGAAGAGACCACCCTAGTCTTTTTTTTTTTGCATGGCCAATATTCTTCCTACTAGGTATCTGATAATTGTAAACGTAGATATGTTATAAAAAATTGCACAACTAAAGAATTTTTGGAGACTTGATTACAAATATATAAAATCACATTTACATCATCATGCACCTTAATTAAGTGTGCAGACCAAGCCACATGGTTGCCTATAGCATCACCATTACACTGACACGTCCTCAGTGTTTGAACGGGCAAATGAGATACTTCATCAATTGCATGATCAATTGCATGATTAATGGAAATGCGCATGTTTGAGTCTGCTAGTAAGCATTCTGGAAAACAGAACAGATGCATATGTGTCTCCTTTGTGATATGGCAAAATTCATTCTACTCTCACTCATTCCAATTTCACTGACCAATTGCATGATGTCAATTAACCATAATAGTATATCGACTTATGCATTGTACGTCATCATTTAAGTTCATAAAAAGACCTCTAAATAAACAAACTAACATATACCTGTAAAGTAATATTTCTGTCAAGCAATTGCACATCACATCCATCAAACTCCTCATCTTTTTCCATTCCATCTTTATTGGTTGCACTTTGGAGTTTACCAGAACAACTACCTTTCTCTTCATGGTCAATGTCGCGCTTTTTGTATACAAATGCTTCTAGACTTTGTAAACGTGCATTTTGATCTTTAATTTGTACATTTTCTTGTTTATTTGTGCATTTTTCTCATCAATTTTTTTCTTCGCCTCCATCAATTCTTTATGTTCACTTAACATACCATGTTCACCATGCTTCTTCCCAGTAGAAACATTAAAATACATTATAGGAGTGTAACTTCATTTTTTCAACTTGTCTATCTCGAGTCAAGTTGGAGCCATTGATGTAATGGGTGGGAGAATTTCTCTGAGTGATAAGAATGACAAGAGATGCTGAGGAAAGTTTGTCTACTTTTCTTGCATTGTGTTGTTTGAGAACATACTTTTTCTTTTTCCTGCATATATACCAATTAAATATAGAAGAATCAATTTCCTCCTTTTATTCCGTGAAAGGTAAATATATCATTAAATTTGCACCAAGGGATGACATCCACAAAAAAATTGATCTCTTTGGACATGCATGTCGATCATCTTAGAAGTGAGCAAAGAAACTCCATTCTCAGGAACACTTGACCTTAGTCTCAGCCCCAGCCCCAGCCCCACCCCCTCACCCCCACCAAAAAAAAAGAAAAAGAGGAAGAAGAAAGAACATCAACTTTTCCTTTAAAGTGCAGAACTACATGATGATTTTCTGTGAAAATTTTGAATCACTCGTTTTTATAACTTAGCATGTATAGAAGAGTAATTTCAGTTTCCTCAATTTCAGAAAACATTTTTGCATATGAATATCCTAGTATCTTTACAAAGTTAAACATTTAATGTTCTCACATTACGTAGGTTTAATAAATGTCGATTGACTGTATACATTTGACGTTAGATTGACTATATACACATTAAAATCGGTTTTGACCAAACTGAACTTTCTAACACGGTTCGATTTTCGGTTTTCTTTTCGGTTTTCAATCTTTGCCTACACTAATCAAGAAGAGCAAATGACTAATGAAACACTATCAACTTGATGGTAAGCCTAACCATTACAAGTCACCTGTTTTAGTCGAGACAGATAGAAGCAAATATCAACAGTTACCTGTTGATTACCGTGAGATTGCAAAAATTTCCAAGTTCAAAACCATTACAACAAAATTACATCTGATTAATAAGCCCTAATCATTAGCAAAATCATGAATATTACATCAATTCAACAAATAAATTTAGTTTCAACCATAAAAAATTATCATATCTGGAACTAATCACATGATACAACATAGTAATAGGCAAATTGATATTCTCCAACATTTAGTTTCAACCATAAAAACTTTGCCCAAAAAAAGAGACTGGCTAAATAGCACCTGAAGGAAAAACTCGGTGAGACTGGTGAAGGCGACTGAGCAACCCTAAAATTGATGTGCAGCGGTTTCCCGACAGAGAAAATGTTGCGAAGTAACAGGCAGCGACCGGTTTCTTTTCATGAGCGGCGTTTCTCACAAGCAATACATGGGTTAATGTTCTAACTTCTAGTTGTATAACGTTTAAAACTCTTTTTCACTTTTTCTTTAAATTTTATTTTTCTCTTTTTTGTTAATTTATTCTTTAAAGTTTATTTCTTTAAGTTGTATTTTGTTTTTGTTTCACAAAAAAGGTTCATGGTTTTCCTCTTAAATTTAAAAAACAAAGTAAGAGTTTAAATTTGACTAATTTGTTAGACACAATTTTGGGACTAGTGTTTGAAGAATCATCATCCACCTTGATAAATAGTAGAGGTGTCAATGGATTGGGTTCGCGGGTCAGAATAAGCCAATTCGGGCTCAACCTATTTAATTATTAGTGTCAGAATCTTGAACTCGGACCCGACCTATTTATTTCACAGGTAACCCAGACCCGACCCGTTTAACTCGTATAATAAAGTTAGCTTTAAATAGATTTAATATTTTCAGTTGAATATTTTGTTTTTAAAATCAATATTATGACACACTATTCTATCAATAAAAAATATCACAATTTACAACATAAAAAAATAATAAATAACATAAAATACCAATTATCTTTTTAGGACAACATACAAAAATACATGCAAAATAATAACAACATACATATTAAGGAGGTTTCAGCATTTAAGTTTTAGGGACATGTATTATTTTTTATTTTTTCTCTTACAGTTAATTAATTAATTATTTTTTAAATGTACAAACGGGTTAGACGGGTTAAAAGGGTAAAATCTCATTTTATCCCAATATACTAGGGATGTCAATGGGGCGGGTCAGTAAAGACCCATACACGACATGGAGTGGGACGACCCACATCGAGTTGCGTGTCGGGTCGATACGTTCTTCCCGTTCTAAATTAAATTAAATACAAGAAATAAAAAAATTATTTAGAATATATTTATAAAATATTATTTACAAATGTTGTTAATATCAATTTATAAATATTAGATATAATATAAGAATACATAAAAATTATATGATATATATAAATATGCAAAATATATTAAAATATATTAAAATAAAAATTCTAAATGGGGCGGGATGGGTACCCATGGGGCGGAAATGATACCCAAACTCACGCTACCCCGCTGTGGGTTACGGGCTGACCCAAATGGTGAAAGGCGAGGGGTACATGCGGGTCGGGTCTAAATTGTCATCCCAACAATATATATACTCTCATTGAATTAATATCACTTAATATCCTTGTATTTTTTATAGCACCAATTTACCCCTGTGTACTCTCAATTTGTAATTATCCGCTTTTACTCTCAATTTCTTACTATTAAAATATTTGTTTTTTACCAATGACAAGGGGGTAAAGTGATACTAAAGAAAAATATAGGGACAAAGCGAGATTTAACCATAGAAGCATAGGCTTGTAAAGCTCTTTCATCGAGTGCGCGATCTTGGAATGGCGGACTGAACACCAAACCTTCATTAGGGGCTCCCCTCTTTGCTTTCGCTTAGCCTAAAACACTAGTGTCAAATCTCACTATAGACATCGGATGCGCAAACCGATGTCTTTGTGATATTGTTTAAGGCGTTCGACAGCGGTTCTTAATACCCGATGTGTATTATCCCAATACTACACAGATAGACATCGGTTTTATATGAAACCGATGTTAAACGGAAACGCCATCAGTTATGTTTTACGGCTGTCTTTGCTGTGATGTCTATCAGTATTTTCTAGTAGTGAAGGAATGTGATCTGTTATTGATCACGTTCCTATAATCACGTTCCTATCAGTATTTATGTTCTGCGTATATAGTGTTCCAAATTTGCATATTTAGTATGTAGAAAGTGTATTACATTAAAATTCACTTTCCATAATAAAAAGTTTGTATTTTTTTAATAATGTGTTTATTTGGAATATGAATATTGCATATATAGGTGTATATTTGTGTATACTTAGAACAAAACAGTAAAATTTGCATTAATTTTATAGAGGCGTGAAATTGATTAAGAGAGAAAACTAAACATGCATGTGTTTTGAAAATATAACTGACACCCAAAATCGCGGGAGAGAGAGATATGGTAAGATTTTTTTACCAATAATTGTTATTAAAATTATACTCTTAACCCTGAAAATTAATTTCGAAAATACCAAATACCCTTAATCCTCCAATAACTCTGGCGGCCTACTAAAAATAAAAGGGAAAATTTGGACCGTTGTTGGTTTAGATCCAACGACCACGAATTCCTCCGGTCTCACTTAAAGGGCTTGGTATCATTTGAACTAATCTAATATATATATATATATATATATATATATATATATATATATAGAATATTGATATAGTTACACATATTGTTTGGTTACTACATCTTATATTGAGAAAGTGAATTATTTATAACATATTAATATTGTTTTTGATTGTAGACATATGAATTTTTTTGCGAAGGTGTTTCCAAGTGTAAGTTGACATTTTTGTGATTAATTATCTGAGAAGTTTTCATATCTATAGCAGTTGTATTCTCTATTAATTGTATGTATTTTCTTTTAGTTTTTCAAGTATCATCAATATACACCAAGTATATCTAGTTTGCCAGTGTTAATGTCATTAATATACTTGGCATTACTGTACTGATATTTGAAAAATGATATGAAACACAAGTTAAAATAAAGAGTTATATATGTGTGTATTTATAGTTATAGCATATTGACATAGTATATATGATTTGATATTAAACATTCATGCACTATAGAGATATATTTTTGGACCAAATAATAGTTTGGCCTTGTCCTTTTAGTATACCATAGTAACCATAATACACTCTTTAACAGTTGGAACTCTAAATGTACAAATGTACAAGTCATACTAAAATCATGCACTACAAACATGATTAGGTGGAATTGCATATTTACAATGTTAATTGACAATGACCAATACCAATATCAAAAACTAACAATGTAATAAAATGCATGTGCATGATATATAGGTCCATTATTTCACAAGGGATGATATCACCTATTCTACCAATATAATCAAGAATCAGCTGTGTTTGGGGGTAATATTGATTCGCATGGGGCCATGTTGTATCAAGGGACCTAATCCACTAGCTCCACCTCCCCTATGCAATGGTCCCTGATAAGTGGTACGATGTAAATGGAGTCTGGACTGGGTCCGCCACGATCCTTCCCAATGGTCAGATCATGATGTTGTACACGGGAGACACCGTTGATGTCGTGCAGGTGCAGTGTAACATACCCCGCCAACCTATCTGATCCAGTACTCCTCCTTAAATGGGTCAAGAGCCCGAATAATCCAGTCATGGTCCCTCCCAGGGGTGTCAATTTGGGTTGGGTCCGGGTTCGCAGGTTCGCGTGTTAGAAACAGTAAATGCAACCCGACCCGACTGCTTAATTATTCGTGTCGAGAATCTTGAACCGGACCCGACCTGCTTATTTCACAGTAACCCGGACCCGACCCACTTAACCCGTCCAATAAAATTATTTTAATATATATTTAATATTTTTAACTGAATAAATTTATTTTTTTCAGAATCATACACTATTTGATCAATAAAAAATATTACAATTTACAACATACAAAAAGAAATGACATAATTGCATAAATAACATAACATACTAATTATATTTTGAGGACAATATTCAAAAAGATATGCATAATAATAACAAATACATAATTAATGAGGTTTTATCATTTGAGTTTTAAAGATATTTCTTGTTTGTTGTTTTTTTCTTACAATTAATTATTTACTTATTTTTTTTTAAATTCACAAACGGGTTAGACGGGTTATAGTAGGTTGACCCGGACCCGACCTGTTTAATTGGCAGGTTAGTCGGGTCCGACCCAATTTCGACCCGGACCCACGAAGCCTGGACCCATACCCATTAATTTCGTGTTAGGTTCGTGTCGGGTTTGCATGTCGAGTCCTAAATTGACACCCCTAGTCCTTCCACCTAGCATCGGACATAAGGATTTTAGGGACCCGATGACTGCTGCTAAGCCCTGGTGGCGACAAGTGGTGGATCACGATAGGTTCGAAGGTCAACAAAACCGGTATTTCACTTGTTTATGAGACCGTTGACTTTTTAAGTATGCATTGTTGGATGGTTACTTGCATGAAGTCCCCGGCATGGGTAGAGATGGCAAAATGCCCCGAACCCGACCGGAGAATTCGTCCCGCCCCGAACCTGATGGGAAATTCCTGCCCCGATTATGTGAATGGGGCGGGGATGGGTTTAAGTCGCCCCGCCCCGACTTTATATATATATATATAAAAAATATATTTTATATTTTATATATATTATATATGAAAATATTATTTTCTAAAAATTATCATTTAATGTTCATTTGTGTAATATACTTGATGTTAACTTCTAAAAGTGTTAACAAATATAACACATAAATATAATGAAATATGTATATGTTTTTGTTAAAATAGATAAATTGAGAATTAAAAATATTATTTACATTATAAAAAAATACAAATGGGGATACCTGCTCCTCCCGTCCCTCGATTCACCCCACCCTGATCATGCCCCGATCCTTAGCGGGGCGGGTAAGAGAATGCCAAAACCCGCCCCGTTGCCACTCCTAGGTATGGGTATGTGGGAGTGCATTGACTTTTACCCGATTTTATTGACCGAGGCAAATGGGCTGGATACATCGGTCAATGGGCCGGGTATTAAGCATGTGATGAAAGCGAGTTTGGATGATGACAAGAATGAATATTATATTTCACTTGGAACCTATGACCCGATTAAGAACAAGTGGACACCTGATGACCCGGAATTGGATGTGGGTATTGGGCTAAGATATATATGATTATTTATGGGAAATATTACCAAAATAAGAATTTTGTTTTTGTGGGGTTGGATTAGAGAAACTGATGCTGAAGATCTTGATGTCATGAATGTTGGATAATTTCATTTTTTAAAATTAAGTGTCCTAGTCTTTGGCCACTAACGGCTAGTCATACCCACTTTCCAAAATTTTTGCATATTGTTATACAATGGGTTAGCTGAGCTTTGTGTTTAGCTTTTTTTTTTTTTTTTTTTGAGGGAGTGTTTAGCTTTTATTATAAATAAAGGAGTTTGGGTTTTATAAAAACACAACACATAACATACGATCATTCCATTTTGTCTGATAGAGTGCTATTGAAAACAAACCAATACAGCCTCCTGTTCTTCTATTTTTAAAAAGCAAAGATTACAGATTATCACTACTTCGATATTACTCCTCTCGGTTTTTTAATTTAAAATAAAAATCCAATAGCGGCTTTTATTTGTTATCCCCATTGTCTTGAGCATTGAGTTTACAAGTGGTTCGGGATTCTCTTCGCTGCACACGAGAGAACTGCATACGAGAGAACCAACGGGTTGTCGAATCTTGGAAGAGGGACGTGCTATCAACAATTTACCAGTGCAGTGGGGGCGTTTCCTCTCTAAAGAGAGCGCTACGGCGTGCTTCGACCCAGGTTATCCTAAACTTAACTCTTATTTAATTTTGGCTTGTTATTATTTTATTGTTGCTTGTTCCTAAATTAGTAGATTAATAATCCCTGTTGTTTGTGATTTATTTTTCCAACAAGTTTAGAGAGGAAACCGATTAATTCTATTAATTTAAGATTATTTTGCTACTTGTCGAACATGAATTTTCTTAAGTCATTGTCTAGCAAGCCCGGAAAATTTGATGGGAAAAACTTTTTGTGTTGGCAACAACAAATGAAATTCTGGTTGACTGAATCAGAATTATTTTCCATGATTTTAAATGGTCTTAAAGAAAACGGTGAAAGCTCTGCTACTAAGTCTACTCAGACCCCTACTAGCAAAGTCACTACTATAGAGTCTAGTGACAAAATTGATGACCTTGCTAATAAGGATATTCTTTGTCATGGTAGAATTTTGAGTGCTTTGTCTGATAGTATTTATCATATTTTTTCACATACCAAATCTGCACTTGAATTGTGGAATGCACTTGATTATCGTTATGATACTGCTGAAAAAGGTCTCAAACGTGTGTCTATTGATGATTGGATAGATTTTCAAATGGTTGATACTAAAAGTGTTTCTGACCAATTGTTTGAATTTGAGAACCTTATTTATGATATGAAAGCAAAAGGAGTCGAACAAAGTGATTCTGTCTATGTGTCTTCTTTGATTAAAAAATTGCCACCATCTTGGTATGGTCTTGCTAGATTCTATCGAACAAAATTGCCACCATCTTGGTCTGAAATTTTTCTCTTGAAGAATTATTTGTTACGTTGAGAATTGAGGATAGACATCGTTCTACCCAACATTCCAAAAAACCTGTTTTTCAAGCCAGGGCTTTAATTATTGAAAATCCTCATAAACCAAAGCCTAAGTTTTTCAAGAAAATTGGACCAAAAAAGGCTAATAACGGATTTGGTAACAATAAATTCAATAACAATATGCCAAAAGGTAAAAATGGGAGTCCAGTTAAGTGTTGGGTCTGTGGGAGGACTAATCATATTGCAAAAAACTGTTTTCACCGCCATGGCCAGAACAATCAGTCCAAACCCACGTCGACTTCTAAACGACAAGCTAATATGGTGACTGTGGGGGCCGCCTCTGATTCCCCAGCTAAGAGGTATCAGGCACAAGAACTGTAAGCATGGGGAATGGGAGTGTGGCTCGGGTCCTAGGAAAAGGCCAAGTCCAGTTAATATTTGTTAGACATGGTCAATTTATTGGTAAAGGTTTTATGTTGGATGGTTTATTTCGTTTAAGTGTAATACCTTCTTCTAGTAATGAAAATTTGAATTCTTCTTTATCTATTGCTAATGTTGAATGTTGTGATACTTGGCATGGTAGACTTGGTCATGTGAATTCTGGAACAATAAAAAGAATGATGCATTTAGACCTTATTCTCAGGTCTTCGATTAATGTGAAAGCAAAATGTGAAATTTGTGTGCAAGCTAAGCAACCTAGAAAACCGCATATATCAGTAGATAAAGAAATCATGTTGCTTGGATTAATTCATAGTGATATTTGCGATAACAATAATGTCCTAAGCCGTGGTGGTAATCAATATTTCATTACTTTAATTGATGAATTTTAAATATATTGCTATGTTTATTTGGTTAATGCAAAGAGTAATTTATTAGATAAGTTTAAAGAATATAAACTGAAGTGGAAAACCAGCTTGAAAAGAAAATAAAAATTCTTCGCTCTGATAGGGGTGGTGAATATGCTTCTGATGAAATAGCTGATTTTTGTAAATTGCATGGTATTGTGCATGAAGTGACACCTTCTTATTCTCCTCAATCTAATGGTGTCGCAGAAAGAAAAAATAGGACATTACTTGATATGGTGAATGCAATGTTACTTAGTTCTGGTTTGCCGAAAAATTATTGGGGTGAAGCTTTATATTCTGCTTGTTTGATTCGTAATAGAGTTCCTTATAAAAATTCTGACAAGACTCCTTATGAATTATGGAAGAATAAAAAACCTACTCTTAAATTTTTAAAAGTGTGGGGTGCCTGACCAAGGTTAATATTCCTATTGTTAAAAAAAGAAAAATAGGCCCCAAAACTATTGATTGTATTTTTGTTGGCTGTTCTTTGAATAGTGCTACATATAGATTTCTGATGTTTAATTATGAAGTTCCTGAGATTGCTAATAATATTATAATTGAATCTAGAGATGCTGTTTTTTTTGAAAATATTCTTCCTATGAAAGATAAATTGTCTAGACCCGTTAGTGCATGTTCTAGTTCTAATGATAATGATTCTTCTCCTACTGTTTTTAATGAGGAACCTGTTGAGCCTAGGAGGAGTAAACGGAGTAGAAAGGCTAAAAATTTTGGTGATGGTTTTTACACATTTTTGCTTGAAGATGACCCTAAAACCTATAATGATGCTATGTTGTCTTTAGATGCTCCTTTTTGGAAAGATGCAGTTAATGTTGAAATGAACTCTCTTATGGTTAATAAAACTTGGGTTTTAACGGACCTACCACCTGGTTATAAACTAATTGGATGTAAATGGATTTTTTAAGAAAAAATTGAGGATTGATGGTTCTATAGAAAAATACAAAGCCAGACTAGTTGTGCATGATGACACCTTCTTATTCTCCTCAATCTAATGGTGTGGCAGAAAGAAAAAACAGGACATTACTTGATACGGTGAATGCAATGTTACTTAGTTCTGGTTTGCCGAAAAATTATTGGGGTGAAGCTTTATATTCTGCTTGTTTGATTCTTAATAGAGTTCCTTATAAAAATTCTGACAAAACTCCTTATGAATTATGGAAGAATAAAAAACCTACTCTTAAATTTTTAAAAGTGTGGGGTGCCTAGCCAAGGTTAATATTCCTATTGTTAAAAAAAGAAAAATAGGCCCCAAAACTGTTGATTGTGTTTTTGTTGGCTATTCTTTGAATAGTACTACTTATAGATTTTTGGTATTTAATTATGAAGTTCTTGAGATTGCTAATAATATTATTATTGAATCTAGAGATGTTGTCTTTTTTGAAAATATTTTTCCTATGAAAGATAAATTGTCTAGACCCGTTGGTGCATGTTCTAGTTCTAATGATAATGATTCTTCTCCTACTATTTTTAATGAGGAACCTGTTGAGCCTAGGAGGAGTAAACGGAGTAGAAAGGCTAAACTGGTGATGATTTTTATACTTTTTTGCTTGAATATGACCCTAAAACCTATAATGATGCTATGTTGTCTTTAGATGCTCCTTTTTGGAAAGAAGCAGTTAATGATGAAATGAACTCCCTTATGATTAATAAAACTTGGGTTTTAATGGACCTACGACCTGGTTGTAAACCGATTGGATGTAAATGGATTTTTAAGAAAAAAATTGAGGATTGATGGTTCTATAGAAAATACAAAGCTAGACTAGTTGTTAAAGGTTTTGAGCAAAAATCTAGCATTGACTTTTTTAATACTTACTCGCCTGTTTCTAAAATTACTACCATTAGAATGTTGATTGCAAATGCCTCTGTTTATAAATTGGATATTCATCAAATGGATGTAAAAATTGTCTTTTTAAATGGTGATTTGGAGGAAATTTATTTGAACCAGCCAGAAGGCTTTGTTGTGGCCGGTGAGGAAAAGAAAGTATGTAAGCTTGTTAAATCTCTTTATGGATTAAAACAGGCTCCTATACAGTGGCATGAAAAATTTGATAATGTTATAATTTCTAATGGTTTTTATATTAATAAAGGTGATAAGTGTGTTTATATAAAAGTTGTCGATGACACTTGTGTAATTTTGTGCTATGTTGATGATATTTGAATTTTTGGTAGCAACATTCATGTTATTAATGATACTAAAAAATTCTTGTCTAGTCATTTTGATATGAAAGACCTTGGTCATGTTGATGTTATTTTAGGGATAAAGATAATTAGGAATGGTGATTCTATTTCTTTGTCACAATCTCATTATATTGAAAAATTATTGAATAAATTTAATTATTCTAGTGTGAATCCGGTTTCTACTCCTTATGATCCAACTTTTAAGTTGAGAAAAATAAAGGTGCTAGTATTTCTCAACATAAATATTCTCAAATTATTGGATCATTATTGCATTTGATGAATCATACTAGACCGGATATTGCGTATGTTGTTGGTAGATTAGCAAGATACATTCATAGTCCTAATACTTCCCATTGGGATGCATTGAAAAGATTTTTTAAATATTTAAAAGGGACTATTGATTATGCTATTAACTTCACGGGTTTTTCTGGTGTTTTAGAAGGCTACAATGATGAAAATTGGATCACTGATTTGGAGGAAACAAAATCAACTAGTGGATATGTATTTACATTGGCAGGTGGAGCAATATCATGGAAGTCTGTTAAGCAGACTGTAATTTCTCGGTCAACTATGGAGGCTGAATTAATTGCCTTAGATGCTGCTTGCACTGAGGCTGAATGGCTTAAAAGTTTTTTAAATGATATTCCTCTTTTGCCTAAGCCAATTCCTCATATTTCTTTACATTGTGACAGCCAAGTTGCTATTGCTAGAGCTAAAAGCAAAAAATATAATGAGAAAAGAAGGCACTTGACTGTGAGACATAAATCAATTAGACATCTAATTTCTCATTGTGTTATTTCTTTAGATTTTGTCAGGTCTGAAAATAATATTGCGGATCCGCTCACAAAAGGACTGGCACGTCAGCAAGTTTTACAATCATCGAGGGGAATAGGATTGGAGCCTATATTAATTAAGTCACCACAGTGGAAACCCGTCTTCAGAGGTATGACGATCCCATGAACGAAGTTTAACGGGTACAAATGAAATGTTAAAGGGTGGCTTGGAAGAGCACAATATTTTAATAAATTATTATTTTTGCAGAAATTTTCCGAGTCCCATTCCTATGGTGTTTAGTGCTCTTTATGTGACGATTGAGGTTGAGTTTATTTATTAATGAATCCAAAGGCATAATTTTACGGGGTGGTTGGTCACGAGTCACCCTTGGAGGATTCACATAAATGAACGTGGTGGTGGGGTCGCCACTATGGGGGTGTAGGCTACCCTCTAATGACGTTCATGATACAAGATTCCCGCGCAAGATCGAAAAGCGCACCACTGATAGAACAAACAATGTTTACTCATACCGTGGTGTGTGATGTGTTGCTATCTAACTACAAGGACTTAGATCAAGACATTCATGTCTCTATTGTCCTAAAGGTAGTAGTACATTCACACTAACTGAGGTTCAAACCTGTAAGGTACCTACACCTATTACACGGTATTATATGCTCATTTCAATTCTCAAAATTTTTCCTTCTGAATTTTAAATCATGTGGGGGAATGTTGGATAATTTTATTTTTTGATTTAAAATTATGTGTCCTAGTCTTTGGCCACTAACGGCTAGTCATACCCACTTTCCAAAATTTTTGCAAGTTGTTATACAATGGGTTAGCTGAGCTTTGTCTTTGGCTTTTATTATAAATAAAGGAGTTTGGGTTTTATAAAAACACAACACATAACATACTACCATTCCATTTTGTTTGATAGAGTGCTATTTGTTAGTGTTACTTAATTGGCAAATTTGCTCTTTGAGTACGGTGCAAGTTCTAGTGTTGTAACTCTTGTAATGCAACACTGGTTCACAGAATTTGGGCGGATTTTATGCTAGATTTTGTGTTGTGTTTTTTGGCAAGTTGTCTATATTGTGAATGTTGCTGATATTATTGGATAAAGTTTATCTTAATTGATTCAGCCTCTTTTTAATTGCCAATTATTCTTTCTAAATCACTTTCCTTGTGTAATTGATTCTTACTCACAAGGAAATGATTTTTCTTTCTGATTTCCTTTCTTTTGAAAGAAATCCCCCACTTCAAATCAGGGATGGGATTTCTTCATGATTGCTATAAGAAGAGAAGTCATTCTTTTGGATAAGTCATCGAGAAAAACATACTCGAGTAATTTCTTCAAGAAATCATTTGTTCTATATATTTATTCTTCGGCAGAAGAAGGTGAAGATCTACGGCGTGGATCGACTCGACCGTTCAAGGGATTTGAAGTTGGAGGGATTCCAACAAGGTTGAGATTGTGGAAGATTTAATCAAGAGATTAGTTTTATACGAGTGCTGGTGAATTGATAGAGAGGGAGTCTTTATGCTATTCGTAATCTAGTCGTATTTGTAATAAGCTTTGCTTTTCTAATATTGGATTGTTTCTTCTCTGGGCGTGGACTCGTGCATTAAGATTGAGGAATCTAAGCACATTAAAAATCCTGGTGTTATCTTTTATTTCCACTGTGCGTTCTGGTTTTATAGTGCCTGTGTTAAGTGTTATAACACCATTGTCTAACACCAAAGATTTTTATTAACACTCATGAAAATCAGGCTATATTGATTAATAGGGCAACATATTTTATCAATTGGCATCAAGAGCCTAACACTTCTTATTAGTGAGATCCTGTTTTATATTTGTTGCTAACATGTCTTGTGTTTAAGAAGAAAGTTCAGTTTCATGCCCTCAACTCCTTGACAGTTTTGAAAAATCTACGAAAAAAAGAACAGAAGAAGAAAATCTTCAAATAATGGCAAAAGGATTCAATGCAGAGAATGTGGTGGCTTTGGACACATCCGGGCTGAATGTGCAAATACTCGAAAGAAGAATGGGGAATCATTCACCTCATGGAGTAACGAAGAACCAGATGATAAAGAAGAAAAGAATGTGAGCAATCATGTTGACAAAGAGGTTGGTTGTAATGAAACGCACCCCAGTGCTACTTCTGGTGTTACAACACCAAGCAGGTATGACACTAACTTTACTTTTGTTGAAAGATGTCTAAACTCTGTGATTCCTGCAGAGGAAAACTGCTCAAGTGATGAATACTCTGATGATGACTCTGAAGTTGATGAAGAATCAATGAATGACGAACTAATGAGAGTTTACCAAAAGATGTACGAAAAATGCTTAGTTGTCTTGAAAATAAATGAGAACCTGGAAAAGAAAGTAGTGTGTCTTACTGCTGAAAAAGACTCACTCAAAGGAAAGGTTATTAAGTTCGAAAAGCTGGCAACAGAGAGAAAAAAAGACTTGCCAAAGTAATGAAAGAACTCAATGGGATGAGAAATTCTGACAAAAAAACTGAACACTGGCAATGGGAGATTAGTTAAAATTCTATCTCAAGGAAAATATCATCAAGATCGTGCAGGTATTGGTTTTGGTTCTAATTCTAACAAAAACTTTGCTAAAAAGGATAAAAATTCTAAAATTACTTTTGTTAAAGAAGGAACTTCATCTAATCATGTCGGAAAAGGAAATGGATTTGTTCATATTTGTCACTATTGTAATCGTCATGGCCATATATGACCTAAGTGTTATCGTCTTCAGAAACACTGTAGGCAAGGCAGAGTGCAATCTCATATGTTCAAACATCACCAAAGGAATACTCCTTGTTTTAAAGTTGATTTATCCAACAAACCCAAGAAAATCTGGGTTAGAAAAAATGAGTTTTCTTGTAATGTTGTGCACACTTCTTTGAAAGCCAATGTGACTTAATCATGGTACTTTGGCAGTGGTTGCTCTCGTCACATGACTGGAGAACTAGAAAAACTGATTGAATTTGAAAAACATGAAAATGGATTGGTTACTTTTGGTAATGGTGCTAAATGGAAAATTTTGGGAAAAGGAACCTTGAATGTGTCTGGTCTTCCTTCTCTCAAAAACGTTTTATATGTTGAAGGATTAAAACCCAAGCTTATCAGTATCAGTCAGCTTTGTGATGATAATTTACTTGTGAGATTTGATAAAAATGTGTGCTGATTTTGATAAAACTGACAAATGCATTTTGAAGGGTAACAGATCTTCTGATAATTGTTATCTGATGCAGGAACAACTCCAGTGTTACAACACTAAGTGTCATAACACTAACTTGACTGGGATTAGTGATGTTAATTTGACAGGTGGTGTTGATGATCGAAAGAGCACTCCTGGAGGATGTGTCTACCTTGGTAACAATTTAGTTTCATTGTACAGTAAGGAACAAAATGTTAGATAAATGTTTTTATCATGATTTTGATGATTTTGTTTAAATGTGTTTTTACACCAAAACAATGTTTCTAAATGTTTTCCAAATACTCCCGATCGATTTAAAATATTTTTACTAATTTTTCGGAGTATTTCTTGAAGTTTATTTTGACAAAAAATTGGACAACACATAAATGTTTTATCATGATTTTGATGAATTTATGTTATTGTGTTTTTACACTAAAACAGAGAACAATCTGTTTGCTGAAAAAAAAGAGGCGGACCGATCACCCTATAGGGCGACCTGTGGTGTCGACCAGTCACTATATAGGGCCACCGGTGTCTGAGTTTGGTTTGATTTTTGTAAACTTCTTTGTATTGCATTTTTTAAGAGGGCAACCGGTCCATAGGGGTGTCGATCGGTCCCTCTATGTATTTTCATGAGAAAACTTTCAAACCATTGTTTCTATTCGATCGATCGCTATAGGTTTTTGACAGCAAACTATCCGTTGAGTTTGCAGACAGTTTTTCCTTACATTGTGGGGTTGATTTCTAACAGCTATAATATTGGTTTTAATTGCATTTTTTTTGTAGAAAAAGTCCCCAAGAGGATCATATCCTTGATCAATCATCTTCTATAAATACATGAAGAATTGAAGCAACACAACAAGAGAGAATACTACAACACAACAAGATACATTCAAGCAAACACTTTTTGTTCTTATATTTCAATATTCTTGTTGTAATAGCCTAAGGTCTTACACTTTCACATCTTGAGGTCTAGGCTTTATTTCTTGATTACAATTGCACTCAAATTGTATTATTCATTATCGAGTTGTAATCTTGAATTTGTGGTTATCATTCAACACAAGATATCCTTGTGAGTGTTCTTTTGGTAAGAGCACACTTGGGTGATCTAGGTGTTAGGTGTAAGAAGATTGTGATAATCTTCTTATTGAAGAGTTTGGTGCTCTTTGAGGTGTTGAAGAATTTGGTATTCTTCAAGGTTGAAGATTGTGATAATCTTTAGAAGGTGTCGTTGAAGATTGTGGTAATCTTCAAGGAAAATTGTGGTAATCTCCAAAGAGGTGTTGTAAGGTGATGTTGTATTAGTTGTGGTAATTAATAAAATCTTTTTTTTTGAAATCCATCCCGGAGATACTGGGGTGGTAGAGGATTAGGCCCTAGGTGGGTTGAACCTCTATAAATCGACGCGTGTAGTTTACTTCCGCACATCTATTCTTGTATTGCCTTGTTTGATTCGAAAAAGAGGGCATAATCGTGAAAATGGGCATAATCTATTCACCCCCCTCTAGATTATCGGAGCCACTTGGACTTAGAAGTGATATCAGAGCCAAACTCTTTGGCAAGCTCGTTCCACATTGCGAGTAAAGAAGAACGATCATTGGCTATGAATGAAGTCTATCTTACCGGCACCTCCACCAACAAGCCACAACTATTTGATTCCAAAAATTATATATTTTTGAAAGAAAGAATGGAATGTTATTTACAAAGTTTCGGGTTCGATATTTGGAGCACGGTCATTAATGAAAAATTCATTCCGATGAAAGACGGACCACTCACCTCCAAAGTCCTCAAGGAGCTCAATGATGAAGAAAAAGAAATTCTCTCCTTAAATGGTAAAGCTCTAAATATTCTTCATTGTTCACTTACATTTTCGGAATACGGCCATATTCAAGGAATACGATCGGCACATGAAGCATGGGAAAAATTAGAAGCTATCTATGAAGTATATGCAAATGAAAGGAGCAACTCAAAAACATATATCTCTCAAATGGATATAACATCAAATCCAACATAGGATGAACTTCTTACAACTTCCGATAATGAAGAAACCGAACAATGTTTAATGGCCATCGACGAAGACAATGAGGTATGCTCAAACTCGTCTATGTTTTTAGTAATTAAATGCATGATGATTATGATGATTTGCAAAATGATTTCGATGAACTTCAAAATGAATTCCAAAGATTGCTTGTTAAATACAAAAATTTGAAAAAGGAATTCAATGTTTTGAAAAATTATAAGGATAGCTTATTTACTTCCTATGAATCACTTTCATGTTCTCACACTACCACACTTGAAAAGGTTAGAAACATTGAAAAGGAAAATAGTACTCTTGTTGAGGATATTAATTGCATGAAAAAGGATTTATTAAAATTCAACTTGAGTACCGATAAAATGACCAAGATTGTTGATGTTCATAGTTGTGATAATTTGAAACTAGAACTTGATCATAAGCCTAATATCGTTAATAATATGAAAAATAATCAAGTCTTTAAGCATGTTGGTCATTATGCTCCTAAAATTATTACTTGCTTCTATTGTGTTAAAAAGGGTCACAGGGCTAATTCTTATTGGGCTAGAAATAGCTCTAATCATTTTTGGAGACCTAAAAGTCTCAAAGCTAATCTCAAAGGACCCAAACACTTGAGGGTACCACAAAACAATGTCATAAGAGGTACTCGGTGGAATAATAATCGAAGAAAATTCATACCGCCAAGAAGACATCAAATGCCCATACCATTTGATCAAAGGAGAAGACATCATAATAAATTTCCAATAGGGAAATATTATCAACAATGGGAAAGTAACAAATCTTGGAAATGGAACAATTAGAGAAGTCATCATCAACAAAATGAGTTTCCAAGAGAAAGACATGAACAATAATGGGAAAGACACAATCCTTGGAATTGGCAAAAGTGGAGAACACATCATCAATAAGATGATTTCCTAAGAAGAAGATACTACCAACAAAGGGAAATACATAACCCGTGGAAATGGTGAAATTGGTAAACCATATCTCCTTATTTAAATACGCATAATGTGTTAGATAAATGTTTTTATCAAGATTTTGATGATTATGTTTAAATGAGTTTTTATACCAAAACAATGTTAATAAATATTGTCCAAATACTCCTAAATGATTTAAAATGTTTTTGCTAATTTTTGGAGTATTTCTTAGAATTTATTTTTCGATAAAAATGGACAACACTTTTGATGGTTTTGTTTAAATTGGTTTTTGCACCAAAACAATGTTTATAGATGTTGTCAAAATACTCCCAAGTGATTTAAAATATTTTTACTAATTTTTTGGAGTATTTCTTGAAGTTTTTTTTTGATAAAAATCGGACAACATTTAAAATTGGAGGTCGACCGACGCCCAAAAGGTCGACCGGCACTGAAGATCGCATGATTGAAACAGAACTTGCGACTTGAAAATCAGGGGGGGGGACGGTCAAGCGGGGCCGACCGGTCGCACCCCAAACCCCTACCGGATCGCACTATTTTCATTCAAACGTTCAAATCTTATACGAGCGACGGTCGCTACTGCGGCAATCTTTTGACAACAAAAATTTGTACCGTTGAACTCCTTGGATGACAAGATTTGCTTTTCGATTTTGTACAATATTTCTACATCTTGTGATCCTCTTTTTGTAGACAAAAGTGAAGAAGAAGGAGCCTATGTTGGTGAAGACTCTCCTATAAATAGAGGATGAATTGAAGACACAAGACACATACATACAAGCAAAATACACAACAAGAAATCTGCAAATTCTCAAGCTTTCATATTCAACACTCTTGTTGTATTTATAGCCTAAGTATTTCACTTTCACATCTTGAGGTCTAGGCTTTATTTCTTGATTACACTTGCACTCAAATTGTAATATTCATTATTGAGTTGTAATCTTGATTTTTGTCATCATTCAACACAAGACATCCTTGTGAGTATTCTTGTGGAAAGAATACACTTGGGTGATCTAGGTGATAGGTGTTTCAAGAGTGTGGTGCTCTTGAGGTATTGAAGAATTTGGTATTCTTCAAGGTTGAAGATTGTGGTAATATTCACAAGGTGCCGTTGGAGATTGTGGTAATCTTCAAGAGAGATTGTGGTAATCTCAAAGGTGGTGTTGTAGAAGAGTGTGGTGCTCTTCAAGGTGATGTTGTAAGGTGTTGTATTAATTTTGGTAATTAATAAAATCTTTTTTCTTTTTGAAATCCATCCCGGAGATACTGGGGTGGTAGAGGATTAGGCCCTAGGTGGGTTGAACCTCTATAAATCGACGCGTGTTGTTTACATTCCGCACCTTTATTATTGTCTTGGCATATTTGATTCGAAAAAAATGGCATAATCGAAAAGATGGAGATAATCTATTCATCCCCCCTCTAGATTATCGTAGCCGCTTGGACTTACAAGTGGTATCAAAGCCAAACTCTTTGGCAAGCTCGTTCCACATTGCGAGTAAAGAGGAACGATCACCGGCTACGAATGAAGTCTACCTTACCGGTGCCTCCACCACCAAGCCACCACTATTTGATTCCAAAAATTATATATTTTGGAAAGAAAGAATGGAATGATATCTACAAAGTTGCGGGTTCGATATTTGGAACACAGTCGTAAATGAAGAATCCATTCCGATGATGGACACACCACACACCTCCAAAGGCCTCAAAGAGCTCAATGATGAAGAGAAGAAAATCATCTCCTTAAATGGTAAAGCTCTTAATATTTTGTATTGTTCACTTACCATTTTGGAATATGATCATATTGTAGGAATTAAATCGGCACATGAAGTATGGAGAAAATTAGAAGAAGTATATGCAAATGAAAGGAGCCACGCAAAAGCATCTACTTCTCAAATGGATACAAACCCAACTTGGGATGAGCTTCCTACAACTTCCGACGTTGATGAAAACGAACGATGTCTTATGGGCTTCGAAGAAGAAAACGAGGTAAGTTCAAAACCCTCCACTTCTTATGATAATGAATTACAAAATGATTATAGTGATTTGCAAAATGATTTTGATGAACTTCAAAATGAATTCCAAAGATTGCTTGTTAAATACAAAAATTTGAAAAAGGAATTCAATGTTTTGAAAAATTATAAGGATAGCTTATTTACTTCCTATGAATCACTTTCATGTTCTCACACTACCACACTTGAAAAGGTTAGAAACATTGAAAAGGAAAATAGTACTCTTGTTGAGGATATTAATTGCATGAAAAAGGATTTATTAAAATTCAACTTGAGTACCGATAAAATGACCAAGATTGTTGATGTTCATAGTTGTGATAATTTGAAACTAGAACTTGATCATAAGCCTAATATCGTTAATAATATGAAAAATAATCAAGTCTTTAAGCATGTTGGTCATTATGCTCCTAAAATTACTACGTGTTTTTATTGTGGTAAAACGGGTCACAGGGCTAATTCTTATTGGGCTAGAAATAGCTCTAATCATTTTTGGAGACCTAAAAGTCTCAAAGCTAATCTCAAAGGACCCAAACACTTGAGGATACCACAAAACAATGTCATAAGAGGTACTCGGTGGAATAATAATCGAAGAAAATTCATACCGCCAAGAAGACATCAAATGCCCATTTCATTTGATCAAAGGAGAAGACAACATCAAAATAAATTTCCAAGAGAAAGACACTATCAACAATGGGAAGGCCACAATGCTTGGAAATGGAGCAATTGGAGAAACCACCATCAACATGAAGATTTTCAAACGGGAAGATATCATCAACAATGGGAACGACACAACCCATGGGATTGGCGAAATTGGTAAACCGTATCTCCATATTTAAATATGCATTTTATTCTTTGCATTTTTTTATTTGTGTCTTTATTGCAATATGAGTTTTCATATTTTTAAAATTTAGGTCTTCAATATATTTGTGAGTTTCAAAATATTTTTGAAAAGAAGACCTTGCATGATGTTTCTAAAACTCTTGTGCATTTAATTAGACTTATGTGGTTTATTATCTCCTATGTAGTTAGCACAAGCATGCTTAAGATATCTCTTATTGCTTAGCCTACACATGTATTATTGTGTTTGTGCAAAATTTGGTTGAAGAATTGTGTAGGATTTACATATGGTTATCTACTCGTAATATATCAAGAGAAACATGAACTATCGAGGTACGCTCATTATTGTTATTCATCTCATAGACTCGATACATGTTGTGTCATATGCCTATGTGCTTATTTTATACAAGTGCCATTAAGAGGATGTTTTGATTTTTGAGAAGGCATTATTTAACATAGCTTGTTTTATCCAAGATTTTTAAAGGATTATATTTTGTTTCGATTAAAAAAAAAATTGATCTTCTAGTTATGCATTTTATTGCACATATAAATACCATTATTCTTGGATACTTATGTCAAAGTTCTTGTTCATATGATTCTTGTGATTGAGGTCTCAACTATGTGCTCTCATATTTTCATATTTCAAAAGAGACCTTATATAGTTTTCTATAAGCTTATTTGAACTTACATGGTGTAGTATATTCTTGATGATTTTCTTTAAGCATAGTATGTGTTACTTGCAATAGTGTATCTATTATTCGGTATTACTATGCTCGTGTGCCAAATATCTTGTTAAGATTTTGCAGATATTTATGATATTTCGCAACAAGTTTGATGAACAAGACAAGGTTAGTAGCTCAAGAAGAAGGTAATGATTTTGATGTAATATTTGCACTCGTAGCACATTTAGAAGTTATTTGCACTTTACTTGCCCATTCTTGTTTTGAGAAAATTTCAAGCTTTACCAAATAGATGTTAAATCCAATTATCTAAATGGTTTTATTCAAATAGAAGTCTATCGGAGTTTAAAATTTTAGGCCAAATGATTTTTATAAAAGGCCTTGTACGGTTGATACAAGTGCCCCGTATATGGTTTGATAGACTTAGCTATTTTTGCAAAATAATTTTACAAAAGGTAAAGTTGATACTACACTTCTTGTTTTAAAAAAGGGCAAGGTTGTTTACTTGTGCAAATTTATGTTGATAATATTTTTGGTGCTACTAATGAATATTTGTGCAAGATATTTTTCCAAGTCAATGCAAGGTGAACCTAAGATGATCATGATGAGGGAAGCACAAATTTGATCATTGGAATGCCAAGAAGGTGATTATATTCCACACCCAAAATAAGAAGTGAGACATTAAAGAAGAAAGAACTATTTCAACCTATATGGGTACAAATGCGAAAATTGACAAAAGGTTGAAGTAGGCATTGACAAATGAATTCGAGGTATGTTCATTCGTTTATTATTCCTTAGACTCGACATTCTATATGCCTTATGTCTATATGCTCAACTTAAAACAATCCCAACGAATCTCTTTAAAGTGCCGTTAAAAGAAATTTTCAAATATGTGTAAGGCACTTCTTCTTATGACTTGTTTATCCAAAGTTTTAAAACATTATTATTTTTCGGGATAACAAGTCCGGTGATTACAATTTCTCAAAATATGGTTCGTCATATTCAAACTAAACATATTGAGATTCGATATATTTTTCTAAGGGATTGCGTTTCTAAAACGAAAACTTGAGATGTGTTTAATTCCGTCTCAAAGTTAACTCGCGGATATTTGTTAATCGCCGAGTATTTTATCTCATTTTGCACAGAATGAAAAACTGGTCTGACTAGGGCAAGGTCGACCGGTCGCCCATGACGCCGACCGGTCGTCCATGCCCCCAACCGGTCGACCATAGAAAAATTTGGTTAAAAATGTTTGTTCTCGGCATTTGCCATTTTGGTCGTTTGGGTTCATTTTTCGTCCCCTTCGCACTTTGCACACAAATTTCACTTCAAATTTGTTTTATTGCATACATTTTATATTTTGGACCTCATGAGGCTCGATTATCATCATCATTGCTCATCTTTACCGATTAAATGGTAAGAATTTCTCTTTTTTATCTCAATTGGGTTGAACCCTTAAGAATGTGCTTATATCTTGCTACTTAGATGAAATTCTTGTATTAATATCTTCGTATATGATGATTGTTGATGGATGAATATTGTTGTATTGCAAATGGTGATGAAAATTTTTGGCTTAAACGAATTACAAAGGCGTTATATTTCTCTTGTTTTATTCGACGCACGCCAAGTGTTCGACAAAATGTTTCAATAAAAAATAAATCACCTACATGATTCTCTCGATTTGAAAAGTCTTCTAAGTTTATAGAGATCATGTTTTATCAATCAAATAAGCTTTTGCAAATCACATGATTGACTTCTCCCTTATTATTTGGAATTTATGCTTCAATGATCAATATGCCGATAAATCTATTAAGTTGCACACTTTGATATAATTATATGATGTTTTTATCGTGCTAACATTCTTTTTGATGATTCCAAAGGGGGAGAAACAGGAAAAACACATAAACGCTTAAACAAGCGGAAATAGGCTTGCAAATAAGCTTGCAAGAAAAGCTACAAGCTATGGCAAACGCTCAAAGAAGCGGAAATAGGCTTGCAAATAAGCTTGCAAGAAAAGCTACAAGCTATGGCAAACGCTCAAAGAAGCGGAAATAGGCTTGCAAATAAGCTTACAAGAAAAGCTACAAGCTATGGCTATCAAAAGCCAAATTACTTAGTCCATTTGATGTATTGTGGACTTTTAGGCTGGACTAATGATGTCTTGTGACAGGGGAAGCTTATAAGCTCATGAAATTCAAGCTTAAGTTGTAAAAGCTAAGCTTCTATACTTACTTTTGCTATGCTTATTGATAGGGGGAGCTTGTGCAAAAATGATTTTGAAAAATCTTTGCTCCTATCCTTGTGATGTTGCTTATGATAAATGTTGCTTGTGATGGATTGATGTTTTTAGACCGGATAAAATTGTTTTGTTTTAAAATCAACTTCCTAAAATTGTTTTGGTTTGTAATCATCAAAAAAAGGGAGTTTGTTAGATAAATGTTTTTATCAAGATTTTGATGATTATGTTTAAATGAGTTTTTATACCAAAACAATGTTAATAAATATTGTCCAAATACTCCTAAATGATTTAAAATGTTTTTGCTAATTTTTGGAGTATTTCTTAGAATTTATTTTTCGATAAAAATGGACAACACTTTTGATGGTTTTGTTTAAATTGGTTTTTGCACCAAAACAATGTTTATAAATGTTGTCAAAATACTCCTAAGTGATTTAAAATATTTTTACTAATTTTTTGGAGTATTTCTTGAAGTTTATTTTTGATAAAAATCGACAACATTTAAAATTGGAGGTCGGCCACCTGGTGCCGCCAAAAGGTCGACCGGTACCTGAAGATCGCACAGATTGAAACAGAACTTGCAGACTTAAAAAATTGGGGCAGGGGGACCGGTCAAGCAGGGGGCCGACCGGTCGCACCCCCCTGCAACCCCTACCTGGATCGCACTATTTTCATTCAAACGTTCGAAATCTTATACAGAGCGACCGTCATGCACAGGCAATCTTTTGACAAAGAAGATTTGTACCGTTGAACTCCTTGACAGCAAGATTTGCTTTTCAATTTTGTACAATATTTCTACATCTTGTGATCCTCTTTTTGTACACAAAAGTGAAGAAGAAGGAGCCTATGTTGGTGAAGACTCTCCTATAAATAGAGGATGAATTAAAGACACAAGACACATGATAAATAGAGGATGAATTAAAGACACAAGACACATACATACAAGCAAAATACACAACAAGAAATCTGCAAATTCTCAAGCTTTCATATTCAACACTCTTGTTGTATTTATAGCCTAAGTATTTCACTTTCACATCTTGAGGTCTAGGCTTTATTTCTTGATTACACTTGCACTCAAATTGTAATATTCATTATTTAGTTGTAATCTTGATTTTTGTCATCATTCAACACAAGACATCCTTGTGAGTATTCTTGTGGAAAGAATACACTTGGGTGATCTAGGTGATAGGTGTTTTAAGAGTGTGGTGCTCTTGAGGTATTGAAGAATTTGGTATTCTTCAAGGTTGAAGATTGTGGTAATCTTCACAGGGTGCCGTTGGAGATTGTGGTAATATTCAAGAGAGATTGTGGTAATCTCAAAGGTGGTGTTGTAGAAGAGTGCGGTGCTCTTCAAGGTGATGTTGTAAGGTGTTGTATTAATTTTGGTAATTAATAAAATCTTTTTTCTTTTTGAAATCCATCTCGGAGATACTGGGTTGGTAGAGGATTAGGCCCTAGGTGGGTTGAACCTCTATAAATCGACACGTGTTGTTTAAATTCCGCACCTTTATTATTGTCTTGGCGTATTTGATTCGAAAAAGAGGGCATAATCGAAAAGATGTAGATAATCTATTCACCCCCCCTCTAGATTATCGTAGCCGCTTGGACTTACATAATGTTTATTATAATTTATGCTTGTATTTTTGTTTTAATTGTCAAAATGATTTTTTAAATAAGGTCTTCAATATATTGTTTCTAAATCTTTTGAAAAGGAGACCTTGTATGATGCTTGTGTATTTACAATGACTTGTGTGTTTTATCATCTTTTATGATATTTTATAGCATAATATATTTGTAACATCTCTTATTGCTTTAGCCTACACTTTTACCATTATGTTTTGTGCAAGAATTATTTAAGAATTGTGTAGGATATATATCTTCATAAATGACCATCAACGTCATAATATGTCAAGAGTGACATAAACTATCGAGGTACGCTCACCATTGTTATTCATCTCATAAGACTCGATATATTTTTGTCATATGCCTATGTGCTTGCTTTCAAAATATTTCAAATATCTCATACAAGTGCCATTAAGAGGATTTTTTGATTTTTGAAAGGCACCATTCGATAAAGCTTATTTTATCCGAGACTTGTAAAGGATTATATTTGTTTTGATAAAACATTCGTTTTTTATCCTCCTCTCAAAAATATGAATTTGATTGCACATATTCATGTCCTTATTCTTGTTTGCTTTGTCAAAGCTCTTTTTCAAATACTTCTTTTAAATGAGGTCTCAACTATATGCTCTCGAATTTTCAAATTTCAAAAAAGACCTTATATGGTGTCCTATAAGCATATTTGAACTTACATGTTGTATTAAACTCTTGATGATTTTCTTTAAACATAGTATGTGCTACTTGCTATAGTGTCTATATTATTCAATATTACTATGCTCTCGTGCAAGATATTTTGTTAAGATTTTGCAGAATTTTTTTTGGTATTTTGGAACAAGCTTGATGACCAAGGCAATATATGTTCGAAACAACGCAAGGTTAATGCAAGGTGAATTTGAGATGAGCTTGATGAGGGAGCTAAATTTCTTCCTTGGACTTCGAATTAAGCAATGCCAAGAAGGTATTCATATTTCGCAATCAAAATATACAAAAGAACTTTTGAAGAAGTTCGGCATTGAAGAAGGAAGAACCGTCTCTACTCCTATGGCAACCAATATCAAGATTGACAATGTTTGAGAAAGGCATATTGGTTGACAATAAAATTCGAGGTATGTTTATCTCTTTTATTATTCCCATAGACTCGACATTGTTTATGTTTTATGTCTATATGCTCGATTTCAAAACAATCCCAACGAATCTCCATAAAGTGCCGTTAAAAGAAAATTTCAAATATTTGAAAGACACTTCTTCTTATGGCTTGTTTATCCAACGTTTTAAAACATTCATATCTTTTGGGATAACAAGTCCGGTGATAATTATTTCTTAAAAATATGGTTCGTCATAATCGAAATAAACATATTGAGATTCTACATTTTTTCTAAGCGATTATGTTTCTTAAACAAAAAATTGAGATGTGTTTAATTCCATCTCAAGGATAACTCGCGGATATTTGTTTTTAATCGTTAACCGCCGAGTCTTTTACCTCATTTCGAGCTTGTTTAGACATAATGTATATTGAATGAGGTATATGTTTACATTTTGCACGTTTTTAAAACTTAGGGGCAAAAAATCAAATTTTTGGATCAAATTTCGGATTTTTGAAGACAGACTGATCCAGTGGGCTAACTGGGCTGAGGTCGACCGATCGGCCTAGCCTTCGACCGGTCGTCCTCGACTTGGACAGGTCGCCTTAAGCTATTTTTGGGTTAAAATTGCTTTTGTTTCCAGACTTAGCCATTTTGGCCTTTTCACCCCATTTTTCGTCCCCTTTGTCATTTTTGCACATACAATTCACTCAAAATGAGTTTTATTGTACATATTCTATAGCTTGGACTTCTAAGTGCTCGTTTATCATCATTGTTGCTCATCTTTACCGATTAAATGGTAAGAATTCTACTCCCTTATCTCAATTGGGTTGAACCCTTGAGAACTTGGCTTAAATGTTCATTTCTTGATGCAAGTTATGTATGTTTGTGATGAGCTCATAAATTGTTGATGTTTGGATGTTGTATAAATTGATTTGGTGATGAAATTTTTGGCTTGATTACATTTACAAGGGCTATATACAAATTCTTTAATTTTTAACGTCCGTCAAGTGTTTGATGAATTGTCGCAAAGAAAATTTCATCAATTACATGATTCTCTCGATTTTAAAAGTCCTATAATCGAATGATCGACTTCTCCCTTGTTAATTGGATTTTAAGCTTAAATTTTCAAAAGCTCGATAAATCGACTACTTTGCGCACTTTGATATACATGAATTATGTTTTTTATCGTGCTAATATTCTTTTTGATGATTCCAAAGGGGGAGAAACAGGATATAAGCTCTTTAGCTCAAAGAAGCTAAAATAAGCTCGCGGAAAAAGCTATAAGTTATGGCTCTTTAAAGCCAAAAGTTGTGAAGAACACTTAGTCCATTGGATGTATTATGGATTTATATGCATGTTTAATGATGTTTTGTTGACAGGGAAAGCTTATAAGCTCTTGATACTTAAGCTCAATATGTAAAAGCTGAGCTTTTAGCTTTTGGTTAATTGATTCTTTATTACTCTTGTTGTGCATATTGATAGGGGGAGATTTTGCAAAATGTTTTGAAAATCTTTACTCCCAGCCTTATGATTATTATGCGTGGAATGTTGTCCCTCTAAACGGATAGTTTATTTTTCACCGGAAAATTTGTTTTGTTTTCAAAATGTCCTCTCAAAATTGTTTTGGTTTGTAATCATCAAAAAAAGGGAGTTTGTTAGATAAATGTTTTTATCATGATTTTGATGGTTTTATTTAAATGTGTTTTTACCCAAAAATAATGTTTCTAAATGTTGTCCAAATACTCCCGCTCGATTTAAAATATTTTTACTAATTTTTTGGAGTATTTCTTGAAGTTTATTTTGACAAAAAATTGGACAACACATAAATGTTTTATCATGATTTTGATGAATTTGTTTCATTGTGTTTTTATACTAAAACAATGCTTCTAAATGTAGTCCAAATACTCCCGATCGGAATAAAATATTTTTAATATTTTTTCGGAGTATTTCTTGAAGTTTATTTTCGACAAAAATTGGACAACTCCTCTGTTTTGAGTTCAACCGGTCGCCCGATATACCTGAAAGTTGTGCAAAACAGAGAACAACCTATTTGCTGAAAATAGAGAGGTGCACCGGTCACTCTATAGGGCGACCGGTGGTGTCGACCGGTCGCGATATAGGGCGACCGGTGTTTGAGTTTGGTTTAATTTTTGCAAACTTCTCTGTATTGCATTTTTGAAGAGGGCAACCGGTCCACAGGGGTGTCGACCATTCCAACCCCATGGTGACCGGTCCCCCTGTGTATTTTCGTGAGAAAACTTTCAAACCCTTGTTTCTATTCGACCGGTTGCTATAGGTTTTTGACAACAACTATCCGTTGAGTTTACAGACAATTTTTCCTTAAATTGTGGGGTTGATTTCTAACAGCTATAATCTTAATTTTAATTGCATTTTTTTTTTGTAGAAATCAGTCCCAAGAGGAGTCTATCCTTGACCAATCATCTTCTATAAATAGATGAAGAATTGAAGCAACATAACAAGAGAGAATACTACAACACAACAAGATACATTCAAGCAAACACTTTTTGTTCTTATATTTCAATATTCTTGTTGTAATAGTCTAAGGTCTTACACTTTCACATCTTGAGGTCTAGGCTTTATTCCTTGATTACTCTTGCACTCAAATTGTAAGAATCATTATCGAGTTGTAATCTTGAATTTGTGGTCATCATTCAACACAAGATATCCTTGTGAGTGTTCTTGTGGTAATAACATACTTGGGTGATCTAGGTGTTAGGTGTAAGAATATTGTGATAATCTTCTTATTTAAGAGTTTGGTGCTCTTTGAGGTGTTGAAGAATTTGGTGTTCTTCAAGGAAGATTGTGGTAATCTTCACAAGGTGTCGTTGAAGACTGTGGTAATCTTCAAGGGAGATTGTGGTAATCTCCAAAGAGGTGTTGTAAGGTAATGTTGTATTAATTGTGGTAATTAATAAAATTTTTTTTTTGAAATCCATCCCGGGATACTGGTGTGGTACAGGATTAGGCCCTAGGTGGGTTGAACCTCTATAAATCGACGCGTGTTGTTTACTTCCCGCACTTCTATTCTTGTCTTGGATTGTTTGATTCGAAAAAGGGGACATAATCGCGAAAATTGGCATAATCTATTCACCGCCCCTCTAGATTATCGTATCCACTTAGACTTACACAAAGTCGTGTATTCCTATCCACTATTGAGTCTAAATATACAGCCTTATGGAGCTTTTGTTCTCAAATGTTGTGGATGAGACAAGTGTTGACTGACTATGAGGTTGAAGAGAAAACTCTTACTGCTTATTGTGATAATTCAAGTGCCATAAATATTTTTAAAAACTCAGTGCAACACTCCAGAACTAAAAACATCGATATTCGACGCCATTTTATTAGAGACTTGGTTGAGAATAATATTGTTATCATTGATTTTGTTACCACTGAGAATCAAATTGCTGATATTTTCACCAAAGCCCTAGACTTTCAAAGGTTTAATTACCTCAAAATTGATCTTTGGGTGTCCTGTTTTTTTCGACCGAGTGTGGGTTTCAGTGTTGCAACACCATATGCATCATTTCTTTTTCTTGATGTGTTGCAACCTCTTGTTGATCTTAATTCTTTTGCATTAGTCATTTTGCATTTTTAAGATCATTTCATTGGCTTATCTTTGTTTTATTATTGTAACTCTATTGAGTACTCCTTTGATTAAACCCTTGCCTAAAAACAATTATGGATCAAATTGCAAACAAAATGATTTTTTCCATGTGAAAGATGTATTTATTTTTTGGGCCTTTGACGGAAAAAGCTGCCTATACATTGTGTGTGAAAGATATTCAGTTGTGAACTATTCTCTGTTCTTTTATATACTTGAATCATGTTATGATCTTCTGAGAAAGAGGTATCCGTGTTTTGGAGCAAAAGCTACCGACTGCTAATTGTTCCACTGTTGATTCCTTTCACTCTAAAGATTTTTTTAAATGGGAAAAGGATTTTGATCCATTGACTTTGTATGGCTATTTTCTTGAAAAAGGTGGTATAACACTGGGTTACAGCATCAAAATGCCTGAGGCCTTTTTATTCCTGTCAGAAATAAACTCATCATTTTAGACATCCCTCAGGATCATTTTTGGACTTGTGGAAAATATTTTCTCTCTTGATTCGATGTGGTGTATTATTTTTGGAAATGATTTTTCCTTAAATTTGTCTCTAATAAATGGTATAGTTCATTTGTGCTTATTCTAGATTAATTGCACACCTTGAGTTATGGAACTTTCCAAAAATATTTGAATTTCATATTTGCAGTTGTGAAATTTTCTTGGAAACTACCATGTTAGCCGCTAATAGTATCTCTCCAGTTGGAAGTATACATATTCTTGAAGAAGATTGTTTTGACCAAAAAATAGCCAAAGTTTGGTTGGTTTCTTTTGTCTTTTTTTGGTCAAAAAGGGGGTGAGGTGAGACCCAAGTAAGGAGGAGCAAACTAAATCAAGTGCGATGGTGAGATGAGACCCTCTTAAGGGGGAGTCCGAAAAGTCCCGTGATGAGGAAGAAAATGATGATGCTGCTTCTGAGAGGGAGTTTGATTTGAAGATGAGGATGAGGATGATGATGACCCTGATGGGGAGTTAAAGAAAGAGAGTGAATCTGTTTAAGACCACTGCATGCTTGTGTTTATCTTGTCTCTAGTACAAATGATAAACTAGTTCTATTGGAGAATGTGTTGAATGAATTTGAACTATGTATGCATGCCTTTTGAACTGTGCAAACTTGCAGGGCTTTGTGATTCCTAGTGTTGCATTTGTATCTATATCTGTTTTGATGTTATCCTGTGAGTTGTTGTATTGGCCAAAAGTGCCAAAGGGGGAGATTGTTAGTGTTACTTAATTGGCAGATTTGGTCTTTGAGCACGGTGCAAGTTCTAGTGTTGTAACTCCGGTAATGCAACACTGGTTCACAGAATCTGGGCGGATTTTATGCCAGATTCTGTGTTGTGTTTTTTGGCAAGTTGTCTATATTGTGAATGTTGCTGATATTATTGGATAAAGTTTATCTTAATTGATTCAGCCTCTTTTTAATTGCTAATTATTCTTTCTAAATCACTTTTCTTGTGTAATTGATTCTTACACACAAGGAAATGATTTTTCTTTCTAATTTCCTTCCTTTTGCAAGAAATCGCCCACTTGAAATCAGTGATGGGATTTCTTCTTGATTGCTATAAGAAGAGAAGTCAGTCTTTTGGAGAAGTCATCGAGAAAAACATACTCGAGCAATTTCTTCAAGAAATCATTTGTTCTATACTTTTATTCTTCGGGAGAAGAAGGTGAAGATCTACGGCGTGGATCGACTCGACCGTTCAAGGGATTTGAAGTTGGAGGTATTCCAACAAGGTTGAGATTGTGGAAGATTCAATCAAGAGATTAGTTTTATATGAGTGTTGGTGAATTGATAAAGAGGGAGTCTTTATACTATTCGTAAATCCAGTTGTATTTGTAATAAGCTTTGCTTTTCTAGTATTGGATTGTTTCTTCTCTAGGCGTGGTCTCGTGCATTAAGATTGAGGAATCTAAGCACGTTAAAAATCCTGGTGTTATTTTCTATTTTCGTTGTGCATTCTAGTTTTATAGTGCCTGTGTTAAGTGTTATAACACCACTGTCTGACACCAAAGATTTTTATTAACATTCACGAAAATCAGGTTATATTGATTAATAGAGCAATATATGTTATCACTATTGAAAACAAACCAATAAAGCCTCATGTTCTTCTATTTTTAAAAAGCAAAGATTACAGATTATCACTACTTCGATATTACTCCTCTCGGTTTTTTAATTTCAAATAAAAATCCAACAACAACTTTTGTTTGTTGTCCCCATTGTCTTGAGCATTGAGTTTACAAGTGGTTCGAAGTCCTCTTCGCTGCACACGAGAGAACAAATGGATTGTCGAATCTTGGGAGAGGGACGTGTTATCAATAATTTACCAGTGCAGTGGGGGCGTTTCCTCTCTAAAGAGAACGCTACAACGTGCTTCGACCCAAGCTATCCTAAACTTGACTCTTATTTAATTTTGGCTTGTTATTATTTTATTGTTGTTTGTTCCTAAATTAGTAGATTAATAATCCATGTTGTTTGTGTTTTATTTTTCCAACAATGAAAGGATGGGCTTGTGTTCAGGTACAATTTAGTTTTATTAATATTACCAATTGGGAGCATTGTTCTTTTATTTTACTTTATATATATATATATATATATATATATATATATATATCTCATGCATATATGGTATGTATTAATGCAACATAAATTTACAATAAAATATTTTAACTCGTTAAATTTCCTGCTGCCAATTTATTTTTCTGGAACAGAACATGGGACCTCACCGGACGGGTTCGACCGTGGAACGATAGTTAGTCCAGTCCAATTACACCTATAACACATGTATGCGGTTGAATTGGTCAAAATCAGTCAAAAATCTACTTTTTCCTTATTTTTAATATTTTAATATTTTTTATAGAAAACTTGGTAACATTTATGTGATTATTTTTAATTTTGGACTATATTAATTACTTTTTTATTAGTTATTTATATATTCTTCATCTTTATAAATATCTTTCACATAATAATTAATGTATTATACTATTATTTTATAGAATATAATAAATAATATATTTATTTCATAAGACTAGTTAGACCATCGGTTGAACCAGTCCGACCTGTTAATTAACTGTGAACCATTAGCAAGACCAGTTTTCTCTCCGGTCTGATTTTAAAACATTAGCATGAAATCTCAACAGTTGATTTCGTCCAATACTCTATTCCGAGGACCGTCGTGTTCGACAAAAAAACACGCACCTACATACTTCAATGGCCTGTTGAAGTAGTGGAGAGCTTGAGATCAGACAGCGTTGAAGTTAACATGAAACTTTATTAGAGAAAGCACAGTTGGGAGTTAGCTTCTAGAAGTATAACAATTATTAGTTTGTTCTGTTAAGAAGTTAGTTAGTACTGTTGAATGTAGCTTAACATTTTCGGTATAAAAGAAACCACAACTCTGTAAATCATTGAGTTCATATCAATAAAATTCTCTCATTCATAATATGTTCCCTGTAGATTAGTTTAACATGGTATCAGGCCGGTGATTGGCACCGCCCACCGGAATTTGTTCTTTGGCCACCATGCCTGGTTCTTCAGTTGCGTCTAGTTTCTCTCCTGTTACTTTTTCACATCCGATTTCTTCCAAGCTAAATCATGACAACTACTTGATCCGGAAAAAGCAAGTTATCTCCACCATTCGTGGTCATTGTCTCCAATCATTTCTCGATTCTACTATCCATCCGATATTGAAATTTCTTCCTTCCGCCTCCTATGATGATGCTCCGCTTCTGAATCCTGCATTTCTCAAATGGGAACAACAAGATCAACACATTCTCTCCTGGATTCTCGCGTCTGTTAGTGAAGACATTCTCACTCGGTTGGTTAATTGTGGATTTTTTTCTTCTGCTTGGCACACTCTTGATATTTACTTTGCTGCACAAGTTCGAGCTAAAGTGAGTCAGTATAAATTGCAATTACAAAATCTCAAGAAAGGATCTATGTCTATTAATGTGTATGTTCTTAAGATGCGTCATTGTGTTGATATGCTTACATTGGTTGGATATCATGTGGCTGAAAATGATCATATTGATGCTATTTTAGAAGGTTTACCCCCTGAGTATGAAACTTTTGTGCTGTCAGTCATGACTAGAAATGACTCTTATTCTATTACTGAGATACAATTTCTCCTATTAGCTCATGAGGCTCGTATTGATCGCTCTACTAAAACTATTGACAGTTCCATGGCTAATGTAGTTATTTCTCCCCGTTCTAGTTCAAATTCTACTACATATGTTGGTCAATTTACTAGTTCTGTTTCTACTCATTCTCCTGGAGTTTCTAGAGGCAGAGGTTTTGTTCCTCGTGGTCAATTTCGTGGACATCATAGTAATCACAGATTTCAGAGGGGGAGAGGTTTTTCCTCCAATCGTATCATGTGTCAACTGTGTGGAAGGACAAACCACATGGCTATTCAGTGTTTCTATCGGTTTGATCATAACTTTCATGGCTCTCAGCACTCTTCACCCCGTCCTCCATTTCCATAGTAGTCTACTTTTCCGGGGAATGTTGCTCAGGTGCACAATGTGTCTACCAGTCAGTTTCCTATTGGACCTGGGATGAAGGGTGGTATCCAGATTCTGAGGCTACGAACCATCTCACTGCTAACTCTCAGAATCTAATGTAGTAAACACCCTACCATGGTAATGATCAGGTTAAAATAGGGAATGGTAAGGGATTACATATTGCACACATTGGCTCTTCCGCTATTTCTTTGTCCTCTTTACCTAATCATTCTCTCTCTCTCTCTCTCTCTCTCTCTCTCTCTCTCTCTCTCTCTCTCTCTCTCTCTCTCTCTCTTCTCTTACACAGATTCTTCAAGTTCCTCAAATTACCAAGAATCTACTTAGTGTTTCAAGATTCTCCAAGGATAACAATGTCAATTTTCAGTTCCGATCATTGTCTTGTCAAGGATTCTATTACCCATTCTATTCTCTTGAGAGGCCACCTACAAAATGGTCTTTATGTTTTTCCTCAGCATCAATTTCAACTTTCTCATATGTAACTCCTTCTGCTTCAGGTCCTAAATTTTGTAATAATATAAGTTCTTTTCCCACATGTAATATGGCTTCAAGTTCAGTCACTTTTGATGTATGGCATAAAAGGCTTGGCCACCCCAATAATAAAGTTATTAATTATGTGATATCTCAATGTGCCATTTCATGTCTTAAGGAACCACTAAATTCTATCTGTCAACCCTGTTGCTTGGGTAAAGTTCATAAATTTCCCTTTTCCAACTCTACTACTGTGTACACAACCCTTTTACAATTAATTCACTCAGATTTATGGGGACCATCTCATGTTCTCTCATCCAGTGATTATCGTTATTATATCCATTTTATTGATACATTCTCTAGATTCACTTGGATCTACCTTTTAAGACAAAAATCTGAGGCATTTACTACCTTTCAAAATTTTAAAACTCATGTTGAACTTCAACTGGGGCATAAAATTAAAGCTATACAAACATATTGGGGAGGGGAGTTTAGATCTTTCACTAATTACCTCTAATCTCATAGCATTATTCACCAACACCCCTATCCCTACACTCCCGAATAAAATGGCTTTACCGAAAGAAAACATCGTCATATTGTTGACACAGGCCTCACTCTCTTAGCTCAAGCCTCTCTACCTCTTAAATATTGAGATGAAGCATTCAAAACTTTTGTCTATCTCATTAATAGGTTACCTACTCCTCTCTTGTCCCAGAAAAGTCCCCTTGAAGTCCTCTTTCATACCAAACCACAGTACCAGTCCCTCAAAACTTTTGGTTGTCTTCGCTTCCCTAATCTGAGGCCTTATAACAATCATAAGTTTTCCTATAGATCTTCTCCATGTACCTTTTTGGGATATAGCTTGAGTCATAAAGGTTACAAGTGCTTGGATAAATCTGGAAGTATTTTTCTATCCAGAGATGTCATCTTTGATGAACATCGGTTTTCTTTTGCTACTCAGTCTCAATCCTCCACCTCATCTTCTTCTCGTCCTGTTCATTGTCCTCCCCCACCTCCTTTTACTATCTTACCTTCCTTCTCTAACTTCTATCATCCCACACCTTCCTCTGCTACTTCCTCTCAGTCCTCTTTTCATTCTCCTTCAGAGCCTCATGTGTCACTATCTAATCCCGTATCTCCTGAACATTTTAACCCTGCTCTTTCTGTGCAAAGTGTTCCTGCAGGTATTAGTTCTGCCACCAATACTCATCACATGGTTACTAGGGCTAAGAATGGAATGTTTAAGCCCAAAGTACTTGCAGTGGTCAAAGAACCTATTGATGCTCAGTCAGCTATTCAGGATGACAGGTGGAAGCAAGCTATGACTGATGAGTATTTGTCCCTTTTGATAAACAACACCTGGGAGTTAGTTACCTTACCTCCTCATAATCATGCTATTGGTTGCAAATGGGTATTCAAAGTGAAAGAAATTCCGGATGGCACTATCAACAAATACAAAGCTAAACTAGTAACTAAAGGGTTCAATCAAGTGGAAGGTTTTGACTTCACATCTACATTTAGTCCAGTGGTGAAGCCTACTACTATCAAAATTGTGCTTACTATTGCTATCAGTAAACAGTGGAATATTAGATAGCTTGACATTGCCAATGCATTTCTCAATAGTGATTTGAAAGAAGAGGTGTATATGCAACAGCCATTTGGATTTGAGGATCCTAACTATTCTCAGCATGTGTGAAAACTTCAGAAGTCCTTATATGGCCTAAAACAGGCTCCCAGGGAATGGTTCAATAAGTTGTACCAGGTTATCTCATCCTTTGGTCTTCATTCCACCAAATCTGATCATCACAATTTGTTAAGTACAGAGGAGACTCTACTCTGTGTTAGTTTATCTTGATGATATATTGGTGATTGGGAGTGATACACATGAAGTACAAGCTTTCATTACATATCTTAGCAAAGCTTTTTCCTTAAGAGATCTTGGCACAATTGATTACTTTTTGGGATTCAAGTTCAATCTACTCAGAATGGTGTATGTCTCTCACAAGCTATGTGAGAGATATTCATAGCAAAGTAAAGATGCACAATGACAAGCCAATTCATTCTCCTATGACCACTGGAGAAAAACTGACAGCCTATGGTAATGATCCGTTGGTGAATGCTCAGCTTTATCGAAGTACTATAGGAGCTCTTCAATATGTAACTATAACAAGGCTAGAAATCTCATTTGTTGTTAATAAAGTATGTCAGTTTATGCAAAGGCCCCTGATTTCTCATTGGAAGGCTGTGAAATGAATTCTAAGATATCTTAATGGCACACTTGATTATGGGCTCAACTTTACTCCAGACCTGTCTCTTCAATTTAATTTGGTTGGTTATTCTGATGCTGACTGGGCTTCCAACTGTGATGATAGACAATCTACTACTGGTTATTGCATCTTCCTAGGTCCAACCTCATCTCCTGGCAATCCAAGAAGCAACACACTATCTCCAGGTCCTCCACTGAAGCTGATTATAGGAGTGTAGCCTCTCTTGTGACAGAGATTACTTGGGTGCAAGGGTTACTTCAAGAACTTCATGTGCAGACTACTAAATCTCCCATTGTTTGGTGTGATAATTTGAGTGTAGTTCAATTGACTGCTAATCCGGTCCTTCATGCTCGAACAAAACATATCGAATTGGATCTCAATTTTGTTAGAGAAAAAGTGCAGCAGCATCTCATTGATATAAGGTATGTCCCTGCTATAGATCAACTGGCTGACATCTTTACGAAAGCGAATTCAAGTGCTACATTTGGTGTTATGAGAGACAAACTCAAGGTCTGTGATCCAACCTTGAGTTTGCGAGGGGCTATTAGAGAAAGCACAGTTGGGAGTTAGCTTCTAGAAGTATGACAATTATTAGTTGTTAGGCTGTTATTCTGTTAAGAAGTTAGTTAGTATTGTTGAAGGTAGCTTAACATTTTCTGTATAAAAGGCACACCACAGCCAATGGCGTAGCTAGGGGGCCAACCCGGGACCCGGCCCCTCCTTTTTTTTAAAAAAAATCTAGGTAAACTTTTTTTTAAAAAAAAAATTATTTAAATTTTATATGGTTTTTCTATTAATATTTTATCTGGCCTAACCCAATTTCCCGGTTTTATTTCTGGCTACGCCATTGACCACAGCTCTGTAAATCATTGAGTTCATATCAACAAAATTCTCTCATTCATAATATGTTCCCAGTAGATTAGTTTAACAAACTTGGACCAGGATCAATTGCAGCAATTGCAATTTTCTCGGCCTCACAGGTTTGTCATTTTGTCGAATGTTCAAGAAATGTAACGAAAAATATTCATATGAAACTATTGAATTTACGAAAAATTAACTGTTTTGTGTATAATACAGGGAGACATAGTTGCATCGTTTAAAATCGATAAAGAGGGATTTGTGGGAACATATGAAGACGAAATTAGGTACGATTGCCCCGCAAGTGGTGGTGCTACTGACAGGAGGATTTTAGGACCATTTGTTGACTCCGATATACTTTTATGTTGCCAAAGGGCCTAACGGGAAGGTGGAAACTCATTTTTGTGCTGACATATATAACTATGATTTCCTAAATTGACAAGTTCAGACAAGATCATAAATTGACATAGGTAGCAAATAGACAACCATACAAGAACAACTACTAACATTCAGTTTTTCCTAATGACATATATAACTAAACCATTTAGTAAGCACAAAAGTAGACACTAACCTCAACTCATCAGCACAAAAATGAGTTTCCACCTTCCCGTTAGGCCCTCTGGCAACATAAAAGTATATCGGAGTCAACTCTTTAAGTTTTTCTTGCTGATGAAACACTTAAAGAGTTGACTCCGATATACTTTTATGTTGCCAGAGGGCCTAACGGGAAGGTGGAAACTCATTTTTGTGCTGATGAGTTGAGGTTAGTGTCTACTTTTGTGCTTACTAAATGGTTTAGTTATATATGTCATTAGGAAAAACTGAATGTTAGTAGTTGTTCTTGTATGGTTGTCTATTTGCTACCTATGTCAATTTATGATCTTGTCTGAACTTGTTATGTGGCCATTTTGGATTCATATTAATTCAATGACTTTTGTAAGCTTCATTGTCTTGGTTGTTGATTTGGTTTAGAAACATACGTTTGAATCTATTTATATTTATTTTCATCGGGGAAAATTTTAATTTCGAACCCGTTACTGTAAGGTGTTGCAAAATTAGTCCTGTAAAAAATTGAATTTCCCAAAAAGAAAAAACTGTAATTAAAAACTCACGAATTGAGTCATTTTTGGGTACAAAATCAGCGCAAAATTGGGGATGGTCATGTGACATTTTCCAGCAAAATAGTCAATTTTCTGTCCAAAAAGAAGCTCAATTCCCGAGCTCTTTTTTGGCCAAATTTATTTTTTACAGAGCCAATCTTGCAATGCCTCTATAGTTACGGGATCAAAATTATAATTTAGCCTAGCTATTTCATCATATATATATATATATTACAGCGAAGTTTTTTTATGTATTTGGGATTTATCTGTGATGCGAATCATATGGAAGATGACACACCAATTTGTAATAACGCGTATGTTGAGTGTAGGTCATCAAAAGCTCCTGACGTGGACAAAGTAGTTTATGGGAGCAAAGTCCCTGTGCTTGATGGTGAAAACTTAACCATCAGATCTTGGTAACTGACAAGCTTTTCTTCTTCATCAGAATCAATTTTATGAATTATGCAACCTAATTAAGTTATGGACAAACAATTTCAGGTTCCATTGTTGAGAGCGTTGCTCAAGGAGGAATAACTGTGATCACTTCAAGAATATATCCCACAAAGGCCATCAATGGCTCCGCACGTGTTTTCTTGTTTAACAACGCCACACATGTCAGTGTCACCGCATCGGTCAAAATATGGAAAATGGTTTCCTTTGGACCAGCTCTGATGCATCCAAGTTCACGGGCGAAATCTTTTATTGCATCATCCATTGCGTTGCACTAATTATCAATGCATACGCACTTTATTTTTAAATATTTGCGCGTGGCAAATCATAATTAATCCAAGGGATGATTACAAAAATCCCTAAAGTTAGAACTGATTAGAAAAACAACAAAAAAAAAAGATTTTCAAAAATTAAAAAAAAAAAAAACTTATTGAGGTTTGATATCGTCTTATATTTTCCCCTTTCGCAAGCAAAAAAACATTTCAAAAATTCCTTTGATATTTAGAGAAATGTTATAGTTACACCTTTAAATTTAAGACAATTTTTTTTTTGTACTTTTCAGAAATTTCTGATTTTATTTTGTAATTAGACTAAACCTCATGTTTTGTTTTTGTTAATTATCCCTTAATGCAACGTAGTAGTAGTAATAGTCATAGTAGTAAGATTTGAAATAAAAGATCATGTACGCAAGATTCGTGTTTCTCGTTCCTTCGTTCTTGCACTTCTGTTGGATTACCTCCCATATGGAAAGTTTATCCAACGAAAATGTTTAGTTTCGATTCCCACCAAGCTCTCCCCCTATCAGAACTTGTACTCAAACAAAAAAAGAAATAATTTGTAGTATGAAATGTAAGTGATGTTGCATGACCCTTGACACTAAAGGCCCAATAAAATTAATAAAAGAAGCTCCACAGGTTAGCCCAACATTATGAGCCCAAATTGGCTCTATAATTACACCATCAGAAGTATATAAATTCATTTTCGTCACTTTTTGGAGGTATGTAATCTTTTAGCCTAACTATTCTCTCTCTAAATCTAACTTGATTGTCGAAGAGTTTTTGTGAACCCAATGATAAATAGCTGTGTTGAAGACTGATTCTCTTGTAATAGAGGATTTTCAACATGAAATTTAATCTACAAGGTGAACCACATTAATATACCTTGAATCTACAAAGCAAACTGTTGCAATATTTCCAAAAAAAAAAAAAGAAAAAAGGTCCAATTCATTACCTTCTCTCCTTCAAACGAGCCATGTGACTCGCATGTGCAAGCTTTCAGCATTTCCAATTTCCGGCTAAAAAAGTCATCAAATTGCAACAATTTCTTACATACATGACGCAAAATTACAAATTGGAGAGGACCATTTTTGCATACTCCTATAGTGGACAAATTTTGAATCTTCCGATATATATAAGGACAATTATAAAAAGGGAGAATTTTTTAGCTACCCATTATGAATAGTGAATGTTCTTTTCTACCCATAAACATAAGAAAACTCTTTTCTATCCAATTTGACAAAAATGCCCCTCCTTTAATTTAAAGATTTTGAATTTTGAAACTGATGCAATTAATGCATTCCTTGAAAATCGTGTACATTTTTCCCCAAATAGACACATTTATGTATAATATCGTATACCCATATCGTGCCCATATCGTGCCAACCCCCATGTACATATACATAAAAAGGCACGATATATCGTGCCTAATTTTAACTGAGGCACGATATATATCGCGCCTAATTTTACATCTAAAAAACCATTTTCTCGAGGTTTGGGAATAGCTGCAGAACACGACAAAACATTATTCTCAGCCTTATCGTGCCTTTACAACATCATCGTCTAAAAAAACAATTTCTCGAGGTTTGGGAATAGCTGCAGAACACGACAAAACATTATTCTCAGCCTTGAATAAGAAAAATACCAATGAGGGAGAATAGACGACGTCAGAAAAAAATGATATGGAACCAATTTTCAATCCAAGCTATCTAGCAACATGCAGCTGGTTATAAAAATGGAAAGTGTGCCAGGAAAAATTATACTCATCAGACTGAGAAAAGCGTACTCTTATATATCGTGCCTAATTTTAACTGAGGCACGATATAAATCGTGCCTAATTTTAAATGGGGCACGATATATCGTGCCTAATTTTAACTGAGGCACGATATTGTGTCCTATTTAAAATTGGGCACGATATTGTGCCTTATTTAAAATTGGGCACGAATATTGGGCACGATATCATGCCTAATTTTTACTGAAGCACGATATCGTGCCCTATTTAAAATTGGGCACGATTTGGTTACAAAAGACCATAAAAATAATTTCTTGATATTTTTGTGAAGAAAAAGAAAAAGAGAGAGAAAAAATGAAGAGCAAATGGGGAAGAATCGTATGTATTTAACAAGAGAGAGAAATACAACTTACCTACTTTAAAGGCTTGCATTTAAAGCCTCAAGGGTGTTGTTGTAAAAGAACCCCAAAAATGGATAGAAAACATAGTTTTTTTATCCTGCATGTCAAAAAAGTCTCTCTCCTATCCCAAATGGGTAATTCCCACCATTTGCTCTTATAAAAACTACTCTTGAGATTTGAGTTAATTACAAAAAAACTTATAGGTTTTGAAAATTACAGAAAACCCCATGAGATTTGATTTTGTATGAAACTTTACCCCATTCATAAGTAAAAATATATTAAAAACACTCTCATATTTGTAAAAATATTATATGTACCTCCTTACATTTAACATAAAATCAAACCACAGGGGATTCTATGTAATGTTCACAAGTCTCTGATTTTTTTTAATTTACCCAAACTTCATGAGTAGTTTTTGTAATTATCCACATATATATGACGTTAAATTGCAACAGAAGATTCGTTTATTAAGTTTTTCTTTGTTTATTTATTTATTTGTTTTACCCTGTCCAAGTGATTATGGACTGGGCTCTCCCAATTCCATCACAAATCAAGTACTCATCAATTGTTAAAGGACTTGGGTGACGTGATGTCGCTTTTGCCGCACCTACATGGGGTTGTTCGATCCTCCGTATCGATTTACGGTGGTGGAGGAGAACTTCTTGTGTGGTGACTCAGTCTTCGGTAGCCCAAGGACCCTGACTAATTGAGGCATAACCCGCGCTTCACATCCTCCACGAAGCTCTAGGGTAAGGGCAGTGGGGGCCTTCAGGGATGGAGTCCATCCTTTAAGTACTCATCAATTGTTGTGGAAAACCAGGGTATTTTTACCTTTAAAAAAAACAGGGGATTTTTCCCATGGGGCAACATAATGATGTTTAGGTGTTGGGGGACCCTTACTCGGAGGGACAGACTGAGAGGGGATTGGAGGAGACCATAGCCCCCACTCAAATTTTATGTTATGTATCATATATATATATATATATATATATATATATATATATATATATAGGGAATGATCAAGTGAGATCATATCTCTAGGTGAGATACAATGGACTAATCTCAACAATCTCTCACTATTAATCAATGAGTGTGATTTAATGGATAAAAATTATATCAAAACATTAATTTAATCAACATAAAGGTAATAGGGTAAAATAACATAATAAGGTAGTTACAAAAATGGAATCAAATCTCTTTCTCTCTCATCCATCTCTCAATCTCACATCTCTCTCTCTCTCTCTCTCTCTCTCTCTCTCTCTCTCTATCTCTATCTCTCTCTCTCTCTCACACACACACACACACAATTTCTCCATTAATGCAAATGAAAAAAACTTTGAAGAACTCGAATTTAAAAAAAAAAACAGTGAAGAAGATGCAATTTATGTTCCAAATGAAAAAAAAACACGATGAAAAAATACGCCATTAACGATTTCTGCACATTTTACAAAGAAAAAATTTTTGTGAAGAAACACTGCATAAATTACTATAAAATATTACATATTTGAAAACATGCAACAAACTATAGATTATCTAGAAGATATTTATACATTGTTAAAAATAAAAAACAAAGTGCATATTTTCAACTATGCAATGCGTCATAAACTATGCAACAAAATCAACTAACAATGCATTATATAGAAACCATATATGCAGTGTAGAATAACTAAATATGCAGTACATTATGTAACATCTCATTTTTATAATTTCCAAAAATAACATCCCATTTTTATAACTAACTATATATGAATTATATTGAAACTATTTATGCAGTGTAGTATAACTAAATATGCAGTACGTTGTATTCAGTTATGTCTTGTTTTGGTAAAACAGTGCCAACAAAACAACTAAATATGCATTATTTAATAGCTAATTAAGCAGTAGAAGAACCCTAACTATACTGTAAAATATAAAAATTTGGAAAGAAAACTACTTCCTTAAATTACTCCACTAAATCCGGCAGTTTGAATCTCACCCCATAAAAACGGTTTCAAAAAGTCAAACATACCAGAAAACCCGTTGGGACCACTAATTTGAATTACAAAATTACAACCTTATCCTTAAAATTAGCGAAAATTAGGAAGAAAAAAAACTTAATAAATCACATCCCTTCATTTTTTAAAGTCAATGGGTAAGATGAATCCACATTGTCTCACTTAGGGAGGGTGGTCTCATTTGAACCAAATCCTATATGTTGTTGTGCGTTTTGGTCAAAAAGCAAAAATATGTAAAGATGTGCTACGTGGGAATGGGAATAAGCCTTAGTTCAGGGCTAATTATGCCTTTCAATATATATTTCCGAGCCGAAAGTTCTGGTCGGTTTTTCTTACAGCGTTGTGTTTACAAGTGTTTTCTCTCTTGTTCTTTTCCTCATAAATGAGGCACTATTTATACCCATCTCATTAGTGGGCTTTTAATATCTATTATTATACTTAGTACTTAAATAATTAAATAGGGACACTTGTCCTTTGCTGAGTACGCATGCAGGTCAAGTGTTTGCCACTTGTCGACTCATCTGGTTGACGTGTTGACAAGTTTCAGCTTACTCATGCTAATGATGCAATTAGCCTTTCTTAACTGGATGGTTATCCTTTAAATTTTCCGCTAAGATTAGGCCCAGGCAACCGAGCCCAATTCATGGCATTATCAGGTCGGTTGCTGATGTCATCAGCTCGGTCCGCACTGGCCTGTGGGTCCCATACCTCCATGTGTTGAGTGGCCACGTAGATTCATTTGATGCCAGCTCGGCTCGGGTGTCATCAATGACCCCCAAGTTTAATTCCGAGAGAAGAATTTCTGAAATCAGATTTGAACTTTAATGCTAATCATAAGCTTTTAATGGGGAAGAGGAAACCTCAAAAATCATCCTTCCCTGACATCTGCCGTGTAGCGCTTAATGGTCAAACGGCGATTAATTGTGGTATCATGATGACAGACACGTGGCAGCTCTTGGTTGGACCAACTCCGTGCAGTAACCGAAGAAGTGGGACAATGGTGTCAGCGGAACGTGGGGACGTGATGTTTCTGATATTTCTGATGATTTTTGAGACTGAAAGGAGATGGCAGGCGGGGAGGGGTACCCCGGCTACGCGTAGAGGCTGGGTGGAGGCCCCGTGACTTGAATGACTACCTCAAGAAAGCCCAACGGGATACATTTCTCGGGCATCGGACGGTACAGAGTGCCCTCAGCATCCGTCGGAGGGGTGCATGGCTATACACACTCCCAGCCTCCTATACGGGTTGCGTTTTCACTGCCGCTAGTGCTTATGAGGTGGTTTCGCAAGTGGGGTCTTCCCCTGTCGCAGGTGCACCCCCTAACTTGGGGCCGAATCATTGGGTTGTTGGTGTTGTTTCACCTGGAAGGGTACCCGCGCCCAAAATTCGCGGATATAAATAAATTGTTCGTCTGGAAGGTGACCCCCACAACGTCGGGCCGGGGGCAACCATTCGGATGGTACTACGTGCACACCAGACCCGGGTACCTAGACGGGCTGGTTGAAGGCCTTCCACAATCCTTAAAGGAGTGGAAGGATAAATGGCTTTGGGTAAGTGGCGAGTGGCAAACTCGCATTGGGACCGGAGCGAAAGAGACGGTCCTGCATCCTCCTTCAGACTTCACTTTTAATTTTAGTAAGTGCACTTCCTTTCTCCTCTTTTTTTGGGGCTCATCTAACCTTAACTCTTTGTTTTGTCTTGAGAATCGACCCTCCGACGGCCCACTATCAGCCACTTTTGTCCGACGGCTGGAGAATGTTCAGGCCGTGGGCGCGAGAGATAGGCGGATTGAGAGGCTGGCCACCGAGGCTTGTCTGGCTGCGGCCGGCTTGCGGTCCGCTTTGCCCGCCGATCCCGAGGTCGGAGTGGCGACCGAGGGAGAAGCGGCGGTGGTGGAAGAGGAGGCTAGGGAAGAGCCTCAAAGAAGCCCTTCAAGGGCTGGGATGGGGCATACCCTCAGCGGAGCAAAGCAGATCAGATTTAATAGAGCAATAGCAGGCCGTCCCCAATGGCGGTTAGTCCTCTGGAGCGAGCGCCCGTGCCGACAGGACAGGTGCGGACTCCTGAGCCGCCCAGGACAGCTGGGGCCCAAGGTATATGTTTCATATTTCTTGCACTTTCCTTCTTTTTAACCTTTTCTGTTCTCGCTTCTTACTCAACTGATGCTTGCTTGCAGGGCGTGGCGTGTGTAAGTCCAAGCAGCTACAATAATCTAGAGGAGGGGTGAATAGATTATCTCCATCTTTTCGATTATGCCCTCTTTTTCTTTCAAAACAAGCCAAGACAATAATAAAGGTGCGGAATGTAAACAACACACGTCGATTTATAGAGCTTCACCCCACCTAGGGACTACGTGCTCTACCACCCCAGTATATCCGGGATAGGTTTCGAAAAAGAAATTTTTTTTTATTAATTACCAAAATTAATACAAATTCAACTTACAACACCTTGAAGAGCACCACACTCTTCTTCAACACCACCTTTGGAGATTACCACAATCTTCCTTTGACGATTACCACAATCTTCCTTCAACGGCACCTTTGAAGATCACCACAATCTTCAATCTTGAAGAATACCAAATTCTTCAACCCCTCAAGAGCACCACACTCTTGAAACACCTGTCACCTAGATCACCCAAGTGTATTCTTTCCACAAGAATACTCACAAGGATGTCTTGTGTTGAATGAATACCAAAATCAAGATTACAACTCAATAATGAGTAATACAATTTGAGTGTAAGTGTAATCAAGAAGTGAAAGCCTAGACCTCAAGATGTGAAAGTGATATGCTAGGCAAAATTACAACAAGAATAATAACTATGAGGAACAAGTGTTTCCTTGGAATATATCTTGTTGTGTTGTATCTCAATTGTTGTCTTGGTTGCTCCAAAACTTCCTCTATTTATAGGAGATGATTGATCAAACATAGGCTCCTCTTGGGGATTGATAATCTACAGAAAAATACAATTAAAATCAAGAATATAGCTGTTAGAAATCAATCCCACAATTTAAGGAAAGTTTGTCTGCTGTCAAACGGTCAGAAATTTACTGTCAAACTTAAGGGCGACCGGTCGCATAGAAATAGAGTTTGAAACAAAGATAACAACAATTAACATGGGGCGATCGGTCGACGTAGGGTTCGACCGGTCGTCCCCCATCTCAGCCGGTCGCACATCTCAAAAAAAACAAGGCAGGAGTTCTGTTTCAAAACGATGCTCCCAAGTACCGGTCGATAGGGTGTCGACCGGTCAACGCCACCGGTCGACACCCTGGTCGACCTGGCCAATTACTAATCAGTCTTATTTTTTTTGTTCCAAAATTCATCTTCAGGTATAGGGCAACCGGTTGACCTCGAGACAGAAATGTTGTCCAAATTTTGTCGAAAATAAACCTCGAGAAATACTCCAAAAATTTAGTAAAAACATTTTAAACCGATCGGGAGTATTTAGACAACATTTAGGAACTTTGTTTTGAAGTAGAAACTTATAAACATAAAATCATTAAAAGTGTTGTCCAATTTTATTTAAAATAAAACTTGAAGAAATACTCCGAATAAATAGTAAAAATATTTTAAATCATTTAGGAGTATTTGGACAATAATTAAAAACATTGTTTTGGTGTAAAAATAAAATCATCAAAATTAAGATAAAAACATGTATCAAACAATCTCTCCCTTTTTGATGATTACAAACCAAAACAATTTTTAGAAATATTAGGAGTACAAATTTTAAAACGATTTTCCGGTAAACATCTAACCGTTTAGAAGCGACTAAAATTTCCAAAATACATAAGCAATCAAAATAAGGGAGTGAATATATTCAAGAATAAGCACAAGCTCCCCCTATCCACAAGCACATCAAAAGTAATGTACAAATAATCAACCACAAGCTAAAAGCTTAGCTTTTACATATTGTACTTAAGTACAAGAGCTTAAAAGCTCCCCTTGTCAACAAAACACCATTAGACAAGTATATAAATTTATCATACAACAATTTGATGAACTTCTTCAATTTTCCAATTGATTTTTGCATCTTTGAGGTCTTTTGCTCCAAAGCCTCATATTTAGCTTCATGATATGCTCTAAGTTCATCAAATTCGGCTTGAGTGTAACTCCTAGACGGTTGAGCACTGGTATTACCCTCCGGATTGCTTGCCCCGTCACCCGCCGCCATTCTTTCGACCCCGACATCATCAAAGAATTCGTTTGGATTTTCGGATGTAGAACCTTGCCCTCTTCCTTTAGCCATTTTAGTTGGGCGGATATCTATATTATTTCGCATGTGGACCATTTGAGAGATGTTGTCAATGTCAAAATCATTTCGAAACACCTCTGAATTACATTTCGAAGAAGGTAGCCCTGATTGTATAAGAAGTTTGCAAATCCAATTGCCCATGACAAACTTCTTATTTCCTTGTGTGATAGACTCAATTAAGCATTGAATAAGTATTACGCCAAAATTAAGCGGTTCCCTTCTAGCAATCTTATAAGTTAAAAAGTAATCCATATTGCTAGGCATTTTGCCCGCTTTACCACAGATACAGTAGGCGATAATAACTGAAATAATCTTGTGCTCAAGAGTCATGGCCAATAACGAATATTTTGGCCAAACGCCCAAATAAGTCTTAACCTCTTCCATAGTAACACCCAACATATCATCATTCCAAATCGAACAAGCAAAATAATCCCAACCACCTTCTCGCACATGTAAAAGCCGACACATGTCATTAGGAGTCCATCTAAAATGACGACCCCTTACCAACGAATTCAACGCAAGAGGCTTTCTTTGAGCATCATATTCGACCCACATATTGGCATAAAAATGTAGAATCACATCATCATCATATAAAATATAAGGATGCTCCCACAAGTACATCCACCCTTGTTCTTCAAAAAATCCTCTAATAGTAGGATACTCATTTGAAAATGAATTAAATCGACAAATTTTCGTACGAGCTATCGATTTCGCACCCATGTTCAAATTCTCATAGTACCACTCCGCATATTTGTTGATAAAATCTAAAACATTATTAGAGCGAGGAGCTAGAGGTATAAGAGATTTCTTACTTTTTGCCCAACGGCAATTTTTGAATGAAATCGTCCCGCGGAGTTCGGCAATTTGAGGATTGGAGAGTATAGGGTTTTGAATATCATCACGTTCTTGAGCTATATTCCTTTGCGTAGCTCGAATATTCCGTTGTTCGGCTTCCTCTTGCCGATTTCTTGAAGAACCCTCTCCGCCCTTTCTTCGCTTGGAAGTGGGATTTTGACCGGTGGAATTTCTTGGTGGAGCCATAGAAGTGAAATACTTGCAAAATGAAGTAGTTTAGAAACAAGAATCACAAATATTGATGAACAAATGAGGATTATTGGAGAAGGGGGTGAATTTTTCTCTTGCGCGAGGGTTTAGAGGGGTGAAAGTTCTGTTTCTGCAAATAAAGAACAGACGCGATTTATCCCAAAAATTTAACCAGGACGACCGGTCGAGGTATGGTGCGACCGGTCGAGGTGCAGGGCGACCGGTCGGCCCCCTCAGACCGTCCCCTGTGCAATTTTACAATCCCCAGATTTTCCAAAATACGATTTTTTACCCCAAAAGTTATAAAGCTTTGCAAAAAGGATAATCATGGACTAAATACAACGTATACGAGTATCGATAATAGAATAAACTCGAGATAAACGGGATTTTACGAGTAGTGCCTTTTTGAGAAAAAAAATCACAAAGTCATTTGATGGCACTTAAGGGGATGTAATGAAATGGTTTGAAAGAGAAGTTCATAATTATCACATGAACAAAAATATCGAGTTCTAAAAATAATACGAGTGAACGTACCTCGATGGTTTAAGTATCTCTGATGAAGTAATAGAAGATAGCCAATAAATGAGATATATGTATCCTACACAAACTTTAAACAAATATTGCATACGACATAATAATGCAAGTGTAGGCTAAGCAATAAGAGATATCACAAGTATATTTATGCCATAAAAATCCATAAGGGATGATAAAACACTTAAGTTCAAGCAAATATACAAGAGTTTAATATAAGCATCATACAAGGTCTCCTTTTTCAAAATATAAAAAACACAAATATATATTGAAGACCTTAATTTAAAAAAAAAATGAAAACTCATTTAGCAAATAAGACACAAATAAAACATGCATAAAAAATGCATATTTAAATGAGGTGATACAGTTTACCAATTTCGCCATTTCCATGGGTTGTGTCGTTCCCATTGTTGATGGTATCTTCCTCTTTGAAAATTATTTTGTTGATGATAGCTCTTCATATTGCTCTATTTCCAAGGATTGTATTTGTATCCTTCCCTTTGTTGATAATATTTCCTTCTTGGAAATTCATTTTGGTGATGTCTTCTTCTTTGATCAAATGAGATAGTCACTTGATGTCTTCTTGGCAGTATGAATTTTCTTCGATTATTATTTCGACGGGTACCTAATATGACATTGTTTTGTGGTACCCTCATGTGTTTGGGTCCTTTAGGATTAGCTTTGAGACTTTTAGGTCTCCAAAAATAATTAGAGCTATTTCTAGCCCGACAAGAATTAGCCGTATGACCCTTTTTACCGCAATAGAAGCAAGTAATAATTTTTGAAGCATAATGACCAACATGCATAGGGACTTGATTTCTTTTCATATGATTAACAACACTAGGCTTATGATCAAGTCCTTGTTTCAATTTATTACAACTATGAACATCAACAATATCGGTCATTTTATCGGTACTCAAGTTGGATTTTGATAAGTCCTTTTTCATGCAATTAATCTCCTCAACAAGAGTACTATTTTCTTTTTCAAGGTTTCTAACCTTGTCAAGTGTGGTGGTGTGAGCACATGATAGTGATTCATAGGAAGTAAATAAACTATCCTTATCATTTTTCAAAACATTGAATTCCTTTTTCAAATCTTTGTATTTAACAAGTAAGCTTTGGAATTCATCTTGAAGCTCATCATAATCATTTTGCAAATCACTATATTCATTTTGTAATTCATTGTCATAGGAAGTAGAAGGTTTAGAACTTACCTCGTTTTCTTCTTCGAAGCCCATAAGACATTGTTCAACTTCTTCATAGTTGGAAGTTGTAAGAGGCTTGTTCCTTCGATTTGATTTTGTATCCACTTGAGAAGTAGATGCTTTTGAGTTGTTCCTTTCATTTGCATATACTTCATAGATGGCTTCTAATGTTTGCCATACTTCATGTGCCGATCGAATTCCTACAATATGATCAAATTCCAAAATAGTAAGTGAACAATACAAAATATTTAGAGCTTTACCATTTAAGGAGATGATTTTCTTCTCTTCATCATTGAGCTCTTTGAATCCTTTGGAGGTGTGTAGTGTGTCCATCATAGGAATGGATTCTCTATTGATGACCGTGTTCCAAATATCAAACCCGCAACCTTGTAGATAGCATTCCATTCTTTCTTTCCAAATTGTATAATTTTTGGAATCAAATAGTGGTGGCTTTGTGGTGGAGGTGCCGGTAAGGTAGACTTCATTCGTAGCCGATGATCGTTCCTCTTTACTCGCGATGTGGAACGAGCTTGCCAAAGAGTTTGGCTCTGATACCACTTGTAAGTCCAAGCGGCTACGATAATCTAGAGGGGGTGAATAGATTATCTCCATCTTTTCGATTATGCCCTCTTTTTCTTTCAAAACAAGCCAAGACAATAATAAAGGTGCAGAATGTAAACAACACACGTCGATTTATAGAGCTTCACCCCACCTAGGGACTACGTGCTCTACCACCCCAGTATATCCGGGATGAGTTTCGAAAAAGAAAAAGAATTTTATTAATTACCAAAATTAATATAAATTCAACTTACAACACCTTGAAGAGCACCACACTCTTCTTCAACACCACCTTTGGAGATTACCACAATCTTCCTTTGAAGATTACCACAATCTTCCTTCAATGGCACCTTTGAAGATCACCACAATCTTCAATCTTGAAGAATACCAAATTCTTCAACACCTCAAGAGCACCACACTCTTGAAACACCTATCACCTAGATCACCCAAGTGTATTCTTTCCACAAGAATACTCACAAGGATGTCTTGTGTTGAATGATTACCAAAATCAAGATTACAACTCAATAATGAGTAATACAATTTGAGTGCAAGTGTAATCAAGAAGTGAAAGCCTAGACCTCAAGATGTGAAAATGATAAGCTAGGCAAAATTACAACAAGAATAATAACTATGAAGAACAAGTGTTTGCTTGGAATATATCTTGTTGTGTTGTATCTCAATTGTTGTTTTGGTTGTTCCAAAAATTCCTCTATTTATAAGAGATGATTGATCAAACATAGGCTCCTCTTGGGGATTGATAATCTACAGAAAAATACAATTAAAATCAAGAATATAGCTGTTAGAAATCAATCCCACAATTTAAGGAAAGTTTGTCTGCTGTCAAACGGTCAGAAATTTGCTGTCAAACGGTTAGAAATCAATCCCACAATTACTAATCCGTCTCATTTGTTTTGTTCCAAAATTCATCTTCAGGTATGGGTTGCCCAATAGGGCGACCGGTTGACCTCGAGACAGAAATGTTGTCCAAATTTTATCAAAAATAAACCTCAAGAAATACTCCAAAAAAATTTAGTAAAAACATTTTAAACCGATCGGGAGTATTTAGAAAACATTTAGGAACTTTGTTTTGAAGTAGAAACTTATAAACATAAAATCATTAAAAGTGTTGTCCAATTTTATTTAAAATAAAACTTGAAGAAATACTCCGAATAAATAGTAAAAACATTTTAAATCATTTAGGAGTATTTGGACAATAATTAAAAACATTGTTTTGGTTTAAAAATAAAATCATCAAAATTAAGATAAAAACATGTATCAAACAGCGTGGACCTCTTCGCCCATCTTGAACTCGGCCGCACACGGGGCCAGGGCGGTTGTGGGCCAGCCTACCGATGTTGAGGCGGCACGGAGAGAGGCGATCAGGGCCGGGAAACATCCTGCTGACGGAGTCCCCGAAGCAGAGGAGCCCCCACTCCAAAGGAGAAGAGGGGGAATCATGATTGAGGAGCCCGGGCAGACGGAGAGGGTCGGGCCCACACCGCTGGTGCCTCCGGTGCAGATTCCTGTAGGCGGGATCCCGAGGACCTTCTCGGATGACCTCGGTTGGGAGGGCCATTTCATCCCCCCGAGCCAAGTTAGGGATGAGGCCTGCGATGGGATGGCTGGGTCGCGCCCCCAATGGTTCGTGGAGTTTGTGAGGTGTTCCACGCCCACTGATGAGCAGGTGAAAAATTTGCCTGATGCTGGGCGAGCGGCCAGAGACGTGGCTGCAAGGGTGTGGACCACAGGAATTGAACAATTTTGTTCGGAGATCGGGTGGAAGGAGAAGGCCCAAAACGTCATGGGGTTGTCCGCGCGCATCACCTGGATTTTGTGGCACATGATCGGTGGGATACAGGAGCTAGAGAGGCGCCACCAAGACTTGCAAGAAGCTTATGCCCTCTGCCAAGGGGTGCAGGAGTCTCTAAAAACTCAGGCAGAGGAGGCCACGACCAGGGCCAATACTGAAAGAGAAGTGGATGTGAAGGCCGAGGCCGAGTGGGATCAGGCCCGTAAAGCCGATGAGGAGCTCCACGAAAGTCACGGAGTTGGAGCGTGCCGTTGCTGCTCAGGACAAGGAGGCAGAAAGGCGCGTGGCGAAAGTACGTAGTGAGATGGAGGAAGCCACTCGTAAGCAAGTTGAGGAGGCTCGGGTGGAGGCCATCCGGGCTTACAAGAACTCGGAGGAGTATGCCTTTATGCTGACTTGCGGACACGCAACCAGTATTGGGGAGATCCTCTAGAACCTTAACGCGGGTAGGACGGTCGCTGAGCTTGAGGTGGAGCTTGCTGAGTTGGATGCCGATCTTGATACGCTTCGTCCCCTCTTCGCCGAGGCCGCTGGTGGCGTGGGCGTACCTCCTCCTGAGGAAGAAGTGGCTTCCACTGAGCCCATTGAGATTCCTCCTCCTGCCGGGGCTTGACCTTTTTTCCTTTTTAAAAATTTTTGTCTTTGGTTTTTGGATAGGTTAGTTGGACTCGGGCCTCTGAATGTAATGGGCTCCAGCCCCCCAATGTAAATATTTTTGATGTTGGAATGAAACTACTCTTTCAGTCACTTGTGTATGCATTTGAATTCCTGTTAAGTATTGTGCTCGTTTTTCCTCTTTATTGTATGTCTTTTGTTTTTTTTCCTTCTTTCATTTTTCCAAGTATGGGGCTCGGCTTTTAGTGCTCAAGCGACACAAGTAATGGGCTTCAACCGCCTATATTTATTTACTAAGTTTTATGCTCGGAGCTCAAGCCGAGTCTTTATTTTTAGGGTAGGTTCGCCTTTTGGGCGAGCCTCCCTTTATTAACGTGCAAGGGACGTACCCGAGACGAGCAGTCGACGTTCGACTCGTGGCCGAGGCGATTGAAACGGCGCTCGGATCTTAGCCGAGGTGAATAAAAAGTGTTCCCCCCTTTGAGAGAGCTCACATAATATCAGATGAAAGGATAAATCCCCAGAGTCGTATTTGAATCATAAACTGAGTTTTTATTGATAGTACCTCTTAAGGTATATTACATTCCATGGGTGTTCGAACTTTTTCCCACTCAAGTATTCTAGATCATACGCCCCATTTGACAAGACCTTACTGACCCGAAACGGACCTTCCCAGGTCGGTTTTAGCGGGTTGGGATCGATCCCCGTTATTCTTTTGAGGACAAGGTCGCCAATCTGAAACTTTCTTTCCTTCACTTTTGAGCTGTAGTATCTTTCACTCCTTTGCTTATATACGGCGTTGCTCATCTCGGCACTGCATCTCTTCTCCTCCAACAGGTCCAGCTCGGCTCGGAGAGCGGCATCATTATTTTCCTCAGTAAAATTTGCAACTCTAAAAGTAGTAACAGGAATGACAGCCTCGGTTCCGTAGGCCAAAGAGAAGGGTGTCTCCTCCGTGGCCGCTCGGTGTGTTGTTCTATACGACCATAGCATGCTGGGCAGCTCCTCGGGCCAATTGCCTTTAGATTCCTCCAACCTTGCTTTCAAAGTATATTTCAGTACCTTGTTCACCTATTCGACCTGCCCATTAGACTGCGGGTAGTACGGGGTTGAAAAGTGATTATTTATATGAAATCCTTCGTAAAAATTTCGAAACCTCCGGTTATCAAATTATTTCCTATTATCTATGACGATCGAGTATGGTATCCCGAACCTACAGATGATGGACTTCCATATAAAATTAACAATCTTTTCCTCGTCTATTTTTGCTAGAGGTTCTGCCTCGGCCCATTTTGTAAAGTAATCTATTGCCACAATGACATACTTTACGCCCCATTTGCCAGTGGGGAGTGGCCCAATGAGGTCCATTCCCCATTTGGCAAACGGTCATGGACTGAATATGGAGGTGAGTTGCTCAGGGTGGTACCTGACCTGTGGCGCAAATCTTTGACACCGTTCACATTTTTTAACAAGGTCGGTTGCATCTTTTTTCAGGGATGGCCAGTAATATCCTAGACGTATCAACTTATAAGCCAATGTTTGGCCCCCGGTGTGATTACTGCATATACCTTCGTGTACCTCCCAGAGTGCGTAATTTGCGTCTGTCTCTGACAGGCATCGAAGAAGTGGGATGGAGTACCCACGTTTGTACAAGACGCCATCAATCAGCGTATACAGAGCAACCTGAGTCCACAAGGTTCTAGCTTCGGTCTTGTCTTTCAGCTAAACTCCCTTTTCTAAATACTGGATGATAGGAGTCATCCAGGTCAGCTCGGCTGCTTCATTAGCATGTGTCTTCTGCTTATTAAGTGATGGGGCAGTCAGCTGGGTGATGGTGACATCTGCAATCGCCTCGGTCCCGGCCGAGGCACCAAGCTAAGGCATCTACTTGCATGTTTTCGATTCGGGAATATGCAGGACTTCTGCTTTAAAATGCGATAATTTTTTCTTGACCAAGTCCAGATATCGAGCAATTTTCTGTTCTTTCGCCTCATACTCTCCATTGATCTGATGGACGACCAACTGCGAATGTGTACCAACAGTCGTTTTAGTCCCATCGACGCTGCCATTTCTAGCCCTGCCAGGAGCGCTTCATACTCGGCTTCATTGTTGGTCACTGGAACTGAACGCACGGTTGAGCAAGAAGAGACTTTGTTTTGGATCGACATTATCGATCCCGCCGCCTCGCTTCGGCTGCGGTGGAGGAACCATCAACGAACAACTTCCATTCTTGATCTTCAACCACTTCTAGCTGGATGGAAGGTATGAACTCGGCTACGAAGTCAGCCAACGCTTGCCCTTTAATTGTCGTCCATGGCTCGTACAAAATGTCGAATTGGCTGAGCTCGACAGCCCACTTGATCATCCGACTTGAGGTGTCTGGTCGGTGCAACACCTGCTTCAATGGGTAGTTGGTCAGGACCACGATCTTGTGCTCCAAGAAGTACGGACGAAGTTTCCGAGCTGAAGTGATCAGCGAGTAGGCCAGCTTCTCCATAGGCGGGTATCGGAGCTCGGCATCGTGCAATGCTTGACTTGTATAATAAGGTGTTGGATAGAGTTATCCAATCTGATCAGTACCGAGCTAATGGCGTACTCAGAGACCGCAAGATACAAATACAAGTCTTCTCCCCGGGTGGGTTTTTGCAGTAAAGGTATGGAGGCCAAATGTTGTTTGAGTGACTCAAAGGCAAATTGTGCTTGCTCGGTCCACTCAAAATTCTTATTTTTCTTTATGATTTCAAAGAAGGATTTGGACTTGTCCGTGGACCGTGAAACAAACCGGTTAAGGGCGGCTAATCGGCCTATTAAACTTTGTACTCTTTTGATAGAATTAGGGGGTTCAAGGTCAATGATGGCTTTTATATTATCCGGGTTAGCTTCGATTCCCCTTTGGCTAACCATATATCCCAAGAATTTACCCGAGCCGACCCCAAAAGTGCATTTTCTTGGGTTTAACATCATCTTATACTCTCTCAAAACAACAAACATTTTATTAAGATCATTAAGATGATCAGATATATACAAAGATTGCACCAACATATCGTCCACATATACTTCCATGGTACGACCTATCATCTCCTCAAATATTTTATTAACTAACCTCTGGTAGGTTGCGCCCGGCATTCTTCAACCCGAAGGGCATCATCCTATAGCAGTAGACACCGCGAGTGGAGAAAAACGACGTATTTTTCTCGTCGTCCGGATGCATTCATATCTGGTTGTAGCCTGAGTATGCATCCATGAAACTCATCAGCTCATGTCGAGCCGTGGCATCTACCATGTAGTCAATATTTGGCAATGGATAACTGTCCTTGGGGCATGCCTTGTTAAGGTTGGTGAAATCCACACAGAGGCGCCATTGGCCATTGCTTTTCTTTACTAATACAGGGTTGGCCACCCATCGGGGGTATAAGGCTTCCCTGATAAACTGGTTATCAAGCAATTTATTGACCTCGGCCTCCAGGGCGACCTGCTGCTGTCGGGGCCGAGCTTGCGCCTTTTCTTCGAATAATCGGGCGGGCGTCGGTCGATATTAAGGTGATGACAGGCATGTTTAGGATCAATTCCTGGCATGTCGGAGTGTGTCCATGCAAAGACATCGAGATTATTTCCCAGAAATTCGATTAGTTCTGAGCGAAATGGTTCTTGAAGGTCGTGGCCAATACGTAATTGGCGTCCCCCATTCTCGCTTTCCAACGTCGACGCGATCACGACTCGCTCAATCGGTTCCGCATGTTTTCTCTTTTTGCTCTGCCCTTCTTTTTTCTGCAGGGGCAGCTCATCTTCAATCACCGGCTTGCTTCCCGGCTCCATCTCTTTTTTCTCATCCTCCACCATCAGTTCCTTTCTAGGTCGCCTACCTGGATTATTCTCCGGAACGACCAACTCATCCTGCTAAGATATGTTTCCTTCTCCTGCGTCATCCTTCACTGTCCCACTGGTTTCCCCTCGTTCTATCACATTAATCTCCACTAGTCGGAGTTTGAGAGAGCACTCCCACGACTTCCTCTAGTTCCCCTTATGGATGGCTTCTGCATCTGCGACATCTGCCTTCTGCTCGGGGCGCTGACTAGCCATAGCTTTCTCCGTGCAGATGTGGCGTTCTGCGCGGATAAGGAATTCTTGATACGAAGCTGCCCCGATTCATGGATAGAATAATTAAACCATGTCTCGAGGGCGAGACCGGCCATGGCCGCAATCACGATAGCATCGTCCGACACCGGTTCCATTTCCCGGACGTGCTTATTGAACCGAGCTATATAAATCTTTAAGAATTCATTATTTCCCTGTTTAATATTTACAAGGGAATCTTTCGGCGCAGCTCGTACTTTATAAGTAAGAAAATACGCTGTAAACGCGGGGGCCAGGTCGCCCCGAGAATGGATGGACCCTTGCGGAAGGGTCCTGAACCAACAATGGGCTCGGTCGTCCAACGTTAACGGGAACGCCCTGCAGAGAATGACATCGCTAGGGCTATAAAGTTCCATACACACCAAGTATTTGTGGATGTGTGTTGTGGGGTCGGTCTCGCCATTGTATAGGCCGACCTGTGGGATTTTGAGCTTCGGCGGCAATGGGGTTGACAGAATGCTTGCAGCAAAAGGCGACACAATAGAAGACCGGTGTGTTACCTGATACGACCTTTGATGTTAGGTTTCTTCCGGACCATCCTTCAACTCATTCAATTGGCGGCGGAGACGCAAAATCTCCGCCTCTCTTTCCTCCAGCGGGGTAGGCCCCTGGGTTTGATTGGCCCTCCCCGGTTCTCTTTCATCTGGTAACCGGAGCCTGGAGCTTATTGTCTGGGTGGGTGGAGAGGATTGACCCCTAGTCGTCCCGCGAACACATAGAGAGTGCGATGATGGCATGTGGGCTCCGATTGTGACTCTGCCACACGACTCTGCTCTGCGTTGTCTTCACGCGGTCGTCTTCTGTCACGACGACCACATTGTTCATGGCCAGAACTAGCCTCATGGCCTTCATTATGAGGAGGTGCAGGGGCTTGAGGATTAATATTAATATTTAATGGGGGGTTGAGTGGGTGAGTATTTACAGGATGTGGATGAGGTGCTTGTGAATTGGTGGTGGCAAGCGTTTGAGAAATAAGTTGGTTCATCTGCTGTACAAAACTAGGGTTGGCAATCAATCGGGCAAAAGGGAATAAAGTTGTGCTCCCCGCTCGGCGGGGCACGTTTTGGCCATCGTTGGTAGTTTGGCGCTTTGATTATTTAGGTGTTGTTCCTCGGTTAGGCGGGCATTTCGTGATTGCCGACTCATACTGTCTATGACGAAAAGGTTAACGTTTAACTTTACCTGGTTTCACTTGATTCGACGTAGCTTGAAATTCGGACTGGACCTATACGGAGGTTCAAGCCCTCCTTCTAGCGCTAATTTGTTGACGTGCGTTTTGGTCAACAAGCAAAAATATGTAAAGATGTGCTACATGGAAATGGAAATAAGCCTTAGTTCAGGGCTAATTCTGCCTTTCAATATATATTTTCGAGCCGAAAGTTCTGGTCAGTTTTTCTTAGAGCGTTGTGTTTACAAATGTTTTCTCTCTTGTTCTTTTCCTCATAAATGAGGCCCTATTTATACCCATCTCATTAGTGGGCTTTTAATATCCACTATTACACTTAGTACTTAAATAATTAAAGAGTGACACTTGTCATTTGCTGAGTACGCATGCAGGCCAAGTGTTTGCCACTTGTCGACTCATTTGTCGACTCATCTGGTTGACGTGTTGACAAGTGTCAGCTTACTCATGCTGCAATTAGCCTTTCTTAAATGGATGGTTATCCTTTAAATTTCCCTTCAAGATTGGGTCCAGGCAACCGAGCCCAATTCATGACGTCATCAGGTCGGTTGTTGACGTCATCAGCTCGGTCCGCACTGGCCTATGGATCTCATACCTCCATGTGTTGAGTGGCCACGTAGATTCATTTGCTACTAGCTCGGCTCGGGTGTCATCACCATATATATAAAAATAGTTTGTTTTTCTAAATATTTTCAATCTCACCATCATTCTCTCAAATATTTTTAATTTCGCCACATATGCTTACAGTTTCTGTGTCCATTTTTATTAGTGTATTACTGATAAAATCATAAAGCAAAGGAATAAGAAACATATTAGACTTGGAAATGAGTTGTTTGGCTGGATCGATGCAACCAATTTGTTTATACTTCTTTTTACCAAAAAAGTAATGTTTTCATCTTTTCTTTTCAAACAATATGCAATTGTACATTTTTAGGAAGACTGAATAATATTATATACCTCCCTTTTTTGTTTATGGATTTTTCCCTTTACTTAAAGTATATGGTTGCCGTCTCCAAGGCTATCTGTTATTCTGTTTTATCTATTCCTTTTCTTTTTGTCCTTTTCCTTTTTTTTCTTTTTGTCTTTTAATGTTTAATATTGTACCGAGGGGGAGATATAGAAAAAAAGGAGTCGTCTAAGATAACTGTTTCACAGTTTCAAGGCTACTGATTTTTTTGGGGAGAATTACAAAGAAACCCTTTAAAATTCGAGATAATTACAAGAAAGTTCAGAATTTTTTGAAAATTACGAAAAAAACATGCACATACATATGGGTATAAATTAAAATTTAAGACCTATGATAGAGAAAAATAAAAGAGTGTTTATAAATAATGTTACATGGAATTAAGCTAACTATCATGGTCCCCTCTCTCTCTCTCGGTTGTACTATATGCAGAAGGTAGAAATCTATAGTAGTATTTTATGCATGAATTAGTTTTTTTTTTTTTTTTTTTAATCAGAACTGCTGCGCTACGACTACGCCCGAGACAACAACTCCATTTCCTCATTCTTTGCCGCAAGGTAAACGCGGGATGTGCACGCACTGGCCAGATGTTCGACGGGTCCACTGCGACGTACAACCAGATCCTCCTGGTAAAGAGAACAATTATGTTCGACCCCCAATCTACTAATAACGATCTCTCCCGAATCGAACCCACACGGATGCTATTCAAGATGAGTTCCCACCAAATCTTCACTACCGCATATGCCCGGGAGCAATTTGATGGAGAAGGGATATGAACTCGACGACCTCCACCCCACAAACAATTTGATGGAGCGGGGATTTGACCCTCGACTCCATCCACAATTCTTTGTGGTGGCGCGTAAGCCACCTGGTTGTATGCATGAATTAGTTGAAGTGTTGACTACAGGCTAAATCGTTCACTCGTCTGTCTTTCTTTCGAAAAAAAAAAAACAGATGTACTTTAAAAGTTAGGTAATATCATATTCAAGTCAAGTAATGACAGATCAATTATTGTAAAATGTGATTACAATAGATGTAATAATTGCAACTACTCATGTTTTTTTAAATTTTATGCTTTGTAAAATTTCATTCAATTATTTAGTCGGTGTGCAAATCCTAGGTACATCACATTGACAATTTCATACCCAATACACGCAATTAAAGAACACAAATTAACTATTTCCTTTAAAAAAAATCCAAATAAGTTTTTAGGAATAATTTAGTCCAAAGTAATATGATTTACTATTCAAATGAGATTGTAAACTAATATTCGATGATAATATTGTGGTAAGCAAATCCAATAATTTATAATTTAATTATGTACTGTTGTACCCGATAGGGGAGGCTACTCCAGATACCCAACCTAGCTACACGACCTCCTCGACCTACTTGACGGAGATGTGGGGGAGGCTATCCAGGTACCCGACCTACACGTCCTCTCCGATCTACTTGACGGAGACATGGAGGAGGCTATTTCAAGTCCTCGACCTACATGACCTACTCAACCTATTTGACGGAGATGCGGCTGCGGCTATTCAGAGTCCCCGACCTACTTAACAGATACGTGGAGGGGAGGGCTACTCCAAGTACCCGACCTTCCCGACCTACCTAAAGGAGACATAGATGAGGCTATTCCAGGTAGGGCTGACAATGAGTGACACAACACGATAACACGATACAAACACGATTACAGAGACAAAAAATATGATAAAGCATGACACGATACACAACACGATACACAACACGAACACGTACGAAATTAAAAATTAAGTTAAGATTACAATTATTGTTATATTTAAAATAAAATAGATAATACGAAAACGCGATAGTATGACACGAACACGAAATGATAATATGATTTGTCACCTCTAATTCCAGGTCTTCGACTTACCTAGTGGAGACGTAGGGGAGGCTGTTCTAGGTCATCGACTTACTTGATAGACGTGGGGAGGCTATTTTATGTCCCTGATTTACTTGACAGAGACGTGGGGGAGGATATATACTCCAGGTCCCTGATCTAAACGACCTACCCGGCCTGACAGACTTTTTATTAGGTAGTCGAGACAGCCCCAAACTTCAGTCATGACTGATAGGATAGCTCATTAGAAGATAAACTTAAGGCTCAATAAAGTGTTAGACTATATATGTGACTTGCCGCATCAAGTCAAAGTCATTTCACTACGTGACACTCTGCTTTCTAAATTCAAGGATATCAGCCGACCTACTCTACAGACAAATGATTACACCTAGGGTTTACTTGTACCTCTACACTTAGGATAAAATAGATTCTCCGACTATAAATATCCTCATTCAATATTTAAAGAGAGGGATTTTTCCAATTACAATCATCTTGTATTCAAGAGTATTTGTGACGAGCTAAATACAAAAGGAACATTAAGTCTGACCTGCCCCAAGTCGGCAAATATGTGTTTCGTACTACTTTGATCCTCTTTATATCAGTCTCTACAGTTGTTAATCTATAAGACCTAATATATTGTTTGGCACATGGAGTCCCCAGATTCCGATGTCAACATGTATTTGTTAAATGGGCTTGAGTATAATTCACCCCCAAAAGCTAGCTCAATGGGGAGGGTGTCCAACCCACATTTATACATAATAACAACTCAACAAATTGACGATGTGGAACACAAATACAAACTCTAACATCCGTCATCACGTCGAGCGGGCCAATCCAAATGGGGCGGTGTTCAATTCCCAGCAGCGCCTCCAAACCAAATTTGAGTGCCTGTTAAATGGATTTGAGTAAAACTCATACCCAAAAGTTGGCTTAAGGGGAGAGAATATCCAACTACATTTATAACTAATAACAACCCAACAAGTTTGTGATGTGTGACACAACTCTACATTATCAAGTGGACAAATGAGATTTTTATAGCTCGAAGAGTCCTACTTTCATGTCATAAAGTACATACATTAATAAGATTTGTTTTATTTGTATTTTTATGGATATGACAGTTCAATTCATTGAGCCTTTATGAGTATCATAAAATTTATCATTCTTTTTGTATTCATTATTTCAGAAACATAATCTTTTTTGTCCCCTACAAAATGCACAAAAAAAAATAAATAGTTACAGGGAAAAAATAATTCTTGATGTGTTCCAAATCTAATCTATTTTCCTAGTCATTCCTCAAAAAAAAAAATCTATTTTCCTAGTCTTTCTCTATTAACCCCAAGTGGGGATAGATAGCTTGAGACAATAGAAAAGTTACTGACAATTGACATGAAATTGGATTTTAGCCAACCAACCAAAATTAAAAATTATAAATGCGGAAATTGCCAACTGTGCAAACCAAGCGATTTATAGAAAAAGGCCATAAAATGGCGCAATTGCCAATTGGTATAGGTGGGGACATAACAAATATGGAAGTGGATAATTTTTTCCAATCTGTCTTGGTAATAATTGGGACCCACATAATCCGTGCCCTGTGGGGCCCACGGATTTGCATGTGAAAGCGTTGCAAGGATATCTGAACCGTAGGGGCGCCGTTGCTCCACTGTTGACTGTCGATTCGGGGCCTATTAATTCTCACTGGCAATAGCCGGTTGCTTTCCAAATTAATAAATAAAACTCAAAATGGAAAGATTTGAATGGATTTTCATATGCACCTTACATCCACTATTTAATGTTAACTAAAATAATTAAATTTGGTATTATATTCATTTAATATGCATACTATATTTAAACAATATTTTTACTTCTCAAATATAATTTTGCATTGCGGCGTAATTTGAACTTTCTGAGCCAAATATTTAGTATGATTTTTTTATATAAATATTTATAATATTTTAAATCTTGTCTAAAAACTATTCAAGAGATTATTGAATTATTACATAATTACAAGATTATAAAAAATAACTTCTTGAATTATGTAATAATTAGGGGTGTAAACGATCCGAGCCGAGCCGAGCTTTAACTTGTTTGACATATGTTCGTTTAATTTTATACATGTTCAAGCTTGGCTTGAGCTTGATTCGATTTTAAAAAAACTTGTTCGTGTTCGGCTTGATAAAAAAATTTAATGCTTGAATGTGTTTGTGAACATGTTCGTGAACGTGTTCGTTTTGAGTTCGTGTTCAATATATTCGTGAACAATTAATAACTTTGTTCGCGAACAACAAATAAACAAAAAAATTAACTTTTTTGGTGAACGATAAACAAACAAATATTTTTCAAACTTATCGATGAAAATACATATAAATTATTGTGAAAAAATAAACACACATAAACTAAGTAACTAACCAAACAATTGGCAAGTCTCCCAAACTATATTTTAGAAATAATGAAAAAATATGAGCCAGAGCTGATTTAATGAGAATTATCACTATTACGTATTAGGATATGGTTTAGGGAGTATTATGTATCTTAAGGGCTTTAAGTCTTTTTAATTTTATTAAAATAAAATATTTTTAATTCTTTATTTAAAATAATCAAGCTATTAGTCGAGCCCTTAACAAGTTTGTTCACGAACAAGTCTAAAAATATATTATACGAGCTTGTTCTTGAACATTTATAAACGAACACTAAACAAACTTGTTCACGAGCTTTTAGTAAACGAGTATAGAATTGTTCAAGCTCTGTTCGTTTATTACACGAGCCTCAAAATGTGTTCATTTATGCTCACTTAACTAAATAAACGAACATAAACGAAAGCTATCCGAGCATATTCACGAGCTGTTTGACGAACGCTCTGTTCACTTACAGCCCTAGTAATAATTATATAGTAGTATGCAAAAGTTATGAAATCAACTTTTTTTACATAATTTTAATTAGCTTGTGCTATGAGAAGATTGATTCGGGTTCGATCACATATGAGTGTATGCCTCTCTTCCCCTATTTTTCCACTGTATCGAAAAAAACCCATTAGCGCTTCATGATTTTATCTTATGTCTATTGATGCTGTTTTTTCGAGCAGATTACCCAAGTCAATTGAGTTGACCAAAAATCCTCTTCCCGAGAGGGAAGTCTTTAAGCTAGTTCTCTTCCCGAGGGGGGGAAGTTTTCTCGTCTTCTGCTCATTGAACTACTAACTCCTTCGATTGGGAATTTGCCTGCACACACACAAACGGTAGAGAGCCCCGAGGGTTGTCCCAGGAAGGCCCCTCCGACGCTCAAGTCAGCACGGTGAACGAGAGAGAAATTAAGACAGTAAATGAATACTGAACGCGTAGGAGAATAATTAATTATGAGTTAATTACTTACAAATAACTAGTTTTTGACTCGTGCGATGCACGAATGTGATGTGTTGAATTATATGAAATTAATGAATATATGTTATATATAATGTACATATAATATAAAACAATATAATATATATCATTTATATCATTACAAATAAAAATTATAAATTTTGAAACATTTTTTTGTAAACAACATTATTTGTCTGTTTGTCATTCGATGTATCATCGCCACAAACTAATATTTTCATTCCACGGAGTTTGATTACTCGCGAAACAACAACATATAATTGGTCGTGACTGAAAATCGGATTCTTTAGGTAAAGACTGACATGAGAGAGAGTGATTGTCCTTAGCTTTTTTTTATTGTCATGGCATATGAAACGATCAGAGGAAAGAGGAAACTGTTTTCGCTGGAACTTGAAGGAAATTTTGAGATGAGATTGGATTAGTGTCATTCACGAAATCAAAACTTTATGACCGACATTCGCTCCCGTGAAAATTTTGATTCAAGTACATATGTGTAACATCCCAATTTCGTAAACATAAAAAAAATAAGGGATTTGCGATTTATTAAAGTGCTGAAAATAAAATAAGCCCAAGCTTGAAAACACATTTCTTAAAGAGAAATAAATAATACTTGTCATAAATGCGAAAATACTCATGAAAACGTGTCCCAAAAAAATTAAATTCGTAAAAGCTACTTAGTTTTTAATAAAAATGAAACAAATTAAAGGGGCCCTTTAATTTCTTGATTCGACTTCCACCGTCCCCTTTGCCACGCTCCGGCTCCTTCATTCATCTGTGGGAAAACATGGGGTGAGCATACAACAGCCCAGTGGGGACACAATGTCCAAGTTAAATACACAATATAATCACTCATGCACACACACCTAGGCTTTTCATGCTTGTACAATTATGTACCTTGCTTTTCATGCTTGTACAATTAAGTACCATGCTTTTTATGCTTGTACAATTAAGTACCTTGCTTTTCATGCTTGTACAATTAAGTACCTTGCTTTTCATGCTTGTACAATTAAGTACCTTGCTTTTCATGTTTAACGTGCCCGTACACAAATAATCATACAATGCATTTAAAGTAGACATAAGCAGTAAAATCCCCACCTTAAAAGTAGAAACTTCATGAAATGAATGCAAAGTGAATGCATAGTGTTAGTTCCTCGTCTCCTTCTGCATCTCTCTTTCGTTTCCGACAATGGTAACCGGCGGTGGCGATCAGCGGTCATGGCAGTAGCCAGCTTCTCTCGCTTCATTTATTTCTCTTTCCCCTTCCTTGGTTTTTATCTTGGGTTTTGGTTATGGGGCTTAGGGTTTGAGAAGCTGGTGACCATGGTGGAGGTGCTGGCGGCGGCGGCGGTGGAGCACGTCGGTGATAGGGTGGGCGATTTTAGGAGGGAAGGGAGAAAGAGAATTTATCTTCTTGCTTGGTGTAGAAAATTGTGAATAAAAACCCTAGGGGAGGCTTTCAATTTATAGGCCAATGATTCAAATAATTTAAGGTAAGAATATTTGCTGAAATTTGATTGCCAGAAATACTTGATTTATATGCCTTAAATGCATATTTGATTTCTTTCTCTTTTGAACACAATTTTCCCTTTTGTAAAAATTGACTTTCCTTTATTAAGGAAATAAAATCAGAGATTAAATCCCCAAATTAGGAAATTTAGGGTTTCGAATATTCTAAATCATCCCCAAATTCAATTCTAGTCAAATCCTAATTTTATCCCCAATTAAAAAGAACCGGGTATTACAATATGTGTCAAGCCTCATAATTAGATTAAGTCACACATTTATATACATTAAATTAATACAGATCCAAATTTGTAATATTTCTATTTTATAATTGAAAATAAATAAACAGATTTTTGGTTTTACAATATGGAATTATTATTATTTTCAGTACTTATTTGTCCATATCTACATATAAATTAAAGGATAACTAATTTAAAATCATATTTATTTACAAAAATAATTTTATATTAAGTTTAATATCCTGATCATAATTATTGTGTAATTAATGAAATCAATAATCAAATATCTATTAAAATAGATTAATATTTGTAATAGTTCGATTTTATTATTGAAAATAAATAATACATATTTTTTTAGATTTACAATATTGCACAATTTGTTTTATATTAAATACTTATTTACCACTACAAGAAAAAACCAGTTTACCTACAGAAAACTTTGTAGGTAAATGTTAAGAAAATTGTAAAATGTAGGTAAAATCATTGTAGGTAAAACCATTGTAGGTAAAATATTTACCTACAGAATCTAAAAATGTTGGTAAATACCTACGAAAAATCATCGGTTAATTGAAAAACTTCGATGTCTGTCGGTAATTTGTTGGTATAATTTGAGGAAAAATGATATTTTTTATTTTGTAGGTATTCTGTAGGTAATTGTAAAATTTAGTGACAACGTCATTTCTGTCGGTAAATTCTGTCGGTAAACTGAAATTTTCTTGTAGTGTACGTATATATAATTATATTTTATTTATGAATATATATATTAAGTTTAATAACATAATTATTGTGTAATTGACAAATGTAAGATATGCCATCTTTGCAAATTGTTAAAATTTATACCTTTAAATTATTAGTATTGATACGATATACCATATATTTGCTTATCTTGATAGACAATATGTAAGATTTCAGTGTATATTTTAATATTTTACCATGTAAATAGATATACCATAATATTAATGAATCAAGCAAGCATATCAATTCCATGTTTGAGAATAAATAAACCATGTTTCCATCGTTTGACTTTCTAAGGTATATCTATATTTGTTTTTTAAAAAAAAGATATATCTATATTTATTGTATCTTCAAAAAATCTATACTACTACCTGGTCTTAAAAACATTTTCGTAAAAAAATCACATTATTTAGATTAATTAATTCATTTGGAAAATTCTATTTACTTGTGTCGATGCAATGATTTACAATTAATTGTTTATGTAAAACCATTATTACATACTAACAATGTTATATTATGCAAAAAAACGTTCAATTCATATTGTAAATAGAAATAATATGTTTTAATTTCATATGAATCCAAATTTCATTATGGGAATGGGACTGTGTGATGGCGGTATGTGTGGTTTACAACAGTTCTTCATATTGTTTGTGTTTTCTATAAATTATTTTTATAGCCATGTAGTTTATTATTTATTGGATAATTCGTTAAATGTGATTGTTATTTACATTCCCCAAAGAAGGCCCTAGCTAAAAAAGACACTTGACCCTACACCATAAGTTTAGTGGAATCCTGCTGGTGATAAAGGTGTTCAATTCTACTTTTATGTAGACATATTTGAGTAACCAATCTCCTAAAACATCCCAACTTATCACATAAATGAACAACAAAATTATTTCTTTGTATCATCTAAAATTCATTTCTCTGTATCATTTTCAACCTTGATGTCCTTCTTAAGCTTCCATCTTTTGTTTGAAGACTCTTCAAATAGCGGCCTCTTTAGAGTAGAGCTTTTTGTGCCTTAACTTTTCTTCAATGTCTTGTTTGGTGTACTAACTTCATCCTTAGAAGAAGAAGACTGTAATATATAAAATCGAATAAAATGTATTTGCAGCAATAATGTGTTTGCAACAATAATGTAGTAAAATCTTAATATGGTGTGAACTCGTATTTATAGATGCCTTGATGAAGTTATTCAAGGAAAATAAAATTTTTTATCTTTTGGCAAAAGAATTTAATATTATCGATATTATTTTCCTTATTGGCAAATTCAAATTATTCTGTCAATTCCATCAATTAATATGCATTGACAGATATTATTTTGGAAAGTTTTATACATATAAGTTATGCAAATACCGAAAATCTGGGCAGACTGATTGTGTATTGGTTCTTCTGTATCGAATTATTTTTTCAGTATTATGCACTGCGTATTATTATTTTGGAAAGTTTTGTATAAGTTATGCAATACCAAAACTCTCAGCCGGATTTTTGTCTAATGTTTCCTAATATTTCGAATTATTATATCACTTATTATATTGGAACGTTTTGTACAATTTAATAACACAAAATTCGGCAGAATATTAGTGTATGTCTTTAGTTGTAGAATATTTAGATGCATATGGTATCAATCAAATAAATAATTAATTTCCAAAAACAAAATTTATGTTTTCCATAATAAATATATTTATCAAACATCTGTATTTATTAACAACAAAATGTCCGAAAATAATGCAATTGTAAATCTCTTAAAATTATAAATCGGAACTATACCATAAAAAGTTAAAATTTTAAGTTAATCGGATAAATATTATCAACTATACCATAAAAATGTTTTTGCTATTATAAGAAGGGTGTTTTAGGAGGAGAAAAAAATGCATTCTCTTTTTACATATATATATATGTATGTATAGATAGATAGATAATAAAGAAATGGGTTAAACCAAGACAACAACTAAGATATATTATACCATATTAAAAAATAAGATTTTTAACAAATATATCTTATATATATTTTTTTATTTTTTATGCTTATTTTTTATTTTATATATGCTATATAGATGTCAAATTGATGATCGAGAAAAGACGATTAATTTGAGATATTATACATCAAATATGGATCAAAAACAAAAAAAGTTATTAAATATTACAAAAGAAAAATAAAAGGACAAATATAATAATTAATGCAGTACACAGACATATTTGATAAGTTTATTTTTATATAATAATTTGTTATTATATATACATATAGTTTTTCCAAAATTAATCTACTAATTACCAAAATTAGTGTTACATGTTATAATTGTATTTAACCAATTTTAGAAAGCTGTTTTAGGCGGGACAAAGTTTTAGTTACTATTTAACGAGGACTCGCTTATTATTTATAGATAAGAGAGACCTTTTTATATCTAGGAAATGAGTCTTGTGGCCCGTGTAGGAGAATTTGGCCTATGGACCAGTCCACGTAGGAGAAAACGATCGTTTGGGCCAAACTCGGACTCCTTTGGACCGGTTTAATTATCAAGATCCCATTGGGCAATTAATATTAAATAATAAAATATAAAATAAATTATATTTAATTGAATTATGAAATACCATTTTGTCCATAACATCTATAAATATTTAAATTTAATCGTTTTATAGTTTTTTATATTCTTTATCTTTATCATTTAATAAATATTCACATTGCACTCATACATTCTTTGAATTTTCCTGATCATATTTAGTTAACTAAATACATATGACAAATAAGAACCTTTCAAAGATCCCTTTTTTTCTGATATTTTCGTAATGCCTACTTTTTTCCATTTTCAATTGAATAGATAAAATGGAAACAAATAATATTTAATTTTACATTAATTGACTTTCCATTAAACCACAAAATACTGCACCTCTTAGATTGAAAATATCAAGGATTCAATTAAGCATTAAATTTATTAAGAAAAAAATCTTATTCATGGCATCCCAAGGCACATAAATCTATTCCTATATATAGAGAATCAATGAGTTCATAAATATCATCACATTATGGTTCAACATGGTAAAAAATCTCCGTATATTTTAAGGGTAAATCTCCGTATATATATTAATTTATATTCAATTTTAAATAAAAAACCAACCTCACTAATCAAAGGATTTTCTTTATTTAAACACAAAATCCACACACAATATTTAACACCTAAAAATATAGAAATAAAATTCAAAATAAATCTAACATAGAAATTCGGAAATCCTCTTTAAACATATACAATCCTCATTACACATATCAATTGTTTCCTAATTACACAAATTCTAACGGGCTTACCAGGTAACCGGTAAAGAACAAATCACGCCACACAATTCTAGAACAAAAGTGAGAGAATATATGAATGGAGGCATCATTTAGGGCGAAACGGAAATACAGAAAATCCAGCACAGCACTGACCACTGTGAGAGCCGCTTTGTTTTACTAAACCCATCTTCTTCTTCTCCATTTTTCTTGTTTTCATTGTTATTATTAGCAGAGGAATTTGAGACACGCTTTTTGCGCTCTCTATCTCTCTCTGTGTGCATTTGCGTGGAGTTGTGTGTTTTCGTGTGTAGAAAAACAGAGAGAGACCCTTGTGAAAGTTGAGTGTCTTGAAGAATTACACTAAATCATTTTCATTAATATTCATTTATTTGTTGCTACGAGTTTTTTGTTTTTGCTCACATATTAATCGTTAATGGGGGCGTCTGGTTTGCTGTACTGGATTTCCGTTGGTTTGCTACTGGGGAGTGTTTGGGTGCGGACCCATTTGCCAATTTTGAATTGGATATCTCTTACATTACTGCTTCTCCACTTGGTGTTCCACAACAGGTGAAATGAATTCCGAATTGTCCCTTTTTTAATTTTTGCTTCTACATATTCTACGTGTTGAATTTGAAAGTTGGCCCGATTTTTTTTTTCTTTTTCCCCAAAATTTTCGTCTGTTTTGCTTGTTCTGATTGTTGGGTGTGTTGGGAATGAATCAGAAAGTGTGGTTTTGGTGGGTGAGGTTAGGAATTTTCAGTTTTTGGATTTCTGTAATTTTCTTCTGTTTTTGGTTTATGCGGAGTTGGTCTTGATTTTCTGTATTGAATTTTGGTGGGAAAACTAGCAGCATTAGAGATTGGCTTTATTTCATATTCAATTACCCATATAATTTTTGCCTCTATATTTGTCTTTTGCTAAGTAGCGTAATTTAGAGAATGAGAATATGGCTAGATATTTCAAAAGTTGGCAAGAACCACATTTAATTGAAAAGAATTTGCTTTAATTCTACCTACATTTGTTTACTAAATAGAGGTAGTATCATATGTTGTATTTTTCGTTACTTTTGAAGATTTTCCGTTGATACTTGTAATTTGTCAATAAAGTATGGGTACTTGCAAGATTTATTGTTATGTTGTCATTTCAATTGCCATAAGCTCTGTACAAAATCCCAAAATTTGTTTTCCCCGTAAAAGAAAAACGAATTCTTGATAAAATTGGTCATATGAGTATTTGTTTATTGTTAGTATTATCTCTTATTGTGATTTGTATTTGCAGCTAGATATAATTTTGTACCATTCTCTCCCTTTTGCAGGTAATAGCTGTCAATGGGAAGTTTCCAGGCCCTGTTATCAATGTCACGACTAATTACAACGTCGTGGTAAATGTCAGGAACAAATTAGATGAAAATCTCCTAATGACATGGTATACTTCAACAAATTAGATAAGTTAACACAATTAACTTGGATTTTTGCTGTTCTTTTAATTAGTTTAGGACCATATTGTGTGATTTTTTGTTATAGGTCTGGAATTCAAATGCGTCGATCTTCATGGCAAGATGGGGTTTTGGGCACGAATTGTCCCATCCCTCCAAAGTGGAATTGGACTTACCAGTTTCAGGTCAAGGATCAGATCGGTAGCTTTTTTTACTATCCGTCACTGAACATGCAGAGAGCATCTGGTGGATTTGGTCCTTTTATTGTCACGAATCGCAATATTATTCCTCTTCCTTTTAATACTCCTGACGGGGATATAGTCATCATGATTGGTGATTGGTATACTCGCAACCATACGGTAGGTACTCATATGGTTTTTTTAGTTTATTATCTGTGAATGATGATTATGCACTTGATTGAAGAGTACAACATTATCTGATTTTTGTTTTTGCCTGAAAAAATTAGGCTCTTCGAACAGCACTCGATGGTGGAAGGGGGTTGGGAATGCCAGATGGAGTTCTTATTAATGGAAAGGGACCTTACAGATACAACACGACTCTTGTTCCTGATGGCATCGAGCATGAGACTATAAATGTTGATCCTGGTAAAATTCCTAGATAAATAAGTATTTGGATATTGTTGCCCGGTCAATCAATTGTATCGTTGGAATTAATGTATTAGCAAGTTGATTGTTTTATTATCTTTATTCTTTTTTAACTGCATCTTTTATTACCGAATGAAAGCAATCTTACATTAATGTTATATTTTAATTTTGGGCTGAAAATATCCTTGACGTTCAGTCTAGTTATAAAAAAGACAACCTATCCCTCAATATTACAACCCCCTTGATACTTGTTTCTATTTACAAATTACACCCTCAAGAGGGTTGTATTTGTTAAGTAAGTACAACCTCAAGGGGGTACTTGTAATTTTAAAAGATAATTGGGTTCTTTTCTAATTAGGCAAGCCTCAGGGTGACCTTTTAATTTTTTTGCCACATTCCAAATCAGTGTTGCTATTTTTTTTTTTGTCATGGTCAACAACTCTGAGTCTCAAATTCTTCTATGTTTAATATTCTTGTTCGGGAAAAATTGCAGGCAAGACTTACCGCATTCGGGTGCATAATGTTGGAGTCTCCACTTGTTTGAATTTTCGGATTCAAAGCCATAATTTGCTTCTAGCAGAGACAGAGGGTTATTACACATCCCAGCAGAACTATACCAGCTTGGATATCCATGTCGGGCAATCTTACTCTTTTCTGGTTACTATGGATCAGAATGCAAGCAGTGATTATTACATTGTGGCAAGTGCTAGGTTTGTGAATGAATCACTCTGGCAAAGGGTCACTGGCGTTGCGGTTTTGCATTATTCTAACTCAAAAGGAAATGCTGCCGGTCCACTCCCAGACCCTCCAAACGATGTTTATGACCCATCGTATTCTCTTAACCAAGCTATGTCCATCAGGTGCGTATTATCTGTTCTTCAGTCACATAAATTTTTGGGATAATTACAAAAATTACCCCTGATGGTTGGGTTAATTACAAAAAAAACACAGAAGTTTTTAAAAATAACAAAAAAAAAAAAAAAAAAAACCATTGAGTTTTGATTCTGTATCACTTTACCCCCTTCATAAGCAAAAGCATATCAAACACCCCCTTACATTTGAAAAAATATTGCAATTACCCCCTTACATTTAGCACAAAATCTAACCTCGATGTTTTTTTAATTTGTTTTGTAATTTTCAAACATCTCTGATTTTTTTGTAATTAACCCAAACCTCAGGGGTAGTTTTTGTAATTATCCCTAATTTTTTCTTTTATCTCTTCACTTAATTGAGTTAATTCATTATGATTAGCTGAAAGACGATGATTTATATGAATGTAATTCATTGGTTGTACGTAATATTTTGAGAAACATCTTCCAACTTTTATCTGGTAAATATCAACTCTGTTTTCAGGAGTTGGGTGTCTCCTAACATTCTTATACATAATTACATGGAAATGCATAATTAGTAGTACAGTTATAGCTCAACTGCATGTATACTTAAGCTAACAAGAAAACGGATGACTTAGGAAAATTGTAAAATCTTTTGCCTTTTATTTTCAAGCCATTACAATTTTTGACAAACAATAGAAGAAAAAGTAAATCGACTTACACAAAGCTTAAATAATTGAAAATTTTATTCTGATCGTGCTTCTTTTCGCTACGACTTTCAGTAGCAAATACTGCTTTCTCATTATATAATATTGTTAATAATTTTTTTTTCTTGTAATGTCTTTTCACATTCATATTTGGTCAGGCAAAATGTTAGTGCAAGTGGAGCTCGTCCTAACCCACAGGGCTCATTTCATTACGGTTCAATCAATGTCACTGATACGTATATGCTCAAGAGTCTTCCACCAGTGATGATTGGCGGGAAATTACGAGCTACATATAACGGGATATCATTCGTCAATCCTGATACTCCCATACGGCTTGCAGACGTGTACAAAGTGAAGGGTGATTACAAGCTTGATTTTCCCAATATGCCCCTGAACAGGACGCCCACCGTGGACAGATCTATCATCAATGCTACGTACAAGGGATTTATAGAAATAATATTGCAGAATAATGACACCGTTGTGCAGACGTTTCATCTTGATGGTTATTCGTTCTTTGTAGTCGGGTATGGTCTAAATATGAAGTTTCATGTGTACTAATGATAAATTGTCGTCTTTAGGTCTAATTATCGGTTTGGTGATGATTTGCAGGATGGGATATGGTGAATGGACTGAGAACAATAGAGGCTCATACAACAGGTGGGATGCAATATCTCGATCGACTGTTCAGGTATGAAGTATATGGTCTCTGTTGTTCTAAGGGATAATTACAAATACTACCCTCGAGGATTAGTCTGATTACAAAAAGAACCCGATATGTTTCCATTTTACTAATTGCATCTATTGAAGGGGGGAACTTGTAAAATAAACACAAAATTCCATGTAGTATTGTAATACTGTAAGAGTGTATTTTGTAAATTCAACAACCCCTGAGGTTTGGGATAGTTACAAAAAAACCCATAGAAGTTTCAAAATTACAAATTAAAACTTGAGGTTTGATTCCATCTTGTATTATCCCCCTTCATGAGAAAAAAAATCAAAATCCCCCTACATTTATAGAAACATTACAATTGTATCCTTAAAATTAAGGCAGAATCAAACCTTAGGAATAGTTTTTTTCTCTGTGATTTTTTGCAACTACCCCAAACCTCAGGGGTAGTTTTTGTAATTATCACTTTGATTATATTCTCGCGCACTAGATTAGAAATTCGTTAGACGTTCTATTAACATTATTTCCCTTCTAACTTTCACTACATTTATTTTCTTCTATGCAACAGGTTTTTGCTGGAGGATGGACAGCGGTCTATGTATCTCTCGACAATGTTGGTGTTTGGAATCTTAGGACAGAGAACCTCGACAGGTGGTATCTTGGCCAAGAAACGTACATGAGAATTATCAATCCTGAGGATACTGCTAACAAAACAGAATTGCCTCCGCCCGACAATGTTCTCTATTGTGGCGCCCTAAGCCGCATGCAAAAGTATAGAATTTCATTACAAGCCCATGCACGATTCACAAATGCATATAATCGCGTTAGCTTGTTGATTTAGCTTGTTGATATTAACATAATTCTCGTGTTTTTTCGCAGGCCTCAGAAAACCTCATCAGCGTCGACTCTGCATGTACACTCACAAATCTATGTTCTTCTGCTACTGGTATTAGTATATCTACTGTGATTTTCGTTATAAGCTAAAGCGTTCTTTATGGTTGGTTAAATATTTACAATTATTGGAAATGGATGGGTGTAAATGTTGCTGCTGGAGGGCCTTATAGAATTAGTTTCTTTGAAATTCAGTATTCTAATTTTTTTTTCTAGATTTTAAAAATGTTCAAATTTTATATACATTGTTTGTGTAAGTTTTACAAGCATTGAAATTGTCTAAGTTTTAAGAGCTTGTCTTTTGGTGTTGTGAGTCTAGGTGATTGGGATTTAGTGAATGTAGCATTTTTTATGTACCCAAAAATGGTACTTTTTAATCTTATCTTCCTACAAAATCTTTTGTTGTGAGTTTTGCCATATTCGCCCAATTCTTTTTGTTGGACTGATTTTTTTTTTTTGTTCTGTTCGATTAATAAACTTGTCTTGAATACAAAAAGGAAAAAGAATGAAAAAAAAGACGAGGCATTTTTAGATGGATTAGATTATTGAAGAAATCGTGAGTTCTCTAAAATGCTTTATTGAATAAAGTGAAGTGATTTGGAAAAACCAATGAATATAGGGGATCACCCATTTAAAAAGATATAGGTTATTGTGGATAAAGTGCTAAAGGCTATCACAATCTGCAAGTTTACGATCTCATGTGTAATATACTGTATGTGATTTTATATGTAGTTTTGAAAAATAATTATGTGAATGAAGTAGCTTATTTAAATTGAACCTATTTTAAATTCGAGTATCAATTTCTCCTTAACTTTCTTTTTTATTTTTTTTAGTTAGTTCTTCTCTAATTTTCTTTCGTTTGATTTTTTGAGAACAAAAAAAAATTAAAATTTGACGCTTTTTAAATAAAATAAAATAAAATAAATATAAAGCTGAAATTGCATTTCCAAACCTTAATTGTTTTTTATTTCATATAGTAGTAGATGCACGTCATGTTGTATTTTGAATATATTTAGAAATATTCATATATATATATATATATTCACACAATTGGTGTGTGTATTATTATTTAAATATAAAATCTAACATAAATTGTACAATATAACATGAAGTGTTGAAGTTGTCACGTAATTAGTTCAAAGACCACATGAGATACAGATTAGTCGATGCTACCCACTTGGGTAGCTACCCAAGTGGGTTCTATACCATTAGATTAACACACACCTATGTGGATGTGTGTGTATGTATTGATCTAACAATATAGAATCCACTTGGGTAGCTACCCAAGTGAGTAGCATCTACTTACCCGATATTAACCAAGTTCGACATAGTCTTATATGAAATCGTTTTATGAAATTGATCCTACATAACACAAATAATGAGTTTTTTTTCTAAGAGTTTGGGTCGAGTTAAAATTGTATCTATATATAGGATCATGCTAGTTTTTGCATTTATATTTATAAAATCATTATGTTTTGCACTCTAGGTTGACTCTTAAGGATAAAGCACAAGTGCCAAAGGGAGCAACACTAATGAGTGAGTAAAGAATGTGTTGTCTCCCTTTTGGCAGACTAACTGTCCTAGAGGACGAAAATAGAGTGTCTATATGCTCTTATCTTTATCCTAAAATGGTAATTATATTTCTTCATTTGAAGAAGTTGATAAGAATTCTAAATGAAAATTAAATAAATAATTTTTTTGAAGTATTGTAAATGTTGATTTTCAAATTGTATTGCTTTTTCAAATCAATAAAATACTTTAAATTCATTATTATAATCATATATAACGAGTGTGCGTGCACATGTGCATACATTTTTGCCTAGCTAGAGGGGCCAATCTAGATCTTGACTCTCTTTCTTTTATTTTTTTTTAGTCAGCAATTTTGGAATAAAAAATAGTAGCATTTATATGATTTTATTTGGATTTTTTTATCCGGGGTTTAAATGGGGATTTGACATGTTTCCTTTTCTGTTTATTAATTTTGTCATTGGAAAGTAAAAATAAGGACCACTCATTTTTCACAAAATATTATACAGCTATTTTAATATTTTTTTAAGTTGATGATTGTATTTGTCTGCATAAGTCCATTAACAAACGAAACATCATCAGCATATAAACTAGCCAACTATTTTCATTCGTAAACATGATTAAGCCTCATATACCACCTGGGACTCATCAAGAACATAATTAGAGGACTAATTATTCGGGAGAAGCCTGCCAGGGCAATATTAGGACAATGTTTTATAAAGGGATAGTTACAAAAAAAAAAAAAAAAAAAAAGAAAAATTCCCTGGGGTTTGGGTATTTACAAAAAAAAAAAAAACCCATAAAAGTTTTGAAATTACATAAACCCAGGTTTGATTCAATGATTCCGTTTTACATATGGTGACAGAAATCGCTAGGCTCCTAGTCGGGCGTCAGCCTAGGAGCTAATGCCAAAATAATTTTTTGTACCGATTTTGGCAAAACTGGTTCAACTAGGGGTGCCCAGTGCCTAGTCGGCTGACTAGGCCAATTTTTACATCACTACATCGAAACTATTTCAAACACCACCTCACACTTATGGAAAATGTTACAATTTATCCCATAAGTGACAGAAACAAGTATCATTTTTTTTTTAATTTTGAAATTTCTCTAATTTTTTTGTGTAAATACCCAAACCTAAGGTTTTTGGGGTAATTATCTTTATAAATGAAGAGTGCTCCTAAAACATCATACCAATTCACATGGAAGTTTTTGCAGGCTGCTAATGATGTTAACTTCATCAGCAAACAAATATTATATTCTGCTACTATAATTTGTCCTATGGAACCCCAACATGTCTGACCATATATGATCATGGTCATCAGCGCATGCAATATACAACTATATATTTGTATGTCCTTTTGACCTCAAACGTAGTTGACTAAGAAAGCTAATTACCTTTTTTTCCTAGGATGCCATATGCTGCCATGTTCATAACTCTCCCAAAATTAAATTCCACTATATCTCCATATAAGTAGGACTATATGTTTCAAAGTACATTTGACACAAATCAATATTCAAGATATTCACTCTAAAATCCGAAAAAAAAAAAGATGAAATAACATATTGGTTTTTCTTGGCTCTGCTGCATTTGCTTGGTTGCCCCTTCAAGTTCATGATTTCGGGTTTCGGAGGAAGACTTCAAATGCTGGTAATAGTTCTTTGGGGAAGAAACAAACTATGACGTTTTTGGCACTATGAGAGCTGAATGCGTTTATTTGTTTTGTTACACTTTGCTATATAAACTACGTACACGCGTTTTAATTGTACTTTGTCATCTGGAGCACCACATTTCTTGAATTTCTCGTTGGGATTCTGTCAAATGCATGGCACACCTCTTGTTGTTTTTTTGTCAGTCCTAGGTTGTTTGATGTTTTCAATTCCAACTTTTGAGCTTAATGCTAAATTGTTACAATAGTAGTTTGCCCACATAAAACATCTTTAAATTGGTCAAAAACTGCACAAACATATGCATGTAATAGAATCACGGCAAAAAAGTTCCACAATATATCGAAGTGCTCCAGATAACAAAGTGCAAAACTCGTATAGTTGATATGAAGAAGTGTAACAAAAAGAAGTTTAGCTCCCTAAGTGCGAAAATCACCTGGCAAAATGTTTTTAACCCTAGTGTTTTTCAGGTTTGTTGACGACAATAGAGGTGTATTATATTGTGCATCTTTCATGCAAGAAAATATATATATTTTTTTAGAAGTTAGTATTTTTGCAACTTATGCTCTTCAAAAAAATTCACCTTTATCCCTTCTGAAATTCATTTTGCCTTTTTTAAAAAGGATATTTTGATGAGTTTTATCTTTCCCTTTTGTGTTGGTAACATGAAATTTTAATTTCAAAAGGTGAAAATCCTCATTGGTAGATGGTTCAGTTTTATTTTGTCGTATAGGAAGTCTAATTCAGTAATATATTTGGACCATTTTTATCATTTTCAAAACTGCGTAGCTTTTACTACTAAGTTAACTTATGTGTAAAGGAGAAGAAAACCTTTTGCATAACTGCCAACTATCAAAACTATGGCGCTGCCCTTCTAAGGGACGTTATTTTTTAGCGTTGGACCCCAAATCAAAAGCGAAATTCCTTTTGTTGAGATCACTTATATGATTTTATTGCAACTAAATTGCATGATTACAAAATCACCATAAAATGGCTTTTAATAAAGGCAATTAATGGTGAAGAAAAAGAAGAAATAAATGAACAAGCTTCGGTAATTCTCTTATTAATTGGGCTAGAGTTTGATCATCGGTATAAATATGTATTTCAACGACTTGCTCAAAAGATATACCATCACATTTGGGGAGGGTTTGCAAAAACTTATGGGCTTGTATGGATGTATTTCCAAGTCCAATTTCCAGTTTCTAGTGTTGGAAAATGAATTTTCAAACTTTATTGATTTTCGTGTGAGAATTGTGAATATGTTTGGTTTGTTGTCTGAATTTCTGTTTGAAAATGAGAATATGTTTGATTATAGTTTTTCAAATGTATTTTTGACATAAGTTTGCGTAATTGTAGTGTATTTTTATCTAGGTTTGCGTAATTGTAATGGAAAATTGTTTGGTTGTGTTTTCAAAAGAATATTTTCCATAAAAAAGTGAAACTGGAAATGACTGCATTTCTACTGAAAACTTTTGAAACAAACATAAACTCATTTTCCGGAATAGTTGGAAAGTGGAAAAATGACGTTGGAAACACAACCATACAAGGCCTATGTTTTTATAGAGAGAAAGTGATTTATCATACAGTATAAACGAAAAATAGTCGAGAATCAGAATTAAGTTGCTAGTGAATGTAAATAGAAGAGGTAATTTTAATTTGCCCCCCAAACTATGCGAGTTTTTCTATTTTGCCCATTTAACTTTGAGTTGTTCTACTTTACCCCCTCAACTTTTTAAATTGTTGTACCTAACCTATAATTTCCAAATTTGGCCCTCACCGTTAGTGGATTGTCTGTAACAATTACATCTCGATTAATTATTCGGATCTATTTTCTTTTAAAATCTTCTCATTGTTAGTTAATATACAAACAATATTATATAATAGTAAATTTCATCAATAAATTATTTACGTTATGATACCATTTTCAGATATCACAAAATAAAATAACCGTAAATATTAAGGGGTAAATTTGGATATTACAAGTTAAGTGAAACAATTTGCAAAGTTGATGGGGGTAAAGACGTAAAGTAGAACAAATCAAAATTAAGTGCACAAAGTAGAAAAACCTGCACAATTTGGAGGCGAATTAAAATTACCTCTAAATAGAAAGCTAAAAGTTCAATAAGTTGTTAAACTATTTTTGATTTGTGTGTAAAAATCAAACAAAAACAGAATCAGAAACATAAAGCATACCGATCCCTTACTACTTTTGGATTCTGATTAAATTATCCAAAATATTATGTAGAAATTGTCATTTGAAAACAATAAAAACTACTCTTTTTTCCGGGCACAATCAATTTTCTGAAGTAGAAATTATTTTGCATCTTCCTATATAAAGTTTTATTGAATATGATTTGAGATAATTACACAAAAAAGAAAACATATACCTTAAGTTTATACTTCTCGATACAAAGGGCATTACAAAGATGTTCTATTAACCACAGATTAACATCATAAACACCTCCGTGGTTATATAACATCATCTGATCATCATAACATATATTAGCTTCACATTCGACTCAAATCACTTTAATTATCTTATACAACAATAACATCATACTAAGGTTTTTTTTTGGCCTTTTTAATTTAAACCTAACTGGAATTAACATCCCAAGATCAATACACATGGTTACATTTTAATCAGTTTTATTATTTACAAGAAACTGCATATATATAATAAATATCACAGTGATCTTGTTTCCCTTAATTTCGTCGAAAAAATTTCACTTCCACAGATCAATCTGACAACTCGAAGACGAAGTTGATGCATTTTCTTGCTTGTTCATATCCCTGGAAATCAAATTCGAATCGTCGCTAGCTGGAAACGTATCGTTTTCTTTCGAAACCTCCTCCTCCTGGCTTAGCTGAGACGCGACGAATTTATCCAATAACCTCCAATCGGTCACCTGATCCGTAGAATTTTCGTTGTTTCTGAAAATCGATTGATCTAGGGTTTGCAAATTGTTTCCAGGGTTTAGGTTTACGTTTACGCCGCCCCCAAAAGGAAACGTAGGGCCGGTGTTGATCAGACCAGACTGCGGGTGTAGCATTTTAGGGCTTTCTAGTAATGGAAGGTGGTGATGATTAAGAAAGTGATGATGATCGGATGATGGGATTATTCCGTATGGCATATTAGTCATCCCTTTCTTGCATGATGTGTTGTTGTTGTTGTTGTAAGGGTAGTTGTAAGAGAGATTATTATTATTAGCGTTATAAGAATGTTGTTGTTTTGGTGATTCCATTTCTGGCATGAATGAGACATGATCGTCGTACCAAATTGGGGAGTCGTGTTCGCTGAATTTTTGGGTCGAGGCTATTCGTTTCTTGAAAACCCGGCAGACGACCCATCCTTCTTCCCCGCACGGTTGAATATACGTCGTGATCAGTTCAATCGTCGGTTAATTACAAATTGAATGAATATAAATGAAAGAGTTAATTGCGGAAAAAATACCGTAAAAAAATTCAGATATCTTTCAAAATTATAAATATTTCCATGATATATGTTTCTATTTCACAAATTGGACCAATTAAGATATTTGTCGAGCATGTATAAACCACGCAAATATTTGTAATTTTGAAAGATAACATATTTTTTGTGACTAAGTCAAACCTCAGGGATAATTTTTATAATATACTGTAAATAAAATATTTAATATGGCTTATGACCGTAAACGATGGCGCGATATGATCCGTATAGCCGACCCCACGTAGTGGGATTAAGGCTTAGTTTGTTGTTGTTGTTGTTTACTGTAAATAAAATATTTGATTGTGCATCACAATACTGTTAAACATATATTCTTGAAATGAAATAAATGATGAAACATAAATTAGAACCAAGTAACATTGAGACTGGAAAAAAGTAGTCATATTTCTCTCCTATTTACTGTATTCTTAAGGATAGTCTAACTACAAAATGTTTTTAGCTACCTTTCAAAATTACAAATACTCCTTAAATTGCTACAAACACCACTTTGATCGTGTCCATATTTACCTAACAAATGCACCCTTCGATCGATTGTGCAATTTGTAAAATAAAAACAAATGTCAAACAACTACGAGTTTTTGTAATTAAGCTAAATCTCAGATGTAGTATTGGTAATTAATTCTTTTCTTATGATTACCTAAATCATCATATATACACTAATTGGTTGTTTTATATAAAATTTCAGCAGGAATATGCAAGCTGCATAATTAAGAAAACTTGCCTGAGGGGTTCCGTTTTCATCGGTCTCCAGTCGATACTCATGCATAATCCAATCCGATTTTTGACCATTTGGAGCTCTGCCTTTATAAAACACCAAGGTTTTCCTCATCCCAATTAAATCATGTTTCGAATAAATCGCCTTATCACGACCCGTTGCCTTCCAAAATCCAGCAGCTGTGGCTCTATTCGTTCGCGTTCCAGTCGGGTATTTTTTATCCTTGTGGCTAAAAAAATACCAGTCACTTTGCTCTTCAGTTCCTAATCTGCAAAGCTCTATCAAAATCAACAAAAACACAATGTCATTTTTTCTTGTCTTATACTAATATACTGATATTTCAGCAATTCCTGATATAAATTAATGAAGCAGATTAATTGAAATTAATCATATACCTTGAAGATCCCAAGGCTCGATTTTGTAAAGATCAACGTCTTTGATTACGTCTAAGTCGATACTCCTGGAAGTAACCTTCCTTCTTAGATAATAATCGACAAGTTCTTCGTCGGTGGGATGAAATCGGAAGCCAGGAGGAACATGTGAAAATGTATTCATAGTTGATGATTTGATCTCAGACCTGCAATATTATTCATTAATTACCATTTTGAAATAGTTCATATATATCACTTATTAATTAAATAATCAAATAGAATTTTAATTCATCTCCAATTAACAAAGACAAAAAGAAAAAAAAAAAAAAACTAGTACAATATAATTATTAGCAAGTTAGTTCTACATCTCAAATTTGAGAATCACTCCTTCAAAGAAATAATTAATCTTTGTAGAAACGTTAACAAAATGAAAACTGGGACAATTAATCATTGTCTTCTAAATCTGGACCACCTTGCTTTATGAAATAAAACAAAATTAAATTGTGCAAAATTAGATTTTTGGAAATCCACTAGATATAGTGATCATTTTCTTATATAAAATTTCTAACTCGAATCGAATTTACTCGAATCCATTCCCATTGCACATGATCAGCATTTCATGTCATGAACATTTATCTATAAAATTAATTTTCCTTGAAAATAATAATAAAGAGTGGTTCCAATTTATACAAATGTTCAATAATGAATCAAGATAATTGTCAAGTCATGTTTCTTTTACCCAAAAGAAATTTCTCATTCAATTAAAATTAACATAGATAGACATATATATACATATATATTAACAATCATGAATTGTCTAAAACTAGCTAGTTGCTAGAAACTCAATACATTTTGATAGTGCTTGGGGTCATTATGATGTAAGAATAGGACATGTGAAATCACTACAAAACCATGAAATAGCAAAAATTTCATCACTCCCTTTTATAATTATGTGTTTTCAAAGATTTAGTGCAACATAGGTAGAAATGTTCAAAAAGCCAATTATGGATTCACATTCTTGGTAACAAAAATACCCCCCTATAAAAAGTGTAACAAAATAAGGAGAAAAACAAGAAATAAACGTGAAAAATGATTTTGATCAAGCTATAAAGTGTCACTTTATTTGTAATCTTTTAAACCACAAATTCTTATATCCAAGTGAGTGTTTGCAAACTCTGGAAATTAAAAAAAAAAATTGATTCTTAGCATCTTCTGGTTAGAACAATTACCTGTTTTTTTTTCACGTAAAAGCTGAGAATCACTTTTTTTTTTAAACTTTTGCAAACACTTCTTAAATGTGAAATGATCAACTTCTTAAGCCACTTTTTTCATCAAATGTTAACATTGGTTTGAAGAAATGCTACTAACTAATCTTCCATTGTAAATTTAGTAGAAACTGCAAATTTCATTCACATACTAGAAAAAAGAAGTCAAAAATAAATCAAAACAATAACGAACCTTGAGAATTTTCACAAAATCACACTGATCTGAGAAGTACACTACTTCGACCGGGCCGGGCTCCCAAAATGGAAAGGTTCTATCTTCAAAGTACTAAAAGCCCGAAATTCGAATCGGGCCCGAATCCCAATATTTGCTCCAAAACAAGAGGAAGAAAGTCCCAAAAAATCAGACAACTAGAAGACAAAAAAGTAAGACAAACAAGAAAAATTAAAGTTTTCTCCTCGGGAATTGAAACCATAAACTGTCTTAACCGCACGCAATGTCTTCTTGTTGTCGGGCCGGGTCAGATCCCAAGCAAATTAGAAGGGTTTTGTTTGTTCTTGAAAATTGGAAAAAAAAAAAAAGGGTTAAAAAACCCTAAACTGGTTGAGCAAGAGAAGAATGGAAGAACAAGATGGGAACTTTAATATATAAATTGAAAAACTGACACTACCAAATTTTTTTGTAGAGAGAGAGAAAGTGGAAACCCTAATGATGAAAAGGTTAAGTAGATTGATTATTAGCTAACATTTTTATTTTTATTTTTTGATTTGTCTCTCGCTGTCGATAGTGAGCTGAATTGCTGGGAAAGTTTTTTTATTTTTCTTTAAGGGCGGAGAAATATTGGCCAACCGCAACTGATAGAGACCTATTTATTGTAGTAGACAATTTTATGACATGTTTGCATTTAATTATGTGATTTATATTCTCCATAATAATGTGACAAAAACAGGGGAGCCAGTAAACAATTTGTGACATGTTTGCATTTAATTTATGTGATTTATATTCGGTGACAAAAACAGGGAAGCCAGTAAACAATTTGTGACATGTTTGCATTTAATTTATGTGATTTATGTTCTCCATATGTGACAAAAACAGGGAAGCCAGTAAACAGTTTATGACATGTTTGCATTTAATTTATGTGATTTATGTTCTCCAAATGTGACAAAAACAGGGAAGTCTTCAATTTGATTGGATGAAAGATTTTAAAAGTTCAAAAAAGATAAAAGTGTTAAGTATTGTTATATTAATATATTATTATGAATAGTGGTTGAGAGCAATATCGGAGCCCGTACACAAAAGTGGAATGAGTCCAATGGAACACCTAAAAAAATCATAAGCTGGATTCTTTTTTAATTTTCGAATCGGAGATAGGCCCCGACCAGGGCTCAGTATGACACTCTATCATCGCTATTATATTGTTTGGGAGTTATTGATATTACAATATAATTTCTATTAAAAGAGCACTCTTGTGGGGAAAATATGTTTTAAAAACAACATTTTATTTTGAGACATTACAAGAGGAAGATATAATAAGTAAGATATTTCATCTTTTCCGTGTAATTTGAAAACACATGTTACAAATTGTGTAACTGCATCCAGGCCTACAATATATATAACCCAATTAAGAGCCAACCACACTTCTTGACGAGACCAAACCAACGCCAATCACTAAAAGAACAAATTAGTTACCTATGAAAAAATTTGTAGGTAAATATTAAGATAATTGTAAAGTGTATGTAAATCGTTATAGCTAATATCATTGTTGGTAAATATTTACCTAACATAATCTAAAACTATTGGTAAATACCTACAGTATTTCTGTTGGAAAATTAAAAAACTGTCGATGATCTGTCGGTATTCTTTTTAATAAATAGAAATATATATATAAAAGAAAGGAAAAAATCCTGATCACAAACCGATCAGGTAGTAAAGGACAAAAAATGTTAAACTTCAGGAAAAGGAAACAACAAAATTTACTTTAAAATGCATTTTAAATGAAGGACGTCTATTTCTAGAAGATCTTCGAATGACATAATTAGTTGTTTTTTTAGCACATGCTCGAGTATCTTCTTGATGGTCTAATGTAGCCTGTTGAATGTCAGACCATGATCTACAAGCCACAATTGCCATAGACTTCAGAGCTTCTGAAGAATCACATGAGGCAAAGACAAGTGGAGTGGTGGAGGGATCACCTATCTTTGTCTTTAAAGATTCTTCTTGTTCCTCGTCTTCTTGTTCCTCCTCTTCCGCCATATCTGATCACCGTTTTCGTGCGGCTGCCGCCGTCGCTTGAAAACTCTCCGACGGAGTAGCAGTGTTAAACTCATTGTCATTAATAGGCATACTGCGTGCATAGCTCATTGCAAGCTCTCTTTACCTTTATCATCTAAACTTGCAGCCATAACTATATTGTCCGAAGTTATCACTGAATTTTACTGCAATGGTTGATGAAAGAACCATCCTTCGATCAGTATTTATTGCCCCTGCATGATTAGTATCACCGATGCAATCACCATTACCCCTGTTATGACTTGACCCCTCTCTGCGAGTTTGAACTTGTTCCGAATTAATCTTTTCATGAGGAATTTGTTCATCCTCATCCCTGAGAACCTCGAAAGGATTATTAATTTGAACATGCAAATTAGATGTATCCCCTTTCAGAGAAGGGCCTGCTTGGGCTGTCCGTTTCTTGACTTGCACCCACTGTTCTGAATCCACAGCTTTACCCTTAGTGGTAGTAGCATGGTCTCAGACTGGAGCTCGGCCACACACAGGACTATGGCCTGATTTAGCACCATCCACAGTTTTGGATTCTGCATTATGCTTCAACGCTTGATTTATTTTTTAGTGACAAAATCATTTATATCCATAAAATTCTATCGAAAAACTGAAATTTGCTTATAGTGAACATTGGAAATCAAACCACACAAAGGTAGAAAACTAATCTACTGATCTCAGAGCTTCAACCTTACCGGTACTAAAGTTTCAGATAATATTCTTGACCATATATTTTCTTTTTCTTTTGTTCTAAAATTAAAATTATATCAATCTAAATTTCCTCACATGATCCCTGTGATCAGAGTCGATATTTATAATAAGAAGCTTGTTGTGTTAAATCATATCCAATAAACAAAATCATATTCCATTATTCAAAACAATAATACCAATTCTTTCTGATATAATATTTGTATTGTTTTGAATTGACTTCCTAAAAGAATTGTTTTGAAGGGTGAACCAATCAACCAATGAGAAATAGTCACTCCTAAGACTCCTCTACAAGACACCAAAAAGGGCCAATAAATTATTCATGGGGCGCTTTATCTTTTATTTAATTAATTAGTATTTTTTTATTATTATATTTATTTTGTTTAATTTTTTTGATGACTTAAATGGAACATTCTAAAATCCTAAAGCCAAACCCATGTGTCAAAATGGGGTAAAAACGGACCCTATAAAACCCAGCTATGTTCCTTTGTCCCTACCAATTCTTGTCCATAACTAATGATCAATTGGGACCCCAAATGCGCACGGTGCATACTTGATTTCTTTGGGATAATTTCATTTTTGTGGTAATTATGCAAAAAAGGAAGACTTTGTGTGGTGACAAATAACTATGGGTTTTGTTGTGTTAATGATTGTAATTAATTCTTGTCCTATCTCATTTATTTCCAAGTTGTTAAGACCTCGTTGTTAACTTTCTCAATTATTACCGCCATGATTATAATTCCACCCATTTTTCATGGCTCGCATAAAATTAATGTCGGTATGGTTAATGGACTTTGCTATAACCCTGATTGATTATTTTGCACCACATATATCATATATAGTCTTTCATGAATAATTTTTTTTTCTTAAAATATAAATGCAGTGAAGTCCGATTTGTCGACCTCGTTTTTAATGATCATCTTAGTACATATATAGACACAGAAAAAGATAAAGTACATGTGTATATAAATATTGATGAAATTACAATATGGTACAAAGGCATAAAAAAATTTGGTACAAAAATTAACTGTACTGTCTCATAATATCGTATATTTACACGACATCATTGAACATAGTTACATAGGTCACCTTATTCTTCCTCGTCACTAATACGCTTCTCACTCCACCACCGACTGTCATCATTGTACTCCGTTATGTAATATATACATTTACATATAATATTAATATATTTTATATATATAAATTAGTATATCTATCGAGTTTGTCATCATAATGTACTTTTCATCAGTATGTAGATAAAAAAAAAATAGAGTTTAAGATGAATACAACGGGGCTTAATGATTTAATCCCCGTTTTGACGCCCTTAGTATTTTTTTACCTAGCTCCATCCCATTTGATCGATTACAAGTTACACATCAATCAGGGTTTAATTTTGCTCCTCTAGGGATGGAGTAGGGGAAAATAATATTTTTAGTCCGGTAAGTTGGACCTTTTTGAGAATTAGTCTTCTAAGTTGTCACCTTCATGTTTTAGTCCTTTAACTTTCAAATTTCTAGATATCCAGTTCTTTAATTAACTTAACAATTTTACTTTTGATCCTATAACTTAACATATTTAAGAAATTTAGTCCTATAACTTAGCAATAGTCAAATTTAATTAATTTATTAAAAGATTATTTCTTAATTAAATATTATTCTTAAAATTGAATAATTTTAATTAACATTTGACATTTAAATAAAAATAATTAATCATTTTTAATTTAATTATTTTTTTAAAAAATATTTCAAGCATTAATTTTTTAAATATTCTGTAATAAATGCATCTTGTACACTAGTCCATATTCATTTCTTGGAGATAATTCTCTTCACCAAAGGTTAATTACATGAATATGACAAATTGATATTAATTTACTAATTTAATGTAATTATTTTAATTTTCCTAAAATTCGTTAATTATTTTAGAAATTTCTATTTATTTTTTCTATTAATCAAATTATTTTAAGTTTTAATTGCTTTTATAATTTAATTTAATTTTCAAAAAATTAAGTCTAATCCTTCCTGAGGCTATTCCTAAACACAAACAATACCTTAGTTAATATATCAATCAAATTATAAAGAAAGTATGATATTTTACTTTTGGTCCTATAAAAAAATGTGAAGTGTGAGTACTAAATTTTTAACAAATTAGTTAAATTTAACTATTGCTAAGTTATAAGACTAAATTTATGAAATTTGTTATATAATCAAAAGTAAAATTGTTAAGTTATAGACCAATATCTAGACATTTCAAAGTTAAAGGACTACAACATGAAGGTGATAACTTAGATGACTAATTCTAAAAAGGGCTCAACTTACAGGACTAAACATTTTATTTTCTCGATGGAGTGGGGTTGGTTGTTGAGGCTAGATGTCTCAAGTTCAAATTCTCGGTCATATCTGTGCCACTTAGTCCTGCATGTCACACGGGGCTTGCCCAGTTTCATTTACTGGTCGTGGTTGGCATGCTGTTATATCAATCCTAATTAGGGTTTATCCAGTGCGCACTTGAAGGATTAAGGGTGACAAATCGTGTCATCATATCATGTTCATATCGCACTATCGTATTTTTGACTTAACTATATTATTTGATCTTAAATATAACAATAATTGTAATTTTAAATTAATATACAATTTTGTGCTTTCGTGTGGTATCTTGTCGTGTCGTTTGTCTTTGCAATTGTGTTGTGTCACTAATTGTAAGCCCAACGAAGGATAGTAACTGTAGGTTCCCCGTTTGTTTTTTTAAGAAAAAAGGTTTAATTTTATGGAAATTACAAGTCATTCATTGGTTTTGGGAAATTAATTGAAATAAAGACCTATATATATTGTACATTTACAACTACATTAGTAGAAGTATTTTTTTTCTTTTTTTGAGAGGAAATAGTTGAAGTTTATTTAGCTTCAACCTGAGTTAGAATTTAGAAATGGTACATGTATCATTATGATTCATACATTGATCATTAGGAATTTGTAATTTGAAATAAGTAGTGAAACAACAAATTGAAACAAATGAACTCTGCTGTAATTGTAATCTTATTTATTGTTGAAAGATATGCTTCCATCTAATTAACTAGAATATAACACTAACTACAAGAAAAAACCAGTTTACCTACAGAAATATCTGTAGGTAAGTATTAAAAAAATTGTAAAGTGTAGGTAAAACTGTTGTAGGTAAAATCATTATAGGTAAAATATTTACTTACAGAATCTAAAACTGTTGGTAAATACCTATGGAAAATCATTTAAATAGAAAAACTGTCGGTAATCGTTAATTTGTCGATATAATTTGGGAGAAAATAATATTTTTTATTCTCGTAGGTATTCTCAGTAGGTAAACTCACAATTTAGTAACAAAATTATTTCGTTAAACCGAATTTTGTGTATAAGCTTTGATACACAGGATCAATTAGAATTTAGAGTAAAAAATTCACATTTGCTTTGATTACTCTGATGTCATTTCAATTTTGGTCCCAACTTACTGATTACTCTAAAAATATCTTTTTAGTATATAATTAAATTAACAGTTTTACTAACGAGACTTGAAATTAAAACCTTTTAAGCTTGGACCACAGACTTAATTAATTGCCACTTATTCTTAAACTGCTGTAAAACCTGACTCTAACTACCAGTTTAAACCACAAGTGAACATCAGCAAGGAATTGAAATTACTGGCTCCACAAAAATGACATAAAATAAGATTAGGACTTTTTTTTTTTGGATAATAAGATTAGGATTTAGTTTTAAGTTACATTTGGATGGAAGGATTTGGATTTGAGGAGAAAATTTGAGGGAATGATTTTAAATGACTCTAAATAAGAAGGATTTGCAATCCCCAACATGATTTGAAATCCACTGTAGAATAACTTCATCCTAACAACCTCAATAGATTTGGTACTATGGATTTGAAATCATTAGCTCCAAATCCATCAATTAATTGGAGCCTTAGGGATGCCAATGGGTCGGGTTTGGTACCGATTGACCCAGACCCGACCAGTTAAGAAAACTCAAGACCCATATCTATCCCAACCCACCTCACCTTAGACTCATACATGCCCAACCCATACTCGTATCTAGCGGGTAAGACCTGTTATACCCATTAGACCAGCCAACTTCATATATTTGGCCAAATTTGTATGATTTTTACTCGGAATAGTGCTATCAGAAATTATGTCAAATGTGATATTTATATAATTTTGTAGATATTATTTGAATTATGAAATCAACATCAACAACATATATAAATCAAGAGTTATTGAACAACAACATATATAAATCAAGAGTTATTGAACAACAACATACACACTTTAATTATATAACCTAGTTATTAAGGTTGGGTATGGGTCGGGTCCTACTATATACCTGATACCAATCCCATGCCCGTCCGGGTTTAAAGTCAATATACGTTATCTGCCTCATACCTATTTATTTTCCCCATGCCTGTTACCAGCCCCATACCTCATACCCATTGCCATCCCTCTTTAGGACTGAGCCATTCCTCCAAAGTCCCCAAGCCGGCTGAGTATAATAAACGGTAGCTCGGCTGAGCCGCCGCCAAAGAAACAAATGATAATTGGCAGCTCAACATTGGGTAGCTGTGGTGGAATGTAGGCCCATAGAATCATATTTAGTTGTCTGGCGTGGGCTTCCTCATATTTTTGAGCTTGTTCGGCTTCCATATGTTGTACATTTGGCATTTTGTTTGTCTAATTACTTCACCCAAAATTAGTGTGATATTGTGAATAAGGAAATTAATGGTAGTAATTAGGCAGGTTAAAACTCAAACAACCCTTGCTTGAAATGGATTTTTTTTTAAAGGGATAATTAAAAAAAAAGACGTTTTTTGAAAATTATAAAAAAAAAAATCTTGAAATTTGATTTTATCTTATATTTTCTTCATTCTTAAGTAAAAAGAAAATTCAAAACCCTCCATTTATAAAAATATTCAGTTAACTTTTTAAATTTAAGACAAAATTAAACTTCACCGGGATTTTTGTAGTTTTCAAGAATTTTTGGGTTGTTTTGTAATCAACCCAAACCTCGTGATATATTTTTTTTATAATTATCCCTTTAATTTTGAATTATGAACGAGAATGTTGGGTTTTGATAATTGATTTTCAAAATTTTATTTATTTAGTTATTACAGATATATATACACTTATGCGATGTAAATTTTTAAGAACTATACTTCTAAAAAAAATCAGTGGTACGAAATTTTGAATATATATATATTTTTTTAAAAATTAAATAGATCTAGCAGGTCCAACCCTTCAAATCCTGGGTTCGCATCCTTAAAAATCTTGGTCGGATCTAACGACTCCCCTTCTAATCTTAAACACGAATCTTAAACGTACTAAAAAAATTACTATATGATTCAAAAATAAAAATTACTCAAGTGAAACTGAAAATATTACAATTTGAGTTCGTCATGAATAAGAATTCGAAAAATCTCATAGATTAAATTATGTAATTTGTAGCTAAAGGCATTAAGTTTCAGAGTTCGATCAAAAACAAACCCTTAATAGCGTGTATGGTTAATTGGTTATGTTTCCATGGTGCCTTTTTAGTTTTTAAATCACTCAAATTAAACATAGAAAATGGACCTAGTTTAGCTCGTTTTTCTTTTTCTTTAGTTGGGTATGAGCCAAGGATCGGAGCACTTCCGGATCACTTGGTGGAGCTAGTTGTCTCGGACAAGATTTCTTGAGTTATAATAGTTATATTTTCCTCTCAAAAAAAAAAAAAAACATAGAAAATAGCAAAAAAAATTGTAAATATTAGATTGTACATTCCATTATCATACACAAGCTAGAAATAGAGGTATAAGTAGAACCTTTCAAACAGGCATTTCCCAGATGGGATCCTCTGTTCTAAACGTATGTTTTATCTCCTATTCCATCGCATGGTCGATTGACACGTATATATAAATTACTATATTAATTAAAATCCCATAATATAGGCTTGAGTTATGGTAGAAAATTAATATGGTAACTTTTATACGCGTGACAATCACGGTACCCGTGCAGTGGAATAAGAAATGAAACACTCTTTTGGAATAGATGATCGTGTGGTCTTTCTATCGTTTATTTTGCCGAGACTTTTAGATTAAAATTTGTTGTATTATGATTTTCTTGATTTATGGATGAGATTTTTCGAAGAAAGAAAAGTAGAACCTTTCAAACTTTAAAGAGCTAATGAATAGATTAGTTCTTTTTTCTATTGGTGTCTAATGGAGGGAAATTCCCAAATTAACAATGTAGCCCAACTGAAAAGAAAAATAATTTGACTTTTTTATTTGCAATTATATCATCAATATACACATTCATATAATTAATTATATTTATTATGTACTTAATACATATTCATAAATATATAATATACACCAAATTTGAATAAAATATTCAAACCACAGTTTTAAAACCTCCTCAACCAGATACTTATTGGGTATAAATTACATAATGGAAAAATGAAAAATTGATAAAAATAAAATGAAAAATAAAATAAAATAAAATAAAAGTTTACCCAGTATCTTTCCGTGGGCGATATATAAATATAATGCACATGACATCATTGCTCCCGTCCTAACGGATTGGGTGGTCAGAGAAACGCCGTTGCATGATGACGTGACGATGCCTGGATGGATGAATTCTACGTCAACCAATGGCGTTGCGGTATCCGTGCTATTTTATGGGTCCCACCAGTCTTATATAAATCTCACGGCGTACCTACTCCGCAGCAGTCCTCCCTACATACGCGGGGTGCTATATTCTTTTCTTAATTCATTGTTCTTTATGTGTGGACCCACGCGGATGTCGCTTTGGGTGTCTCCCAAGTCAAGCTCTCAAAAGACAATTATATCCTTGCTAAAACAATACTTGTATGTTGCACTGGATTTTGCATCCATAAATATTAGGAACTAGAGTTGATTTTTTTTAGGTAAGGACACAAGTTCGGAAAATAAAATAAAGAGAAAGAAGTGTGAGTGCTGATCACAGTGTCGATTAGCTAGCCTAATAGGACTTCATTAAAATCTTCCAAGGTAAATATCAAAAGTATCACTAAAATACGGTAAGCACAAGTCAGTTACATAGTTGGAACCAAAATAAAATCTAAAGCCAAAAAATTAAACCAGAAAAAATCGATAAACGTGAAAATTGTCTGTGTACCCAATAGAGCTGGCAATGGGCTGGGCTGGGTCGAGTTGGGCCGCTAAATTGTCTGGCCCAGCCCAGCCCATACATACATTCTACGTACAAAAAATTTGGATCGGCTCAAAAAAGTCAGGCTAGCCCTGCTCGTCGGGCCATTCGGGCAGGGCCAAATAAGCCTGACTTTTTTTGGGCCTAAAATCGAGCTCCACCGATCCAAACCTCGAAATGGCTAGGCCGGGCTGAATTTTTCCACCTCTAGTACCCAATAGTCCACACATCTGGACGCTAAAAACAATTCACTATAAGAATCATCATTCTCTACCTCATTAGCCCAAGATTTAGAGTCAATCATATCCGTAGCTTATAATGGTTGTGCACGAATCGGGCAACTCACGCCCGAGGCGAGGCAAGAATGGCGTGTTTTTAGCTTACGTATAATGTCACACAATTTGATATTTGTCTGCTCTTCTAGTGTTTTTGTTCTTGGATGTAGTGTGCTACCAAAAAAATTCGTTGCGTAGTCCGCATGGTCTCAATCGAGTCTGAGATAAAGAATTAAGAATTATCAGATGTATTGTCTGCCTCAACATAGTTGGATTGGACCACCAACTTAGTTACTAAAATATCTTGTTCCAAACAATTGTGTGCGTGAGCCATGAAGAAATCTTTCCTCTCCACATAATGCAAGAGAACACAAGGGTCGTCAGACTCAGCGGTATCAACAACTAGAGTTGGCCGATCAGATGAAGCTAGATTACTATTCAAGTATTCAATTTTCGATTCAATATTCAAGAAATTTTTTATCTATTTGAATATATTGTATATATAAATTGATTAGCTTTTAAATCATATATGGAAAAAATAGTTAATCATGTATAAATATGAAGCCGCCACGTGTAATTAAGAGAATGAGGAGTTGTCGCATGTCTTCGAATAATGATTTGCTAACATCTGTGTTGCAGTTTTTTTCTTTTAGCATAGAGTCGATTTTTTATATATCAAGTTTTATTTAAAATAAATCGAATAACCAATATTTTTGTAAGGCAATGAAATTCTCTATATTTCGTTTACAATTATTAATGTATAAACGTTCTTTAGATTTTTATATATACTAATAAAATGATTTATTCTCAGACTTTATTCTTCTTTTAGTATAATATAGTAATATTCAATTTTTATATACAAATATACAATTTTATTATAAAACTTGCAACATAGATCTATTATTTTATTATAGTTAGTTATGTTTATTGATATAGAAATCCTAATTAATTCGCGTATTGTAAGAATGAATTTGCTGTATAATTGAGAATTTATCAAATTATTTCTAAATTATATCATAAATAATACTCCAAATAGGAATTTATTAAAAAAACATATTGATGTGATGGCTCATTCTGAAAACCATGATGAAGACATCATGAATGTATATATCTGGTGAATGATTGAAATTATTTGTTTTGATAACTGTTGTCTTTCAGTTAATTATGAATTCTTAACGTTTTTTCCCTAAATAAAATATCTTATAACCAGACATTGACATGCAATAAGACGATTTATGTATAACCATCATGATAAATGAAACAAAAGAAATAAAAAATTATTCTGATAAAAGGCAAAAACTTGCGTGAGACGGTCTCACGGATTTAGATCCGTGAGACGGAGCCCTTACACAAAAATTTAAAGGGTTTTGTTTTCAGATTTTATTTTTCTTAGGGTTTATATTTATTTTTTTAGGGTTTATTTTGTTTCTTGGGTTTATTTTTAATTGATTTGGGTTTTTAGGATTTTTAGTTTTTTTTTAGGGTTTATTTTTTATTTTTTGGGTTTATTTTTGTTTTTCGAGTTTATTCTTCATGGTTCATGTTTTTAGGGTTTATTTTTGTTTCTTCATGGTTCATTATTATTTTTAAATTTATTTTCATGGTTCATGTTCTCAAGACGGAGCCCTTAGGAGGTCCGTCTCACGGATTTAGATCCGTGAGACCGTCTCACAAGAGACTTGCTCCTGATAAAAAATGTTGAATAACCAACATTATAATGGTAAGAAAAGATGTGGAATCACCACCCCTAAAATGGCTAAACAGGAGTACTGGCGAAAAACTATGGTCGACCAAAAGTTGGTGCATTTCAAGCCAATGGCAATTCAATTATTCAAAGTGGTAGGCCAAAGACACTGAAATTAATATTTCTAAAAAGGTAATACTTCAGTTGTACATCTTGTCTTGCATTTGGAGAATCTTTGACCATATCTTCTAAAGATAATACTTCTCTCCACTCTTTAACTTTGAAATTCGTTGCTTTGTGAAGACATTAAAAAAATCTTGAAAGTTGAGGTGAGAGCTCATGGAGAGTTGGAGTGATGAGTGGAGTGCACCAAGTGATGAGAGGGATGGGAGTTCGAATGGTGGATGAGGGATTGCTCTGAGCACCTCCCTCGAGTGGGCAAGGACATCCCCTAGGCGCCCTCCTGTGCGGAGGAGGTCCCCTCCGGGGTTGGTCCAAGCCCCGCAGTCCTTCATTTCTTACGTTTTCTCCATCTTTTTATGGAGTTTTCCCTATTTCGAGCTATATTTTGGATTATGTCCTTTCTTTATTTCCGTGTTCCCCCGTCTTCTCCAGGGTTTAGCTTCTGATTCCTGGTATGTGGGGACTTGTTCATATTTTGTAGAGACGAACCCTTCCCTTATGAAGGAAGCTTTAATTCTTTCGGAGATGAGCCCCGAGGGGCTGATGCAGCTGAGGGAGATAGACCCCCCTGCTTGAGTAGTGATTGCTATATTTCGGCCCAAATGGCCTTCGATTCATGCCTACATGTTTAGAGCTTGCTTTATGTATTTGGATAAATTTTGATTTCTTTTTTCGTCTTGAGATGTTTCTTAACCTCGTAGGGCCGGATCATAATTTACTTCATTTATGTTATACTTGTGTTTTGATTTATCTCTTCCGGAGCTCGGAGGGAGCACTCTTATGGAGATTTCTCCAAGTTCTTGCTTTATCACTTTCGTAGTTTGGAAGGAGCACTCTTCTAGAGTTTTCTCCAAGTTGATCTTTTCCCCACATGTGTTAGCATTTTTTGCCTTTTTTTCTTACACTTTTTTGTTGCGGAGAAGAATTTTCGGGGACCCTTCCGGAGCCCGGAAGGGGAGCCCTTCTGGAGCTCGTGGGGCGCCCCTTCTAGTGCTTCATCCATAATTTTTTGCTTTATCATTTGTATCTCTTCCCCACATGTGTTACTATTTTTGCCTTCTTCCTACAGGGGTTTTAGCCGGAAGAGAAAAATTTACTAGGACCTCTCCTGTGAGGTGGCCCCTCTTATCCGGGGACTAAGCCGGATGAAGTTAATTGTTAAGTTAAAATGTTTTTATCATGATTTTGATGATTTTGTTCAAATGTGTTTTTATACCAAAACAATGTCCCTAAATGTTGTCGAAATACTTCCGAATGATTTAAAATGTTTTTACTATTTTTCAGAGTATTTCTTGGAGTTTATTTTCGATATAAAATTGGACAACACTTTTGTTTCAGGCTTGACCGGTCGCCCTATAGGGCAACCTATACCTATGTTGAGTTTTGAAACAGAAAACGGGACGTATGAAAAATAGGGGAGGGCGACCGGTCGACCCATAGGTCAACCGGTAGGGGCGACCGGTACCTGGGAAGCCCTCCTTAAGAGCAGACTTCTCTGTTTCGATTTTTGACAACCCCCAACCGGTCAAGCATAAGGGCGACCGGTCGAACCCTCCTTCGATCGGCCCCCCTGTGTAAAAATTGCAGCAAACTCATTTCAAACTTATCTCTGTGCAACCGGTCGAACCCCTCTTTTATCAGCAAACTATCCGTTGCATTTTCAGACAGCTTTTTCCAAATTTGTGGGATTGATTTCTAACAGCTATAATCTTGATTTTAAATGGTTTCTTTTGCAGAAAATCACTCCCTAAGGAGGAGCCTATGTCTGGAAATTAAGCCAAGACCTCTCCTATAAATAGTGGCTTCATTCAAGCAACAAGAGATAACACAACATACAAGCAAAGAGCATACAAGCAAACATTTTCATATCTTGTAGTATTCTAGCCTAAGTACTTTCACTTGCACACTCTTGAGGTCTAGGCTTTTGATTCTTGATGACACTTGCACTCAATCTTTGTATTGGTTTTATAGAGTTGTAATCTTGAATTTTGTAAATCATCCAAAACAAGATATCCTTGTTGTTGTTCTTGTGGTAAGAGCACACTTGGGTGATCTTAGGTGTTGAAGAGTGTGGTACTCTTTATAGGTGTTGAAGGAAGATTGTGGTAATCTCCTTTAAGGTGTTGTAAGAGGATTGTGGTAATCCTCAAGGTGGTGTTGTATTAATTTTGGTAATTAATAAAATTCTTTTTCCTTTTTGAAACTCATCCCGGATATACTGGGGTGGTAGAGCACGTAGTCCCTAGGTGGGGTGAAGCTCTTTAAATCGACGTGTGTTGTTTATTTTCCGCACTTTAGTTTTCATTCTTGCTTGATTATTCAAAAAAGAGGGCAAAATCTGAAAATCCGGGATAATCTATTCACCCCCTCTAGATTATCGTAGCCACTTGGACTAACAAGTGGTATCAGAGCCAAACTCTTTGGCTAGCTCGTTCCGAGTAAAGAGGAAAGATCCATGGCTACGAATGACGCTTATCTCACCACCGGTGCCTCCACCAACAAGCCACCACTATTCGACGCCAACAACTACGCATTTTGGAAAGACCATATGGAGTGCTTTCTACAAGGGTGTGGGTTCGACATTTGGAATGTGGTCATTGAAGGAGTTGCTCAACCAACCAAGAAATTGGAGGACGACACCTCGGCTCCTAAACCTTTCAAGGAGTTCGATGAAAACGACAAGAAGGCCTTCTCTCTAAACGGTAATACCTTAAATATTTTTCATTGTTCTCTTACCGCCATCGAGTATAATCGCATAAGAGGCATAAGGTCGGCACATGAAGTTTGGGAAAAATTGGAGACTATTTATGAAGGGACTAAGAAGGTCAAGCAAGCAAGAAAGACCATGCTTGTTAAAGATTTTGAAAACTTTAACATGCATGATGGTGAAAGCATCTCTAAGATGGTGGAAAGGCTTGACAACATTGTCAATGCTCTTGTGGCCCTCGGTAAAGTCATCTCCGAAGAAGACAAGGTGACTAAAGTATTGAATGCTCTTCCCGGCTCATCGTCCAAAAAGGTGACGGCTATCACGGAGGCACAAAATCTTGAGACACTCAAGTTCGACGAGCTCATCGGGAATCTCCGTATCTATGAAGTCTATCTCAAGGAAAAAAAAATTCCAAACCATCCATCAATCAATCGGGTATGCAAATTATTCCTAAAGGTCTTGCTTCTTCTTCTAGTAATGCATACTATGATAATGATGATGATGATGAGGAGACGGCCACACTTGTTCGAAAATTTGCAAAATTTGTGAATAAAAATAAAGCAAGAAAACCGAGAGATAATGTTTGCTTTAAATGCGGAAAACCCGGGCACTTCATTGCCGATTGCCCAAAACTCGATGAGGAGGAACAAAAGAAAAAGAAGCCTTTTTCGAAAAAGAAGGCTCTAAATGCGGAGGTCAAAACTTGGGATGAACTACTTGAAACAACCGATGAGGAAGGAGAAACCGAACATGGTGGATGAAAATAATAAGGTACACTCTAACTCTTCTACCTCCTCCTTAGTTGATGAATTGCAATGTGATTTTGATGAATTGCAAATTGAGTTTCAAAATTTGATTGTTAAATACAAGTCTTTGAAAAAGGAGCATAAAGAGCTTAAAATTGAAATTAATTTTTCCTCTTATGAATCTCTTGACAAAGCTCATGCTCTTACTCTTACTAGAGTTCACTCTCTTGAAACCGAAAAAGAATCGCTCACCAAAGATCTTGAATGTTTGAAAAAGGATGTGCATCATTTTAACATAAGCACAGATAAAGTTACAAAAATTTTAGATGCACAAAGAGGTGAGCGTTCCAAATTAGGACTTGGTTATAAACCATTTCAAAATGTTTATAAGAAAAATAACCAAGGTCCGACTTTCGTACATGCTAGTAGCTCTTATACTCCTACTTGTTTTTATTGGGCAAAGTTGGACATTATGCTAACAATTGCAAATTGAGAAATAGCTCTAGTCATGTTTGGAGACCCAAAGGTCTCAAGACTAACCCCCATGGACTCCAAAATTATAGGGTACCTAAAAGAAATTCTTTTGTAGGTAATAGGGGCTATAACAACCATGGAAGATTTAAAATGACTCGTGGACAGTGGATGTTCACGCCATATGACCGGGAGGAGAGAACTTTTTACCAACATCAAGCTCCAAGAAGAGGGTATGGTCATGTTCGGCAATGGCAAAGGAAGAATTCTTGGAAATGGAGAAATTGGTAACTCTTCTTTATCTCTTAGTAATGTTCTTTTAGTAGAAGGGCTTAAGTTTAATTTGATAAGTGTTAGCCAACTTTGCGATTCAAATTATGATATTTCTTTCAATAAAGAAAAATGCCTTATTCTTAAAAATGGTAAAATTATTTGTGAAGCAAATAGAAAAGACAATCTTTACAAAATTTGTACAAGTGATTTGGTTAGTCAAAATGTTTCTTGTCGTGTCGCCAATAATGATTTAACTAGTTTATGGCATAGGCGACTTTGACATGTTGGATACAAGAATTTGAAAAATATTTACAAAAACCAACATGTAAAAGGACTACCCAAATTGAATTTTGAAAATCTTGGTTTATGTGACACTTGTCAAAAGAACAAATTAGTTAAAAGTAGTTTCAAGCCCAAAAATGAAATTTCCACAACCAAACCCCTACAATTGCTTCACCTTGATTTGTATGGGGATATTGGTACGGCTAGTCTAAGTGGAAAAGATTACACTTTCGTTATTGTCGATGATTTTTCTAGATATACTTGGGCTCTTTTTCTTACCAATAAAAGCGATGTCGTTAATGAGTTTGTTAAGTTGTGTAGACTTATTGAAAATGAAAAGGTAGATACTTTTAAGTCTATCCGAAGTGATCGAGGTGGAGAATTTGATGGCGAATTTAGAGTCTTTTGTGAAACCAAGGGATATGCACATAATTTTTCGGCTCCAAGGACACCTCAACAAAATGGAGTAGCCGAAAGAAAAAATCGGACACTACAAGAGATGAGTCGGTCCATGCTCAATGAATTCTCTCTTCCAAAATATTTTTGGCCGAAGCCGTAAGTACCGCTTGCTATGTCATTAATCGGGTTTATATTCGTCCTAAAATGAATAAAACTCCATATGAACTTTGGAAAGGAAGAACTCCAAATATTAGTTACTTCAAAATATTTGGATGTAAGTGTTTTATTTTGAATACTAAGGATCAATTGGACAAACTTGATCCTAAAGCCGATGAAGGAATATTTATGGGGTACTCTACAAAAAGCAAAGCATATCGGGTTTACAATAAGACTAATGGGGTTGTTGAAGAATCCATCCATGTCAAATTCAATGAAGCTTCGGGTGTTGAAAGGATACCCAATGATGAAAGTGATGAAGAGGATATTATTGAACCCGTTGTTCAAAATGATGCTCAAAATGATCAACCCTCTACCTCAATTGATCAACCATCCACTTCTAATGTTCCTCAAGAAGATAGAGGTGATATTTTGGATCTTCCCGTGGCATTGAAATTTAAGGGAGATCATCCAAAAGATCTTATTATTGGTGATCCCCTTGATAGAGTGATGACCCGAAGAGGATTTGCCGAGAAAGCTCTTATATCTCAAAAAGAGCCTAAAAATGCCAAGGAGGCTATTGAGGATGAGGATTGGTTTTTGGAGATGCAAGAAGAGTTGAATCAATTTGAAAGAAATGATGTATGTGAATTGGTACCTTGTCCTCCATCTCAAACTATTATTGGTACTAAATGGGTATTCCTAACAAACTTGATGATCAAGGCAACATTGTTCGAAACAAGGCAAGGTTAGTAGCTCAAGGGTATTGTCAAGAAGAAGGTATTGACTATGATGAAACTTTTGCACCCGTAGCACGTTTAGAAGCTATTCGTATTTTACTTGCCTAATCTTGTTTAAAAAATTTCAAGCTTTACCAAATAAATGTTAAATCCGCTTTCTTAAATGGTTTCATTCAAGAAGAAGTCTATGTAAAACAACCTCCGGGGTTTGAAAATTTTTCTAGGCCTAATGATGTTTATAAACTTAAAAAGGCCTTGTATGGTTTAAAACAAGCACCCCGTGCATGGTATGATAGACTTAGCTCTTTTCTTTTACAAAATGGTTTTACAAGAGGTAAAGTTGATACTACTCTCTTTGTTTTTGAAAAAGGGCAAGATTGTTTACTTGTGCAAATTTATGTTGATGATATCATCTTTGGTGCTACTAATGAATCTTTGTGCAAGAAATTTTCTAAGTTGATGCAAGGTGAATTTGAAATGAGCATGATGGGGGAGCTTAATTTCTTCCTTGGATTTCAAATTAAGCAGTGTCAAGAAGGTATTTACATTTCGCAATCTAAATATACAAAAAAACTTTTGAAAAAGTTCGGCATTGAAGAAGGAAGAACTGTATCTACCCCTATGGCAACAAATGTCAAAATTGACAAAGATGAGAAAGGCAAGTCCGTAGATGAATCAAAGTATTGAGGTATGATTGGTAGTTTACTCTATTTAACCGCAAGTAGACCCGACATTCTTCATGTCGTATGCCTATGTGCTCGTTTTCAAAGCAATCCCAAAGAATCTCATATGAGTGATGTTAAAAGGATTTTTCGATATTTGAAAGGCACTATGCAATATGGTTTATTTTATCCAAAGAATGAAAATTTTTCTCTTAAAGGTTATACTGATTCGAATTATGTGGGAAATATTGATGATCGGAAAAGTACTTCCGGATCATGTCAATTTTTAGGCGATTGTCTAGTATCTTGGTTTTCAAAGAAACAAAATTGTGTTTCACTTTCAACTACCGCCTAATAATATATTTCCTGCGTTTTATTGTACTCAACTTCTTTGGATGAAACAAACCTTAGCGGATTACAAATGTTCTTTTGAAAATGTTCCTATCTTTTGTGATAACATATCCGCTATTAATATTGCTCAAAACCCGGTTCATCATAATCGTACTAAACATATTGAGATTCGACATCATTTTCTAAGGGATTGTGTTTCTAAATGAAAAATTGAGATATCTTTCGTACCATCTCAAGATCAATTGGCGGATATTTTTACAAAACCGCTATCTTCTGAGACTTTTGCGTCAATACGAGCTCAGTTAGGCATAATGCATATTGAATGAGGTTTATATTTGTATTTTGCATGTTTTTAAAACTTAGGGGCGAAAAATCGGATTTTTGGTTAAAATTTCGGATTTTTGGAAAACAGAATGAGACAGTGGGCTGGCTGGGGTGAGGGCAACCGGTCGCCCTTGCCATCGACCGGTCACCCACACCGTCGACCGGTCGCCCACTGCCATTTTATGGATTTAAACGTCTCTGTCTTCAGACTTAGCCATTTTGACTTATTTTCTCTATCTTTCATTCCCCTTTGCCAATTGCACACATATTTCACTTCAAATTTGTTCTCTTGCATGTATTTCATATCTTGGACTTAATATAGCTCGATTATCATCATCTTTGCTCATCTTTACCGATTGAATGGTAAGAATTCTACTCTCTTTTGCTCAATTAGGTTGAACCCTTGAGTTTTTGGCTTTTGTGTAATTTTCTTGTTATAAATGTCATATGATTGTGACGAGCTTATTCATTATGATGTATTGCATTGTGTTTGTAATGATTTGCTGATGAAATTTTTTGGCTTTATTCATTTACAAGGGCTTTATACAACCTCTTTTATTTTTCACGCCCACAAGGTGTTCGATGAATTGTCAAAAAGAATTTTCCATCTTAATCATGACTCTTATGCTTTTAAACGACTTATATGTTTCTTGAGATCATGACTTGACAATCAAAACGGGCTTATGGATATCAAATGATTACATTCTCCCATTTCTCTTTGGATCCTACGACTACTCTTCCAAACGGTATATAAACTTGACTCTTTGGCGCACTTTGATATACATGTTTGATGTCTTTATCATCCTAACATTGTTTTTTGATGATTCCAAAGGGGGAGAAACAGGAAATTGGCTTATTAGCTCAAAGAAGCTTATAAAAGCTCAAGAAAGAAGCTATAAGTTATGGCCATTTAAAGCCATAAGTTTGAAGTACTCTTAGTCCAATGGTTGTATTATGGACTTGTTGGCATGAATTATGAGTACTTGTGACAGGGGGAGCCTCTAAGCTCTTGACATTTTTGGTTATCTTGTATTAGCTTGTGCTTCTAGCTTATTGTTATCATTCTTATTAATATGCTTATTGATAGGGGGAGCTTTTGTAAAATATTTTTAAACGGATAATTTACTCTTAAAAAGAAAAATTGTTTTGTTTTTAATATCGTCCTCTTGAAAATTGTTTTGGTTTGTAATCATCAAAAAGGGGGAGTTTGTTAAGTTAAAATGTTTTTATCATGATTTTGATGATTTTGTTCAAATGTGTTTTTATACCAAAACAATGTCCCTAAATGTTGTCTAAATACTTCCGATCGATTTAAAATGTTTTTACTATTTTTGGAGTATTTCTTGGAGTTTATTTTCGATATAAAATTGGACAACACTTTTGTTTCAGGCTCGACCGGTTGCCCTATAGGGCAACCTGTACCTGTGTTGAGTTTTGAAATAGAAAACGGGACTTATGAAAAATAGGGGAGGGCGACCGGTCGACCCGTAGGTCGATCGGTAGGGGCGACCGGTACCTGGGAAGCCCTCCTCAAGAGCAGACTTCTCTGTTTCGATTTTTGACAACCCCCAACCGGTCAAGCATAAGGGCAATCGGTTGAACCCCCTTTCGACCGGTCCGCCTGTGTAAAAATTGCAGCAAACTCATTTCAAACTTATCTCTGCGCAAACGGCCGAACCCCTGTTATATCAGCAAACTATCCGTTGCATTTTCAGACATCTTTTCCCTAATTTGTGGGATTGATTTCTAACAGCTATAATTTTGATTTTAAATGATTTCTTTTACAGAAAATCACTCCCCAAGGAGGAGCCTATGTTTGGAAATTAAGCCAAGACCTCTCCTATAAATAGAGGCTTCATTCAAGCAACAAGAGATAACACAACATACAAGCAAAGAGCATACAAGCAAACACTTTCATATCTTGTTGTATTCTTGCCTAAGTACTTTCACTTGCACACTCTTGAGGTCTAGGCTTTTGATTCTTGATTACACTTGCACTCAATCTTTGTATTGGTTTTATAGAGTTGTAATCTTGAATTTGCAAATCATCCAAAACAAGATATCCTTGTTGTTGTTCTTGTGGTAAGAGCACACTTGGGTGATCTTAGGTGTTGAAGAGTGTGGTACTCTTCATAGGTGTTGAAGGAAGATTGTGGTAATCTCCTTGAAGGTGTTGTAAGAGGATTGTGGTAATCCTCAAGGTGTTGTTGTATTAATTTTGGTAATTAATAAAATTCTTTTTCCTTTTTGAAACCCATCCCGGATATACTGGGGTGATAGAGCACGTAGTCCCTAGGTGGGGTGAAGCTCTTTAAATCGACGTGTGTTGTTTATTTTCTGCACTTTAATTTTCATTCTTTCTTGATTATTCGGAAAAGAGGGAAAACTCTGAAAATCCGGGATAATCTATTAACCCCCCTCTAGATTATCGTAGCCACTTGGACTAACATTAATATGTTAGGGGGTCCGAATAATGTAACGCTACCTCACTAAGGGAATTCCCCGAGAACCCTGGATATCATGAAGCTACCTCGCTGTGGGCGATCTCAATAGCTCTAGATAGCGCAATGCTACCTTACTATAGGCATTAATGAGGGGCCCTGGATAGTATTAAGCTACCTCACTATGGGCAACCACCAGGAACCCTAGATAGCGTTAAACTACCTCACTATGAGTTTTAACGAGAGGCCCTAGATATGGTGAAACTACCTCACTATGGGCGACCTCTGTAGTCCTGGATGGCACAATGCTACCTCACTATGGGCATTAATGAAGAGCCCTGGATAGCGTGAAGCTACCTCACTATGGGTTTTAATGAGGGGTCTTGGATAGCGTGAAGCTACCTCACTATAGGAAACCTCTGGGAACCCTGGATAACATTAAGCTACCTCACAATGGGCTTTCATGAGGGGCCCTGGATAGTGTGAAGCTACCTCACTATGGGCAACCTCTCGTGTTCTTATGACTTGTCCGAGAAATATGACTCTTTGCTTTACGAAGTTGTTTTCACTGCGTTTGGAGATGAATCCTTCCCTTTGGGAGGAAGCTTTACTTTCCTGGAGTGGCCGGAGATGTTCTTACAGAGGGGGCGCCCTTCATAAGCTCGGGGTGATTATGTTTAAATAAATATTGTGATTATGTTTAAATGAGTTTTTATACCAAAACTATGTTTATGTATGTTGTCCAAAATACTACTAAATGTTTTAAAATGTTTTTACTAATTTTTGGAGTATTTCTTAGAGTTTATTATTCGATAAAAAATTGGACAACATATTTAATGTTTTTATGTTAATTGGTTTTTACACCAAAACAATGTTTATAAATATTGTCCAAATACTCCCAGGTGATTTAAAATATTTTTACTAATTTTTTGGAGTATTTTTGAAGTTTATTTTTGATAAAAATCGGACAACATTTCAAAATTGGAGGTCGACCGGTCGCCCAAACGGTCGACCGGTACCTGAAGAAAAGAAAACTTGAAACAGAACGTACAGACTTGAAAACATTGAAGAGGGTGACCGGTCCAGGGGAAGGCCGACCGGTCGACCCCCCTGCAACCCGTACCTGTATCGCACTATTTTCATTCAAACGTTCGAAATTTCAACAGGGCAACCGGTCGCCCTGTTCTAGGTTTTGACAACAAATTTTTGAACCGTTGTAATCCTTATCAGCAGATTCACTTTTGATTTTTGTACAATATATCTACATCTTGTGATCCTCTTTTTGTAGACAAAAGTGAAGAAGGAGGAGCCTATGTTGGAGATCCAATCTTGAAGACTCTCCTATAAATAGAGGATGAATTGAAGACACAAGATACAACAACATATACAAGCAAATCCACAACAAGAAATCTGCAAATTTCCAAGCTTTCATATTCAACACTCTTGTTGTATTTATAGCCTAAGTATTTCACTTTCACATCTTGAGGTCTAGGCTTTATTTCTTGATTACACTTGCACTCAAATTGTAATATTCATTATTGAGTTGTAATCTTGATTTTTGTCATCATTCAACACAAGACATCCTTGTGAGTATTCTTGTGGAAAGAATATACTTGGGTGATCTAGGTGATAGGTGTTTCAAGAGTGTGGTGCTCTTGAGGTGTTTGAAAAATTTGGTATTCTTCAAGATTGAAGATTGTGGTGATCTTCAAAGGTGCCGTTGAAGGAAGATTGTGGTAATCTTCAAAGGGAGATTGTGGTAATCTCCAAAGGTGGTGTTGAAGAAGAGTGTGGTGCTCTTCAAGGTGTTGTAAGTTGAATTTGTATTAATTGTGGTAATTAATAATTTTTTTTCCTTTTCGAAATCAATCCCAGATATACTGGGGTGGTAGAGCACGTAGTCCTTAGGTGGGGTGAAGCTCTATAAATCGATGTGTGTTGTTTACTTTCTGCACCTTTATTCTTGTCTTGGCGTATTTGATTCGAAAAAGAAAGCATAATCGAAAAGATGGAGATAATCTATTCACCCCCTCTAGATTATCGTAGCCGCTTGGACTTACAAGAGTATCAAAGCCAAACTCTTTGGCAAGCTCGTTCCACATCGCGAGTAAAGATGAACGATCACCAGTTACGAATGATGTCTACCTCACTGGCGCCTCCGCCACCAAGCCACCACTATTCGATTCCAAAATTTTTATATTTTGGAAAGAAAGAATGGAATGCTATCTACAAGGTTGCGGGTTCGATATTTGGAACACGGTCGTAAATGAAAAATCCATTCCAATGATGGACACACCACACAAAGGCCCCAAAGAGCTCAATGATAAAGAAAAGAAAATCATCTCCTTAAATGGTAAAGCTCTTAATATTTTGCATTGTTCACTTACCATTTTGGAATATAATCATATTGTAGGAATTAAATCGGCAGATGAAGTATGGAGAAAATTAGAAGAAGTATATGCAAATAAAAGGAGCCACTCAAAAGTATCTACTTCTCAAATGGATACAAACCCAACATGGGATGAGCTTCCTACAACTTCCGACGATGAAAAACGAACGATGTCTTATGGGCTTCAAGAAGAAAACGAGGTAAGTTCAAAACCCTCCACTTCTTATGATAATGAATTACAAAATGATTATAGTGATTTGCAAAATGATTTTGGTGAACTTCAAAATGAATTCCAAAGCTTACTTGTTAAATACAAAAATTTGAAAAAGAAATTCAATATTTTGAAAATTGATAAGGATAATTTATTTTCCTCTTATCCTCTTATGAATCACTTTCATGTGATCACACCACCACACTTGACAAGGTTAGAAACCTTGAAAAAGAAAATAGTACTCTTGTTGAGGATATTAATTGCATGAAAAATGATTTATCAAAATCCAACTTGAGTACCGATAAAATGATCAATATTATTGATGTTCATAGTTGTGATAAATTGAAACAAGGACTTGATCATAAGCCTAGTGTTGTTAATTATGTGAAAAAAAATCAAGTCCCTATGCATGTTGGCCATTATGCTCCCAAAATTACTACTTGTTTTTATTGTGGTAAAACGGGTCACACGGTTAATACTTGTCGGGCTAGAAATAGCTCTAATTATTATTGGAGACCTAAAAGTCTCAAAGCTAATTCCAAAGGACCCAAACACTTGAGGGTACCACAAAATAATATCATATTAGGTACCCGGCGGAATAATAATCGAAGAAAATACATACCGCCAAGAAGACATCAAATGACCATTTCATTTGATCAAAGGAGAAGACAACATCAAAATAAATTTCCAAGAGAAAGACACTATCAACAATGGGAAGAACACAATCCTTGGAAATTGAGCAATTGGAGAAGTTATCATCAACAAGATGATTTTCAAAGGGGAAGATATCATCAACAATGGAAACGACACAACTCATGGAAATGATGTAATTGGTAAACCGTATCTCCTCATTTAAATATGCATTTTATTTTGTTATGCATGTTTTTATTTGTGCCTTAATTGTAAAATGAGTTTTCAAATATTTCTTAAAATTAAGGTCTTCAAAATATTTGTGTGTTCTTAAAATTTTCTAAAAAAAAAAAGAGGACCTTGCATGTTATATTTAAAACTCTTGTGCATTTGTTTAAACTATAGTGTTTTATCATCTCTTATGGATTTTTATGGCATAAGCATACTTGTGACATATATCATTGCTCTAGCCTACACTATTACAATTATTCTTGTGTGCAAGACTTGTTCTAAGAATTGTGTAGGATTTATATATCTTCATCAATGGTTATCCACTCATTATTTGACAAGAGAGACATAAACTATCGAGGTACGCTCACCATTGTTATTCATCTCTTAGACTCGATATAATTTTTGCCATATGCCTATGTACTTATTTTTCAAGATATTTCAAAGTATCTCATACGAGTGCCATTAAAAGGATTTTTCGATTTTTGAAAAGCACTATTTGATAAAGCTCGTTTTATCCTAGACTTGTAAAGGATTGTATTTTGATTTGATAAAACATTTGATTTTCATTCTCATCTTAGAATTATGCATTTGATTGCTCATATTCATTCTTGTCTAAATTTTTGTTCAAATGCTTCTTTTAAAATGAGGTCTCAACTATATGCTCTTGAATTTTTTTCAAATTTCAAAAGAGACCTTATATAGCTTTCTATAAGCTTATTTGAACTTACATGTTTTATGAAACTCTTGATGATTTGTTTGAAAGCATAGTATGTGTTACTTGTTATTATGTCTCTATTTTTCGATATTACTATGCTCTTGTGCAAGATATCTTGATTAAGATTTTGCAGAAATTTTTTGAATTTTGGAACAAGCTTGTTGACCAAGGCAATGTTAGTAGCTCGAAAGTATCGTCAAGGTATTGATTTTGATGTAACATTTGCACCCGTAGCACATTTAAAAGCTATTTGCATTTTACTTGCCCATTCTTGTTTTAAGATAATTTCAAGCCTTACCAAATGGATGTTAAATCCAATTTTCTAAATGGTTTTATTCAAGAAGAAGTCTATATAAAACAACCTCCGGGGTTTAAAATTTGTTTTAGGCCAAATGATTTTTATAAAAGGCCTTGTATGATTTAAAACAAGTACCCCGTGTATGGTATGATAGACTTAGCTATTTTTCCTAAATGGTTTTACAAGAGGTAAAGTTTATACTACTCTCTTTTTGAAAAAAAAAAGGGGCAAGATTGTTTACTTGTACAAATTTATGATATCATTTATGGTGCTACTAATGAATTATTGTGCAAGTTATTTTCTAAGTTGTTGCAAGGTGAACTCAAGATGATCAAGATGGGGGAGCTAAAATTTCTTCATTGGACTTCAAGTTAAACAATGCCAAGAAAGTGGTTGTAATTCACAATCAAAGTATACAAAAGTACATTTGAAGAAGTTAGGCATTGAAGAAGGAAGAATCATCTCAACCTCTATGGCTACCAATGTAAAGTTTGACAAAGGTTGAGGAAGGCATATTGATTGACAAACATATTCGAGGTATGTTCACTAACTTTTCGTATTCCTTTAGACTTGACATTTTCTATCCCTTATGTCTATATGCTCGAATTTTAAAACTATCCCAACGAATCTCATTAAAGTGCCGTTAAAAGAAATTTTCAAATATTTGAAAGGCACTTCTTCTTATGACTTGTATATCCAAAGTTTAAAATGTTCACATTTTTCGGGATAACAAGTCCGGTGATAATAATTTTTCAAAATATGGTTCATTATAATCGAATTAAACATATTGAGATTCGATATATTTTTCTAAGGGATTGCGTTTCTAAAACGAAAAATTGAGATGTGTTTAAATCCGTCTCAAGGATAACTCGCGGATTTTTTAATCGTTAACCGCCGAGTCTTTTACCTCATTTCGATCTTGATTAAGACATAATGCATATTGAATGAGGTCTATGATTGCATTTTGCACGTTTTAAAAACTTAGGGCCGAAAAATCGGATTTTTGATTCAAACCTCAGATTTTGGAAAACATAATGAACAATCCGTCCGACCGGGGCAAGGCCGACGGCCGCCCATGACGTCGACCGTCGCCCATGCCCCAACCGGTCGACCATAGCAAAAATTTGGTTAAAAACATTTCTGTTCTCGATCCACTCATTTTGGTCTCATTATGTTCATTTTTCGTCCCCTTCGCATTTTGCACACAAATTTCACTTCAAATTTGTTTTATTGCATACATTTTATACTTTGGACTTCATGAGGCTCGATTATCATCATCATTGCTCATCTTTACCGATTAAATTGTAAGAATTTCTCTTTTTTTATCTCAATTGGGTTGAACCTTTGAGAATGTGCTTATATCTTGCTACTTTGATGAAATTCTTGTATTAGTATGTTGTATATGATGATTGGTGATGAATGAATATTGTTGTATTGCAGTTGGTGATGAATTCTTTTGGCTTAAACGAATCACAAAGGCGTTATATTTTTCTTGATTTTCGACAAAATGTTTCAATGAAAAATTCATCACCTACATGATTTTCTTGATTTGAAAAGTTTTTATAAGTTTATAGAGATCATGTTTTATCAATCAAATGAGCTTTTACAAATCAAATGAGCAATTTTTTCCCTTTTATTCGGAATTTAAGCTTAAATGCTCAATATGCTTGATAAATCGATTAAATTGCGCACTTTGATATAATTATATGATATTTTTATCGTGCTAACATTATTTTTGATGATTCCAAAGGGGAAGAAACAGGAAAAACGCTCATACGCTCAAAGAAGCGAAAATAAGCTTGCAAGAAAAGCTATGAGCTAGGGCTCTTTAAAGCTAAAAGCTGTGAACAATACTTAGTCCATGTGATGTATTATGGAATTTTATGCTTGACTAATGATGTTTTATAACAGGGGGAGCTTATAAGCTCATTTATAAGCTCATGAAATTCAAGCTTAAGTTGTAAAAGCTAAGCTTTTAGCTGGTTGCTTTTATATTTGTTCTTGATATGCATATTGATAGGGGGAGCTTGTGCAAAAATGATTTTGAAAAATCTTTGCTCCTATCCTTGTGTGTTTGTACTTATGATGAATCTTGCTTATAATGGATTGATGTTTTAGACCGGAATATTTGTTTTGTTTTAAAATCAACTTCCTAAAATTGTTTTGGTTTGTAATCATCAAAAAGGGGGAGTTTGTTAGATAAATGTTTTTATCAAGATTTTGATGATTATGTTTAAATGAGTTTTTATACCAAAACTATGTTTATGTATGTTGTCCAAAATACTCCTAAATGTTTTAAAATGTTTTTACTAATTTTTGGAGTATTTCTTAGAGTTTATTATTCGATAAAAAATTGGACAATATATTTGATATTTTTATGTTAATTGGTTTTTACACCAAAACAATATTTATAAATGTTGTCCAAATACTCCCAAGTGAGTTAAAATATTTTTACTAATTTTTTGGAGTATTTCTTGAAGTTTATTTTTGATAAAAATCGGATAACATTTCAGGATTGGAGGTCGACCGGTCGCCCAAAACTTCGACCGATACCTGAAGAAATGAAAACTTGAAACAGAACGTACAAACTTGAAAAAATTGAAGAGGGGGACCGGTCCATGGGAAGGCCGACCGGTCGCACCCCTGGGCGACCGATCGAACCCCCTGCAACCCGTACCTGGATCGCACTATTTTCATTCAAACGTTCGAAATTTCAACAGGGCAACCGGTCGCCCTGTTCTAGGTTTTGACAGCAAATTTTTGAACCGTTGCAATCCTTATCAGCAGATTCACTTTTGATTTTTGTACAATATATCTACATCTTGTGATCCTCTTTTTGTAGACAAAAGTGAAGAATGAGAAGCCTATGTTGGAGATCTAATCTTGAAGACTCTCCTATAAATAGTGGATGAATTTAATACACAAGATACAACAACATATACAAGCAAATACACAACAAGAAATCTGCAAATTTCCAAGCTTTCATATTCAACACTCTTGTTGTATTTATAGCCTAAGTATTTCACTTTCACATCTTGAGGTCTAGGCTTTATTTCTTTATTACACTTGCACTCAAATTGTAATATTCATTATTGAGTTGTAATCTTGATTTTTGTCATCATTCAACACAAGACATCCTTGTGAGTATTCTTGTGGAAAGAATACACTTGGGTGATCTAGGTGATAGGTGTTTCAAGAGTGTGGTGCTCTTGAGGTGTTTGAAGAATTTGGTATTCTTCAAGATTGAAGATTGTGGTGATCTTCAAAGGTGTCGTTGAAGGAAGATTGTGGTAATCTTCAAAGGGAGATTGTGGTAATCTCCAAAGGTGGTGTTGAAGAAGTGCGTGGTGCTCTTGAAGGTGTTGTAAGTTGAATTTGTATTAATTGTGGTAATTAATAAAATTCTTTTTTTCCTTTTTGAAATCCATCCCGGATATACTGGGGTGGTAGAGCACGTAGTCCCTAGGTGGGGTGAAGCTCTATAAATCGACGTGTGTTGTTTACTTTCTGCACCTTTATTCTTGTCTTGGTGTATTTGATTCGAAAAATAAGGCATAATCGAAAAGATGGATATAATCTATTCACCCCCCTCTAGACTATCGTAACTGTTTGGACTTACACGCCTTTCATGAGCTCTATAGACGCCCTCCCATGCACCAAAAGGGAGGCCCTCTCGGGGCATTGTGTTTCCTTGATGGAGTTCTTCTCTTTATTACTCTTTTGGTTGCACATTCTTTCTTTGCACAAAAGTGTTAACATTTTTTATGAGGAAGGAAATTTATGAAGACTCCCCATGAGGGAGCTCTTCTTCTTCTGGGAGCGCCAAAAGGATTTGTTGAGGGTATTGCGCATGTGGACGCGAATCATTGCTTGGGAAGTAATGAGATTTGTGGGAGGCAAGGCGAGATCCGCGATCCTAAAGTTGTTTGGCTTGATCATTGTCTTTCCTAGAGAGCTTGCATATCTCTCCAGGGCCTTTAGTGGTTATGCTGATGGGTTCCAATTATAAGAATATTCTTTCTTTGATGCGGAATTTGTGGTTGCACGGAGCTTTAGTGGAGTTTGTTCTGACTGATTTAGATGAGCTTCCTCTTCAAGATTTTGCTTCTTCAGTGTTGCCATGTAGCTTCTATGGGCAGCCCAGGTTGGGCGCCCAAATGTAGGTGGGGCACTACATCGCCGGGTTTTGCGAGTAGCTCCTCAGCTATTTTATTTATTAGGAACTCAACCTTCAGTCGAATCAAGGGTGAAAGAGCCCTTGGTTGGTTCAGACTTTGTCTTCTTGAGTATTGTGTTCCAAATATTACGGGTACCTTCTTTTCTCTGTTGGAGTTTGGTGTCCTCTGCTTGGGAGTGGTGCCCATGTTGGCTTCATTGTAGTATGTTGGAAGTGTACTTCATGGTCTTTGGACTTTTGGAAATGATATTAATGACTCCACAATATAAGAGTCTCTCTTAATATAAGCTTAATTGGAAGATTATGGTCTAATTATTAAGTGGGAATCTTTTTCTCTATTGCTCTTCAGAAGATGTGAAGTGTATGGAGTAGCTTCATCATTATAGTTGAATGAATTGTGCTTCCACTATCAGAGGCTTGGGACTTTAGACTGTGCATGGCTTTTATGAGTATCCTCGGGGCATGTATTCATTTCTCTTGAGAGGCTTGAGTAAAAAATTGAGAGATCAAAGGAAATTTGAGGGGGGCTCTTGTGTAGAGAGAATGCCAAGTGAAAACACTCAATGGACGATTGGTTGCTCCCTGTTCCATGTGCGATAGGTTCTCGGGATGATTCTTTCATGGTTCAGCTCTCTCCATCTATGGAGTCTTCGTCTTCTCCAATGACTTGAGCATTTCTTTTTCCTTCCATGTTGAGGCGTATCTCTCCATTGAATTGAGATTTTATGGAGTCCCCCTCCAGCTGAGGATGATTCATCGATATGTCATCTGGGAGTTCTGTTTTTTCTGTATATAGTTGCTTGTTCCAGAGATAGTTTGACTAGTCTGGATGGCTGAGCGCCGAGGGGAGTTTGTTCCTATCCTTTTTGGACTTCAAGGTTTGTTTGTCCATCATCAATGTGATGGCTTCTTCAGTATCTGGTTGCTTTCCAGTTCATTATTCCACTCTTCCATTTTAGTCGAATGAGGGTTATTATTGATGCAACTGTTACTGCGTCCTACAACGGCAGAGTGGCCTTACGAGGGGTCTTTATGCATTTGGAGGAGCTTGGGGATATCCTCGTGTGGCTCCGGGAGCATTGATGTCTCAGAGTGTTCTTGGTAGCCTCATTGAGCTGGAGAGCTTACCGGGTCTAGCGGACTTATTTGGTGAGCAAATTGAGCAGATTTTGGAAGGGCGCCCTTTTGGCCCGACAAGGATGCCCCTTGAACGGGCAATGGCGCCCCCTTCAGCTGGGCAAGAACGCCTCATTTAGCTTTATGAGTCATTTAATGGAGCCCCTCTAGAGGAGTCTATTCTCATGTTTTCTCAACAGTCTGCCTTCTTGCTTGGTGTTCCCAGCTTTGGAGCTTGCGGCTTCCACGAATCACTTCATGAAGTCTTGTAGTAACTGTCATTCTGGTTGTTTTACTTGAAAAAATGAGTTGTGGTCTCTGAATACCTCCTTCTAATGGAGAATCCTCGTACGAAAGCAGTAGATAGCTTGTCCATCCTAGTGATTGATCTAACTGGAAGCTAATAAACCAAGTTAGTGGCATTTGGTCAGTGTTGTCCGGACGCTTTACAATAGGAAGCATCCATCATGATGTACAGATCCGCCTTTGCATGGAGTTCGTCTAAGTGCTCTTGGTGGACCTCCGATATCATCATACTCCGGGAGGCTGGAGATCTTGATGCCTGAGGGCAATGGCTTGGCATGAATAAGAGGGGCCAATGAACTTTCTCCCTATTGTGATGGCCCGTGAGTTGGCTTGGCTAATGTTTTACCACCTGTGACTCTTCTGTGGGCTTGTGAGTGTGGACTTGGGACTGTTAGGCTCCCTTTCCAACCTCTCTTCCAGCAGGAGCGTGCTGGTCTCCTTGAATTTTTCTAAGTCCTTCATTTTTTTTATCTTCTTCCCCAAGGTTGGGGTCTTCAATATCTGACAGAGCTTGAAAGAGGTTTTCCTGCAGCTTCCGCCGCATCATGATTCCTTGAAGCAGCTCAGGCAGCTTCTTCGAGAATGGCTTAGAGGGCTCTTCGCGTTAAGTGAATTTCTTTAATAGGCGGACCCCCCAGGAAGAGAAGGCAGTGCCCTTCTTGGTTTTGGCGGCGGCGACCCTCCCAAAAGAGGGGGTTGGCCTCTCATCTTCAATGTGATCGTTCTTCTTTCTGATTCCTGGATCCACAGCCAAAAGCATGAGATTCTTCATCTAGTGATGGCTCTTCACAATTCTCATAACGTCTTTCATCTATGGTCAGGTCTTCAATGGCAGACGGAGCCCAGAGTAGTCTCCCCGCGGCTCTGGTCACATCTTGATGTTTCAAAGCATTCCGGACAGCTTCATCCAGTAGAGAGAGATTGGAGGGCTTCCTGGGTCAGGTGAACTTCTTCCAATTGGTGGTAAATTTCTTCAATGGGCGGAGCTCCTCCGGACGGAGGTGACGGTGTGATTTCTTCTTGCGGGGGAGACGACGCCCTTCCGGTGGAGAGGTAGTTGACCTTCCGCCTTCTTGATGGTCTTTCCTCTTGCTGATCTCTGGTTCCAGGTCCTGCAGCTTGGAATTCGATTCCATGCGCTTGGTCAGGTATGCCTCTTCATGCGCTTTTGATGTTCTCATAGACGATGCCAAAATGATGCTGCTTTTTAAGACATCTCACTCTAAGTCAATGGTGCTGATAAAATCTTTCTTCTCAATGGCGAAGTCTTCTTCACTAGAAGCTGGAATTCTTCAATTGGGAACTTGTCTACACACTTACACAAATGTTAGGGGGGTCTCTGGGCCAGGGAGGCCCCTCCCCCTCCAACGCTCACGCCAGATTGGTGATTGAGAGAAAATAATATAGTAAATGAATATTGAATTAAATGCGTATGAGAGTTATTATGAGGATCTACTTACAAATGAATATGATAGACCTTTTTATATCTGGGAAATGGGCCCTGTGGGCCGTGTAGTAGAAATCGACCTATGGGCAGTCCGCGTAGAAGAAATTGGCTTGTGGGTCAATCCCAGGCTTCTTTGGGCCTGATTATTTTATTAAGTGTTTATTGTTCAATTAATATTATATTAATATATAAGTTATTATATAAATCAAATTATATATTAGATAATTAGATTTTGTTTTTGCCCCCAACATTAACCATTGTAAAGAAATATTTATTGACAGTAAAGTAGATTAAGAATGATTTTTCTCAATAAATAAATTAATCACCATATAAAATAGGCAAAATACAATGACATTTCCTAAATTTGATCCCAACGTATACCCCAAGCTTGTTAACATAACACTTACCTCTTTATAAAATAAAGTTAAAATTCATTGTTTGGACAAATTTGCCTTTAATAAAATGAATCTATATAATTTTTAGTATATCTTTAATATTTACACCCCCAATGTTGATTTACATTCTAGACTATTTCGAAGAACATTAACTTTTTTAGAAAAAAAAAAACAAAAACAAAATTGTGCATTAAGTAATTCAACTTTAAAGAACTAAAGTAATATTTGAACATAGCAAATTAATGTATAAAAAGTTTAATATCAAATAAGATAAAGTAATCACTATTATATATATATGTATGTATGTATATATATAGGTATTGGATCAAATGTGACTAGGGACTCTACGCAAGACATAGTGGACTAATCTCAGCCATTTAATAATCAAATCTTAGGGCTGTGTTTTTTCTATTTTTGGGTGGTTTTTTCTTTTTATCTGATAAGGGCAATATTATCTTTTCATGATGGAAGTTATTTTGTTTTTTTGGTAACCGTTATTCTAGGCTCGATTTTTCGGATTTAATAACACAACTTTCTTGCTTTCACTTCTCTTAATTTTCAAAACCTTTTTCGATTTTCTCTGAGAGTTCTGGTCATGCTCTTCATCTTCGCTTAGGGTGGGATGATTTTCGCTGAATCAATCGCTACGAGGAGGGGCTTCGCAAGACAGTGTTCGCGCCGCAGTTTGAATTTTTTTTCAGATTTTTTTCTGTTTGCTTTTATTGTTCTTTTTTTGTTTGTTTTGTTGATTTAATGGTTTGTTTGTTGTTTTTGTACGAGTTTTTTTTTTATTTTGCATCAATTCCTTCAAGGGTCTAGGGCTAGCCCTAGCAAATGTTTTTGTTTCTGATAGAATGTGTCGAAGATTTTTTTGATAATGGAGGTTATATTTTTTTTGATTAACGAGTAGTTTTTAGAAGATGTGTTGCTTGGATTTTTGTTGTTTTGTTGTTGGGGTTTTTTGGTGTGCAAATCATGTTTAACGATGCTCATTTATTCACGGTTTAGTGCATTTTCGTTCTGTGGTTTATGAGTGTATTGTTCATTCTTTGAGATATACGTTGAACACATCGATGATGTATAGTTTTTGTATAAATTATGCATTTTTAGTTTACATTTTATGCACGGGAGAAGTGGCCAATCTGAAGTATGTTGGTGATATATTTGATATAATGATAGACATATTATGGTGCATAATTAGTGTTGGTTCTGTGCATCTCTAGTTTCACAAAGTGCATATGCATATGATCTGGTTATGGTGCATAATTAATATTTTTTTGTGCACAATTAACATACATATTGTGCATATTTAGTTTAATAGTTGTGTTTTTAATACATTTTTAACATGTACATGATATATATTTTTGGTTTTGATGTGTGCTTATATTTTCGTTGTTCCTTGTTAATGGTAAGTTGATCAGTGTGCATGACTAGAAGAAACCAGAAACGACAAGTTTCTGATGGGGCGAATGATGGGGGACATAATGTTAATAAGATGAGAGGGAAAATGTTATAGAACAGGGCCAAGAAAATTTTCAATGGGAAGAAGAAAGCATAAAGGCTGGTTTTTGAATTTCATGGGTGATGATATTTTGTACTTGAAACTTGTTTGAAATTTTTTTTTTGTTACGGTTTTTTGTTAATTCAGTGTAGTTTGTTTGGAATGATGATGTACCTTAAACAGTTTAATGGCACAATTGTTTTAAATCTTGTATTTCACTTTTCCACAATATATTTGTGTTATGTTTACTCCAACAGTTTTTTGTTGTTTTAGTTCTTTGTTAATTGAAACTGTGCATTATTTTTTTATTCCTTCAGGCGATGCCAATGATCTGTGTTAACACTGTAATGTTGTATTTTCAACTGAGTGCTAAAACCAAGTATTAAAACAAACTTAACCAAATTCAAGGGTGTTAAGTCTTCCACTGAAAACAAATCACAGTTGAGTTAAGTCTTTCAAAAAACAATGAGTTATTCTATCAACAGTTCGATCGAGTCCATTGAGTGACTAACTCTGATTAACTAACTTAGTCAGTCCCATCAAGACACACAGGTGAAGTATTAACTCGAATATTTGAAAGGACTAATTTGAAAAGTTGGTAAGGTTTATTCAACCCCCCCTTCAAAACCTTACACTCACACCCATTGGGACCTACAAGTGGTATCAGAGCGGTTGGTTCATTGAGCCTTCCGCATTGGTTACTGAACTAGATCTCCAAATTTTTCAAAGCTTATTTTAGTACTCAATCTTTCAAAACTCTTTTACTCAGCAAAGTTATTATCATGGAAGCAAATTTGACACGCATCCCTATGTTCACAATTGAAGAATTTGATGATTGGAAAATTCGTATGCAGGCTCATCAATCAGGATTACACGATGAGATGTGGATATTGATAGAGGATGGACCTCTACAAATTTTAAAAGTGAACACAACTGTAAGGAGAGCTGCAGCTGAAGGTGAAGATGATGTTGCTCCCAGACCAGCCATGGTTGAAAAACCAAGAGCTGAATGGACAAATGATGACAGGAAAATATATAACTTGGACAATGTAGCCAAGGACATTCTTTACAAAACCTTGGACAAAGCTATGTTCAACAAAGTCAAATCATGCAAAACGGCTAAAGAAATCTGGGACAAGCTAACATTGATTTGTGAAGGATCATAGCAAATCAAGGAAAATAAACTATCGGTTGCTGTACATAAATTTGAGAATTTTAAAATGCTAGCAAGAGAGACCTTGGATCAACTGGATGCTCGGTTCACAGAAATTACCAACGAGCTATCTGCACTTGGAAAATAATATACACAAGGAAAATGTGTATGAAGATTCTAAGTCTCTCGGTGAATGGGAAATGAAGGTCATAGCACTCGACATTCCATGGACCTATCCAAGACATCCAATCATGAGCTATTCTCGATCTCAAAGCCTACGAATTTGAGTGAGAAGAAAAGACCAGGAGAGACAGTTGTGCCCAAAAACAACGCTCTAATTGTTTAGGATGGCAAGAGAGCCGAGGTCAAAGAAGTCATTGACCAAGAGGAAATAGCCCTCATGGTTAAAAGGTTTAACAAGTTCTTCAATAAGAACTACAAGAGAGGCAAGGGCGAATCCTCCGTAAGACACTCGGCTCCAAGTCAAGGAAGATAGGCCAACCAAGAGATCGAGCATCAAAAGGTTGAATATCAAAGGGTGACAATTCAAGAATGGAAAGAGTGATCCAAAGGTTGAAAATCTATCTTTGAACCGCTATAACAACCAGGTCACTATGCCGATTGATTGCCCATATCCTGTAGTCAACAAATACAGAATGAAGAGGAAAGAAAGGTCTTGGAAAAAGAAGACAAGATAAGAAAAAGCAATGTTGGTCATGCAGAGATCGGCCGAGACAAATGGCTAAGTCAAAAGACACACGTGATTCGAGAGAGTAGTGAAGCCGACTACTCAAGTGACTCGAAGAAGAAGCCTTGATCTGTTTAATGGCCAAGGAACAAGACCAACCCGACCAAGAAGATGAGGTACACTCTAATTCATTACACTCGATTCTAGTGATAGTGATCGTGACACACACACTTCATCACCCACCGATCTTTATGATTCATTAGGCAAAATGATGAAAGACTTTGAACACATTAAATCCTCACACACACTACTAAATGAGGAAAATAGCCTACTAAAAGCAAAAACTCTCGGTGACTAAGGAGCCGAGTACTCTAAGTCAAATAGTGACGAGAATAAAAGTCTAAAGGCCGAAAATGCTAAGTTAATAAAGAAAATAGCCGCTATAGAAAAGAGGGAGAATGACCTAAAAATGTGATTGACTCATTCACCAAGGCATCTAAATCCTTGGATGACCTTATTATGAGTCAAAGAGAATGTGGAGACAAGACAGGCTTAGGATTTAATTCCCATGTGCTATGTCAAGCTCCAAAAGTGATTTTGGAAAAAGGATCTTCAAGTAATGAAGTATCTCAAAAAACCAAAACTCCAAATGGTGCACACACATTTATTCCAAAGCACAATCACAAGCAAACTGGCCTTGGTTATAAAGGAAAAGGAAAGCTGCCAGTTGAGTGTGCTGAGAGGACAACTGAGAAGAAATCCAGCCGAGTTCCTCTGCAAACTCCAAATAGGAAATACTCTGTAAAGAAGAAACAGAGCTACCAAAAGTCCCAGAAATTCTATAAAAGAAATATATATGATGGGAATGGTAGAAACTACCCAAGCCAAGCTGATTGGAATAATGTGAACTATCATCAAAGATATGTGGAATATAAGCCTAAGTGGCAAAGGCCTAGAACTCAGCAAAAGCCATTCCAAAGAAATAAGGGCTTTTACCAGCACACATATGTACCAAGGCACTACACTCAGAGATATCACAGCTACCCAAAGAAGGAAGTTGCTAAAACACCTACACAGGCATACAGACAAAAGAGACAATTGTATGAACCAAAAACCCCCAAGCAATTTGCCAAAATTAATTATGATTATGGCACTGATAGATGGCAACCCCTTAGAGTCAAATCATTTGGCTATAGGTTGGTTGGATCATCTTACAATACTAACCCCTCAGGACCCATACAAGTATGGGTACCTAAAACTTAATTTCCTTGATTGCAGGTTCAAGGAATGTGAGAAAGTGCCAAGGAACCTGGTACATGGATAGTGGTCATTCCGGACATATGACAGAAACAAGAAAAATCATCAAAATTCAAGGAAGTCGAGGTGCAAAAGTCATATTTGGAGGAAATGAAGCTCCAGGAGAAATAAGGGGCAATGGATCCATCAAGAAAAATGGATTAGAAATCTCGGATGTTGCATATGTTGAAGGACTCAACTTCAACTTGCTAAGCATCGCCAACTTTGCGACAAGGGTTATAATGTTGGATTCAACATGGGTATATGTCAAATCAAGGACATCAATCCAATGAAGTTGTCTTTGCAAGGATGCGCAAAAAGAACATGTATGTGGTAGATTGGTCAACCGCAACACCAAACACTTATCTACTAGCAAAGAGCACATCCAATCAAGTTGGTGTGGCACAAAAAGTCGAGTCGCTGAATTTCAAAACAATTAACAAGCTTGCGTAGAAGCGATCTTGTAGAAGGACTTCCGGACTCAATATACAAGAAGGAAAGTGTATGTGATGCATGCCGGATGGGAAAGCAAATCAAATCATCATTCAAAGAAAAGACATGTCCATCTTCAACTAGAATATTGCACCTACTACATATGGATCTATTTGGTCCATTGAACCACTAGCATAAGTGGGAAAAAAATACACCTTGGTGGTAGTAGATGACTACTCAAGATATACATGGACAATATTCATGTGTAAGAAGAAAGAAACTCTGCGAAACTACCACAAATGAAAAAGAATCCAAAATGAGAAGAGTCAAACCATTATCAAAATAAGATCTAAAAAGAGGAACCGAGTTTGTCAATGGTATAATCACTCGATATTGTATTGAAAATGGTATTGGTCATGAATTATCTCAAAGAAGGACTCCACAACAAAATAGAGTTGCGAAAGAAGGAGCAAAACTCTTAAAGAAGCAAAGAAGACCATGTTAGTCAAGCATGGCTACCTAAAAGATTTTGGGTCAAGGGCTATACTCAAAATAGATGCATGATAAACAGTAAATGACAAAGACTCCTATGAGATCGGGACAGGGAGAAAGCCAAATATTGCATATTTTAGAATATTTGGATGCAAATGCTTCATCCATAACAATGGCAAAGATAATTTAAAGGCTTTTGATGCTAAAGTCGATGAAGGTATCTTCTTGGGATACTCAAAAAAAAAGCCTACAGTACTCAACAAGAGGACTATGGTTACGAAGAATCCATCCATGTGGTGTTTGATGAGCCAAATGTTAATGGAGAAGACATTGAAGAGTCACCGATAAGTTGAATCAACCAACCAGGAGTAAGAGTCCCTATCGGTAAAATTTGGAAATTATAAACCTAGATGAAGATGAGATAGCCGAGTCTCAAAAACAACTGGAAAATCTGCAGCTAAGTGATGATGAGAGAGCTGATCAAAACAACACACCGGCAAGACGATCAATCCAGCTAACTTACTCCAACCTGATGTAAGATGGCTGAGAGACCATCCACCACAACTAGTCATTGGAGATGTAAGAGAAGGTGTCAAAACGAGATCCAGAACTCAACAAGAAGCAATGTTCACATGCTTCATCTCACAAATAGAGCCTAAAGATGTGTCACAAGTATTGGATGACACACATTGGATTCAAGCCATGCAAGAAGAAGAGTCAATTAGTTTGAAAGAAATAAAGTGTGGGAATTGGTTCAAAGACCTACCCATCAAAATGTTATTGGCACTAAATGGGTGTTCGGAACAAGATGAATGAGGAAGGTTACGGTAAGAAACAAAGCAAGATTGGTAGCCAAAGGACATTGCCAAGAAGAAGGGATAGATTTTGATGAAACATTTGCTCATGTGGCAAGATTGGAAGCCATAAGGATGTTTCTTGCCTATGCAGCTCACAAGAACTTTATTGTATATCAAATGGATGTAAAGAGTGCATTTCTTAATGGTTTATTGGAAGAAGAAGTGTATGTTGAACAACCTCCGAGGATTTGAGCAGAAGACTCTTGGAGATAAAGTATACAAACTCAAGAAAGCTCTATATGGGTTGAAACAGGCACCCATAGCATGTTATGATACATTGTCACAATTCTTGACTGGGAACGGATTCACAAAAGGCAAAGTGGAATGAACACTCTTCGAATTCAAGATAGGAAGAGTATACTGCTTGTTCAAATATATGTGGATGATATCATATTTGGATCCACAAACAAAGAGGTGTGTGATAAATTTTCAAATCTCATGCAAAGCAAATTCGAAATGAGCATGATGGGAGAGTCGACATTCTTCCTTGGACTTCAAGTGCAACAAACAAAGGATGGAACCTTCATAAGTCGACAAAATACACCGAGAGATTTAATGAAGAAATTTGGTATGGAAGAGAAGTCTTCTATGAAAATACCAATGAATACATCACCAAAATGGATATGGATGCACGGATGGCCACGTAGATCAAACAAGATACATAGCACTTATTGGATCATTGCTCTATCTCACAAAGCAGGCCGACATCACCTTTGTTGTAAGTGTATGTGCAAGATTTCAATCTGCTCCAAAAAAAGCCACATGACTGCAGCCAAGAGGATCTTGAGATATTTGAAAGGAAGCCAAGAAGTTGGCTTAAGGTATCCAAAGGAAGGTGGATTCAAGCTAATTGGTTATTCGACTCGACTATCTTTGATGTAGAGTTGACGGAAGAGCACCTCGAGCACATGTCAAATGCTTGAAATAGGCTAATTTCTGGTTTAGCAAAAAGCAAAATTCAATAGCCACCTCTACAAATGAAGCATAATACATAGTCATGGCAACATTGTGCCAAGTCTTATGGATAAGACAAAGAAATGAGAGACTATGAAGTTGAAGAAAAGGAAATTCAAATCATGTGTGATAACACAAGTGCAATTGCAATCACTCAAAATCCTGTGTTGTACTCAAGAACAAAGCATATCGACGTCGATATCACTTCATAAGAGACCATGTTGAAAAGAAGGACATCACCTTGGAATATATTTCAACCGACAAGCGGTTGGGTGACATATTCACAAAACCATTATGTGAGTCTAGATTTGAAGAACTCAAGCATGAGTTAGGGTTAATTGAGCTGAGTTGTGCCGATCGGAAGACTCAAAGAAAAGAGATGAAACATGAAAAGAGGAAAAAGAGCTGAATTAGACAATTGACTAAGTGAATCACCAGATCGGAAAAGTCACCAGACGAGTTAGTGACAACCGAGTCACTAGGAGAGAAGTGAGAAGAAGGATTGAATCAGCTAAGGAGTAAGCTGAGTCATTTATGAGCAAAGTGACAAAAACGCGATCGTTTTTATTAAGCAGGAATGTTTTTAAGAATGACGTCAGCATAATTATGACGTGTACAGGCAAAGGCCGCACACCAAGCCTATGATTGGATATAAATGCTGCCGCATTAAATGCGAGACATTAAATGTAAATCGGCGTGCAAGATCTAAGCCATTGATTTTGATCAAATTTCAAAAACCTCCCGCACGTCCTTTCATGAACCATACTTAAACCATTTCGTCCGTTTCTCTCTCACTTTACCAAAAACTGTTCATCTCTCTCTCGAAAGCAAAACCAAAATTTTCTCTCAAAACCCTATCAATCCTCAGACCATTTTTTCAAGTTTCGTTCTGTAAAACATCTCGAAATGGCATCTACTCATGATTTTGTCAAGCTAGGAAAGCAAATCCACACTGGGTCTACTGTGGACTTCGATGGTATGGTTAAACAAGGGTCCGACGACATCCTCGTGAAGAAGATTGCTGAAAAACTGGAAAATCTGGATTAAAACCATTTTTGACGATGGAGTTCCCTATGACCTACATAGAAGAGGTCGCACAGTTCTATGTGAACGCTGAGGTTCACGATGAGGGCATCAAGTCCTCTGTTCATGGAAATGCGCTCACCATTACTGCCAAGGATCTGGCAGAACACTGCTTATTGTCGGTGGAAGGCGTGCCGGAAATTTATGAAGCTGATGTCGACCTAGCTGCTGCTTGGAAGGAAGTAGCCAAGTCCGACTGTGCTGCGAAAGTAGTCTATACAGCTAATAAGAGGCTACTGAAAGAGGACTACCACAAATTGCTGGACGTTGTTGCCAAATGCATAGACATTAAATTTGGCAGTTTTGACCAGTTGTCCAAAGCAAAATTGATCGTGATGGTTGCGATCATTGAAGAGAAGAAAGTGAATTGGGCTGAGTTTGTATACAGTAGACTCTACCAAAATATTGGGAACAAATCCTTCAAGGAGGATGGTACATTTGGAGGTTCCCTCGGATACGGCCTGGTGATTGGCCGGATGATGGAAGTAAAGGGAGTCCCTCTTCGACATGGAACGGCGTTCCATGTGAACAAGAGGATGTTTCGATAAAACCTCTCTGGCGCACAGAAGAGAGCCTACGCTAAGAGAGCTGATACGAGTGAGGGGAAATCAGTTGACCCTGATGATACAGCTGTCTCCCCTCCTCAAAAGAAGGTTGCTCCTGCGCACTGCCAAGAAGATCACGCCCTACAACAAAGAAAAAGAAATATGCTCCTGCCCGCAGTAGAGAGACACCGCCCCGCCGTGTCTCTTATCCCTGCAGCCGCAACGGAGAAAAAATCTCAAATACTTTGTCCGGTCATCAAGAAGAGGAGAACTGATAAGCCAAGACGGCCAGCTCCTCAGAAGAAGACGACGGCACCGGCCCCCGCCGCCTAGGACTCAGAAGAAACCTTATCTAAACCGAAATCCCTCCGGTACAAACAAAGAGAAGAAGAATCTTCAAGCGTTCCCGAGCTTGAGAAACCGGGCCGAGTCACCACTCACCAAAAATAGATATCTGGACTCGGCGGAGAAGTAGAGTCTCCAAAAATTATTGATGAAACAGACAAGTCTGCAAGGCGATCAGCAGAGGCAAATCAAGACCCGGTATAGTTCGAACAATCGAGACACAAGAAATAGCCGAGAAAGCAAACTCGCCTTTGTTGACAGGGTTGTATCCCCTCCCGCAATGACGGCACTGGTATGGAGCACGAGCTTGCTACCTTCTATCCCGAGAACGAGGGACAGCAAGAAGAAGATGATAGAGATGATGATGATGTGATGATCCTATTCCCACCTTATCCGGACATCCAAAATCGTCTGCGAGAGTGGAGGAAGTGGAAGTTGAGTCGATCGGAACAGTTCAAAGGCCTGAGTTTATCGAAGAAGAAGAGAAGCTGAACTTTCTTGGGTGACCACCGTGGTCCAAGCACGGATGAAGAACACCGCACGGATATCTTGCAGATCTTCAAGGACAATGAGAAGGAGAGAGGCAGAGGCGGGGAAGGCGAGGCACGTGAGAAGGCCATCTACCCTCTCACCGCACCGCAGAACATACACATCCTCACCTCGACATTCTATCGGGAAGTGATGAGGATCTCAACCCTGTTCTTTGCCACGAAGAGTTGCAAATGCAGCAAAACAATGCAAGAATCCGAATCCTACATGAGCAAAGAATGATGGAGGGACCGGAGAGTCCTCCAAATCACAAATGAGATAGATCCTATGGGAGTGGTGCAAAGATATTGCCAAGAAACCGCCACCACTTCCTTCCCTCATTCGGAGGAAGGTGTTAAGGAACGGCAATAAACTGGGGAGTGTGGAGACTTGTAAGTCCAAACGGCTACGATAATCTAGAGGGGGTGAATAGATTATCTCCATCTTTTCGATTTATCCCTCTTTTTGAAACCGAATGCTCAATGACAAATATAAAGGTGCGGAATGTAAACAACACGCGTCGATTTATAGTAGTTCAACCCACCTAGGGCCTAATCTACTACCACCCCAGTATATCCGGGATGGATTTCAAAAAGAAAAAGAATTTTATTAATTACCAAAATTAATACAAATTCAACTTACAACACCTTGAAGAGCACCACACTCTTCTTCAACACCACCTATGAGATTACCACAATCTCTTCTTGAAGATTACCACAATCTCCAACGGCACCTTGTGAATGATAACCACAAGAACACTCACAAGGACACTCACAAGGATATCTTGTGTTTGAATGATAACCAAAAATCAAGATTACAACTCAATAATGAATAATACAATTTGAGTGCAAAGTGTAATCAAGAATAGCCTAGACCTCAAAGATGTGAAAGTGATAAGCTAGGCAAATTTACAACAAGAATAATAACAATGAAAGACCAAGTATTTGCTTGAAGTGTATCTTGTTGTGTTGTATCTCAATTGTTGTTTTGGTTGCTCCAAAACTTCCTCTATTTATAGGAGATGATTGATCAAGCATAGGCTCCTCTTGGGGATTGAAAATATACAGAAAAATACAATTAAAATCAAGAATATAGCTGTTAGAAATCAATCCCACAATTTAAGGAAATGTGTCTGTTGTCAAACGGTCATATTTTTGTCATTAATACACAGCATGCGACGACCGCACGCATGTAAATAAGAGAAATAAGAACACTTTGAAAATTACAACAGATGCCACGGCCGACGTAGGCTTTCGACCCCGTCGACCCTGCCTCAACCGGTCCCCCTAATCAAAAATTGAAGAGATTTTGTTCTGTTTCAAAACCAAACTTGCAGTGTACCGGTCGATCATTGAAGATGGCGATCGGCCGACCGGACGGCCGACGCCTTGAAGCGACTCGGCCGACCTGCTTGTTTTTACTTCCGTCTCATTTTCTGCTTTCTAAAAATATCTTCGTACGGGTTGCTCTATGGCGGCCTGTCGACCACGAGATTTAAATGTCGTCCAATTTTTGTCGAAAATAAAACTCAAGAAATACTCCGAAAATTTAGTAAAACATTTTAAACCAATCGGGAGTATTTAGACAACATTTAGAAATCTTGTTTTAGGAGTAAAAACCTATTGACATAAAATCATTAAAAGTGTTGTCCATTATTATCAAAAATAAACTTGAGGAAATACTCCTAAAAATATTAAAACCATTTTAGATCATTTAGGAGTATTTGGACAACCTTTAAAAACATTGTTTTGGTGACAAAATAAAATCATCAAAATTAAGATAAAACATGTATCAAACAAGACTGTCTCAAATTGAGGTACCAACCGCTCTCTGCAGTTAATGAACGCCCGATGCAAATCGAGGCACGTGAAAGGAACCGCCCGAGTTAACACTCTGCTGCGCGATGAAAGTGCAATCTATGGAGTTGAGACTCCAATGGATGCCACCTCGAAAGACCCCAAGACACCGACACACTCGCGACAGGGATGTCCAAGCCTCGCCGCGCTTGAGACTGCGGAGGTAATGAAGGCCAACGGGAGGTTGAGACTTCCCGGGTAGAGAAACCGAATCACGAACATCCTCCCGCTATCATTGATCCATCCGAAAAGGAGATAAGTGCTCTTCACGATTCCCGGGATAATCCTAATGTAACCTTTCTAGGATCGGAAGGAGACGATGAAGCCGAGTCATCCCCCGTGGATCGATCCAAAAGACTCGGCCGAGGATGTTCCAACCACGAGTAAGTCCGACCTCAAGACTACTCGCCAAACTTTCAACTTTGATGATGAGCCACCCATGGAAATCTCATCATCGTCCGATGACGCTCGATAAGGCCGATGACCATTCAACTCATTTGGAAAAACCTCACCGAGACCGACGGCCGTTGAGACGGCCGAGGCTCGGCAAGTTGGGTCGACTTCACAATGACCACACGGTGAAACAGTCCATCGCGCAGATCCCCAAGTCAGCAGCGGGTTCGACTCCACAAGGACTTCACGAGCACCAATTATCATTGAACAGATTCCGCTTGCCCGTGATGATCCTTTGTAGAATCATTTCCTTTCTCTCTCAAGGCGGTACCCGACCTCCCCGAAGAATCGCCTAAAGATCGCGAGCGCCTCCACGTATACATGACCCCGTTATTCCATCGTACACCATTGTTCCAAATGACTATGACTTTGACGCCGCTTGGCCGTTAGCTGAAATAGCGGACACAACTACGATTCGGGAAGTTTTCAAAGCCTTATTCGTTGAGGTTGAGAAGATGGAGAGCACCCGCCTCACCGACATGAGGCCGGATAACGAGACGCCAACCTTATCGCCGATTTGCGTGGCATCATAGTCGATCCGGAGTGGTGGCAACAAGCAAAAACAATGCATGTGGAACAAGCTCGATATTTCAGACATTGTTCAACAAGTTGTTAGTCCGGCGGAGAATGCCGATGCAAAGACAAAATTGCAAGAGCACATTGAACAAATGCATGAATCTCATACTACGTAGATAAAGTCATTGCGTGAACATAATAAGAACGAGCTCTCGCGTGGAAGAGAATATGGATCGAAAATTTAGTCTCCTCATGGCTGAGATGAAGTTGGTAGCAACAATCCAACGCCACTCGCTCCGAGTTCCGTGCGGCAAAGATACTCCGCAGCCAGATTCAAGTAGAACTCCTGGCTATCGCAGACTAGACTTCTTGCTTGCTAGCTTGTTTCCAGGGGTTCCTCTCTCCTTTGATGATGCCAAAAAGGGGAAGAGGAATACCTAAAGGCGCTACCGAAGGGATCCTCAAGGCGAGAAGGATAAGCATTTGTGAAAGGAAAGACAAATGAGGAAGTAATAAGATAGAAGAAAGGGAAGTCTATTGAGGGGGAAGGTTCGAAAGATGTGACCTTGATGATTGCTAAAACCCGTCAACAAGGTCTTGTCACAAATGATATTATCAAAGAAACTCCCGCTGACTCGCCACTCCAACACTGCACCTTGTACCTATGGGCCGAAAAGAGAAAGACATTTGAAGCATGATGAAGGAAGTGGAAGGAAGGATGGATGCCCGAGTTATGGATATTCTGAAACAACATGGTGGCATTCCAACAGACAGAGACACCTATGCCATTTCAGATGCCGGAACCGAGCCAAGATCAATTGATGAATTCAAGACGCTCGCATCTGAAGGATACTTCGCAAATATGTCTACGGCTCAAGCCTGGGATTTGTACTGGGAAAAGGGTCTCACACTATGTGAAGAAGCCGACAGCAGCAGACACTGGCAACACTCTGGTCACTCTGCTAGTCACTCACCGGGAAAAAGAAGACCCCAATACAAGACACGCCTAGGGGAAAAGGAAGAAGGTGAGGTGGAGGAAGAGGTTTCAGACCTAGACCTCGCCCAAAAATATTGAGTATATAGATCCAGGCAAGAAAGGAGGGATCTATTGGGCTGGATTTGACGAAGTAGCCAACCTGCAAGTGGCTAAGAACAATGTTTAGTATGTGAAGAGAATTGAAGAGGAAAATAAAAGACAAACTCAGCTATGGGAGGAAAGACAAGAAAGACTGAGAAGAGATGAAGGCGCTGTAGGGCGTATGAAAAAGAAAGAAGCGGCTGAAGATGAGAAAAAGAGAAGAAGATCAGAAGATGACAGAGCTGAAGAAGATGAAAGAATGAGGCAGCGAAGGAGATGAAATGTTGCTGTCCACCCCTTCGTGTATTTCACTGTGTAAATACATTTTTATGTAAGTCTTCTGTACATTGAATAAAATTGTACAAATTCTATACTTATGGAGATATAGAGCAGTATGGTTACTTTAAGGTCCATTTAAGCTCTGATACATTTTCTTTTGATTCAAGCTCTGATACACTTTGTAAACAGCTATGTAAAGAACAAGAATGTTGTGATCAATAAAAGATCGATTCTAATCATACATTCTGTGATTCTACATTTGCCTGTATGTATCTATGTTGTATAATTATTGTTGTATGTTTTAAGTTTTGGTATCATCAAAAATGGGGAAATTGTTGGGAAATTATTTTGTAGATTTTGATGAATGCCATGCAAAACTTAGAATAGGAAGTTGGCACCCCACTTTTGTTGTAAATTGCATTGTAATAGATAGGGCTGGTCGAGCTGAGTTAAGTCAGCTATGCCTGAACATGCAAGAAGACAACCGGAGACTAGAAGGAAGACTCTGTGAGAGGCAGGCTTTGAGTATGGCAAAGAAGAGAAGATAGAACTCGATCAAGGTGCAACAGATGCACTGAGTGAAGTATCAATCAAGTCAACTCAAGACAGCCAAGTCTCAAGTTGAAGTGACAAGAGTCATCTAATGATTGGAAGCTAACTCAAAGTCGCCAGGGAAGTCAAGGAAATGCAATCAAGTCGAGATAATCGAAGAGATCCGTCAACATAAAATCAAGAGAATTACTTAAACAAGTAATACTCCCATACTGTCTTTCTTGAAGTGCTTAGTTCCGAGCGTGCAAAAGGAATAAACCAATGGGAAGCACTTTGCACTGTGTCGAACACCGAAAAGTCAAGAATCATTCATACGAGGAAATGGCAATTCCAAGGATCGCAACAAGACAAGCCAACGACCACAAATGACTTTTAAAAATAAGCTATCTCTTCAACGGGCAAATTTTTGAAAGATCACTATAAAAGGCCGAGGAATCACTCGAGAGAAGGTTACTTGACCACGAACATTCAAGCTAACATTTGAATCAGAACCAAAAATATTCTCAAGTCATTCAAGATTAATCCTCAAGCCTACATTACGAAGAAATCAATCCAACACTCACCCGTGAAGGAAAGACAACTTCAATCGGTTGAAGAGGAATCATTTGAAGAATCAAGGGGTCTACATTCCACGAAGGATTGTAGAAAGGTTCAAGGTCGAACCAAGCTTAAGCTATTTGGAGGGCTTCGTGATCAAATCCAAGGAACTTAAGCAAGTGGGTCAGTAGCAAAGCGCAAACGCCTGTGAAGAAGTTGAGTCGCACGAGAAGCGGTAGTGTGTGGCGGCATCTCCGATCGAGTCCCAAAGGATCAAGTCACCGTGTGTGATCAAGATTTGTATTCGGATCATTAACCACTCGTATATTGATCAATACTTAGTGGATTCCTCCAAGAGTTGGAGAAGAGGGGAGTAGAAGAATTACCTCATCTTCGAACCTCTATAAAAACTTCTTTGTGTCATTTACATTTCATCACTTTAATTTCTCGTCTTATTTTTATATCTCACGATAAATTTGCTATCCAATTGATAATCAATCGAGTGCTATAACCAAGTATTAAAACAAACTTAACCAAATTCAAGGGTGTTAAGTCTTCCAATAAAACAAATCACAAAAAGAGTTAAGTCTTTAGTCAAAACAAATTTGAGTTATTCTATCAACGAGTTGATCAGTCCGCTTGAGTGACTAACTCTCGATTAACTAACTTAGCCGTCCATCAAGGACACAAACAGAAGTATTAACTATGAATATTTGAAAGGACTAATTTGAAAAGTTGGTAAGGTTTATTCAACCCCCCCTTCTAAACCTTACACTCACACTCCTTGGGACCTACAAAATGTGTGGTAATTGTCAATATGAAAAACTCAACTATTATACTCTATGGTCCGAATAATATAACACAAATATGAAGAACAAATTTACAATTCCAAAACAACTTAATAGATATACATATTTATGAATTTTGTAAAAATAAATGTTATATATACTTTTTGGATACAAAATAGGTAAATATTGGTTATAAAAAAAAGTCTATTTATTTATTCTATTATTCAGACTATATTTATTTGTTAATCTAAAATAATAAAAAATATTGTTCATTTGTTTATGTTAGATAATGGTTTTTCATATAATCATGATTTAAATTGAATAATATTGTTATGGATAAATCAAATGGCACTATGATTTTATTTATTAAATTAACAAGTACAGTAATTATTGGTATAAATTTTAAAAAATTATTAATTTATTTGTCCTCCATTGATCTAATTTAATTGAGTTTTGAAAATTTACTAAGTGATCATATAATTTATAAAGTTTTAGACAACTGAAAAAATATTTTTAACAGATGTATACACTTGCTTCAAATAAATAATCAATTTAATTTTTTCTCATTTGTCTATATTATATAATAAAATTTTTTCCTTCCCATTTTTCCAATATTTTTATTTATAATTGGACATTTAACATGATATTTTCAATAAATCCTACATTATTTTGTTCGATCAATACGTGTCAACTTGTACTTTTTTCCCCATTCAAAGATAGGGACATGTCCGAGTATTGAGATACCCCTCATGTCACGCCTCATTACTATTCCTACAATTTATCAATTTCTTAATAATAAAACTATTTAATACTTTCTTATATTATACTCCGTGCATCGCCCGTGTGATATACTAGTATGTACTAATAAGCATCAAATCACAAATGGTATGTGTCATGGCTGTCTAATGTGCACATGTTGCAAATAATAACTAAATATGCATTTTTTATTGCCTATTTATGCATCACTCTATCGATATCTTTATGCTTAAAACTTACCAATTCAGTTGTTACTATTTTTGTAATGTGCACAAGTTACACATTAAGATAAATATGTATCGTTTTATTAATAATCATACATCAAATATACACTATATGCATCACATTTTCAATGTATGAATCAAAATTACAACGGTTATCTGCCACACTTTCTAGCTTGCACAAGTTGCAGATTAAACTAGATTTGCTTCCTTTTATTATATATTTTGCATCAAATATTCAGTTGTGTGATCATAAACTTATAAATGTTATCTTTAACTATTCGTAAAGGGAACAAATTACTATTTAATATAAGAATAAACTGTTTACTAATCATTATGGATCAAAATAAACACTAAATATGCATCGTTATTATTAAGTTATGCATTGTATATACACTATCTATGCATCAAAACACTAAACTTAAGTTGTCACTTTTTCAATGGCCCAGGTTCAAAATAAACTAATTATGCATCGTTTTTGTCAAATTATGCATCAAATAAACACTAATTTTGCATTATTGTTTGCTTTTTAAATCCAGGAATGTATAAATGAAAGAAGAACGTGGGTGTGGACAGATTTATTTTATGATTTGAAGATAACTATGGTATACTGCAATATTGTTATTATGCATCAGAATTCTACGTACCAGTTTTGTTGCCTGCATATTCGATGGTTTCATCTGTATTCTCCATCGATCGTCGCCCTGGTGTTAGTGAGTATATTGATCTTCCAGGGTATAAGACTCAACGTTTGTTCGCCTGGTTTAGGTTTTTGTTTTTTCTTCAGTTTTTCCAGAAGAGAGGGGAGAGAATATCGATATGGTGTGACTGTTATTCGGTTATGGGAATCTGATCGTCATAATATCCATGATTATAGGGCGTGTTTACAGCATTTTGAGAGTTACTAATTTACCCTTTTTGTGTTTTAAATAAATAATAAATAGTGTAATTTTGACAGGGATCTGGACCATTGATTAAAGAGAGTAGATGGTTATGATCAATCTGTACGGTATCACGGTAAGAGGATGTCTCATGAGATCTTATCCCTATATATATATATATATATGTGTGTGTGTGTGTGTGTGTGTGTAATTTCAATATGTTAGAAAACGAGTTATTTTATTTTTTAAACTTTACTTCGTTAGATATATACTATTTCAGCTTGCTTATTCAATATGACTGATCGTCCCAAACATAGCATCATTAGCAAATCCTCTTTCTATAATGAATAATCAATATTATAAAACAAAGACTTATATAGAACGGTCTCATGGATCATATTTTGTGAGACGGATCGCACCTGACCCGTGTCCCGCCCCTTTTCTTCTTTTCTTTTATTTCATTTCTTTTCCTTTTCTTTTTCTTTCTTCCCTGTTCTTCATCCGAATGTCTCCTCTTCCTTCTTCTCACTTTTTCTTCTCTAATGTGCATAACATCTTTTCTAGCCCATACAACTCTCCGAAAAATCCGCAATTGCAAAAATCCAACTTTCCCCATAATCAAACCTCACACAACACACCATAGCCCATGGCATAACCTCCATGTATACAAACCAGAGGACAGCATGACAGGTGGCGGCAAGAGTTGGCGATGACGGGGATGGCGGCACGACGTAGCTCCTAACTGTAGGTTTCAGACAAGACTTCTAGGTTTGAGTTTCGGGCTTATGATTTTTGCCATGAGGAGGAAAGAGGCCCTAGGCTAAGCTTATGAGGACTAGAGATGTTAAAAGGGCTGCTACTCGTTGGCCCAGACCATTTAAACCGAAAAAAAAGGGTGAAGGCTAAATTATTTTGGCTCGTTTAAATTTGCATTTCTTAGCCTGGACCGTTTACACTGAATGGGCTTAGCCCGAAGGTTAACTGGGCTAGCCCGCAATTTTTATTTTTTAAGAAATAAATATAATTCTAATATTTTATATCTACTTTTATTACCTATTACTAGTAAATTTATTTTTCAAATTCACATCTCCCTCATCTTTAAGTTTTACTTTATTGAACAAGCTATATTTCTTGACAAACTTGTTTTTTAATTGTTTTATTTATTGCTTAATTTAGTTTTCTAATTTTTATTTCGAATAAGAAGATTTCACGTAGTTTTATTAGGTTATTTATTAGGATATAATTATATTTCTAAATGGTGCTAAATCTAATTTTATAATTTTGTTAATGCAATGTAGTTATAAACTATGCATGACTTTTTTGTTATAATGAATAGATTAACCTTAAATGTTAAATTTAAATGTTATATATGCTCAAATTTATCATTTTAGATTTAAATATCTAATTTTGAAAATTTTAACTTATAGTCGTATTAGTCATTACAGAAAACTGTTAATTCTGGGTAGCATTAGTTATTATTATTTTATTTTCGAGATTTAGATCATACGTAACTAAATTTTATAAGTTTGTTAATACAACATAATTAGAAACTTTGTATGAATTTTATTTATGACGAATAGTTTAACTTAAAACGTTATATATATATTTGGTTTAAAATTTTGGATTTAAATATATAATTTTTAATTTTTTGACTTATAACCCGATAGTGGCCCGTTTAACCCGAAGCCCGCTAGGGTTAAAGTTAGGTTCTAATATTACCAGCCAGTTTAACACCGGCACGTTTAGGCCGAAGACCGTTTAGCCCGAAGCCCGCTAGGACTGGCCTTATAGGGCTAGGGTCAGTCCTGTTAACATCTCTAATTGAGGACGGTTGATGGTGGGCTCGCAGCAGCGTAGGAATATACGAGCTCGGTCCTTCCTGTTATGTTTTTCTCTAAGTTTTTTTTTTAAATTGATTGTATTTTGGTGATGAAATGTGACTTGAATGTGGTTTTGAGATTGGAAGTGGAAGAAATAAAATTCATTTCTCTTTGCTCGAAAATGCAATTGTGAAGAAAATGCAAATTTCACTGGATGCGATGATGTGTTGTATATATTAGTTTTGCATCATGTGATTACTCTATATATCAAGAGTATAACTACTTACTCATATAAGTATTACTAATTATATTCAAAAGTATTACCTATAAAAATATTACTACTGGTTTCTGTTACATACAAATATAATGAAATATGATAAGATGCTTGATTACATTATATCTCAACAGTATTACCTCCTCCCCTAGTATTATTTTTTATGTCGAGATGTGCTTTCGTTAATATATTAAGTGAAAAATATAGTTATTTATGTGGAGTTATTGCCCATCTCCTACATCATATTAACAAATGTGTCACTTTTTTCATCAAAGTATTATATTTTTCTAATGAAAGTATTACTTTTGTTCTCAAAAGTATTACCGTGGTAATTTGGCAGACCACTGACTGTTGAATTGCTTTGACCGTGGAATTTTTTGTCTAACCCAATCCGACCCATCTAACATGCATAGATCTGTGAGATGGTCTCACAAAAGACCTACTCATATTATAATGAAATAATTGAAAGGACACACAATTAGTTATATTAAAATATATTAGACACTAAATTTTGTTATTTGAGAAAAGATTGTTTAAAATATTTAATTATTATCGGAAAAAAAGATGTACTATTTTTTCTTATATTGGAAATAAAAATTAATATAGTATTAAAGAAAAAATATGTATTTATACCAGTATACAAAAATATTTATAAGGAAGTGTTTAAATTTTTTCCAGTGAAAAGTTAATATTTACTTTGAATTCAATTACTCCAAATAATTCTATGCTCAATATTATTTTTGTTCAAAACTCATTTATTTATTAAATTATTTTAGAGATTTGAATTACTTTTGTTACAAATTACTTTATTCTAAAAAGATACAATTTGAAATACTTTTTCTAACTGATGAAAAACCTAAAATTAAAATTGATGTACGAATATTAAACATGCTGAAAGTAAAATTACTGTTATAAGAGAAATTAATTGTGTCCAAACATTAAACTCAAATTTAATTCCCAAATAAGAGTTTACTACATATATTAATCCCATTCAATTAAGATAACAAAATTAGTGATTCTGAAAATAGTTATTTAGACAATCATTCCCGTAATGTTTATTATTTTTTATTTTTAGCATCAAAATAAATTTCATTTATCAGAAAAAACTTACAGTTAATTATTATAACATTGCGTAAGAAATAGTTGCAAGGCTTACAAATAATAAACCTATAAAGATTTAAATAAAATTTTTAAATCTACACAGATCTAATTAGTCCGTATAATAAAAAAAAAATTGCAATATTGCATTGGATAAAACATGTATCAATTACATTGATCTCACTTTTATCATGAATCATTGCAAAATGACGCATCTAATTTTTTTGGACAAAAACCCGTTTTTTATAAAATCTATTGAGGAAAAACAAAAGTTACATATGATACAAATTAACTTATGTATATGAATAATAGAAACATCGAAAATTCCTCTTAAAAAAAACATCGAAAATCAATTCTCTCATCCTAGGATTTAATATCAAGCCCCTCTGCGTCAACTTATCGTGAACATTTTCTGGCCCAGCTCGTTTCTATCAGTTGGGCCAATATTTTTCTAGTACTAACTTGACCGAAAGGTCATTCTCGTTCGGGCCCTTCAGCGTGTGATAAATCAACCCAACCAAATGCAAATCCAGATTCTGGTGGACCTGGAGTTGAAAATAACTCACAAGCCCATAAGAAGTCCACGAGAAACCTAATAATTCAATATAGATGGAATTTAGAGCTGTCAATTCCGGCCTGGCCCAGCCCGATATTTCAATGGGCTGAGCTTCAAGCACGAAACCACCGGTCTCAAAAGCTCGGCCCGACAGGCTAGTCCGATCGGCCCAGTTTTTTAGTGTATTTTTCATTGATGGATTGGGTTGGGCTCCCAAAATTGATGGCCCGGGACACTGTATGGACCGCCCCGATTTTTTCAAAGCCCGATGGGCTCGTCCCACCCGACCCGGTATTTTGACAGCTCTAAGATGGATAGTTTGATATTTCCAGGAAATCGAATTTAATTTGTGTTTGTTAATTATTGGAATTATTTTCAGAATTTTATTTTTCAATTACTTGCAAAGCCTAAAATAATTTCCTTTTCCCTGGATCTATTTGCTGGATATACAGACGCTTCAACTGAAAGGTGCCTATTAGAAAAATACATCTTTTTTGAAGTTTCAACTTCTTGAAAATAAGTTACAGTTCCCGAACTTTATATTGATTGTGAAAAGGTGCAATAAAATCTAGAGAAAATGTATATTTTTACCCATTTGGGTTTAAGAAAATACTTTCTTGACCAACTTTTATAAAAACAATTATTCTACCCACTTTTACATGGAAAAGTCAAAATTGCCCCTCAACTCTCTCTCTTTCTTGCTTAAAGTAAAACAAACTTCCTCCCTCACTTCTTTTCAAATTTTCTTCCTCCCTTCTTCCTCATTTTCTTCCTTCCACAAATTGAAGACGATTGAAGACTTGTATTTTTCGATTTTTGAAGCTACAAGAAACTATTGAAGACACATTTTGAACCAAGGCAATATATTACTTTCAGAAATATTTATGTATAAAGATAGAAAATTCGCTTGATTTTCGTAACTAGAAAAAAAAATTCGAAACTGGAAAGTTTAACGTGGCATTATCGGGCTCTCAACATGGTACTATCGTGCCATGTTGATCTTTAATCGAAATACGATCGTACATCCGAAAAAAACACCGGGGTACTATCGTGCCATACAAAGATGTAGGGCACTATCGCATATAGTAATTTCAGGTGCGATCGCACCTGCAATACCTGGTACTATCGTGCCGATGTATGGTACTATCGTGCCCTACTTTTATGTAGGGCACTATCGCATTCTTCTAGTTCCAGGGCACGATCGCACTCCATCCGCTGAAATTTTTTTCAAAGATGTGTATTTGGTTGATAAATTTGCACATATGGACGGCCCGATAGTACCTTGAACGGCGAGTGCGATAGGGTCGCACATATGGACGCCCGATAAGACCCGCGAAGGGGGAAGGGCGATAGAGGGTCAACATATATGGACGCCCGATCGTACCCTTTTCAGGGGTACTATCGGCCGTACTTTAGGGCCCGATCGTACCGTATGTATCCAACCCATTAATAAGGGTAGTTAAGTCATTGTGGGTAGAAAAATTGTTTTTTATAAAATTGGGTAGAAAAGTAATTCCACTATCCATAGTGGCTAGAAAAAAATTCTCCCTAAAATCTATATATGTTTATCACTGATACACCATGTGTATTGTATACACCCAGTATATGAATGAACGACATATATCTCATTCTATTAAAAATGAGACACATGTATAATAAAAAAGGATGAACCTTATCTCTGAGAGCCTCTACTGCCCTTGTCCTAAAGTATTGTGGAAGAGGTAAATCTCGGGATATGCCTCAACAAATCAGGGTCCTGAGCTGTCATAGACTGAGTCACTACACAAGAAATCCTCTTCCAACTCTTCCACCCTGTTACCAGGGGGATTCGAACTTCCATATTGCGGGTATCAGCAAGTAGACAACACGTCACTCAGGTCCTTTACCAATTGAGCTATGCCCCGAGGTGAGACACGTGTATAATGGATCTACATCAAGTGTATGTAGAATATGCGTACATTCAAGCCCATACTTATAAACTCAATTCCAACGCAAAAGTTAAATACTTCATAAATTATACAAAACAAAAAAAAAGATTAACAACTTTTGTTAAGATTTGAATGTAATATAAATTTATAAGAAGAAAAAAAAATACATGAGGAAAACCAATTCTAATGTAGAGTTCATTAATTTCTGTCATAATGGCATGACATTTACAAAATTAATAAACCAATAAATCACTAAAAAAATCATAACAATAACAATAAATGTAAAGAACATCACAACCCGGCAGTAAACGGAACCCCAGTAGACGGCAGCCACGCCCGACCCGCAATAAGACTCGACACCGTGAACCGGGACGCCACATTCGAACTCGTTATAACATGGTAACCGGGCCACCTGACCCGGTTCCTCGTCGACCCACCCGGCCCGAAATTATCATACTCCCCATAATACAAAGTACTCAAAGCGAAATTCGAATCCTCCCACATCGACCACCCTTCGGGACTAACAAAACCGTCGATAAAGCTCTTCATAATCACGGTCCGAGAGTACTGCTGCCAGGGCCGGCCCAAGAACGTCTTGAACGACCCAAAGTGAATTATGATTATGACGTTTGGAATGACCTTTGCTCAGTTCTAGATCTTTGCCATTTTGGCATGTATTCCATATGTCTTGGCTGATATTTCACATTATTCCAATCAGCTTGACTTGGGTAGTTTCTACCATTCCCATCATTTGTGTTCCTTTTATAGAACTTCTCCGGGATTTTGGTAGCTCTGTTTCTTCTTCACAGTACTTCCTATTTGGAGTTTTTGAGGAACTCTCTTGGATTTCTTCTCACTTTGTTGTCACCGCCCTCTCAAAGATACTCAATCAAGTTGTTTTTCTTTTCCTTTATATCCAAGGCCAGTTTATTTGTGATTGTGCTTTGAAATGAATGTGTGTGCAACATTTGGTGTCTTGGATTTTTGAGATGCTTCATTACTTGAAGATTCTTTTTCTCAGATTACTTACTGGAGTTTTGATCATGTGCACAAAGGAATTGAATCCTATGCCTGTCTTGTCTCCACATTCTTTTTGCTCGTGATAAGGTCATCCAATGATTTAGATGCCTTTGTGAATGAAACAATCATATTTTTGAGATCATTTTCTCTCTTTTCTATAGCAACTATTTCTGATTTTAGTTTGGCATTTTCAGCCTTCAGCTCTTTGTTCTCATCAGCTATGTGACTTAGAGTACTCAGCTCTTTAGTCAGCTGTGAGTTTTCGCTTTTGAGTCACTGTTTTCCTCATTTAATAGTGTGTGTGAGGATTTAATGTGCTCAAAGTCTTTCATCATTTTGCCTAATGAATCATAAAGATCAGTGGGTGATGAAGTGTGTGTGTCACAATCACTATCACTAGAATTTGAATGAGATGAGTTATAGTGCACCTCATCTTCTTGGTCGTTGATCTTGTTCTTTGGCCATTAGGCATTAAGGCTTCTTCTTCGTGAGTCACTTGAGTAGTCACCTTCACTACTCTCGAAATCTCTTCGCTTCTTTCGACTTAGCTATATCAAAGAAAGCTCTCAAGAAACAACATTGCTCTTTTCTTTTCTTGTATTCTTTCTCTCAAGACTTTTCTTTCTTTTTCATTCCCCGTATTTATTGACTACAGGGATATGGACAGTCAATAACAAAGTGTCCTGGTTGTCTGCAATTCCAACACAGTTTTCAACTTTTTGATCGCTCTCTCATTTCTTGGGTTGTCAGCTCTTTGATATTCGACCTTTTGATAGTTAGCTCTCTTTGGTGGCCTATCTTCCCTTGACTTGGAGGGAGCTGAATGCCTTCTGGAGGATTCACCTTTATTCCTTTTGTAGTTCTTGTTGAAGAACTTGTTGAATCTTTTAACCATCAAGGCAATTTCCTCCTGGTCAATGATTTCTTTTGTTTCACTCTCTTCCTTCCTTGACTATGAGTGCAAAAATGTTTTGGGTACATCTATCTCCTCTTGATCCTTTCTTCTCACTCAAACTCATAAGCTTTGTGGTCCGAGAATAGTTTATGATTGGATGTTTTTGATAGGTCCATCGAGTGCGCTTAGAGCCATGGTCTTCATTTCCCACTCAGCTGGGAGGCTACTTAGAATCTTCATACGCATCTTCTTCTGTGTGTATTCTTTCCCAAGTGCTGATAGTTCATTTTTAATTTCAGTAAATCTGGCATCCAGCTGGTCCAATATTTCACCTGCAAGCATTTTGAAATTTTCAAATTTTTGAACAACAACAGACAATTTGTTGTCCTTGATTTGCTCAGATCCTTCACAGATTAAGGTTAATTTATCCCGATTTCTTTGGTCAGTTTTGCAAGATTTGACTTTGTTGAACATGGCTTTGTCCAAAGTCTTATAAAGTATATCCTTGGCTACATTGTCCAAGTTGTATCTCTTTCTGTCATCATTTATCCATTCAGCTCTTGGTTTTTCAACCATAGCTGGTCTAGGATGCGCATCCTACTCTCCTTCACCACAGCAGCCTCTCCTTTACTTGTGTTCAACTTCATTATTTGCGGTGGCCCATCCTCTATCACTATCCACATCTCATCATGTAACGCTGATAGATGAGCCTGCATACGTATTTTCCAGTCATCAAATTCTTCAATGGTGAACATAGGAATGCGTGTCAAATTTGCTTCCATGATAATAACTTTGCAAAAAAAAATGGCTTTTGAAAGAACAAGTGTTAAAGACTTCTTTGAAAGATTGGAGATCTAGTTCAGTAATCAGTGCGGAAGGCTCAATGAACCAACCGCTCTGATACCACTTGTAGGTCCCAAGGGGTGTGAGTAAGGTTTAGAAGGGGGGGTTGAATAAACTTTACCAACTTTTTGATTTTAGTCCTTTTAAAATTAGTTCAGAGTTAATATCACAGCTATGTCCTTGATGGACAGCTAAGTTAGTTAACCAGCAGAGTTAGCCACTCAACAGACTTGACTGAGTTGTTGATAGAATAACTTAGCTGTTTAGTATAATGCTTAACTTGGCTGAGATGAAATTTTCAGCGGAAGACTTTACACCCTTGAATTTGGTTTAAGTTAGTTTTAACACTTGGTTTTAGCACTTTGTTAAATATCAATTGGGTAGCAAATTATCAGCAAATATTAGATGATAAGCAGAAAGTAAATGCTGAAATGTAAATAACACAATAAATTTTATAGAGGTTCGAAGATGGGATAATTCTTCTAATCCTCTCTTCTCCAACTCCTGGAGGAATCCATTAAGTATTGATCAGAGTACAGAGTGGTTATCAGTCTAGATGCAAGTCTTGATCACACAGCTGACTTGATCCTTTGAGACTCAGTCTGGAGATGCCTTGGTCACACAAACACTTCTCGTGACGACTCAGCCTTCTTCACAGGCAAATGCTTTGCTACTTTCACTCACTTGCTCAAGCTTCTTGGATTTGATCACGAAGCCCTCCAATAACTTGAGACTGGTTCGACCTTGAACTTTTCTATAATCTTTCTTAGAATGTAGACCCCTTTTGATTCTTCAAAAGTTTCCTCTTCAACAATTTGAAGTTGTCTTTCCTTCACAGCTTGGTGTTGGATTGATTTCCTTCGAGATTTAGGCTTGAGGAATTGCTTGAATAACTTGAGAATATTTCGCAGGTTACAGTTCGGATGATAACTTGAATGTTCGTGGTTCATGTAACCTCTTCTCAAAGTGATTCCTCAGCCTCTTATAGTGAGCTTTTAAAAATCTGCCCGTTGAAGAGATAGGCTGATTTTAAAAGTCACTTGTGTTCGTTGGCTTGTCTTATTGCAGTCCTTGAAATTGACATTTCCTCGTATTAAATAAACCTTCAGCTTTTCAGAGTCTGACACAGGTGCAGAGCTTCACATTGGTTTATTCCTTTTGCACGCTTCTGGGACTGAGCACTTTAAGACATTGCAGCATGGAAGTATTACTTATTTAAGTAACCTTCTTGACTTCTGTGCAACGGATTCTTTTTTCAGTTGTCTTGACTTGACTGTAGTTCCTTAACTTCCCCAGGTGACTTCGAGTCAGCTCCTAATCATTTGATGACTCACCTGTGTCTTCAATTTGAGACTTGGCTATCTTGAGTTGACTTGACTGACACTTCCCACAGTTGTATCATAGTTGCTACTCCTTCAGTCGAGTTCTTGTCTTCTCTACCTTGCTATACTCAGTTGCTTCACAGCAGAGTCTTCATCCCAGTCTTAAGTTGACTTCTTGTATGTCCAGGTGTAGCTGTCTTGACTCAGCTAATACAGCCCTTATCTATTACAATACAAATTACAAAGAAAATGGGGTGCCAACTTTCTAGTCTAAGTTTTACGTAGTTTCATCAAAATCTAAACAATAAATTTCCCAACAATGCAGTTTGAGGAGGTTGAGGGAATAATGAGCATTTGAACGTGGGATGATATCTGATATAAGCCAGAATTTGTTAAGAAAAGATTTTGTTTTATCTAAATTGATATATAAGGATAAGGCTATTTAAATAAAAATAATAATTTTGCGGAATTTTAAATCTTCTAGAAACTGGATATGGGCTCTTGAAAATAAAAATAAAAATACAAGTTTATAAATGGGCCTGTTAATATTATTAAAACTGGGCTTTTTACTAAAATTCTATACTGGGCCAAGAATTAAAATCCTAAAGGTCTAACAATACTAAAACCCAAATTGGTAAATTGGGGTATTACATTTCGTCTATTACAAATTTCTATTGATGTTCTGTAATTTGTAATTCCATTTTCCATTGTGTAATACAAACTGTACTAGAAATATTCTTCGTATTTTGCCTACAATTCTTACGAATGTCTCGTACAAACAATACTTTATTAAGAGTCAGTTCCTTCACGGACGTCATCTTCAGAACCACTTTTCCTTTTCTCTTGACCTCGGAAGTAGCTGAATTTCCCATGTACAGCTTCTCACCGTCTTCAGCTGGCTCAAAGGAACTAAACATTTCTTTGACAGAACTGTTCACTTGGTTTTATACCATTGATTTGGGCTTCCTAGACTTGAGTTTTGTGTTGTTTTTTTATTATTTTGAGTCATTTGAGTAGCCAAGCCATGTTGAGAGCCAATTATATTGAGTTTATAGTTATAGTAATGAATCGTGTATCAAAACAAGTACAAACGAGCAAACAACGAGAGATTGATTTGAAGAAGCGTCCAAACGCGTCTGAAATTTCCATCACTGGCAGCGTTTTGTATTTTGGCCATAACTCTCTCTACAAAATTGATATTGATATGATTCAAGTGGCTATGGAAAGCTAAGAGATAGGGCTACAACTTTGAAGAAGGGCTCAAAAGCAAATTCCAACATTTGGTGGGTGAAAAACTCGGCGGGCAGCTGCGGCTCAAGACACAAAGAAATCCACTCCAAAATTCACGTGTTGGCGCGCAGCAATGGCCCCCGGCGCCTTGCGCCCCGGACGGAAATTCCTAAGTTCTTCCACCTATTTCTTGAACTTTTGAGGGGCTATAAATAGATACATGGGAGGCTTGATCTAGGGGATGGAGAAAAGGCTGGGAATACACCCAAGAACACAAGAAACACATCAATTTCATCAAGGGAAGAATCGGGTCGAATCGGAGCTTGAGGATTGAAGATTAATCGAGAGATTATCCATTTCCCTAAGTTTTCTCATTCTTTGTGCTTTAATCTTTCATTTTAGTTTCTTATGAAGATGAACAATTTGTCTATGAGTTGTTTATTTATAATGGGTAGCTAAATTTCTTGTGATTTCCGGGTTTTGGAAGTAGATTAATTGAACTCTTGTTGATTGTTTTAATCTTAATTGAAGTTATTGTCTTGAAGCCTATTTGAGTACTTTGTTCTTATTCTTGTTTTATCATTTGGCCAATGATTTAACATGTTTGATATATTGATTCATAATTCGATAGATGAGTTTCAATATTAGATCTTGAGTACTTGACATGAATATTTGCATAATCGAGAGGCTTGTGAATATTTGTGAGGATATTTGATCTTTTGTGCATTTGGGAGTTGTGTATCTTATGTTGAGTAGAGATACTAGCATAGATATTACAATCTACACTTTATATACATCTCGAGATGGAGGATAAAATACCATTGTGATCGTCTTATAGGTGTATTGATAATAACTTTGGCTTTGAAAAAATCGGACAACAAGAGGAATATTAATTGAAACCATAACCCGGGAATCCATTTCATTCCCTTGATAATTCCACTATTATTTTCATCTTGTGTTTTTGTGGTTATTCTTATCTTTTCTTCCACAACAATCATTCAATTTCGATCGTCTAAATAAAAATAAGGCTATCTTAGTTCAATACTTAGCGCATTAATTTATTAGTCCCTGTGGATTCGACAACCTTACTTCTCTATATTAAAACTTGACACCGTAGACTTGCGGTAAGAAAAATCTCTAAGAAGTTTTTGGCGCCGTTGCCGGGGACTAATACAATTTTTGGTGCTAATATTGCGATAGATAGAATTATTCTTAATTTAGACATTTTTTTTATTTTTATTTCATTTTTCTTTTGTAAATTCTACTTCTACAATGCTTGATTTGTTTCTTTGAATTGGTATAGGTGCACCTATTCGGATGGAAGAGGCAAAACCATCTTTGAAGACGCCTCATTTCATTCATGAATCAAACGACTTCATTTATGAGTCAAATAAATTTATTCATGAGGAAATGGGAAATAGCCTTACCAAAAACGAAGCAAAGATGGACAAGATGAAGTTGCAATTGACACAATTGGCCAATACTATGGATTCACAATTGAAAAATCTCGAGACTCAAATGGGCCAATTAGTTACAATAGTTGGTGGGCAACATCAAAAGAGCGATTTTTAATCACCACCAAAGCCAACTCGAAGGAACAATATAGTGTCATTCATCGAAGGAATGATACCGAATACGAGGAGTTGAAGATCCTGGAAGAGCAAGAAAGTTGAACCACACACATTGTATGTCTATGCACGGTCAAATAGTATGTGGCGCCGAAAAGGAACAAAAACAGACAAGGAACACACAACCCAAGCGTGTACGAATGAGCGGTTCGTGCGAGATATTATAAGAAAGTTGTTCGAGCGAGAAAAATACGATCATACGTATGCAAACGAACAACATACACGTAAACCGGGATCGGTATATTCCTACGCCAGGACTCAAATCCTTGCTTGGACACCCCAAGTATGCATTATTAGGTGCAAGTAAGGCAAATATGGCACTTGACCATGACCCAAAGCAACTAATATATGCATTCAAGAGGAGGCACCAATTCATACGTCGAGCTATAGACGGTAAATCTAGCGCTTGTTGGGAGGCAACCCAATGGTAACTTCACATTTTTTCTTTCTTGAAATTCTATCTTTTCCCTTGTTTCGATATAATTTCATTCAAGTTTGGGGGGAGAGTTAGTATTTTGATTTGAAATGTGTGAGTATTTTGATTTGAAGTGTGTAAAAAAAAAAAAATGCATTTGTTTGTGTGTTTTCATATAGTTGCATGTAGAGCATTTTAAGTTGCATTTGCATTAGTAGCATGTTTACAGTTTTAGCATGTTTATTGCTTTCATAGATTTTAGGGAGTGAGTTAATCTCTTGATTGTAACTTGTGATTGATTTTGAAAATTTTGTATTGTTTGGATTGAGTGTTGAGCATGAGTTGATTGAGCCATGAATAGATAACATTGAGCATGTTAAGATGGAAAACTTGGTTTGATGCTTTGAATTACATATTTACAAGCCTGTGAGCTTTTGAGCCTTTACTGCTTTCATCATATGCAGTCTTGTTTGTGATTTGAGTGTATCATTCATGTTGTTAGAATTCTATAACTTGCTCTGGTATCTCTGTCAAGGTCACATGTTGTATGCGAAATGTGAAAATGATCAAAGGCCATTTTTGTTAGCCCTTCAAGCCTTTTGCTTACCTAATGATAATATTGAAATCCCTAGTTAGCCAACTTGAGCCTATTGCCTAATTTTTTATAGCCACAATTCAAGCCTTAACTTGATAAATCTTTTACCCAAAACTTGAGCGTATAGCATTGAGTAAAGGGATTGAATAAGGGTGAATGGGTAAAATCAAAATTTTAGAAGATGGTGTTAGAGTTGGTTGATGGGAAGAAAAGGAGGAGAAATGAAGTGTTGAAAACTCGTATAAATGTCGAAAAAAAAATTTGACTTTGTAAATGAGTTTCATTTAAATGAACTTGGGGGCTAAGGATTGTAATTTGAGGTGATTCTCAAAGAAAGAAAGGAGATGGAGATAAGAGGAGTTGATGAAAATGAGAGATGATTTGAGTAGCATATTGAGCTTTAATGTAGATGATTTATGTGCTCACCGGTCTATACGCTCGAGTTTGAGTCATTCTATCCATATTTTCCTACCCTAACCAAAGAACCTTCATTACAACCAAAGAAAAAAGTCCTTTTTGATTCACAAATTGCATACATTCTAGTGGCGGAGATATGAGACGGATTGCAAGCCTATGGTAATTTTGCGACATTGAATTGATTTGAGCGTAAACACGTCCTATATTCATTCGAGATGAGAGTATACACTTGATCTTTGAGAGACGTGATTCTTAGCATTTACCATGGTTTCTTTGATGTATGCTCTATGTTAGATGTTTGAGGCTTGGTTGATTCGTTGTTTGACACCTATGATGAACAATACGAACTTTATGGAGTTGTTGTGCGTTTTACTTTTCATTACTCCTAGTCATGTTTTATCTTGTTTCTAAAAGCGTTGACCGGACGACCAACAGTTTTAAGTTTGGGGGTATTTGTTCACTTGGTTTTATACCATTGATTTGGGCTTCCTAGACTTGAGTTTTGTGTTGTTTTTTATTATTTTGAGTCATTTGAGTAGCCAAGCCATGTTGAGAGCCAATTATATTGAGTTTATAGTTATAGTAATGAATCGTGTATCAAAACAAGTACAAACGAGCAAACAACGAGAGATTGATTTGAAGAAGCGTCCAAACGCGTCCTCAAATTTCCATCACTGGCAGCGTTTTTGTATTTTGGCCATAACTCTCTCTACAAAATTGATATTGATATGATTCAAGTGGCTATGGAAAGCTAAGAGATAGGGCTACAACTTTGAAGAAGGGCTCAAAAGCAAATTCCAACATTTGGTGGGTGAAAAACTCGGGCGGGCGCTGCAGCTGTCCCACTGGCGCTGCAGCGCCCAAGACAAAGAAATCCACTCCAAAATTCACGTGTTGGGCGCTGCAGCTGCCCCCCCGGCAACGCCGCAGCGCCCGGACGGAAATTCCTAAGTTCTTCCACCTATTTCTTGAACTTTTGAGGGGCTATAAATAGATACATGGGAGGCTTGATCTAGGGGATGGGAAAAGGCCGAATACACCCAAGAACACAAGAAACACATCAATTTCATCAAGGAAGAATCAAGGGAAGAATCGGGTCCAATCGGAGCTTGAGGATTGAAGATTAATCGAGAGATTATCCATTTCCCTAAGTTTTCTCATTCTTTGTGCTTTAATCTTTCATTTTAGTTTCTTATGAAGATGAACAATTTGTCTATGAGTTGTTTATTTATAATGGGTAGCTAAATTTCTTGTGATTTCCGGGTTTTGGAAGTAGATTAATTGAACTCTTGTTGATTGTTTTAATCTTAATTGAAGTTATTGTCTTGAAGCCTATTTGAGTACTTTGTTCTTATTCTTGTTTTATCATTTGGCCAATGATTTAACATGTTTGATATATTGATTCATAATTCGATAGATGAGTTTCAATATTAGATCTTGAGTACTTGACATGAATATTTGCATAATCGAGAGGCTTGTGAATATTTGTGAGGATATTTGATCTTTTGTGCATTTGGGAGTTGTGTATCTTATGTTGAGTAGAGATACTAGCATAGATATTACAATCTACACTTTATATACATCTCGAGATGGAGGATAAAATACCGTTGTGATCGTCTTATAGGTGTATTGATAATAACTTTGGCTTTGAAAAAATCGGACAACAAGAGGAATATTAATTGAAACCATAACCCGGGAATCCATTTCATTCCCTTGATAATTCCACTATTATTTTCATCTTGTGTTTTTGTGGTTATTCTTATCTTTTCTTCCACAACAATCATTCAATTTCGATCGTCTAAATAAAAATAAGGCTATCTTAGTTCAATACTTAGCGCATTAATTTATTAGTCCCTGTGGATTCGACAACCTTACTTCTCTATATTAAAACTTGACACCGTAGACTTGCGGTAAGAAAAATCTCTAACAAGAACACACATGCCTAGTAGCACCAGAATCAATCCACCATTGTTTCGGGTTTGAACCTATGAAGTTCACCTCGCAGATCACCTCAGCCAGGTTCATATCTGATACTTCTTCCGAAATGTGATCAACCATGTTAGCCTCCCGATTCTTCTTCGGTTTCTTGCAATCAGAAGCCTTGTGACACTTGCTGCCACAATTGAAGCATTTTTCTTCGAATTTCGTCTTGGAAATGCCTCCTTTTGGTCCCCAATTATTGAACCCTTTACCAGTTTTCCCGATTTTCTTTTTCCCTTTGGAGCTTTCGCCATGCTCCACAACGTTGGCTTTAGCAGCCACAGATTGAACATTTTCCTTTCAGAACCTTTGTTATCTTCTTCAATCCGAAGCCTAACAATCAGTTCTTCAACGCTCATCTTCTTTCGTTTGTGCTTCAGATAGTTCTTGAAATCTTTCCAAGCTGGTGGCAATTTTTCAATTATTGCAGCCACTTGGAAAGTTTCACTCAAAACCATTCATTCAGCAAGAGTATCATGTATAATCACCTGAAATTCTTGCACTTGACTTATTACAGATTTGGAATCAATCATTTTAAAGTCTAAGAATCGGCCAACAATAAATTTTTTAGCCCCTGCATCCTCAGACTTATACTTGTGGTCAAGAGATTCCCACAATTCTTTAGTAGTTTTCTTAGAGCTATAAACATTATACAGCGGATCTGCTAATCCATTCATTACATAATTCCTACTAGAAATCAACATGATTCCAAGCATCAACCGCATGAGCGGCTTGAACATCTGTTTCATCCTCACTCAACTTTAGAGGATCTTCAGTCAAGAACCTTGCTAGGTTCAACGTAGTCAAGTAAAAACAACATTTTTTGTTGCCAATGTTTGAAATCCAAACCGTTGAACATTAACAGTAGGGTTAGCCACTACCCCGAGGTACAACCAGGATACCACTGGACTAGGCACAACTGGATTAGGGGTAGCATTTGTCTCATTAGCGTCAATCGAACTCCAGAATTCAAATAAGAAGCCATTTATGAAATACAAATCAAAGTTAGTACTTCGATTAATCGGAACAAATCCGACAAGAACAAAATAAATTGTTCAATATTTATTATAAGGTCAAATGTGATTTTCATCCTCTCCAATATAGCACGGGTAATTATTTGTTAGTCCAAAATAATATTCGAGCCACCTTTCTCAAAATAATAAACAAAGTCAGTAAAGACAAACAAATAACAAGCTAAGCTAATTACAGAATTTGAAATTGAAATGCTAAAAGACAAATACTGTAACCAGCATTTAAATAATAAACTTACAAGCAGCAGTACTCATGCAATTGTATTTTTTTTTTTTTTGAGAGGACATGCAATTGTATTAAAATCCATTATAACACCCAAAGCTATTCTCGAGAAAAAAAAAAACACATGCACGCACAAGCTTATAGTTTTTTTTATTATTAACAAAATGTACTGAATGTTTTAAAATCAATGACAGCGTGGAAACTACCCACTTTTTAGAAGCAACAAGAAAACCAAATTAGTAGGATTCGGGGAGAGATCGTTATTAGTAGATTGGGGGGTCGAACATAATTGTTCTCTTTACCTTATGAGGATCTCGGTTGTACGTCGCCAGACCACTGTCGCCGAACACCGCTGCCATGCGTGCACATCCCGCGGTTTACCTTGGCGGCGAATGAGGAGTCGGAGTCGTTGTCCTCGGGCGTAGTCGGGCGTAGCTTAGTTATAAAAAAAAAAAAATAGAATGAAGATTACTACAAACTTGTGACTCTAATTTTTTCAACAAATACAAAATACATACTAGAAAGGTAATCCGGAAATAGCAATCTTTAGGCAAAAAATTAGCAAATATCTAATAACAACCTTTACCCGGAAAAAGTAGATATCTAGAAAACTTGTACTTGAGGAAAAAAAATCCTGGAATCTGTTTTAAGTTTGTTAGCAAAAATCGCAGACAATTTATATAATCTAGAATAATCGAAAAACCGAATTTAAATTAAATTTCAGAATTACAACTTTGAATAAATAAAATTACAGAATGTAGAAATGGCCCGAATCGTGTGTTTGACACACTATCCTTAAAACAGATTCGTCCCCTATTCTGGACGTCTGTCTCCTATGATAAGACGGGAAAACCAACCTGATTACCTTTCTATCCGGCGAACTGCATTTACGCCTGGAAATTATCACCAAAATATGCAGGAGGCCAAAAGAATTTTAAGAACAATATGCAGAGAAATATATCAAAATCAGATGTTGAGAGTGTGGTTTTGATTGCTAGAAAACCAACTACTTATATAGCTGAAAAAATGACATGACCATTAAAGCTCCATAGCTGTTACACAACAATAAAATTTGTGGCTCGATTACAGGTTTTAATTCGAAAATTACACCTGAGGAATTAATTTTAACTATTACAGATAATTCGAATATAAAACAATCTGCAAAATGTAGGCTAGACTATGTGGCTCGATTTCGGTGCGACATTCGTGTCCGCAGGTCGCGCTCGCACACAAGTCAGTGGTTTGGAGCTTGAATCAGACCGTGATTTGCACTCCCTGCGGGCGTGCCTTTAGAGAGACCCTCTATGCAATATAATCTTACACCTTACTAAAAGGAATCATTATATAAAGTAGTCAACAAAGCCATTGTTTTCCTATGTGGGACAAACCCACCTTAAAAGAAGACAAACCCACATGGTTTCTTCTTTTAAATTAATTCCAATATTTCATCTTTAAGCTTTAATTTCTCCTTCATCCAAACACCATTTTGGACAAACAAATATTCGATTTTAATATTCTCACGGAGTAGAACAAGAATCGACTTTTACTTTTGTCATTAGACAATCGGGGTCCCAAGAAAATCGCACCCTAAAAATGCAATTTCCTTCACAACTTTTCCAACAGTTAGCTCGTAAGCAAACTCAAAACCCAACTCAATGCAATTCGGTCCGATTGCTGCCTCTGGATCTAATGATTAACCGAATCTAAAATAGATTCGACCCTTAATTTGGGTAATTCAACGGGTCAAATAAGCAGTCACAATTAGAGCTGTCAAAACGGGCCAGGCGGGACGGGGCGGGCCAGCCCGACGTGGCGGGTGGGTTAAATATTTAGTAGCCCGCCAAGGGGCGGGCCTAAACGGGCTAGCCCGCCAGAAATTAAAAAAAGAAAAAATAGATAAAATAGACAAAAAATAGTATAATTAATATTTTATATTTTTATCTCTTATAAAAGTGTATATAATATTTTTATAAAATATGTAATTGTTATCCATTAGTATATTTAATTCATTAAAATTAATAATATGAATAAAGGGCTGAGGTTTTCTCGGCCCACCCCGCCAGCCCGTTTCCACAACTCTAGTCATAAAACACATCAAAATATCTAGCTCACCTCCCTAAAAAAAAAAAATATGTAGCTCACTTTTTACTTTTTCTTTTTATTATATACATGGAACTTGAACCATCATTGTCGGTGGCCTTAAATTTCTAGATTGCCTTGACGGTCAGAGTGTTATCAACAGAAGTTGGGTCTTTGCCGAAATGGGAAACCCAGAAAAAAAAAGGAGGAGGAAATAACCCTTGGAAGTTGGGATTGCGTTCATTTGCCATCCCAATATAGACCACGAGTATTTCTCTCTCTCTCTCTCTCTCTCGGGATAATTACAAAATCCCACCCTAAGGTTTGAGTTAATTAAACAAAACTTAAAAATATTTCAAAATTACAAAAAATCTATTAAGTTTGATTATGTCTTATATCAAAGAGATAATTGTAATATTTTTATAAGTTGTTGGAAAATATTTTTTGCTTATGAAGAAAAAAAATATAATACGGAATTAAATTTCAAAGTGTTTTTCGTAATTTTTTAAAATTTAAAGATTTTTTTGTAATTAGCTCAAACCTCAAGGGTGTTTTTGTAATTATTCCTAATATATATGGTCGGCCGCCGCACGAAAAGTGATGAAAATGAATGCACCGCATCAATTACAACACATTCAGCGGATTCCCTACAGTTAAGGTCACCGCTTTGCACCGCCACATCCACAACAAGAACTATATAATTTTTTATATATATTATATAAAAAAGAATACTTTTTTTTTTTGTTTTGGCTGAGACTTCCAAGAGGGGAAAGGAATTCTGAAATGCACCTCCATTTGATAATTTGTTGTATTTTAGGGCATCTTCACGCCTAAGACATATTTATTAGGTACTTGAGTTTTGTCTTTATCTTTATTGGATGGATATTGTTTTGAGTTTGAATTTGATTTTGCTTGAACAAGCCCTGTTTTTGGAAAATTTAATTTGTCAATTGTCTAGGTTTATAATTTATGTTGGTGTTATTTTGTATCAATGGATTCTGCTTGTGCGTCTGGAAATATGTGGAATGCGAAAAAAACATGTCCTATTATACTATTCTTTTTTCCATTTTTGGAGTTTTTGTTTTTTATTTAAACGTCAGTTCATATAAAATTTTTGTCTTGTCAACGTATAGTTTTACATTATCATATTAAAACAATAGTTATCATATTAAACATATATAGGAATACAACCCAGAAAATACTTGTCCCATTTATGGCAATTTGAAATTTGGTGGTGATCCTTTATATCTAGGGTGACAATTCGGGTTATCGAGCCGTATTCGTGTTTAGTCTCGAGTCAATTTTGAGTTATGCTCAACACACATGAAAAATTAAATAAAATATACTCACTCATATTCACAATAAACGTCTTTTTAGCACATGGTTTTTTTTTTCCAAAAGAATGTCCTTTTCACATTTCAAGGCCGGTAAAAAATAGAGTTTCCCAAATTACTCTTAAATGTATCGTTTTCCAACTAACACTAATGCCTAAATTTATTTGTTCTAAAGTATCATTTATAATTAATTGATGGTATAGTTGGTATTTTAACACAATCCTTATTATGTATGTTTTTTTTCCTAAAAAGATACTTATTTTGAATTGGATAGAGTAAAAGATTGTGTCTTAACACAAATTGGTGACAGGGGTGGGCCAACCGGAGCTCTAACCCACCCTTCTTTTTTTAAAAAATAAATTAGTAAGAATTTTTTAAAAAACAAAAATATTTTTAGTGCCAATTTGTATGAGTTTTCTTGGGTGTTTTATCTGATCAACCTATTTTCGTGTATTGGTCCATCACATTAGAGTGTCATGGCTCCGCTATTGGTGACATTGTATCAAATTTGTGTTAGTTATATTTGTGTTTAGATTTCTCATTTTCGTGTTTGAGTTTTTCTCAATAATTTCGAGTCGAGTTCGTGTTATTGTATCGTCTGAGGGATTGCCACACCAAAGGGTAATATATAGACAAAGGGGTGCCAGATGTTTGCATTTATACCTCAATGAAGATGTAATTATTGTTAATGACCACTGTTTTATCATTTCAATTACTCCTCCCAGTCCTCCCCTTGCATTCTACCATCTTCTTGGCCTTATCAGTTTTATGGATATATAGAGGATAACGCATTGTATGTATGTCTGTTTTTCAGTAGCGTCCAAATTCCAACACGTCAAACCCTTTCCACCACTACTTATTTTACCATTATTGAATGTAACTCAGCAGTCAATCATGTGGGTAGGCTGCCACCTTATTTTCTTTTTTTTTCTTTTTAAATCTTTCTTGGCATTTATGAGATGGCGACTGGACTGTTGTTAGAATTACTTTCTGGTTACTCTATATATAACTTCCAGCCGTATCAGTTATCAGTGTTCAAGATTAACAAATTTAAAGCATTCTTTCTTTCTTCTTTTCAATAGCAGAGGATGAAATTAGAAAACCAGGACAGTGGAGTTGTTGCTCCTTTACTCCCAGAAGTTCAGCCAATCGACGATGAAAGATCAGATGAGGGTGCATCAATTTCTGGTGCAATATTCAACATCTCAACGGGGATGGTGGGCGCCGGGATTATGTCGATTCCGGCGACTTTTAAGGTCTTGGGTGTAATTCCTAGCTTTCTTGTCATCTTGGTTATTGCTTATTTTGTCGAAGTTACGGTAGAGTTTCTGTTGAAGTACACTCATTCCGGCGAGTCGAATACGTATGGGGAGCTGATGGCGGAGTCGTTTGGGAAGGTTGGATCTGTTGCGCTTCAAGTTTGTGTGATGATCACCAATCTTGGGGCTTTGATCATTTATCTGATTATAATTGGTGAGTTGCTGTGTATATGAATTTACGGTGGTCGACAGTTTACTGTTTTGTTTGAGTCTCTTGTTTTGTCTTTATGTGTTTGTAAAATTGCCTGACTGAGTTTTTTGGGTTATAAGTTATTAACGCACTTATTGATTGGAACTTTTGGATGCTGAGACTGTTGGTGTATGTTCCAACATGTTTGATAGTGTGTCACTGAATAATTCCAATGATGTTAAGGGTGAAACTTGCCCAAAAAAAAAAAAATAATAGAAAGAAATAAAAAAAGGAAGAGGAAGAAGAAAAGAAATGCTTTTCAAATTAATGTTATTTAAGAAAGGAACGTAATAGCGCTGCCAGTTTACATCCCGCGTTGAACTGGAATTTGCATATCTTTTACCCCGAGATTGGGCCTTTCTGCTTTTGGGTTTTTCTTGGTCACCTTCCATGATAGTTCTGTCCTCTGAGTGAAACATGGTATTCTATATCAAGATACCCATGGCATTTACTACAGAGAGCAACATTTAGAGCCATCTGATTTATTAATTCTTTTGATGATAAGGTGAGGCAAAAAAGATGTTCTCTAATTTAGAGCCATCTGATTTATCCATGTGTTGTCTTTGTTCATATGGTCGCATTCTAATTTTTTCTTTTTATCAATTTGTTGACAAATTCTACAGGAGATGTTCTCTCAGGAAATGAGTCTGAAGGAACAGTGCACTTGGGCGTTCTACAAGAATGGTTTGGCATCCAATGGTGGAACTCACGTGCATTCTCGCTGCTTTTCGTTGTGCTCTTGGTCTTACTTCCTTTACTACTTCTACGGCGCATAGGTTAGTATGTCGGATTTTAAGGAATGTACAAAAATGCAGCCTCCTTACGATTAGGGACTAGAAATGCTGATTATTAACTCTGACTCGCCTTTTATGCCCGGAAGCTGACATGGCTATGTGTGAGACTTGCATTCATATGCATTCTTATAGGGCTGTTGTAAATAGAAACACATATTTGTTGATTCTAGCTACAATTAGTTTGTGATTACATATTAAGGTAATCTATATATAAAAGAAACCAATGATACTATAAAGACGGCATGAATTGAACACGCTTAAAAGTTTAACATCATTCGGTGGTTTGTCATGAATATGTAAACCTGCAGTTTCTGATACTAATTATTGCAGGCACTAATTATTGACTCTGATTCGACAGATATACTTTTTTGTTAATGAATTTACCATTTTCTTTTTTCACATTCTTAATTGGTAAATACTAATAGAGGGATAATTTTTTTTCATTTGGAGCCAATGAGTTTGTGATTACATGCCAAGCCTCCAATTACACAAAAGGAACATAGTGAACCAGTAACCTCACATATCACTTTATGTGAGAAAATGGAAGCAGATTTTGTAGTAGTAACTATAGATAATACAAGAATGACCAATATTTGTACAGTTTATCACCTGCAGACTCACTCAGGCATGCCTCAGCTATATCTGTGCTACTAGCTGCATTTTTTGTTGCCATATGCTCCGCGATGGCAATACATGCCATGTGGATAGGGAAAACACAAAGCCCAAGATTGGTTCCAAACTTTGCAGATGGTGTTTCCGCGTTGGGTCTCTTCACTACTATTCCCATCTTTGCGACAGCCTTCGGATGTCATGTAAATGGTAAGAATGCAATTATGCATGAGCTTATGAAGATATAGCGTGTTTTCTTATTTATCTTTCCTTCTTTAGTTTTATAATTTAGACTAATAAACTGATAATGACATGTCGAAGCAGAAAAATAGATGCGACTTCTTTGGTGTCTCTTATTGAATATTAGACTTCTTTTCCAAAATATTTTATATCTAATTCTATTGAACCTCGCTAAATGTCGGCTTTTCTGAAAGAATCACAAAGCTATGCTAATCCTTATGAAAAACTTTTGCATGAATATACTTCTTTAAACCTTTGTAATCACGACGTAACTGCATTTGAGTGATTTCACGACAATTTGTAAACAAAATTTTGAATGATTATATGTTTTTTCTTTATTTTTTATTTTCTGATTATCCTGCGTAGGAATAACTAATTTTGGATGATAATATATGTGCAGTTCATCCCATTAGGGCAGAGCTCGGCAGACCTTCTGATATGAGCTCAGCTGTCCGAATCTCACTAGTATTATGTGTTGTGATATACTTTGCCGTTGGCTTCTTTGGATACCTTCTGTTTGGGGACTCTATCATGGCTGACATGCTTGTCAACTTCGACCAAACTTCAGATTCTGTCATTGGGATGATTCTCAACGATACTGTCAGATTGAGTTATGCTATTCACCTCATGTTGGTGTTTCCCGTGATGAATTACTCCTTAAGGGCCAATGTCGACGAATTATTCTTCCCAAAGAGGCCCCTGTCATCTGCAGGGAATGTTAGATTTTTGTCTCTTACGTGTGTTTTACTTGCGTTTATATACGTAGCAGCAATAGCCATCCCAAATATATGGTACTTTTTTCAGTTTATGGGGACGACGACGGTCATGTGTCTCATGTTCATTTTTCCAAGCTCAATCGTTCTGAGGTATGCCGTGGCAGTTTTATTCATTACCTTGTGCTTACATTAGGGATAATTATAAAAACTACCCTTGAAATTGACCTAATTAAAAAAAAAAAAAACAATTATCTTTCAGAATTACTAGTACCCCCTTGAGGTATTGCAAACAGCCCCATGAAGTTTACATTTTCTTAACAAATTGAGGATGCAACTTGTAAAAATAGAAACAAACATCATGGGGTTTTGTAATTCTGAAAGATAGCTGGGTCTTTTCGTAATTAAACTAAACCTCAAGGGTACTTTTTATAATTAACCTAATTATAATAGTAGAAGAGTGGAGAAAAAGCTAGTGTTCGGTTGCTTGAATGTATTTCTTTTATTGTACTCTTTGCAGAGATGTCCACTGCATGTCCACTAGGCGGGATAAGGCCTTGGCTGTGCTGGTGATCTTGCTGGCTGTTGGAACAAGTCTGATTGCCATTTTCTCGAATTTGTCTGATCTTTTTGGCAAGAAATGACGACTGAAGATGTAGATCATCGTGGGATTTTTTCACCACTACATTCCTTCAAGAAAGGATGCATTACTGGCTTGTCTCTATTAGTTCAATGGCCAATTCATTAATCAATTCAAATTATATCAAGAAGACATGAAATGTATCTTGTGAACCAATGCCGAACATCCTAATACTTGTCAGGTTTGCAAGCTGACATCTCATAGTTCTCAACAGCGGTTTTATCTGACCTCTAGGTCATATAATACTTTATATAGAATGGGTGTCCCCTTTCTATTACCTGATTCTCTATTGGATTAAGGGATGATTATAAAAAAAAGAACTTCAGCTTTGGGCTAATTACAAAAAACCCAGAGATGTTTCAAAATTAAAAAAAGCCCAATCAAATTTGATTTTGTCCTAAATTTAAGGATGTCCTAAATTTAAGGAGGGTAACTGGAGTATTTCATAAATATCACGTGTATTTGAAATGCTTTTTGCTTATGAAAGGGTAAAGTGTAAGACGGTATCAAGCATTAAGGGTTTTTTTGCAATTTTAAAAACCTCTAGGTTTTTTGTAATTAGACCGAACTTTAGGGTTTTTTTTTCCCTTGAATTGTTCTGTCTATAATGTGATCCTTATGTCCCCCAATTCTCAAGACAGTCATAACCATGTGCGGTCTGTGGATTCTACTTGAGTTCCACATCAGATTATGTGTATATCCTATTCCTTATGGAGTTTCATTAACCAACCATGTGTATAAGATGATATCATTATTACAATACACGTGGCATTCGCTTGGTGTATTGATGTTGTATCATATGAAATGCTGCGGATGGTTCTGATCATCTCAGGATCGATCTATAGTGTCGGTACCTCTTAATAATTACTTGTAAATGAAGCTTATAGTCAACCATATTCTTACGATGAATCCTACCTGAGTTCCATTCATTGTTGGTTGTGATTGTCTTAGGATTTAGAGTATCTATACCTCTTAAGAAAAATCTCTGCTTGTATTACTTGTTAAGGAAACTTACATAGGGAGTGTTTGCAAAAGTTTCTGCTTCTGGAAGAGATTTATTGTAGCACAAGTAAAAGTAGTTGATAATCAGAAGTCGATAGTGTTTGCAAATAAAATCAAACGTTGAGGATTATAAGTTGAGAGTGCTTGATGAAAAAGTTGTAAATATGCTTATTTGTTTGTAAACATCAAACCATAAGCACAATCAGAAATCTGAAGTACTCATCTCCCTGCTTTAGATTCTGATTACATGAAGCAGACTTAGAAGCAGAAGTTGATATTTGCAAAACTAAAAAGTTAATTTTTTCAGCCAAAAGCTGAGAAGCACTTTTTTTAGTGATTGCAAATACTCCCTTAGTCTTTGGTTGGATCAAGGACATTATGCAACCCATCTGCCTTACTGATTCTCTTTGGTTATTGATGTCCATTGATTTCCGAGCGCGGTTGTTTTAAGATATATGATATGTTTACAACTTCCGGCAGTTGTTTTAAGATATATGATATGTTTACAACGAGGATATAGATTCACAATAACAAGAGTATAATGCTCAAGTGGTATCGCTTACCTCTACAAGGATGTTCTGTTGAACAGGGTCGAGTCTTTCAGTTTCTTTGGTTCTTATCCCTCCATTTCTCCCAAAATTATTAAAAAAGCTGTCTAGGAGGTGCATATTAAGACAGAGGCATCATTATCAGACTTTGAGATCAAATAATTATTTATAAGAGCTAGAATGTATGAACTTTGGGGGTTGAAGTCTCAAGTCTCTTGTGGAGAAAACAAAAATGAAACAGTAGAAGTGTACATCACTAGGAATCTATTTCATCAACCATTACTAGTAATGACACAATAAATGCATAGTCAAACCCAGGATAGATTCTTGCTTCAAAGCTCCCTTTGCCTAAACTTCCCAACTTGAACTTCTCTTTAACCTGCATAATCATTCTAGAAACTTAGTGCATGTTTAGGAACGCCTCTATAAAATGCATTTAGAAAATGGACTTTTTAATAAGTGATTCTCAAGTTGCACTTCTGGCTTTTTTAGAATGGACTTTTTGGAGAAGTGACTTATCAAAAAGTTCATTCAAAATTAACCATCAAACCACTATTATTATAAAAAATGGGCTTTTAGATTCAAAAGTGCATTGAAAAGTACTCGAAAGTCGAAACAGGCTGTTAGATTGTTCATCTTCTAATCCTGTTGCATAAAGGGATGTTTGCTAGAGATGCTAAATGGTTACCTCTGCTATCAATGTGTCACCTTTATAGACTTTAAAAGATTGGGAAATATAACTCCCGATAACACGAAAATCGCAAATTTCTCCGGTGAGGTTGGTGGCTAAGAAGACTTCAAGTTGTGGTTTGAGCTGAAAACCGTTAGATTTCTGCACAGTGTAGAGAAGATTTCTTGCATCTAAGCTTTCCCCACGATGAACTGCCCATTTTTGGTGCCATGAAATTGCCTATTTTATGTACATAAATTCTCCCAAAGTTAAACACAAATATGCATAATCGACCAAAAAATGTTCTCAAGGTTCAGTTATTGAAAAAGGATGCCGTTTTCTTTTAAAATTACAAATATCTCCTCGGTATTTGTTTCTATTTTATAAATTACACCCATGGGAGTACTTACAGACCTCAATGGAGTTTTTGTAATACCATAACGGGGCATTTGTAGTTTAGAAGATAACTGAAATTGGTTTTCCAATCAATATAATCTTACTGAGAATATGTCTATATAAGCAAAATTAATTTCCACCTCAACGGATTTGGCCAGAAATTTGAACACGTGGATTTTTCTGGCAACATTTTCGACTTTTGGCAACCAAACAACTGAAATATCGAGAGTTTTTTTGAAAGATACAAGTTTTTTTTTTTTGTTGCAAATTATGATTTCTACAAGATTATTATTGTCAACCCCTGTACATATCTGCATGACTAGAATTGCAGTTTACCTCAATAAGTTTAAAGAAGAAAGAAGAGAACTCAAAAATTCGTGTTCCTTGAAAATCAGAAGAAAATTGAATGAACCTCCTTTGAAAATTGAAGAGGAGAAAAATGAAAAGAAAATGGACTGAAATTTTGATTGAAATACCTTTCTGCACATTGTGACAATAGGAACACCCATAGAATCATAAATTGTCCTTTTCTTCTTGAATTCCCAAATCCCACCATCAACTTGCAGAAGTATAGCTCCATTATCATCAAGGACATCAATATGTTTACCAGAGAAACCAATCTTTTTCTTCACAGCCAAGTTCACTAAGTATGGGAAGCAAAAATCATCCCCTACAATACTAATTGTAGGGACAAAGTGCCTCACTTCAGGTACAAACATTTCAAATACTCAATAATCCTAGTATGAGTTGAAGAACTTCATTCTTTAAGTAAAGATAGGTTGTAAGAACCTTGTGTTTTGCTTGTACGGAGTTAAAACAATGGGATATTATAAAAGCTACCCCTCAAGTTTTGCCTAATTACAAAAACCTCCCATTATCGTTCAAAATTAAAAATAGGTTTGTATTTACCGAACAAATACCATATTACACGGGTTCAATTTGTGAAATAGAAACAAATGATAAGGAGCTATTTGTAATTTGAAAAGACAACTGTTTTTTTTTTCTTTTTGTAATTTGGTTGAACCCCAGGGGTATTTTTGTATATATCCCTTAAGATAGTCAAGTTTCTTGGAAAGATCACTGTTCTATGGTCAAAATGGTGAATCATAGTATTTGTAAAATATATGAAGTTTATATGTTTGGCAACTTCCTACAGGTTTCGACTTTCAGACAAGACTTTTACATATCCAAAGTTAGTTTAACCATTAGTATTCTTATCTTCATTGACTATGTCAGCTGCAAGAATCTTGAATATGCTTCAAAGGTTTGCCACTAAAAACTATTCTCCTGATTAATTAACTGTTTAGTGAATAGTTTGTTAGATTATGATCTACTAATACTATGGATGTAGATCGATAGTAATACATAAGATCATAATGCGGAAATCAATTGCATCGATATTATCTCCGACCATTTACATAGTTGAAACTGAAAATTTAGATATTGAGTTGTTTCTTGAATTGCTTGAAGTTCGTTTTATGTTAGGAACTTCTAAAATCTCTTTTTTCTCTGATTGATGGTGTATGTGAATGGGAAAGATGATTTTTGGGACCTAAGTAGAGCTGCAATTAAACCGAACCGAGTCGGGTTTTTGAGAGTTTGAGTTTGGCTCATTTATTTTCTAGTCGAACTCGATCCTGAATTTATCGAACATATTGATGGCTCACGAACTTTTTTGAGCTTAATCGAGCCTAAACAAGCTTAGTAAATACCAATTATAAATTAAATCATTCTTCAATTTATTACAAAAATAAAATTATATATATTTAAAACGCATAGAATATCTATTAAAATCTATGATTTTAATCTTAGTTTCTTTAAATATTTTTATATTTAACATAAGTAAACGTATAAAAGTCAAAATGAAAGTCAAACTATTAATTTAATTATTACGAGCTTACTAACGAGTCTGCTCATGCGCTTACTAATGAGCTTGCTCAGGAGCTAACAAATCGAATATCTCTAAGTTTGAGTTTGGTTCATTTATCTCAACGAGCCTTATTGAACGAACTCAAATGAGCTTTTATCGAGTTGAGCTACGAATATCTAGCGAGCGACTTGATTCTTTTGCAACCCTAGACCTAACTTGATGCTCTTTATATAGGCTAAATTCCTATCATGGAGCCTGCGATTTTTAATCCATCAAGATAAGGATTGGTCAGCTTGGTTTCCATTGTTTTGGTTGTTAATTTATGCTTTAAAATCTTTCATTATCTTTAATGACTTTACAACTTACAACTATATGGTAAAAAGATGATAGAATAACTTTATCATATGAGCCACTTATGAAAATGATTAACATTCTCCCACTTAGCCCATATATTCTATCATAAATCACAAATAAGAAATATCATACATGAATCATAGTTATTGGTACATTAAGATTGAATATTATATTCAATGTATCACAATGTATTTTGTTTCTTAACACAAACTCATAAAACTTAATGAACAAACTTAGCTTTATGTTTATTCTAGGTCATTTCTTGACGATATTCTCAAATGAATGTGTACACAATTAAAATATGAGATTATCATTACTGAAATAGAGTTTACAACAATGATTCTTACAAAATTATAATGAAGAACTAAGTCCCATGCTATATGATCCTTGAACTTGTAGGGTGACATGGCTTTTGTTAAAGGATCAACAATCATCAATTCAGTATTAATGTGTTTGATAACCACTGTTTTATCTTTAACATGTTCTCTAAAGGCTAAATACTTTGTGTATATATGTTTGCTTTGGCTACCACTTTTGTTATTTTTAGCCATAAATACCAGCGTTATAAAACTAACCCGATGAGCAAATCGGTCATGCTAGCAGTTCACGGTTGAATCAGTCGGATCGGTTCAACCGCCAGTCCAACCGGTTTGACAAAAATGAATAAATTTTTTATATATTGTATAAAATAGTATTATAATATACCAATTAGAGGTAAAAACGCTAAATCCCCAAACTATGCGGTTTTTTGCACTTTACTATATGAACTAATTTTCTTTACACTTTACAATACGAACTATACAAGTTTTGCACTTTGCCCTATAACGGCCATCGCTGGTGGAATATTCTCGGAATATTCCGGCACGTGCTCTCCACGTGAGGGCGAAATCGTCATTACCTAAAATTCAAATAGAAGTAGTTACACTTTACCATCTGAACTTTCTTACGAATTTCACTTTGCCATCTAAACTTTGCACAATTTTCACTTTGCCACATCAATTTAAGAAAATTAAAAACATTGTATATACATTTATTTATCTTTTTTTTAAAGTTTTATTCGTAAAGAAAATTTAATTAAAGTTTAGGTTTATGATTAAGGTGGGTACAAATATCATTGATATCGAATTTGATGGTTTAGACATCTTTGAATTGTTTTAAGGTTTAGAAATTTTTATATTGATTTCACCTCAATTTTTGTATTGTGATGTTGCTTTAGATATGTACTTTTAATTCTTAGTTCAATTCTTAATTGCATATTCAAAACTTGATTATAATGTTAAAAGAATTATTTTTGTATTTTCTAATGTGATGTTGCTTTAGATATGTACTTTTAATTTTTAGTTCAATTCTTAATTGCATATTCAAAACTTGATTATAGTGTCAAATAATTACACGTTTGACTAAACTTTTCTTGTGAGACAACTTTGGTCAATTACCACACTACATTGCTATCGTACTCTTACAAGTAGAGTTTAAACTAGGGATGACAATGTGTAGGCTACCCACCCATTTAAGGGTATCCATACCCGGACCCATTAATATGTATACTACATGTACTCGTCCCAAACCCGATTAAGAGACTACATCTACTACCCGTATCTATCTCAAATCCACTTTCCGATACCCGCATACTACCCGTACCCACCTAAAACCCATTTATTTTAAATAAAAACTTATAATTATATGATATTTAGATAATTATTAAATGGACATCCTACCAAAAACTAATTATTATATAAAAACTGCTAATATGTTAAATTCTTAATAAATATAATAATTACCCATTTAAATTTGTAAGTCACTACACACTATCAAAATTTTGCAAAAAAAATTTAAAAAATATTGAAATCATAATTATAATATCTATTTAGTATTTTTTTAATTTTAATATGTAAAAAATAAATTATAATACAAAAATAAGTAATATATACGAGAATACGTATAATATAAAATTAAATTTTGTATATGATAAATGTTCTATTTCGGTTTTCTCACAATGTGGTTTAAACTTATTTTTGTGATTTTTATATATTAACTAAGATAAATAAATATACACATAATTTTTTTTATTTTCTTAAATTGATATGGCAAAGTGAAAATTGCGCAAAGTTCAAATGACAAAATAAAATTCTTAACAAAGTCCAAATAGTAAAGTGTAAATATTTATGTTTAAGTTTTAGGCAAAGAAAATTTTGCCCTCACATGGAGGGCACGTGCCGGAATATTCGGAGAATATTCCACCGATGGAATATCCCACCGACGGTGACCGCTATAGGGCAAAGTGCAAAACTTGTATAGTTTATATGGTAAAATGTAAAAGAAATTAGTTTAGATGGTAAAGTACAAAAACAACATAGTTTGGGGGGTTTAGTGTTTTTTACTCTATCAATTATTACGTAAAATAAAATTTTAATGGAAAATACATAAACATGCAACTAAAGCAATATCTAACATGGCTCAAAATTCAAATAATCATATAAATGTAGCAAAATATAAAGTTTAAAACTCCAAAAGTTAATAATAAAAAACTAAGAAAAAGTTAACAATAAATAAAAAATGGTTCAGACTTCGGTTCAACTGGTTTTTGGTCAGTTTAACCGCAGAAAGGGGTTTTGAATCGGTCGATCCGGTCCAATTTTTAAATCACTGATAAATACTACAATTGAATTGTCATAATATATTATTAATGGCCTATAATTGAATTAATAATTCTAAGCCCAAAAATAAAGCTCTTCAGACATACATCGTGTGAAGTTGCCTCAAAGCAAGATACGGACTCAGCATTCCATAGTGGAAGTAGCAATTAAAGTTTGCTTTGTGCTTCTCCAAGATATGGCTCCGCCGACAAATATAAAAATATAATGAGATGTTGTTCTTCATGCAACCATCAAAGTCTGAATCAGAGTAGCCAATGACTTCCAAATTATCAGTTTGTTGATACATAAGCATTAGTCTATTGTCCCTTGAAGATACCTCATTACTTTCTTTGCAGCTTTCCAGTGGTCAACTCCTGGATTACTCTGATATTTTCCTAATATACCAACAACAAATGCAATGGCAGGTCTTGTACAGACCTGAGCATACATCATGCTTCCAACAGCATATGCATATGAAACATTCTTCATTTATTACTTTTTAAGATCATTATCACCTTTTATAATAGGAGCTATACTTAGTCAACAATCCTTCATCCGAAGTCTCTCTAAAACTTCGTGAATATATGTTTCTTGTGACAGACCTAAAATGCCTCTAAGTCTGTCTCTACTGATTTTTATGCCAATGACATAAGATTGCATCACCCATATCTTCCATATCAAAGTCTTTAGAGAGGAATTGTTTTACTTGATGTAGCAATCCTTTATCATTGGTTGCAAGTAAAATATCATCCACATATAGAATAAGAAAACAAATTTTACTCCCACTAATCTTCTGGTATATACATCGATCCATGATATTTCTACAAATCCGAATGAAGAGATAATAACATGAATTGAAATACCATTGCTGGGAGGCTAGTTTCAATATATATATAGATTTTTTAAGTCTGCGTATAAATTTCTCACTTTCACTAAAGAAGAATCCTTCTGTCCCTCTTCCTCTAGATCACCATTGAGAAAAGCCATTTTCACATCCATTTGTTGCAATTCTAAGTCAAAATGTGCAACTAAATCATAATGATACGAAAAGAATCCTTTTTTAGATATATGAGAAAAGGTTTCTTTATAATCGATCGTTCTCTTTGAGTAAATACTTCAGCAATGAGTCTTGCTTTATATCTATCGATGTTGTCCAATGAATCTTTTTTTTTGTTGTAAAGGCCCATTTACACCCTATGGCCTTTGCACCATTGAGTAACTCGACAAGATCCTAGACTCCATTAGATGCCATAGAATTTGTCTTATCTTTCATTGGATTTTACCATAAATTTTGATTCTTTGCAACTAAAAACTTGTGAAAACGTTTCATGATCATTTTCAGCTCCAATATTATAGTCCAGCTCTTGCAGAGACACAATATAATCATCAGAAATTACTGATTTTCTTGCTCTAGTAGATCTTCTTAATGTTGGTTCAACATTATGTTGTTCAACATTATCTGGTATTTGAACAATTGGTTATCAACAATTTGTGGAACTTAAATAATTGGTTGTACAACATTTGGTTGAACTTGAGGACTGTAATGAATGACAAGCAATTTCTCACTTGATGTGGAAGGTTGATCATTTTGAGAGTTAGATCTATGTAATTGATCATTCCTACTAATTAAGTCATTTTCAAGAAATTTTGCATTTCTTGATTCCACAATACTAATGTTATGGGATGGACGATAAAATCTATATCCCTTAGACCTTTCAGCATATCCATTGAAATACCCATCAATGGTCCTTGAATGTAGCTTTTTCTCTTGTGGATTGTAAACTCTTACTTCAGACAGTCAACCCCAAACGTGTATATGTCGCAAACTCGGTTTCCACCATTTCCATAATTTGAATGACGTTTTTGGAAAAGCCTTAGTTGGAACCCGATTTAACACACACTGCCATTTTAAGAGCTTCAGTCCACAAAGATTTAGGTAGCTTCGAGTTACTTAGCATACTACACACCATGTCCAGTAATGTTCGATTTCTTCTTTCAGCTACACCATTTTGGTCTGGAGAACCAGACATGGTGTATCAGGCAACAATCTCATGCTCTTGAAGAAACTTTTCAAATGGACCAGGTGCTTGTCCATTTTCAGTGTATATACCATAATATTCTCCGCATCTATCGGTCCTCATGATTTTTATTTGCTTACCACATTGTTTCTCTACTTCTATTTTAAATATCTTAAAGGCATCTAATGATTCATCTTTATTATGAAGCAAGTAGAGATGCATATATTGTGAATAATCATCAATGAAAGAGATACTATATTTGGACCATATAAGTCCATATATGGACTGCATATATCTGAATGTATGATTTTTAATATGTGTGAATTCTCTTGGCACCTTTCTTTTGTTTGTCTGTTTCCTTTAATACAGTCCACACAAGTATCAAATCAGTAAAGTTCAAAGTATTAAGTACTCCATCATTTACTAATATTTTAATTCTATCTACGGAGATAAGGCATAACCTCCGATGCCACAAACTAGAAGAACCTTCATTCATAATACATCTTCTAACACCAGTGTGAACATGCATAATATTATTATCATTATATTGTAGAGTAATGGATAAAAGGCCATCTGATAATGTACTTGTTAATGTTTGCATATTTGGCAAATTTGGTCTTTGTGCACAGTGCGAGGTTTGGTGTTGTAACTCTAGCGATGCAACACTGGTAGCACAGATCTGGGCGGATTTTATGCCAGATTTTGTGATTTTGATATTTGGCATATTTTCTATTATGAGAAGGTTGCTGATAATCCTGGATGTATTATCTAAATTAAATTAGCCTATTTTATTGTCATTTAATCACTTTCCTTATGTATTTGTTTTCACCCATAAGGAAATGATTATTTCTTGCTATCTTCATTTTTTAGATTGTAACCTCCATCTCGGAATAAGGAAATCACTTGATTTCAGCCACAGAGGATCGATTTTTGTTCACTATAAAAGGAGAGATCGACTCTTAGAAGAAGATATTCAGAAAAACATTTCAAGCTTCATAAGTTCTTCTTCAAGAAATTACTTGTTCCATTTTTCTATTCTTCGGGAGAAGAAGGTGAAGATCTACGGCGTGGATCGACTCAACCATTTCAAAAGATTTGAAATTGGAGGGATTCCAACAAGGTTGAGATTGTGGAGGAATCAGTCAAGAGATTAGTCGAATACGAGTGTTGGTGAATTTATAAAGAGGGAGTCTTTATGTTATTCGTAAATCTAGTCGTATTTGTAATAAATTTTGCTTTTCTAATTTATATTGGATTGTTTCTTCTCTGTGCGTGGCCTCGTGTATTAATATTTATGAATCTAAGTACGTTAAAAATCCTAGTGTTATTTTTTGTTTCTGATGTGTGAGTGCATCGTGTGCTTCAGTGTTACAACATTAACTTACAACACTGCTCGAATCCGTACATCCAGGGTTTTTGTATTAATATATTGATTAATAGGGCAATCTATTCTATCAGTACTGTTCCCAACAAGTTCAGAATGAAAAAACAAACTGAAATTAATTTTTGAAAAGTTAAAGGAATATACCAATAGTACCAGTCTTGAAACTGAAATCAAATTTCTAGAAAGATTTGGAACATAAAAGGTCTTTTCTAAATCTAATACATAACCATTACTTAAAATTAAGTACATGTCCCAATAGCCTCCGCATGTGAACTCATCTTGTTTCCGGATAAGATGCTTTGTTCACTTCCCACTGGCTTCTTTAGGTTTTGCATACCATGTAAAGTATTTGAAACATGGATTGTAGAACCTTAATCAATCCACCATGTATTATAATTAACATTAACCATATTAGATTCGTAACAGACTAATCAGATTAAATTACTTTGCTTTTCAAGCCATTTCTTGAATTCAGTGCAATCTTTTTTCACATGTCCTTTCTTTTTACAGAAGAAACATTTTTTTCCTTTTTGATTTCACCTTGGGGTTGTATTTTCCCTTTCCCCTTCGTATTGGTTTGATTCTAATTCTTTCCTTTGTTCATGTCATTTGTCACCAACAATACACTCTCTCTTTTTCCACAGCCAACATTCATTCTTCTTGAACACACATGGTCATAAGTTTATTAATTGATCATTTATCTTTATGTGTATTGTAAGAAATTTTGAAGGGGGCATAATGTTGTGGAAGAGTGTTTAGTATATACTATATAAAGAAAGATTCAGACATTTCAACCTCAAGAGTCTTTAGTTGAGCTGTAATGTCCCTCATCTGCATGATGTACTCACGCACACCTCTCACACTAGTGAGCCTTAAGGATGATAATTTCATTATTAGAGTATTGGCGAGTGCCTTGTCTAAAGTGGTAAATTGTTCATCAATAGTCTTCAACAATGCCTTGACATTGTCATACTGATCAACAGAACCCCAAATACGAGCTCCCATCGTTCATAAGAGCCATATCATTTGAATTGTTGGTTGCATTTATAGTTGGTTCGTCTTTTCTTATAGCATAATCGATGTCTATCTACCCTAATTGAAGAAGAATTCTCTCCCTCCAAACTTTGTAATTGTCCCCTCTTAATTCAGGAATGTCATATTTAATATCAGAAAAACTCACATGTACGCTAGTTGTATTTAATCACACACATTTATATCAATTAGAGGCTTATATAATATGAATCTACTAACATAAAATTTGCCTGTGAGCTAAAGTTCTGATTCTGTTAGATTCATTATCTTCATGATAGAACTATCAAATTAACTTCTTTTTTCTTAATCCTTATGGGTAAATTAAGAAATATAATTTGATATTATATAAATCACATAAATATAAAAAAAGTTCATGTGGGATAAAATCCATTATATTAAATGTGATTAATTACAATTAATATTATTTTCCATATGTGATCTTAATACTTGATATGTATTTTTCATAATTAAAGAGGTTGTGGTTAATCTTTGATTATTCAAAATTATATAGATTACTAAGCATTTTATTTAACTTCTAAAATTTGTTCACATAAAATTTATTTAACCAAAATGATATTAAACATGTATATGAACAATAATTATAAATTTTAATTTACATACTAATTCATAATTTATATGCTCAATAAAAAACTATATTGTGCATATAGTAAACAGTTTTAGCATATAAAATTTCTATATTTGTCATAATATTCAGTATGATATGATTTTTTTTAATTACGTCTGAAAGTTTAATTAACACATCAATAATTCTAATACTTGGAAATTAATCATGAATCAGTTTCGCATTTCACTAGAACTCGTGAAAATATCTAATTAATGTTTCTAAACTGAATATTGAAAGCTTCTAAGATGAATTTCTTTTATCAAGGATTCGTCATCTCTTTAATTAATAAATATTTACATATCTAATACAAGTCTAAAGTTGAAAACATGCATACATGTTAGAATAAGTGCAAAGTCCAAGAAAACATGTTAGAAGGATTACTCACGCATAACATTTAATTTATATTAAAAATATTGCTTTACTTTTATCCTTGGGACTTATTAGAATAATTTGACTTGTGCACTTTCCAATACAAGATATACTTTATATATATATATATGTGTGTATTTTTTATATCAATTAGGCCACGGTTTGAATTCTTCTAGTGAATCAAAAATCTTATTTTAATTCATCTAAAGTAACAACTTTATGGGGACTTTGGATGAACAATTATTTTGGTCTACCAACATATTCCTTGCTTTCTGCAATTATCCTTAACTAGTATTTAACCCGTGCGATACATGAGGGTGTATATTTGTGAGGGCTTTTTTTTGCGCTGCGAAATGTGCAATTTTCTAATAGTTCTATGAGTTATATCTTCGGCATTGTAATAACTTTAAAATAGCATCAGATAATACATGATAAATACCATTTAATATTTTTTTTATTGATGAAGTCAAAAAGGAAAAAAATATCATACCTGAGAATTATGTAAAACAAATACTTTACAAACTATGTATTTGTGTTCGATTTTCAAAAACTATTTTTTCATAAAATCGCACAAGGCACAACTTCTTCGCACATTTCGTTTTAGTCATGTTTAGATTCTTAATAAGTGTGAAAATTGGTACAGTCCAGTCCATTGAGAATGTAGTTCCGGCATAGGAAGTCGCTTTGACTCCAAGCATCGAATGCCATTCTCTTCTCCTTATCAATCTCCTCTTCTCCCATAGTTGAGGCATCCTCCGTAAGGAAACGAGCAAGGTTCAGAGTCGTAAGATAGAACAACATTTTTTGTTGCCATCTTTTGAAGTCTGAACCACCAAACTTCTCTAGTTTCTCTCGTGGTGCTAGTGCTGGTGCTGGAACTGATGATGTCGAAGCCATTTGATATACACGAAGCAATCTCGTCTTAAATTGTTAGAAAAACTAGATGGTGTATACCGAATGGCTAAAAAACAATCGAGCAGAGTAATGGTATAAATCGAAATGTCGAGGCAAGAGTTGGACTCTTTCTCTTTAAGACGAGATTGCCCCGCTCACGGTGCTTACGGAATACGACAATCGTCTCCCAAGATACAATGACAATCTACTTGCGATAGCTGCACTACGAATCGCAAGTACAGCGAACACTAAGATGTTTTTGAACTCTCTTTGACAAAGTTATGCAGAAAAATGAAGTAAGATTCGAATCTGACGTGTTGAAATGAATTTTGGGGGCTGCTTTATATAGAGCTCCTGGTGCCTCTTCAGACTAGGTGCAACCCCCAGTTCGGATCAATTTTGATCGTCAAATCGCGCCCTATGGTTAACAGCTGCGATCTGATGATACTGATCATATCTGACTAAAGGGACACACACTTTGGCATACACCTCTGCACACTGGACAGTCATGTCCAGTCATGGTGCCCCGTCAGTGAACAGACGCATCCAATCAGCGCCACGTGTTTTCACTCGGACGATTCTGCCAAGTCACTGCCACTTGAGCTGCCCTGTCACGTCACCGAGCCACTGGATGGTTCGATTTTCCAAAACTTTAAGGCTCCCCACGATAATGCGTACGTGCGAAGTGCAAAATGCGTCTCTAAAGCACCCAATGCGACTATGTGCGACGTGCGCGGGCTTGGGCCCAACTCCAGCTCGGATGGTGCTCTACACCGTCCATAGTGCCTGTTAGGAATTTTATTTTATAGATTTGGACTGATGCCATGTAAAACTTAAACTAGAAAGTTGGCACCCCATTTTCCTTGTAATTTTTATTGTAATAGATAGGGCTGGAAAAGTTGATTCAAGTCAGCAATGCCTAGAACTGCAAGAAGTCAACTGAAGACTGAAGTGAAGACACCGCTGCAAGACATCTGAGTATGGAAAAGAAGAAAGTCAAGAACTCGACTGAATATGTATCAGCTGTGAAACAGCTGTGTGAAGAGTCAGTCAAGTCAACTCAAGAAGCCAAATCTCAAGTTGAAGTGACAGATGAGTCATCCAAAGATTGGAAGCTAACTCAAGTCACCTGGGAAATAAAAGACTACAGTCATGTCAAGACAAATGAACGAGATCCGTTGATGAAAGTCAAAAATGTTACTCAGAATGGTAACATGTTAAAGTTGTCAGAGATAAAGTGTTAGTTCCAGTTGTGTGCAAAAGGAACAAATCAATGGGGAGCACTGCACCAAGTCTCAGATACGCTGCAATGCTGCAAGACATTAAATACGAGGAAATGTCAATATCAAGGACTGCAACAAGACAAGCCAACGAACACAAGTGACTTTTGAAATTAGCCTATCTCTTCAACGGACAAAATTTCAAAAGTTCACTATAAAAGGCTGAGGAAACTCATTGAGAAAAGGCTACTTAAACCACGAACAAGCAATCTTTACTTTGAGCATCTAACCTGCAAGTGTTCTCAAGTATATTCAAGCAAATCCTCAAGCCTGAAACTCGAAGGAAATCGATCCAACACTAAGCTGTGAAGGAAAGACTACTTCAAATATGTTGAAGAGGAAACTTTTGAAGAATCAAAAGGGATCTACTTTCCAAGGAGGATCATAGAAAGGTTCAAGGTCGAATCAGTATCAAGTGATTGGAGGACTTCGTGATCAAATCCAAGAGCTTGAGAAAGTGAGCTGAAGTAGCAAGGCAACTGCCCTGTGAAGAAGCTGAGTGCAAGAGAAGCCAGCTGTGTGACCAAGGTTGTCTCTAGACTATTCACCACTTTGTAAACAGATCTATTACATAGTGGATTCCTCCAGGAGTTGGAGAAGAGAGGAGTAGAAGAACCCCATCTTCGAACCTCTATAAAAATTAATTGTGTCATTTATTTTTCAGCATATTTACTTTCTTGCATACTTACATCATATCTGCTGATAAAGACTCATATTTGCTATCCAACTGATTAATAACCAAGTGCTTAAAAATCAAGTGTTAAAACAAGCTTAAAACAAATCAAGGGTGTTAAGTCTTCCGCTGATAAAACCAATACAGCCAAGTTAAATGTCAGGTTAAACAGTCGAGTTATTCTATCAACAGCTCTATCGAGTCTGTTAAGTGGCTAACTCAGCTGAATAACCAACTTAGCTGTCCCTTAAGGACTAAGCTGTTTGAGTTAACTCTGTTATAATTTTAAAAGGACTAAAATCAAAAGTTGGTAAGGTTTATTCAACCCCCCCTTCTAAACCTTACTCACACTCCTTGGGACGTACAAGTGGTATCAGAGCGGTTGGTTCATTGAGCCTTCCTCACTGGTTACTGAACTAGATCTTTATCTTCTCAAAAAGGTTTTAAACACTTGCATTTTCAAAATCTTTTATTTTTAGCAAAGTTATTATCATGGAAGCAAATCTGATACGCATTCCTATGTTCACTGTTGAAGAATTTGATGATTGGAAAATTCATATGCAGGCTCATCTATATGCTCAACACGATGAAATGTGGCTTGTGATAGAGGATGGGCCACTGCAAATATTAAAAGTGAACACGGCTATAATAAGAAGAAGCAATTGAATGAGAAGAAGTTCTTCATTGAAAAAGACCACCATGGTTGAAAAACCAATGACTGAGTGGACAAATGAAGATAGGAAGAGATACAACTTGGACAATGTGGCCAAGGACATACTCTACAAGACTTTGGACAAAGCAATGTTCAATAAAGTCAAATCTTGCAAATCTGCAAAAGAAATCTGGAATAAACTGACTTTAATTTGTGAAGGATCAGAACAAATTGAAGAAAATAAATTGTCAGTTGCTGTTCAAAAATTTGAAAATTTTAAAATGCTTGCAGGTGAAACCATGGATTAGCTGGATGTCAGATTTACTAAAATCACAAATGAGCTTTCAGCTATTGGGAAAGAATATATACAAAAGGAAATGTGTATGAAGATCTTAAGGAGCCTCCCAGCTGAATGGGAAATGAAGACTATAGCCCTGAGACACTCAATGGACCTCTCAAGAACATCTAACCATGAGCTATTCTCAGACCTCAAAGCCTATGAGTTTGAGCTGAGAAGAAAAGAGCAAGAGAGACAGACATCAGACAAGATACCCAAGATAGTTGACCGATAGCCAAGGATGGAAAGAGAGTCAACCTAAGGAAGCCATAGACCAGGAGGAGATTGCCCTAATGGTTAAAAGATTCAACAAGTTCTTCAATAAGAACTATAAAAGAAACAAGGGTTAAACCTCCAGGAGCTCCCTCCAAGTCAAGGGAAGATAGGTCAGCCAAGAGAGCTGAGCATCAAAGGGTAGAATATTAGAGAGCTGATAACCCAAGAACAGAAAGAGTTGATCAAAGGGTTGAGAACCTGTGTTGGAACTGCAGACAACCAGGACATTTTGCAGTTGATTGTTCCTATCCACCTGTCAACAAATATAGGAATGAAGAAGAAAAAAAAGTCTTCAAAGAAAGAAGACAGGAAAAGAAGAAAGCCATGTTGGCTACTGAGACTGCTGAGACAGCCAAGTCTAAATAAGCAGCAGACTCAGAGAGTTGTGAAGCTGACTACTCAAGTGACTCTGAGGAAGAGGCTATGATCTTCCTTATGGCTAAAGAACAAGATCAACCAGATCAAGAAGATGAGGTACACTCTAACTCATCTCATTCAGATTCAAGTAATAGTGATTGTGATACACACACTTCATCACCTACTGATCTTTATGATTCATTAGGCAAAATGATGAAAGATTTTGAGCACATAAAATCCTCACACACACTTTTAGATGAGGAAAACAGCCAGCTCAAAAGCCAAAACTCACAACTGACTAAGGAGCTAAGTATTCTAAGTCACATAGCTAATGAGAACACAAAGCTGAAGGCTGAGAATGCCAAAATGATAGCAGAGATAGCTGCTATAGAAAAGAGGGAAAAAGACCTCAAGAATATGATTGCCTCATTTACAAAGGTATCCAAATCCTTGGATGACCTTATCATGAGCCAAAAAGAATGTGGAGATAAGACAGGCATAGGATTTAATTCCTTTGTGCACAGTCAAACTTCAAGAGTGATTTTGGAAAAAGGATCTTCAAGCAATGAAGCATCTCAAAAATCCAAAACACCAAATGTTGCACCCACATTCACTCCTAAGCACAATGACAAATAAACTGGCCTTGGATACAAAGGTAAAGGAATATAGCTAGTTGAGTATCTTTGAAAGGGCAAACAGAGAAGAAATCCAAATGAGTTCCTCAAAAACTCCAAATGCGAGAAAATACTCTGTGAAAAGCAAACAGAGCTACCAAAAACCCAGAAGTTTCACCAGAGAAACACACATGTTGGGAATGGTAGAAACTATCCAAGCCAAGATGATTGAAACAATGTGAAATATCAACAAAGACCAATGGAATATAAGCCTAAATGGCAAAGACCTAAACCTCAGCAAAGGTCATTCCATAGGCAAAAGAGCTATTATCAGCACACATATGCACCCATGCACTACACTCAGAACACTCAGAAACATCACAACTATCCCAAGAAAGCAATTGCTAAAACACACACACATACATACAGACAAAAGAGACAGCTGTATGAACCTAAAACCCCCAAGCAATTTGCTAATGTGCACTATGATTATGGCACTGATAGATGGAAACCTCTTAAAGTCAAGTCCTTTGGCTATAGGTTGGTTGGATCATCTTATAACACTAACCCCTCAGGACCCACACAAGTATGGGTATCTAAAAACTAATTTCCTTGATTGCAGGTTCAAGGAATAGCTGAGTGCTAAGGAACCTGGTACATGGATAGTGGCTGTTCCAGACATATGACAGGAAACAAGAAAACCTGTCAAGATTCAAGGAGATTAGAGGTGCAAAAGTTATATTTGGAGGAAATGAAGCTCCAGGGGAAATCAAAGGCACATGATCCATCAAGAAGAATGGATTGGAAATCACAGATGTTGCTTATGTTGAAGGCCTCAACTTCAACCTGCTAAGCATCAACCATCTTTGTGACAAGGGCTACAATGTTGGATTCAATATGGGAGTGTGCCAGATCAAAGATGCTGAATCAAATGAAATAGTGTTGCAAGGATCAAGACAGAAGAATATGTATGTGGTAGATTGGTCTACTGCTACACCAAGCACTTATCTGTTAGCAAATAGCACATCCGAATCAAGTTGGCTGTGGCACAAGAAGCTGAGTCACCTGAACTTCAAGACAATAAACAAGCTTGCAATGAGTCATCTTGTTGAAGGATTGCCAGACTCAGTGTACAAAGAGGAAAGTGTATGTGATGCATGCCAGATGGGAAAGCAAATAAAATCTTCATTCAAGGACAAGCCAAGTCCTTCTTCAACAAGGATATTACATATATTGCATATGGACTTATTTGGTCCAGTTGAACCAGCCAGCATAAGTGGAAAGAAATACAACTTAGTGGTGGTAGATGATTATTCAAGATATACATGGACAATCTTCATGTGCAAAAAGAAGGAAACTTTGCAGAAGTTACCTCAGCTGATGAAAAGAGTTTAAAAAGTAAAGAGTCAAACCATTATAAAAATAAGGTCAAACCATTATAAAATTGAAAATGGTATTTCATGAGTTATCTGCTCCACAATGAAATGGAGTATATAAAAGAAGGAAATCTCTCAAGGAAGTCTGAAGGACCATGTTATCTTTTTGGGATACTCAATTTTGGGTCAAGCCATTAACACCGCATGCTATACTCAAAATAGATGCATGAAAAGCCAATTAAGAAGACTCTTGAGATAAGAGGAGAAAAACAAATGTTGGTACTTGAGAATATTTGGATGTAAATGCTATCCATAATAATGTCAAAGATTTTGAAGGCTTTTGATGAAAGGCTAATGGGATACTCAACTCGAATGGAGAAAAGCCATTGAATAAGAGTTATGGTCACGGCCATGTGGTTTTTGATGAACCTAATGTGAATGGAGAAGACATTGAAGAGTTAGTCGACAAGATGAATCAAACCCAACTGCGAAAGTCCTTATGTTGAAGCTGAAATAAGATCAATCAACCCAGATGAAGATGAGATAGCTGAATCTCAAAGACAACTGGAAAGTCTACAACTGAATGAAGATGAAAGAGTTGTTCAAGACAACTTAGTTGCGAGACAGCTGAATCCAGCTGACTTGCTCCAACCTGATGTGAGATGGATGACCATCCACCAGAGTTAGTTAATGGATATGTTAGAGATGGCATAAGAACCAGATCCATAGCACAACATAAAACAATGTTCACTTGTTTTATTTCTCAGATAGAGCCTAAAGATGTGTCTCAAGCATTGGATGACACACATTGGATTCAAGCCATGCAAGAAGAGCTGAATTAATTTGAAAGAAACAAAATATGGGAATTGGTGCAGAGGCCAATCCATCAAAATGTTATTGGCACAAAAGGGTTTTCAGGAACAAGGATCTGTGGTGAGAAACAAAGCAAGATTGGTAGCAAACAAATATTGCCAAGAAAAATGTATAGATTTTGATGAAACATTTGCTCCTGTTGCAAGATTGGAAGCAATAAGGATGTTTCTTGCTTATGCTGCACACAAGAATTTCACTGTATATCAGATGGATGTGAAAAGTGCATTTCTAAATGGACTATTGGAGGAAGAAGTTTATGTTGAGCAACCTCCAGGTTTTGAGCTGAAGTCTATTGGGGATAAGGTGTACAAGCTCAAGAAAGTCTTATATGGATTGAAACAGGCACCAAGAGCATGGTATGATACATTGTCTCAATTTCTAACTAACAATGGATTTACCAAAGGCAAAGTCGACAAAACACTCTTCAGAATTCAAGATGGAGAGAGTATTTTGCTTGTTCAGATATATGTGGATGACATCATTTTGGATGCACAAACAAGGAGCTGTGTGATAAGTTCTCAAACCTCATGCAAGGAATATTTGAGATGAGCATGATGGGAGAGCTGACTTTCTTCCTTGGACTTCAAGTCAAGCAATTGAAGGATGGAACCTTCATAAGCCGAACAAAATATACCAGAGATTTAATGAACAAATTTGGTATGGAAGAGAAGTCTTCTGTGAAAATACCAATGAACACATCAATCAAGATGGACATGGATGCAGATGGCAAGGCTGTAGATCAAACCAGATATAGAGCATTTATTGGATCATTGCTCTACTTAACAGCCAGCAGGCCAGACATCACCTTTGCAGTAGGTGTATGTGCAAGATTTCAATCTGCACCAAAGGAGAGCCACATGACTGCAGCTAAGAGAATCCTAAGGTATTCGAAGGGATGCCAAGAAGTTGGCTTATAGTATCCAAAGGAAGGTGGATTCAAGCTTATTGATTACTCAGACTCGGTATGTTGGATGTAGAGTTGACGAAAGAGTACTTCGCGGTACATGTCAAATGCTTGGAAATAGATTGGTTTCCTGGTTTAGCAAGAAGCAAAATTCAATAGCCACATCCACAGCTGATGCAGAATACATAGTTGCGGGTAGCTGTTGTGCCCAAGTCTTATGGATGAGACATCAGCTGAAGTATTATGAGATTAAAGAAAAAAATTCCAATTATGTGTGATAACACTAGTGCTATTGCAATCACTCAGAATCCTATGTTGCATTCAAGAACAAAGCACATTGATGTTAGATATCATTTTATAAGAGATCATGTTGAAAAGAAAGACATCACTTTGGAGTATATCTCAACTGATAAGCAGTTAGTTGACATATTCACTAAGTCTCTATGTGAATCAAGATTTGAAGAGCTTAAGAATGAGCTAGGGTTAATTGAGTTGAGTTGACACTCAGAAGACTCAATCAACATAGATAGAAGATGAGAAAATGAGAAAAGAGCAAGTTTCACACATCCACCAAGTGAAATAGCCACATCGGGAAGTCAGCTGTATTGAGTTAGCTGACAGTTGAGTCACTTAATGAGAAGAGAGAAGCAGAGTTAAGTCATATTTGATATAAGTTGAGTCATTTATGAACTAAGTGACAAAAACGCAGTCGTTTTAAATGAGCGGGAATATTTTTAAGGATGACATCAGCGTAATAATAACAGTCACACAAAAAACTGCACAGTAAGCATATGATTGGATATAAATGCTGATGCATTTAATGCGGGGAATTAAATGCGGTTTAACGTCTTAATCTGAACCGTTGATCACGATAAAAATTTAAAATTCGTAGAACTGTCCTTTCATAACCTTTATATACGGTTTTCAATCTTCTCTCTCACTTACTGATACTATTCATCTTCAAAGTAAAAGCAAAGCAAGTTCTATTCTCTCTCGGAAACCCTAAGTATACTCAAGCAAGTTCTTCAATTTTTAATCGGTAAAACTCCCTGAAAATGGCACCAAAGATCGACTGCATTAAGCTCTCAAAGCAAATCCACTCAGGATCGTCCGTAGACTTCGAATGAATGGTGAAGCAAGGTTCTGATGAAACCTTTGTTAAGAAGATAGCTGAAATGATAGAAAAGTCAGGTCTCAAGGCTTTTCTAACCACGGAATACTCTCACACTTACCTAGAAGAGTTCGCAATGTTCTATGTCAATGCGGAGGTACAGGATGAAGAAATCAAGTCTTCTGTCCAAAGCAAGGACATCAAAATAAGTGCTAAGGACCTTGCTGAGCACTGCTTATTGCCTTCTGAAGGGCTAAAGGAGATTCATGAAGCTGATGTAGACTTGGCTACTACATGGAAAGAAGTAGCCAAACCAGAGTGTGCTGCTAAGGTGGTCTACACGGCTGACAAGAAACTGCTGAAGGACGACTACCATAAGCTGATGGATGTCGTCTCCAAATGTGTAGATATGAAGTTTGGCAGCTTCAACCAGCTGTCAAAGACTAAGATGATCGTCATGGCTGCGATCATGCAGGGCAAGAAGGTTAATTGGGCCAAGCTCATCTACAACAGACTCTGCCAGAATGTTTTGAACAAGACCTTCAAAGAAGATGGTTCCCTTGGATGTTCTCTCGGATATGGCCTTGTGATTGGCCATCTGCTGGAAATGAAGGGTATTGCCCTTCGACATGGAAAACCTTTCCATGTCAACAAAAAGATGTTTAGGGCAAACCTCTCAGGTGCCCAGAAGAGAGCCCATGCCAAGAGGACAGATACAAGTAAGGGGGAATCAGCTGACCCCGAAGACACAGCTGTTACCCCTCATCCGAAGAAGAAAGCTGCCCCAACAGCTTAGAAGAAGAAAGTTGCCCCTACAGCAGAATCCCCTGCCCGTGCGGCCAAGTCACCTGCCCCTACAACCGAGACTCCTGCCCCTGCAGCAGAGACTGAGAAGGAACCTCAAATTCCTTCTCCAACCATAAGGAAGAAGAGGACTGCCAAGACGAGAAAGGCAACTGCCTCTAAGAAAAACCTAACAACGTTCACTGTTGACGAACCAGAGGATGTTGAACCAGAAGTTCCCCTAAGGAAGAAAAGATTGTTCAAGCGATCTGAACTTGAGAAAAAGAAGCCTGAATCTTCTACTCAGCCAGCAAAAGAAGTTGAGACTGCTGATATTCAGGAAGAGCAGTCTCCTGAAGTGATTGATGAATCCGCAGAGTCTGCTGAGAGCGATCAACAGAGACCTATTGAATACCCAGCTGTGCGAGAGACAACTAGGGAGAGTGAAGCAGTAGAGACAACCGAGCCTTCTGTTGAAAAGATTGTCTCTCCACCTGCAACTGATGCTGTTGCTTCTGAGGAAGAGCAAGGTCTCTAGCCTCAAATTCCAGAAACTAGAGGAGAAGGAGAAGAAGATGATGACGATGTAATTATGTATTCTCCACTTTATTCAGACATCCAGTGACACCTACGAGAGTGGAGGGCATGGAAACTTGATCACTCAAGGGTACAATTCACAAACCCTCAGTTCATTGATGAAGAAGAGAAATTGCTGCGATTCCTTGGCGTAGAGACTGTGCGACAGGCCCTTGATGAAGAAAATTGCATGGATATTCTTCGAATCATCAAGGAGGAAGAAAAAGAAAAAAAAGGCCAAGGAAGGTCGTGCTCTAGAGAAGTCCAAGATGTGCATATTCACGGGTACTCACGAACATACCCATGAACATCTTGTTGAGTACTCTGAAAGTGATGAGGATTCCACTGTTGCAGTAGAGAAATCAGATATGCAACAGGCTCTAAGAGAATCCAGGAAAATGCAAGAGCAGCAATTAGTTGAAGGACCAGGAGAGTCGTCTCAATCTCTCCTGCAGACCGATCCTCTGGGAGTGGCACAACACATTGCCTCAGTTGTTGCTGCAGCCACGTCCCCTATACAATCGAAGATGGATCCAAGGGCACTGACAATGACACTGGGATTTTGGGCACCCAAGTTGAGCTAACCCCTGTAGAAGGTGTTCTATCACCTGCCCCAGCGGCTGAACACTCAAAAGAAAAGGACGCGAGTTAGGAGCAGAGTGACCCCACTGTTAGTCACTCAGCTGGTGCGCTAGCTGAGGGGGAAGCTCTCTCCACCACAACAGGGTTGGAGGATGGTGTGGAAGACTCAACATTGCAGAAACGATGCGAAGTGGAAATAGAAAAGGAACCTCAGCAGAGTGACATTAACGAAGCTCGGACAGTTGAGTCTGTCCCAGCTGAAATGTCAGCTGATTTGAAAGCTAATGACACTGTTCTTACAGTCGAGGCACAAGATGGTGATGCCCTGGGAGTTAACACTCTGGGCAGTGAAAGTGCACTTCATGACTCCCAGGAGAATTTAGATATATCATTCTTGGGAGCAGAAGATGAAGCTGAGTCCACTCCGGTTGCAAATCCTAAGGACCCAGCTGAGGATGTTCTCAAAACTAAGAGCCAGCTAAGTGACAAAGCGGCTCGTACAAAGTTTAACTTCGATGATGAGCCAAGCCCACAGGTCTCATCATCATCCGATGACGCTGATGATGCAGCAGAGGAACGGGTTCTTCATTTAGAAAAATCAACTGAGACCGAAGACGCTGTTAAGGCAAATGAGGCTCGATCGGTGAAAAACATCTCAATCGCCCCACCGAGACCCGATCAATCGCGAGCTCCCACAATCTGCAGCGATAGCACGACTCCACCAACTCCATTGCAGGCTTCCACAGATGCGACACATGCCGATGAAGCTACCGCGGCAGAGGCAAATAGAGCTGAGTCATTGTAGGCACAACCCTCTCAAACCATCCCATACGTGCATGATGATGCCTTTCAGGAGATGTTTCCTTTCACAAAGATCCTACTAGACTTGGAAGACGAGACCGCTGCTGAGCAACGAAGATTCACTATAAGAGAAAATCCAATCATCCCCACTGACACCATCGTTCCAGCAGATTTTGACTTTGATGCAGAGTGGCCTGCAGCTGAATCAAATGAGACAACTGAGATACGTGAGGTCTTCAAGAAAATATGTGAAGAGATTGAGAAGATTGAACGACACTAGGCCTCACTAGACTTAAGACTGGACAATAGGAATGCTACCCTCACAGCCGACTTGAGAGGGATAGTAGTACGGATCAGGGAATGGTCTCAACAGCAAACTGCCATGCGATTCGAACAAGTTTGTTATTTCAAAGCATTATATGGCAGAATGCTCATCTGGAGTGCTGACAATGATGATATCAAGCAAATGATGCAGGCGTACATTGAAAGGTTACACGAGTCCCATAAGACTGAAATGGAGCTGCTACAAGAATTCCACGAGAAAAGAAATTATGCACATTGAGAACACAATGAATGAAAAATCCAGCCTACTCATGGCTGAAATGAAGTTGGTAATAGCCGAGTCCAAGGCAACTCGTTCAGAATTTCGAACAGCTTATGCCAAAGCTGACTCCAAACAAAATTTAGCTCTAAACAGACTCGATTTCTTACTCGCAGGCATGTTCCATGTGGTCCCTCTTTCCTTTGATGATGTCAAAAAGGGGGAAGAGGAGTCCCTAAGGAAATTAAAAGAAGAAAAACTAAAGGAAACTGCAACTGAGAAGTCAGACGCAGCTGCAATGAAGGGTAAAGCAGCTGAGGGGGAAAGTTCGAAGAATTTGACGTTGATGATAGCTGAAACCCCCCAACAGGGCCATGTTACTGCCTCCATCCTGAGCAAACTCCCCACAACCCTACCCATTGAGCACTCTGTTGTGCCAATGTCGGAGAAAAGAAAAATCATTGAAGCAGGGTTTGATGAGTTCTCCAAAAAGCAGGACGTCCGCGTTTAGGAAGTGCTGAAGCAGTATGGTGGACTTCCAGTTGGAAAAGATCAGGAGTTCAAAACCCTTGAGTCAGAAGGCTATTTCCAAGGAATGTCACTAGCCCAAGCCTGTGATTTGTACTGGGAGAAAGGTCTAGCATTGTGTGAAGAAGCTGAAAAGCAGCAGACCTCCAGCAGTCACTCAGCTGGTAAGCAGAAGACTCCCGTGCAGTACACCCAGAGGAAGAGGAAGAAGTGGTAGAGGAAGAGGTTCACGACCTCGACCAAAATCCAAGAACGTTGAGTATGTAGATCCTGAAAAGAAATGGATGATCTACTGGGCTGGGTATGATGAATTGGCCAATCTGGAAGTGGCAAGAAAGAACGCGAAGGCGGTAAGAAGACAAGAAGAGGAGAACCAAAGGCAAACACAACAATGGCTCGAGAGGAAGCGAAGGGATGATGCTTCCAAACGAGCTTATGAAAAGAAAAAGAAAGCTAAAGAAGAAGAAAGAAAAAGAAAGAGAGTTGATGTCTTCGAGAAAGTTGAAGAAGAAAGAAGAAAGCAGCGAAGGCGTTGAAGTTTTGCTGCGAACCCCTTCATGTATATTACTTATGTAAATACATTCATGTAAGTCATCTGTAATACTTAGTGAATTTTGCTGTAAATTTTTCACTTTGTATTTATTCTTGTATCTTAGCATAGATGTATGTTTTGCTTTGATAAAGAATGTTATGATACCAAATGTAACAGCTATGTAAAGGACAAGAATGCTATGATCAATAAAACGATCTATTTCAAGCATACATTCTTTGTTACTGCATTGTCTGTATGTATCTTTGTTGTTTATATTTTATTGAATGTTTTTTTTTGAGTCGGAATGAATTCCTTTCATTAAACAGAAGAAACTTACAACTGGTTACAACAACAGATGTAATATAATTGCAAGCCTACGGATTATAGACCTATACAGATCTAAAACAAAATTTTAAACCTCAATAGATCTGACTAATCCATATATTCAGAACTACGCAACTAGGCGCTGGACAAAACACGTACCAAGAATTTGATCTCGTTTCTGTCGCATAACTTCAGGTAATGGCACATCTGAATCTTCTGAGCAAAACCACAACAAGGAAAAATAAAACAGAAAAGAAAAGCCACAAAATGGGACAAATAAGCCACCTACTGGGGACAAGAAAAAACATAACAGTAAGATAAAAGATTAACGGGCAAAAGGTCTGCCTCTCCCTCCCTCAGATCCAGACCGCAATCCATCTCCGCCAAAACCCACATCCAAAACAGCCACCACCGCCATCGTCACCTCTAAACCCGTAAGCCAAGTTCGGAAGAAACCATACCGGCAAGAGAAGAAGCATCCCCTGGAACGGAGGGGCTAGTGACCGGAGACCATGGGATTTATGGTCTCCGGCCATGGTAGAGGAGGGGCAAGGTTGGAGGGAAGACAAGGTGGGAGAAAGGGAGGGAGGGGGCGGCGGTGGTGTTATGTATTAGGGTTTTTTTTAGTGAGAGAATTTTTGGAGAGGAAATGGGTTTTTATTTTATTGAATGTTTTAAGTTTTGGCATCATCAAAAAGGGAGAAATTGTTAGGAAATTTATTTTATAGATTTTGACTGATGCCATGTAAAACTTAAACTAGGAAGTTGGTACCCCATTTTCCTTGTAATTTGTATTGTAATAGATAGGGCTGGAAAAGCTGAGTCAAATCGGCTATGCCTAGAAATGCAAGAAGTCAACTGAATACTGAAGTGAAGACTCCGCTGCAAGACAGCTGAGTATGGCAAAGAAGAAAGTCAAGAACTCGACTGAAGATGTATCAGCTGTGAAACAGCTGTGTGAAGAGTCAGTCAAGTCAACTCAAGAAGCCAAGTCTCAAGTTGAAATGACAGATGAGTCATCCAAAGATTGGAAGCTAACTCAAGTTACCTGGGAAATAAAAGACTGCAGTCAAATCAAGACAACTGAACGAGATCCGTTGATGAAAGTCAAGAATGTTACTCAGAATGGTAACATGTTAAAGTTGTCAGAGATAAAGTGTTAGTTCAAGTTGTGTGCAAAAGGATCAAACCAAAAGGAATAAAGTGTCAGATATGCTGCAAAGCTGCAAGACATTAAATACGAGGAAATGTCAACATCAAGGACTGCAACAAGATAAGCCAACGAACACAAGTGACTTTTGAAATTAGTCTATCTCTTCAACGGGCAAAATTTCAAAAGTTCACTATAAAAGGCTGAGGAAAGTCATTGAGAAAAGGCTACCTAAACCACGAACAAGCAAGCTTTACTTTGAGCATCTAACCTGCAAGTATTCTCAAGTATATTCAAGCAAATCCTCAAGCCTGAAACTCGAAGAAAATCGATCCAACACTAAGCTGTGAAGGAAAGACTACTTCAAATCTGTTGAAGATGAAACTTTTGAAGAATCAAAAGGGGTCTACTTTCCAAGGAGGATCGTAGAAAGGTTCAAGGTCGAACCAGTATCAAGTGATTGGAGGGCTTCGTGATCAAATCCAAGAACTTGAGAAAGTGAGCTGAAGTAGCAAGGCAGCTACCCTGTGAAGAAGCTGAGTCGCAAGAGAAGCCAGCTGTGAGACCAAGGTTGTCTCTAGACTATTCACCACTTTGTAAATAGATCTATTACATAGTGGATTCCTCCAGGAGTTGGAGAAGAGAGGAGTAGAAGAATTACCCCATCTTCGAACCTCTATAAAAATTAACTGTGTCATTTATTTTTCAACATATTTACTTTCTTGCATACTTACATCATATCTGCTGATAAAGACTCATATTTGCTATCCAACTGATTAATAACCAAGTGCTTAAAAATCAAGTGTTAAACAAGCTTAAAACAAATCAAGGGTGTTAAGTCTTCCGCTGATAAAACCAATACAACCAAGTTAAAGTTCGATTAAACAATGAGTTATTTTATCAACACTCTATCGAAATCATTAAGTGGCTAACTCAAATTTGATAACCAACTTAGTTGTCCCTCAGGACTAAGTTTTTTTTTGAGAAGAAAAAAAAAACTTAGTCCTTGAGGGACAGCTCAAGGACTAAGTTGTTTGAGTTAACTCGGTTATAATTTTAATAGGACTAAAATCAAAAGTTGGTAAGGTTTGTTCAACCCCTCCTTCTAAACCATACTCACACCCCTTGGGACCTACAGTGCCTTTTGAGCTAGCCAAAGGCTAGTCAAAATTGACTTGGTCCACTAGGGTGTACCATAAGAAGTTCCACATGATTACTCCTTATTAGTGGTGAAGCTCTTTATTAACTAGTCAAACATTTAATATGTTTCCTCTGTGGGATATGGCTTTTCATATTCTCACCCTTTTATATTCCATATATAAAAGTATTTTAAGTGGCCAACTTTATGCATTTATTTCTCATTCACCCGACATTGATTTTGAGAAATTCAAAATGCTAAACTCATCTACCCGTGGCATAGATGACGTTTATCTCATTTATTCCATACTTCGAATAAATGAACCCACTTAAATTATTGGTCAAAATCGGGTCAAAACCCAATTTATAGAAAACCAATTCCAATAATATATATATATATATATATATATATATATATATATAGGGGGAGGGTTATATGAGACCCATGCCTTATGTAAGTATGTAGGACCAAATCTGAACCATAGATCAACAAATTTCAATGACTAATATTAAAGATGCATAAAATATATAAAAAGCCTAATTAAATAGATATAGGGGTATATTAGTCCAAAGCAAACAATTAAATCCCATGAAAATAGGAGCAGTTACCAACAATATATCTTACCATCCAAAACAAAGTCAAAATCACGAATAAAATGCCTCAATTAATGTCTTCTTCTTCACCAAGATGTTGCTACCTCTGAAATCGTTCCATTAAAATCTGGAAAAAAAATCGCCTGCTACCTCGATAAATTGTCCATTTGCTTAAGGGTATATAAAGTGTTGCTTAATTGTTATAATAAATGTGCTTATGAACATGAACAATGTTGCTTACTTATTGCTTCTAATTTGCGTTCTTGCAGTAAAATTGTCTGCTGAGGAAACTGTCCTTTTATGCAAAAAAAAATGCTTACATAACAGACTCATATTGCTTGTCCATCGAGTATATGTTGCATATGCACGACAAAATATCAAATGGTGTCTCTTAGCATTTACGAAGAAATAATTTGCTAACTATCTATATTTTTTTTGCTTATCTATTGAATAATAATTGATTTTTATTTTAGTTTATATTTAATTAATTGTTGTTAAGGATAAGTAGAAACTTTTGTTTCAATATCAGCAAAAAAAGGGAGTTATTTTTTGTAGTGCCCACATTCCAGATTTTTTGGGTTTGTTTAAAACCGTGTCTCTGGCCTTATCCGTTGTGAGAAATATGTTGCTTATTGAAGACAAATATGTTGCTTTTTTTAGATATGTTTGAAACCGTATCTCTGAAATTATCTCTTTCCTTTCACAGTCAAACTTGCAATTAATATTGGTAATCTTCCCATTTTTAAGACCAATCATTTGCTTAGATATATATAAAGTGTTGCTTAATTGTTCTTATAAAGTTGCTTATGAACATGAACATTGTTGCTTATTTATTGACTCTATGTTCCATGTTTGACTACACAATAGATGTTTAAAATATACCCTGATATATTTTAGTAATAATACATTGGAAAGGGATGATTAATAATATGCCTGAGCAATGGACGGAGTGTACAAACAATTTATGTGGCCCAACAAGAATTTAAATTTCGGACACCAAAAATTCATCAAAAACTGTGTCAAAGCAAATATTGCGCCATCAAAAATTTATCACTTGTATAAATAACATTGCATATGTTATACCCTAATATTGCTTATATATCATTTACATCTTGCTTGACTACTCTAAAAATTAAACCAAACCCAACCACAAATTTAAAAATCCAAAACAACATATAATGTTCAAGCATTTGGTCAAAATAAAAAAACATCGTTTTTCTATAATATTACGTTGTTCCAGCAAACTTCTTTGCCTCTCCCAGATTCAATTCCCTCTGCTCATTCATATCATCCAAACAAATCGCAACGGTATATTTCCTGCACATCATCAATATTTGGCCTTAATAAGCAATATATTTGTACCAAGCATTATATAAAACAGGCATAAGCATAACATAAAACATAAACAAGCAAAATTAGCAGCAACAAACATGTATTTTAAAATAAACAAGCAGAATTATCAGCAACAAAAATGTGTTTTAAAATCCCATAAGAGCCACCTCTACCAGACTTCGTTTTTCCAGATAATAAAGATAATTTAAAACAAAAACACAGCAAAATCCTAACCATTTCGTACATACTTGGATATATATATATATATATATATATAAAGCATACTACAAAACATACATAAGCATATTGTTTCCTCATTAAAGCAGTCAACCAACACTTGTGAAAAACACAGATGTGACCATGGTTATTGACAAATAATAAGCAATTCTTGCCTCAATAAAATAATCTCCCCATAGTTTTAAATATCCTCACAATTATTCATGTCCTCCACTATTTGCCTAGCCTCCCGGTACTGTTTATCACAAGAGTATTTCTCGAGGTGTTTGAAATTCACGATCATGAATTTGGTGAGGATAATGGAGTACTTCTCCTTCTCCATGGTGTAAATCCAGGTCTCTGATGCGATGTCGTATGCGTGCGATCTAGCGAAGAATCCGACCGCTCAATCCGGATTTGATTTCCAGACGGCGAAGGCGAAGGAGATGGAGCTCGGGTCGGGTTTGATGTCGTCGTCGCAGATGAGTACGGCTTTCGTTTTGATGATTTCCCAGGGAAAGGTTTGCAGAGAAGAAATGAAGAAGACGGTTTTGCAGGGATGGTTATGACTCTTCGTTTACCAAAGAGTATAAGATATGCAGTATCTTAGATTACCACGTCCATAAACGGTTCCTATTTTTTAGCCCACTACCAAAAATAATTTTCCTCCCAAAAATTGATTTTAATTAAAATTACCAAGATGTCTTTTTTTAAATTAAGTTACATATTAAATAATGGTAAAACCTGATTAATCTCAACCATTTAAAAATTAAATCAATGACTCGGATTTAGTCTCGTGTACTCACCTAAGTTATGTGGACTCACCTGATCTAAATCCTATATATATATATATATATATATATATATATAGAGAGAGAGAGAGAGAGAGCTATAGAAGACCATTGCACTAGGTAAGGCTGTAAGGATGAATCTATACCACGTATCATATAATTCAACAGCCAATATCTAACGAGCCAACAAAATACTTATTTCCTATTTAACATAAAAAAGGATAATTTAGTCCATAACAATTTTCCCATCATCCCCAACATTAGCGGCAGTTACATGCAAAAGATAAGGAATATAGTAACTGATCTAATAAAATCCAAATCAAATCACAATCTCGGAAATGAAAAAAAAACAATTCAACTTCTAGCAAAAAAAAAGACTATCATCGTCTTCTTCAACCAAATATATCTTCGCCATTGTTTTTGCCTTTTTTTTCCTATTACAATAGTAAAAGCAAAAATACAATTTTCAAAAAAAACATCATCAACCCATCCAGAGAGTGATGATGCCCTGGTCGCCGCATCGCGTTCTTGAGATGTATTTCAGTTGGCCAGCGTATCTCTTCCATGAATCGTTCCACTATGCCCTTGTACTATCCATGTACAGTCTTGCCTTTTGGCTGGCTAAGGTGAGGTGTCTTAGCTTAAGGAGGGCCTGTCATAACCCGAAACTTTTGCCTTTTTAATTATTAGGGTTAATTATTTATATATAGTATAATTACACGCATTTTGACTTCTCATATTCACATTTGGATACATGCAAATTATAATTAGCAAATAGATTATATATATATATATAATTATCTATCTATCATGCTTAAAGCTATGTGTACTAATGTAATTATAAGTTTATAATGTAAAGAATTGATTAGGATATATTGATATATATTAAATATATATATATATATAGGATTTAGATCAGGTGAGTCCACATATCTTAGGTGAGTGCACGAGACCAAATTTGAGTCATTGATTTAATTTTTAAATGGTTAAGATTAATCAAGTTTTACTATTATTTAATATGTAACTTAATTTAAAAAAGCGCTTATTGGTAATTTTAATTTAAATCAATTTTTGGGAGGGAAATTATTTTTGGTAGTGGGCTAAATTTTAGGAACCGGTTATGGACGTGTAAATCCAAGATATTGCATATCTTTACAGTATTTGGTAAATGAAGAGTCATTTCCTCCATTCCATCGTCTTCCACACTAAGTCTCTGCAAACTGGTCTCTCTACCGTCTTCCACCATTTTTCTCTGCAAAAAAGTATCCTCTCCTCCACCATCATTCTTCGTGAAACAACCTCCATTAAAGTGAGAATTAAAAATCCCAAGTCCTAACCATACCCAACTTAACCCTCCGCGAAAAACCCCATCTCTTCAGTCGAAAAATCCCCAAATATTCGTTCGAGAATCAAACTCCGGTGAGGGCGAAAATCAGACGTTGTTTTTCACAGAAGTTTTGTCTTGGAACTATTAGTTCACAGAAGAACACACCAAAGTGTGTGAATTTTTTTCCGAGCCGACAACAGTGTAGGTAGGGCTACTTTTTATTTTCGTATTTTTTTATTTTTATTGCATTTTCCGAGCCGGCAACAATATGAATTTTCCGAGCCGGCAACAATGTGAATTTTTTTTTCGAGCCGGCAACAGTGTAGGTAGGGCTACTTTTTTTTTTTTTCCGAGCCAAGAATAAAGATGAGAAACAATATCGCTTATTATTTATGATAAATGTGCTTTCAATTGCCTATAAATGTGCTTATACGTACCAAAAGTATAAGGGGAAATGGTGGAAATTAGTATTTTCCTAGTTTGTCATAACTATGGGGAGATAGTTTTTAATCAGCCCAAAATTGTCTATTGTTTGTCAATAACCATGGTCACATCTTTGTTTTGGACAAGTGTTGGTTGTATGCTTTAATGAGGAAACAATATCGCTTATGTATGTTTTATAGTATGCTTATATATATCCAAGTATGTACGAAATGGTTAGGACTTTGTTGTGTTTTTGGTTTAAATTGTCTTTATTATCTGGAAAAATGAAGTCTGGTAGAGTTGGCTCTTATGGGATTTTTAAATACATTTTTGTTGCTGATAACTATGCATTTCCTACCTTTTTTTCCAAGTCTGGTAGTTTTGCATGTTGATGCTTTGTACTGCTTATTTGTGTTTAGGATTATGCTTACTCACATTCTATATAATGCTTACTTATCTTATATAGTAAGCTTATTGGTGTTCAGAATTATGCTTACTCAAATTCTATATCATGCTTACTTATCTTATATACTATGCTTAAGTCTGCTAGAGTTGGCTATTATGGGATTTTTAAATACGACAAATCCAAGATTGAATCCCTGTCAAGGATCATAAAAGATCATAAAGAACAATTGTTGAAAGATCAACAAACATAATCCCGTTCGGTGAACAAACAAACATTGATCGAAGGATTCGTTGGGGACAAAACCCAGCTAGGCATTGTAGTGTTGCCGCCAACACAGGCCAAAAATAAGGGGAGCGGCAGTCGAGTCAAAAACCGACTTCAGAGTCAGAAGGAGAAAGCAATAAAGGCTGGACATAAAATGAAGAGACGTTGTGGGAAATGCGGAGAAATAGGTTCGCACAATAGCAGAACGTGCGACAAGTAGTTGATGTTTTTTTTTTGGAGTGCATGTTTGAGACTGCTTATTTTTTTAGGTTTATTTTAGATTATGTACTTATTTGTTTCATATACCTAAAATTTGTTCCTTGAAACTAAAAAAAAGGCATGTGCTCGATAATAAATATTGTGACTGCCTGTTTAATTTTTTTTACCTTGCACTTTGATTATTTACTAGCATATAAAATAACATGATATACATGCTTACAAAAACATTAAAATCTGCTTGCACAACATTTGAATCATGCTTAAAACACACTTGAATACTGTTATATAGTATGCGATACTTGATAAGTTATAATATTTGAAATAGTGCTAACAAGACAATTGATTTCTGTTTGCGCAACGTTTGAATTCTGCTTACGAAACATTTGCATACTTGAAATAGTTAAAACATTAAAATATTGCTTACAGTGCAGTTGATTTCTGCTTACAAAGAAGAAGAACACTGCTTAAAAATATTTGGAGTAATGATATAAACATTATAACATACCATGAAAATGAATGCTTACAATAGAGTAACATTCTGCATATTTACCACTTGAATTCTGCTTACATAGGTACTAATCAAAAAAACATTCAAAACATCACTAAAAAGTACATCAAAAGACCAAGCCACAATTCATCCCTTCTTTAGGAGTCAGATGTTCATCACATTCTGGTATCCAATTCGGAGACGAATCCGTTGTTATTTCAATCCGTTGCTGCGGAACACTTGCAATTACAACTGTCTCAACAAAAGAAATAAATAAGCAAGATTTTGAAAACACGTTAGCATAATGGTCAATTATTATAAGCAATGTTATACTCATATATAAGCAAAGCACAGGATCAAAATAAATGGCGTCGTAATCAAATAATTTCAGTTCATACAACCTAAATAATGATCAATTAACCTGATCGGTTATAACACCGAACAAACGTGAGCAACATGGTTTATTCATGACAACAAGCAATTCAAGCACATAAAAAATGCATTTTCGATCATATCATATACGTTTTTTAAAAAAAAAATGGGGATGAAGAATTAAATTTCATGCTTCAACTATATGTTCATAATTATAAGCATATTAGTATTCACAAATAAGCAATATTATGAATACGAATAAGCAACTTTCTGGGTTAATATGAAGAAAAAAAACGTGGACGAGGAACTAAATTTTAGGTGTTCAAAATTATGTTGGTACGTATAAGCACATTTATAGGCAATTGAAATCACATTTATCATAAAGAATAATCAACTCACTGGGTAAACATACACACAAAAAAAAATGGGATGAAGATTTGTCCTTTTCTGGACTACCAAGAAGTTCAGATTTGTAAGCATGTATTTTTCAAGTCATAAGCAATATTACGAGACACTCACAAGCATATTCTTTGGGTAATAATTACAAAAAAATGGAATGCATTGATCGAATCATTGATTTTAGGAAACAAAGATTTAATCAAATTTTAAGGGGATTCAGAAAAAAAATTGACAATGAAAACAATTTCAAGGCAAGAAAATGTGTTACCTTGTTCTTCATTAGTATTGAAGCTTTCTTCATATGTGTCATCCATTCTTTTCTTTCTTGATTCAAATACGCAAATGACGAATTTTCAAAGAATTGGGAGACTATCTCGATTCTGAGAACGGTGGAGAAGGTGAAATGAATTGGGCGATTTAATTGAATAACAGATTTGATTGACTTTGATTGTAACTCATCCTATTTTAGTGGGATTTACTAGATTTAGCTACCATAACTTATTATTATATGGACTAATCTACTCTCATTTGGCTGCTTCGAATGACTTATCAGCAAATAAGCAGGATTAATCTCAGCCATTGAGATCAATTTATTTACGTCTTGGATCTGGTCCTACGTAATCATATAATAGGGGGGTCCTATATAACCCTTCCCCTATATATATATATAACTTATATACCACTAAGCATATTATAAAAAGACACTAAAGTGGGCATATATATATATAATAACTAATTAGAAAGGTAAGTTTTGTAATATATTTATATAATTGTTCTCGGTGCCTGTCTACATCTATAATAATATCATTTTAAGTCCAAAGGGCTACGATAATTTAGAGGGGGGTGAATAGATTATCTCCATCTTTTCGATTATGCCCTCTTTTTCGAAACAAATAAGCCAAGACAATAATAAAGGTGCGGGAAGTAAATAACACGCGTCGATTTATAGAGGTTCAACCCACCTAGGGCCTAATCCTCTACCACCCCAGTATATCCGGGATGGATTTCAAAAAGAAAAAAGATTTTATTAATTACCAAAATTAATACAACACTTTACAACATCACCTTGAAGAGCACCACACTCTTCTACAACACCACCTTTGAGATTACCACAATCTCTCTTGAAGATTACCACAACCTTCCTTCAACGGTACCTTGTGAAGATCACCACAATCTTCAATCTTGAAGAATACCAAATTCTTCAAACACCTCAAGAGCACCACACTCTTGAAACACCTATCACCTAGTTCACCCAAGTGTATTCTTTCCACAAGAATACTCACAAGGATGTCTTGTGTTGAATGATTGACCAAAAATCAAGATTACAACTCAATAATGAATATTACAATTTGAGTGCAAGTGTGATCAAGAATAAAAAGCCTATACCTCAAGATTGTGCAAGTGCAAGAACTTAGGCTTATTACAACAAGAATGTAAAATATGAAAGATTGGAGAATTTGCAGATTTTTTTTGTTGTTTTGATTGCTTGTGTTGTTGTATCTTGTGTCTTCAAATCAGGGGGGTGCGACCGGTCGCCCTCCCTCATTTTTCAAGTCCAATGCGTTCTGTTTCATTTTGTGCATTCTTCAGGTACCGGACGACCTCTTGTTCGACCAGTCGACCTCCAATTTGAAATGTTGTCCAATTTTTGTCAAAAATAAACTTCAAAAAATACTCCAAAAAATTAGTAAAAACATTTTAAATCAATTTGGAGTATTTGGACAACTTTTATAAACATTATTTTGGTTAAAAAAACCAATTAACATAAAATCATTAAAAGTGTTGTCCAATTTTTATCGAATAATAAACTTTAAGAAATACTCCAAAAATTAGTAAAAACATTTTAAATCAATTGGGAGTATTTGGACAACTTTTATAAACATTGTTTTGGTATAAAAACTCATTTAAACAAAATCATCAAAAGTGTTGTCCAATTTTGTCGAAAATAAACTTGAAGAAATACTCCGAAAAATTAGTAGAAATAATTTAAATCATTTAGGAGTATTTGGACAACATTTAAAAATATTATTTTGGTTAAAATCGATTCTGTTTTCAGACTGAGTCATTTTTTGCTCTTTCACCTTATATTCGCCCCCTTTGTCATTTTCACACACAAATTCACTCAAAATGATTTTCTTCTTATAAATTCTATATTTTTTAGTTTATGTAACTTCTACTTCATCCATATCATCCAACGTTTCCGATCAATTGGTAAGAATTTCTCTTTTTAATCTCAATTGGGTTGAACCCTTGTGAATGTACTTGTATCTTGCTATTTTGATGAAATTCTTATATTAGTATGTTGTATATGATGATTGTTGATGGATGAATGTTGTTGTATTGCAATTGGTGATGAATTGTTTTGGCTTAAACGAATTACAAAGGCGATATATATCTCTTGTTTTATTCAACGCACGCCAAGTGTTCGACAAAATGTGTCTATGAAAAATTCATCACCTACATGATTCTCTTGATTTGAAAAGTCTTATAAGTTTATAGAGATCATGTTTTATCATTCAAATGAGCTTTTGAAAATCAAATGAGCAACTTTTCCCTTTTTTTTGGAATTTAAGCTTAAATTTTCAATATGCTCGATAAAACGATTAAGTTGCGCACTTTGATATAATTCTATGATATTTTTATCGTGCTAATATTCTTTTTGATGATTCCAAAGGGGGAGAAACAGGAAAAACGCTCATATGCTCAAAGAAGCAAAAATAAGCTTGCAAAAAAAACTATAAGCTAAGGCTCTTAAAAGCCAAAAGCTGTGAATGATACTTAGTCCATTTGATGAATTATGGACTTTTATGATTGACTAATGATGTCTTAGGACAGGGGGAGCTTATAAGCTCATTAAATTCAAGCTTAAGTTGTAAAAGTTAAGTTTTTAGCTTTTAATTATTTGTTTCTATACTTGTTCTTGGTGTGCATATCGATAGGGGGAGCTTGTGCAAAATATTCTTTGAAAATCTTTGCTCCTACTCTTGTATGTTTCACTTATGATGAATGTTGCTTGTAATGGATTGATGTTTTAGACCGGTAAAATTGTTTTATTTTCAAAATCGACCTCGTAAAATTGTTTTGGTTTGTAATCATCAAAAATGGGGAGATTGTTTGATAAATGGTTTTATCATGATTTTGATGATTTTGTTTTTATACCAAAATAATGTTTTTAAATGTTGTCCAAATACTCCTAAATGATTTAAATTATTTCTACTAATTTTCCGGAGTATTTCTTCAAGTTTATTTTCGACAAAATTGGACAACACTTTTGATGATTTTGTTTAAATGAGTTTTTATACCAAAAAAATGTTAATAAAAGTTGTCCAAATACTCCCAATTGATTTAAAATGTTTTTACTAATTTTTGGAGTATTTCTTAGAGTTTATTATTCGATAAAAATTGGACAATACTTTTAATGATTTTATGTTAATTGGTTTTTTTCACCAAAACAATGTTTATAAAAGTTGTCCAAATACTCCCAATTGATTTAAAATGTTTTTACTAATTTTTTGGAGTATTTTTTGAAGTTTATTTTTGACAAAAATTGGACAACATTTCAAATTAGAGGTCGACCGGTCGAACAAGAGGTCGACCGGTACCTGAAGAACGCACAAAATAAAACAGAACACACTGGACTTGAAAAATGAGGGAGGGCGACCGGTCAAGGGTAGGGCCGACCGGTCGGACCTCCCCTGCAACCCGTCTTGGATCGCACTAATTTCTTTCAAACGTTCGAAATCTTATACAGGGCAACCGGTCGCCCTATGTAATTTTGTGACAGCAAAATTGTGCCGTTTGAAATTCTTATCAGCAAGATTTGCTTTTGATTTTTGTACAATATTTCTACATCTTGTGATCCTCTTTTTGTAGACAAATAGAGGATGATTTGAAGACACAAGATACAACAACACAAGCAATCAAAACAACAAGAAAAATCTGCAAATTCTCCAAGCTTTCATATTTTACATTCTTGTTGTAATAAGCCTAAGTTCTTGCACTTGCACAATCTTGAGGTATAGGCTTTTTATTCTTGATTACACTTGCACTCAAATTGTAATATTCATTATTGAGTTGTAATCTTGATTTTTGGTCAATCATTCAACACAAGACATCCTTGTGAGTATTCTTGTGGAAAGAATACACTTGGGTGATCTAGGTGATAGGTGTTTCAAGAGTGTGGTGCTCTTGAGGTGTTTGAAAAATTTGGTATTCTTCAAGATTGAAGATTGTGGTGATATTCACAAGGTGCCGTTGAAGGAAGGTTGTGGTAATCTTCAAGAGAGATTGTGGTAATCTCAAAGGTGGTGTTGTAGAAGAGTGTGGTGCTCTTCAAGGTGATGTTGTAAAGTGTTGTATTAATTTCGGTAATTAATAAAATCTTTTTTCTTTTTGAAATCCATCCCGGATATACTGGGGTGGTAGAGGATTAGGCCCTAGGTGGGTTGAACCTCTATAAATTGACGCGTGTTGTTTACTTCCCGCACCTTTATTATTGTCTTGGATTATTTGTTTCGAAAAAGAGGGCATAATCGAAAAGATGGAGATAATCTATTCTCCCCCCCTCTAGATTATCATAGCCACTTGGACTAACAAGTGGTATCAAAGCCAAACTCTTTGGCTAGCTCGTTTCGAGTAAAGAGGAAAGATCCATGGCTACGAATGAAGTCTACCTTACCGGCGCCTCCACCAAAAAGCCACCACTATTTGATTCCAAAAATTTTACATTTTAGAAAGAAAGAATGAAATGCTATCTACAAGGTTGCGGGTTCGACATTTGGAACACAATCGTCAATAAAGAATCCATTCCGATAATAGACACACCCACACCTTCAAATGCTTCAAAGAGCTCAATGATGAAGAGAAGAAAATCATCTCCTTAAATGGTAAAGCTCTTAATATTTTGTATTGTTCACTTACCATTTTGGAATATGATCATATTGTAGGAATTAAATCGGCACATGAAGTATGGAGAAAATTAGAAGAAGTACATGCAAATGAAAGGAGTCACACAAAAGCATATTTTTCTCAAATGGGTACAATATCAAACCCAACAACATGGTATGAGCTTACTACAACTTCCGACGACGATGAAAACGAACGTTGTCTTATGGGTTTCGAAGAAAACGAGGTAAGTTCTAAACCTTCTACTTCCGATTATAATGAATTACATAATGATTATAGTGATTTGCAAAATGATTTTGATGAGCTTCAAAATGAATTCCAAAGCTTACTTGTTAAATACAAAAATTTGAAAAAGGAATTCAATGTTTTAAAAATGATAAGGATAGTCTATTTGTTTCTTATGAATCACTATCATGTGCTCACACCACCACACTTGACAAGGTTAGAAACCTTGAAAAATAAAATAGTACTCTTGTTGAGGATATTAATTGCATGAAAAAGGATTTATCAAAATTCAACTTGAGTACCAATAAAATGTCCAATATTGTTGATATTCATAATTGTGATAAAGGACTTGATCATAAGCCAAATGTTGTTAATCATATGAAAAATAGTCAAGTCTCTAAGCATGTTAGTCATTACACTTCTAGAATTATTACATGCTTCTATTGTGGCAAAAGGGTCATACAACTAATACTTGTCGGGCTAGAAATAGCTCTAATTATCATTGGAGACCTAAAAGTCTCAAAGCTAATCCCAAAGGACCCAAACACTTGATGGTACCACAAAGCAATGTCATATTAGGTACCCGGCGGAATAATAATCAAAGAAAATTCATACCGCCTAGAAGACATTAAATGACCGTTTCATTTGATCAAAAGAGAAGACATCACCACAATGAATTTCCAAGAGAAAGACATTATCAATAATGGGAACGGCACAACCCATGGAAATGGCGTAATTGGTAAACCGTATCTCCCCGTTTAAATATGCATTTTATTTTGTTATTATGCATGTTCTTATTTGTGCCTTAATTGTCAAAATGATTTTTCAAAATATTTTTAAAAGAGGTCTTCTACATATTTGTGTTTTTAAATTTTTTTTTTTGAAAAGGAGACCTTGTATGATGCTTATAAAAATCTTGTGCATTTACTAAGGCTAATGTTTTATTATCTATGAATTTTTATGGCATAAGCATACTTGTGATATATTTTATTGTTTTTAGCCTACACTTGTATCATATTCATTTTGTGCTAGACTTTTTTAAGATATATATATTTCCTCATCCTCTTCAAGAGATGCTTAAACTATCGAGGTACGCTCATCATTGGTATTCATCCTATAGACTCGATATATTTTTGTCATATGCCTATGTGCTTGCTTTTCAAGAAATTTCAAAGTATCTCATACAAGTGCCAGTAAAAGGATTTTTCGATTTTTGAAAGGCACTAGTCGATAAAGCATGGTTTTATCCAAGTCTTGTAAAGGATTATATTTTGTTTTGATAAAACATTTGATTTTCATCCTTATCTCAAAATTATGCATTTGTTTGCTCATATTCATTTTTGTCAAAACTCTTGTTCAAATGCATCTTTTAAATGAGGTCTCAACTATATGCTCTTGGATTTTCATATTTCAAAAGAGACCTTATATAGCTTCCTATAAGCTTATTTGAACTTACATGTTTTATGAAACTCTTGATGATTTGGTTGAAAGTATAGCATGTGTTACTTGTTATTGTATCTCTATTATTCGATATTACTATGCTTTTGTGCAAAGATATCTTGTTAAGATTTTGCAGAAATTATTTGATATTTTGGAACAAGTTTGATGACCAAGGGGAGGTTAATAGATCAAAAGGTAATGTCAAGAAGAAGGTAATTAATTTTGATGAAACATTTGCATCTGTATCATGTTTTTGAAGCTATTCGCATTTTACTTGCTTATTCTTGCTTTAAGAAAATTTCAAGTTTTACCAAATGGATGTTAAATCCACTTTTCTAAATGGTTTTATTCTAAAAGAAGTCTATGAAAAACAACCGGGGTTTGAAAATTTTTCTAGGCCAAGTGATTTTTATAAAAGGCCTTGTTTGGTTTAATATATGCACCCCGTGTATGGTATGATAGACTTAGCTATTCTCTTTTGCAAAATTATTTTACAAGAGGTAAAGTTGATACTACTCTCTTTGTTTTTTGAAAAAGGGCAAGATTGCTTATTAGTGCAAATTTGAGTTGATTTGGTGCTACTAATGAATTTTTGTGCAAGACTTTTTCTAAGTTGATGTAAGGTGAACTTGAGATGAGCATAATGAGGGAGCTCAAATTTCTTCTTTGGACTTCAAGTTAAACAATGCCAAGAATGTGGTTATATTTCACAATCAAAGCATACACAAGAACCTTTGAAGAAGTTAGGCATTGAAGAAGGAAAAACAATCATTAGTTCTTGAACTTTCTTATGTTTATCACAAAGATAGACACACAATTTTTATATGGATATGGTCATGACACCATCGCCTCAAATGAAGATACATGAACACGTGTAAACAATAAATTAAGACAACACAAATATTATCTAAGTATTAATCCTAAACTACACAAAATTTGCACACATACCGCGGATGGAACTGCACACACGAGTTGGAAGGAAAACAAAATACAGAGTGCTTGCTTGGTGAGATATAGCAAAAACAAAAGAAGGGAAAACGGAAGTAAATAGGGTAGCGGACTTGCAAAGTAGAGTAACTCCCTTGACTTTGGTTAATATTGTTTTAGTTTGATTCTCCAATTCTAATTGTACATTAGAATAATAGAAAGAATAGGTAAATGTAGTATATGGAATGATAGTGCTCATAAGTAGATCCAATGTTATTTCTTTTGTTTAATTAGTCACCACTATGGAATTAGTTCATATGCCTGATTTCAGTTTCTTATAAAAGACAAGAAAAACACTTATATATATATATAGCTTTATGTAATGATTAGTGATATAATTATAAGAATTCACTACATAGGTTGGTAAATTTGTAGAATATAAGGGATGTTGGTTGTACTGGTTATGCTAATTTTATTAAAATCAGATTGTTTGAATTATATTTAATTCTTAATTGTACCGAGGAAGAATACATATTTGTAAGGTTAAAAAAATTGTAGACACATGATATCATTAGTGTTAAATATATGATTTGAAAATAATTATGTATTTTTAATTGATTTGTTAATAGGCCAAGATCCCGATAAAGGAGCAACCAAGGCCACCTAGTGGCCGGATAAGGACACCAGTGGTGAGTATAATCTTTTAGCTTATTATTTGACTTGTGTGATTATATGATTAATGTGTTGGAATGAATCATTTACTTATTTGGCTACAATGATTAGTAGTTTATCGTGTCGTAATGTGAATTGCATGATTCTCTATGATGATATTGTGATGAAATTGAGATATGTGATCTCCAATTATGTTATTGATATGGAAATGGAGATATGTGATCTCCAATGATGTTATTGATATGGAAATGTGATATGCGATCCCTACTGATGTTATTGATACGGAAAGGAAATATGTGATTATAGAAATGTATTCATCAAAGATTAATGGATTCTGTTATGGCCACTAATGACCTTGAATCACGAAATTCTGATCATCCGAATTTCGGATTACGAGTCCGTCACGGCCACCCCGAGTTCACTGAACTCTACGTGAAATAAAGAATTACAGAGTGCCATGGCCATCTTCGTGATCACGATTTATTCTTGGTATTAGTTGGCCCATAACAGTAAAAGAATATGACCAAGCACGTGCATTTTTTATGTGTTTATGAATATCATGAACAAAATGTGTGAAATGATTACTAGTAATGTGCCTATGTGATGTTAAATAACTTGTTATTGGATTATACTTGCTGAGCTTGCAACTCACCAAATGCAATGTTGTCAATTTTTAGTTGTAGTAGATAAAAGTTGATCCGTGAGGTGTGACAGAAGTTAAAGCATGGATCAAAGGTCGGCCGGCTGGACTCCCATCCTTCTCCCTCAGCTCATTGCATTTCATATAGGGAGTCTATTTTGATCTGTATATAAAAAGGGCACGATCGTTAATGTTTTGTAGTATGGATAAATGCACATGCATAAATAAGCGTTGTTAAATCTTTTTAAGTGAATGCTTCTGCTTGCGAAGAAGGGTTACAGATCATGATTAACATGTTAATGTCATGTGCAATGCAGCCGTGCTTCCTATGAATTATATTTTTATGTTATAAAAATACGTGTTATAAGGGTAAGGGCGTTATAGTTTAGTTTGGTATTAGAGCCTGGGTAGGGGTTCTGTAGACCATGGCATGACATGTGCATTATCATTAAATATTATACGAAAGTTACAATTTATCTCATATTATAGGCAAAGGGTTGTGAGTCAAGAAGCACATGTGCATAATGATGAGCAAAGTGTTCACGGAGGGAAAGGAGCAGCCGAGCCAGAGTCACACTCATCTCACTCACCTCTGCATCATGTGCATGGAATACCTGCTCATTTTGCGTATCCACCTTATCCATTGGTAAATCCCCATGAACCACGGGAAAGAAAGTATGATAAACTTAGAAAAATAGGAGCTATGGATTTTGTGGGAACTACTTGATCCAAAGAGAGCGAAACATGGTTGAAACGAATGAAAAGGATTCTCAACTTGATGAAATGTACTCTGAAGAAAAGTTTGATTCTCAAAGATCACTCCTTCGAGGAAATGCGTATGATTGGTGGGAGACTATACCCGATAGTACTGTTCAACCACCTATATTGACCTGGGATGATTTTCTGAGAGAATTTCACGATACGTACTTGCCAGAGGTTTATAGGGATCAGAAAGAAAAAGAGTTTCTTGAACTTAAACATGGAAGTCGATCAGTTGCTGAGTATGAAGTGTTGTTTAATCAGCTTTCTCATTATGCCCCACATATGATAGACACGGAAAAAAAAAATGTACTAGATTTGAATCTGGACTCTGGTTTCCTATTCGAAATCGTATTACACCCATAGATATGGAGTCTTATAGTAAGTTGAAAGCTGCAGTCAATACGTGTTGAGAAATTGGAAGCTGAATCAAGACAAAACTTTCAGTATAATAAGAAGAGGCAGGGTGACGAAACTGGAGGATTTAGAAATAGAAAGGAATTTACTGTGCCTGCACAGAGGAGCTTTCCGAGCAGTTCAAAAAGTAGTAGTTTGAGGGGTGCAACATCAGCCAGTAAGAGTGTTGGTTCTACACCACCAGTTCCCACATGTGCACATTGTGGTAAGAATCATTATGGAGAATATAGATTGCTTACAGGAAAATGCTTTCGATATGGTGAACCTGGACATATAGCGAGGAATTGCACAAAACCACACGAGGAACCCACAGTTGAGTAAACTAGGTTTAGTGGTTTCAATCCTAATAGAGGTAGAGGTCGAGGAAGATTCGGTATAGGAAGGGGCACTAGTGTAGAAGAAAGTCAAGCGAGCAGGCAACAAGGTCCAGCTCGAGTTTTTGCCATGACACATGAAGAATCTAAAGCTGCACCAACCGTAGTTACCGGCAATCTCTCAATCTCTAATACAAATGCTTATGTTTTATTTGATCCAGGAGCTACACATTTATTCGTTTCACAATCATTTGCATCACAATTGAGTAATAAACCGGAAATATTAGGCTATGATTTACTGGTTCGAACCCCAGTAGGGAATATGGTGATTGTAAATACTGTATATCGTGATTGCAAAATTTTGATCGGCGAATCAGAATTGAGTGCTAGTTTATTTGTTATGCCCTTAAGAGATTTCGATGTGATTTTGGGTGTGGATTGGTTAACCGAACACCATGCTAAACTTGATTGTTTTACCAAAGAGATAGCGTTAGAGCTTCCTGATCAGATGCAGATTATATTTACAGGGGAAAGAGAAATTTTGCCTACATGTGTAATATCTGCATCTACAACTTTTAAAATGATTAAGAAAGGTTGTGAATGTTACCTAGCACATGCAATAGACACACATTTATGTGGTTTAAAACTTGAAGACATTCCAGTGGTTAAAGAGTATCTAAATGTGTTCCCAGATGATTTACCCGGATTACCTCCAGATAGAGATATAGAGTTCACCATCGAACTACAACCAGGTACTGCACCGATTTCTATCTCTCCTTATAGAATGGCACCTGTTGAATTACAAGAACTAAAAATACAACTGCAAGAATTACTGGATAAAGGGTACGTACATCAGACCAAGTGTTTCGCCATGGGGTGCACCTGTGTTGTTTGTTAAAAAGAAAGATGGTACACTGAGATTGTGTCTAGATTATCCACAACTGAATCGAGTGACAACGAAGAATAAATATTCATTGCCTAGAATAGATGATTTATTTGATCAGTTGCAAGGTGCTAGAGTTTTCTCAAAGATTGATTTGAGATCGGGATATCACCAGTTGAAGATTGCAGAGACTGACATTTCAAAAACAGCGTTCCGGACTAGGTATGGCCATTACGAGTTTTTGGTAATGTCTTTTGGACTGACTAATGCACCCGCTGTATTTATGGCATTGATGAATAATGTGTTTAGACCCTATCTAGATGAATTTGTTATTGTCTTTATTGATGATATCTTGGTATATTCTAAATTTGCTGAGGAACACGAACAACATTTGAGAATTGTGTTGCAAACCTTGCGAGAGAAACAATTGTATGTAAAACTCAGTAAATGCGAATTTTGGTTAGATCAAGTAATCTTTTTGGGACACGTTGTTTCTGGCGACGGGATTAAAGTTGATCCATAGAAAATCGAAGCAGTGATCAAGTGGGAAAACCCAAAAAGTATTGCAGAAGTTCGTAGTTTTCTAGGTCTAGCAGGATACTATCGACGATTTGTTGAGAATTTTTTGCTTATTGCAACTCCACTGACAAAGTTACTACGAAAAGATGTTTCACTCAAATGGACAGATAGTTGCCAAAAGAGTTTCGAAGAGTTGAAGAAAAGGCTTACCACTGCCCCAGTCTTGACTATTCCTTCAGGTACCGATGGATTCGTTGTTTACAGTGATGCTTCTTACCAAGGTTTAGGATGTGTTTTAATGCAACACGGTAAGGTTATTGCTTATGCGTCTAGACAACTTAAACCATACGAGATGTCTTATCCTACTCATGACCTTGAGCTAGCTGCGGTTGTCTTTGCTCTAAAGATATGGAGACATTACTTATGTGGTGCCACATTCCAAATTTTCACTGATCATAAAAGCTTGAAATACTTATTAAGTTAGAAAGAGTTGAACATGCGTCAAAGAAGATGGCTTGAATTGCTTAAGGATTATGATTGCACTATTGAATATCATCCAGGATAGGCTAATATCGTTGATGATGCTTTGAGTCGAAAATCTTATGGTATTGTTTCGTATCTTTCAGTACATTCTTTATCATACTTGTTAGACTTGAGAAAGATGAATGTCGAATTGAATGTAAAAGGCATTGGTATCATCTGCGCTACGTTTTGTATTCGTCCTGTGATGATTGAAAGAATTAAACAAGCACAATTTCGTGATGATAAACTGAGCAGTATTGCAGAAAAAGTGAAACAAGGGAAAAGTGCATCATTTGTTCTGAATGATGATGGAAGTTTGACGATTAATAATCGACTTTGTGTTCCTGATGTTGATAGCTTAAGACATGAGATAATGGAAGAGGCTCATACTACATCATATGCCATGCACCCAGGCAGTACAAAAATGTATCAAACTTTAAAAAGCCATTATTGGTGGCCCAGAATGAAGAAAGATGTAGCCGAGTATGTTTCAAAATGCTTAACTTGCCAGCAGATTAAAGCGGAACATCAAGCACCAGTTGGTAAACTACATCCTTTACCTATTCCTGTTTGGAAGTGGGAACGTGTTACTATGGATTTCCTTTATGGTTTGCCGATGACACCGAGGAAAAATGACGCAGTTTGGGTTATTGTGGACCGACTAACAAAGTCAGATCACTTTTTACCATTTAGATGGGGTTCTACCCTGGAAAATCTGGTGAAACGATATGTAAACGAGATTGTTAGACTACATGGTGTACCTCTGTCTATTGTTTCAGATCGCGATCCTCGTTTTACATCTAGATTTTGGTGTAGCGTACAACAAGCATTAGGTACTAAATTGCATTTTAGTACATCATTTCATCCACAGACAGATGGGCAATCAGAAAGGACTATTCAAACTCTGGAGGATATGCTCCGTGCTTGTGTTCTGGAATTTAAAGGTTCTTGGGATGAATACATTGCGTTGATGGAATTTGCATATAATAATCAACATCATAGCAGCATTGGTATGGCGCCTTATGAAGCATTATATGGTAGGAAATGCAGAAGTCCAGTATGTTGGGATGAAGAGGGAAAACGATTACTGGAAGGTCCAGATCTGATTCAAGACACAGTTGAAAAAGTAAGAATAGTTAAAAGTCGTTTAAAAGCAGCTCAAGATAGACAAAAAGTTATATTGATCAGCATAGGCGGGAAATGGAATATGAAGTTGGTGAGAAAGTATTTCTCCGTGTTTCCCCTTGGAAAGGCATTCTCAGATTTGGAAAGAAAGGTAAATTGAGTCCTCGTTACATAGGCCCATATGAAATACTTGAAAAGGTTGGACCATTAGCTTATAGGCTTGCCTTACCACCTGAATTGTCTCAGATTCATAATGTGTTCCATGTTAGTATGCTTCGTCGATACAGGTCAGACCCTTCACATATTATTCGAGATGAACCCATAGAAGTTGCTGATAATTTGAGTTATATTGAAGAACCGGTTGAAATATTGGGGTACAAAGAAAAACAACTTCGAAATCGAGTGATTCCATTGGTAAAAGTGTTGTGGAGAAATCATTTTAGAGAAGAAGCTACATGGGAAACTCAACAACATATGAAAGAACAATATCCGTGGTTATTTACCAAAACAAGTACAAATTTCGAGGACGAAATTTTTATAGGGGGCAGAATTGTCATAACCCGAAACTTTTGCCTTTTTAATTATTAGGGTTAATTATTTATATATAGTATAATTACACACATTTTGACTTGTCATATTCACATTTGGATACATGCAAATTATAATTAGCAAATAGATTATATATATATATATATAATTATCTATCTATCATGCTTAAAGCTATATGTACTAACGTAATTATAAGTTTATAATGTAAGAATTGATTAGGATATATTGATATATATTAAATATATATATATATATATAACTTATATACCACTAAGCATATTATAAAAAGCCACTAAAGTAGGCATATATATATAACTAATTAGAAAGGTAAGTTTTGTAATATATTTATATAATTGTTCTCGGTGCCTGTCTACATCTATAATAATATCATTAGTTCTTGAACTTTCTTATGTTTATCACAAAAATAGACACACAATTTTTATATGGATATGGTCATGACACCATCGCCTCAAATGAAGATACATGAACACATATAAACAATAAATTAAGACAACACAGATATTATCTAAGTATTAATCCTAAACTACACAAAATTTGCACACATACCGCGGATGGAACTGCATACACGATTTGAAGGAAAACAAAATACAGAGTGCTTGCTTGGTGAGATATAGCAAAAACAAAAGAAGGGAAAACGGAAGTAAATAGGGTAGCGGACTTGCAAAGTAGAGTAACTCCCTTGACTTTGGTTAATATTGTTTTAGTTTGATTCTCCAATTCTAATTGTACATTAGAATAATAGAAAGAATAGGTAAATGTAGTATATGGAATGATAGTGCTCATAAGTAGCTCCAATGTTATTTCTTTTGTTTAATTAGTCACCACTATGGAATTAGTTCATATGCCTGATTTCAGTTTCTTATAAAAGACAAGAAAAACACTTATATATATATATATATATAGCTTTATGTAATGATTGGTGATATAATTATAAGAATTCACTTCATAGGTTGGTAAATTTGTAGAATATAAGGGATGTTGGTTGTACTGGTTATGCTAATTTTATTAAAATCAGATTGTTTGAATTATATTTAATTCTTAATTGTACCGAGGAAGAATACATATTTGTAAGGTTAAAAAAAATTGTAGACACATGATATCATTAGTGTTAAATATATGATTTGAAAATGATTATGTATTTTTAATTGATTTGTTAATAGGCCAAGATCCCGATAAAGGAGCAACCAAGGCCAACTAGTGGCCGGATAAGGACACCAGTTATGAGTATAATCTTTTAGCTTGTTATTTGACTTGTGTGATTATATGATTAATGTGTTGGAATGAATCATTTACTTATTTGGCTACAATGATTAGTAGTTTATCGTGCCGTAATGTGAATTGCATGATTCTCTATGATGATATTATGATGAAATTGAGATATGTGATCTCCAATGATGTTATTGATATGGAAATGGAGATATGTGATCTCCAATGATGTTATTGATATGGAAATGGGATATGCGATCCCTATTGATGTTATTGATACGGAAAGGAAATATGTGATTACAGAAATGTATTCATCAGAGATTAATAGATTCTGTTATGACCACTAATGACCTTGAATCACAAATTCTGATCATCCGAATTTACGGATTACGAGTAGTATCGGCCACCCCCGAGTTCACTGAACTCTACGTGAAATAAAGAATTACAGAGTGCCAAACCATCTTCGTGATCACAATTTATTCTTGGTATTAGTTGGCCCATAACAGTAAAAGAATATGACCAAGCACGTGCTTTTTTATGTGTTTATGAATATCATGAACAAAATGTGTGAATGGTTACTAGTGATGTGCCTATGTGATGTTAAATAACTTGTTATTGGATTATACTTGCTGAGCTTGCAACTCACCAAATGCAATGTTGTCAATTTTTAGTTGTTGTAGATAAAAGTTGATCTGTGAGGTGTGACAGAAGTTAAAGCATGGATCAAAGGTCGGCAGGCTGGACTCCCATCCTTCTCCCTCAGCTCATAATTTGCATTTCATATAGGGAGTCTATTTTGATCTGTATATAAAAAGGGCACGATCGTTAATGTTTTGTAGTATGGATAAATGCACATGCGTAAATAAGCGTTGTTGAATCTTTTTAAGTGAATGCTTCTGCTTGCGAAGAAGGGTTACAGATCATGATTAACATGTTAATGTCATGTGCAATGCAGCCGTGCTGTCTATGAATTATATTTTTATGTTATAAAAATGCGTGTTATAAGGGTAAGGGCGCTACAGGGCCTATCCATCCGGTACTTCAGTTGGAGAGGATTTGCAAGAGATGGTAAGGAAGAATGGAGAACCGCTATAAAAGGGTTACAAAAGATGCACTTAATAAAAAAACAGACATATCAAAAGGTAAATACGGACCTGACTATTCCATTCTAATCTCCAAATATAATGCAACAAATTTATACTACGTACTCCCTCCTATTCAAAATAAGTGTCTTTTTAGGAAAAAAACACACATTATTAAGGATTGTGTTAAATACCAATTATACCCTTAATTAATCATAAATGCTACTTTGGAACAAACAAATATATGTTGGAAAACAATACATTTAAGGGTAATTTGGGAAAATATTTTTCTCACTAGCTTTGAAAATGTGGAAATGACATTCTTTTTGGAAAAACAATCATGTGAGGCAAGGACACTTATTGTGAATAGGAGGAAGTATAAATTTATATAAGCAACACAAATTTATATTATATAAGCAACAGAAACACATTAAAATAATTAACAAACTTATACTACATATGCAATACACTCGCTTTAAATAAATAACACTCACTTTAATTTGAATATACACAACATGATGCTACAAATTTATACTACATATGCAATAAATCACATTAAATAAGCAACACATACACATTATATAAATAACAAACTTATGTTGCATATGCAACACAGTCACATTAAATAAGCAACACAAATTTATATTACATAAGCAGCACAAACACATTAAATAAGCAACAAACTTATCTACATATTCAGCACACTCACTTTAATTTGAATATACACAACATAATGCAATAATTTTATACTACATATGCAACACAATCACATTAAATAAGCAATATAAGCAACACATGCACATTAAATAAGCAACACATAGAAAAAGTAAAAAAGGCAAGAAACAAATATGTTGATAATTCCAAAAAAAAACTCGACGTGCATGTTTGAGATTGACAACACGCCGGTTGACATCAATAAAACATGAGGAGGATAATATGCAAATACCCATTTGTCTAATACAAATTTAAACAAAGTTCATTAAATATCCTAATTGCAGTTTAAAAACATTAAAAAACTGAAAAAGCCACTTAAAGTTGGACCATTAATAAAAATCCCAACGATTAGGATTTGTCCTCGCGTATTCACCATAAATGGGTGGACTCATAGATCCAAATCAAATATATATTTATATTATATATATAGATTGGATCTAATAATGAGACCAATATCTGTGGTGAGATCGTATGGACAGATAATTAATTGTAATCTAAATACAACAAGAAACGGTTACAGCTTATAAACATGGAAAGGAATCAAACACACCATATGTTACCTTTTCTATCGATCTTAATCCCTAAAAGACGCCATCAATCATATAATCAAGGAAATTTCTCTTTCTACACGCCATTAACGAGTTCTGCAAATTTTATAGGGTAAAAAAATTGTGAAGAAGAAGATGATTTCTGCTCATAGCAAAGAAACATTAATACGTTCATAAAAAACTCCCATATACAACATAGAAGATGTTGACAACCATAAAGAACTCGAAACTTGTATATTCAACCCAAACCTATATAATGCAATCTGTAAATTTTCGCGTTGGAGATGGTACATAAATTCTTTGAGCCACATAAATAACGATAAGATGTTGCATAGTTGAAAACGAGGCAGAAAAAGTCAACTAAGTATTGTCTAAAAGCTATCCATGTAGTACGAAAAAACTAAATATGCAGTATAATATGCCTAACTATGCAAAGTGTCATAAATGATATAGCAAAAATCAACTAACTATGTATTCTAGCTGTCTATGGCTCTATGCAGTGTGTAAAAATAATAGGGAAAAGAAGTTTTGCCAACCTGAACTTAGGGCTTTTTTGACTGTGCAACCTAATTTAATTTTTGTTTTATAAAATGCAACCTAAACTTCACGGGTTTTATAAGTAGCAACCTCCGTCCAGTTATTGATGGAATATTCCCCTTAGATGTTGTCATGTGCTAGGCACATATTTTCATTAAGGGCTTTTTCATCTTTAGTGTCACGCCCCAAACGGGACGCGACGAACGATTCACAACTTAAATACAAATGGACTAACAGTCCAGCACAATACCAATGAGAACCCAATAAAACAGTAGTCTAAATAGCAAATGAAATAAATAACAGATACAAGTTATCACTTAAAGTCTACATCCCATCACCGAATTACAATCCGAAATTCAACAAGGTAGTAACTTAACGTCAAAGGGTCATACGCCCTCAATTACAAACCCGAATTGATTAGGATACAAAAGTCCAACAAAAACATAATAAGAAAAGAGTCCGATCAACAACAAGATACAATAAATCCAACAAGCGTAGTATAAGGTCTCAATCGAGCCGGTTCAAAGATCTCCAAATAAATCCTCATCTAAGGTTAGAAAACAAAGTGGGATGAGACAAAAATCTCGGTGGATGGGGTGATCGTAATGCGAGTGTGGCGTAATAGTTAATGTGAGAAAACAAATTTATCAAAAACGCATGAGTATGATGCATGGTTTCACACACACGATTCAAAAGCGTCATGATAAATTATTTAAATAATAATTTTTTTATACGATTTAAGAAAATGCTTCTGGTCACACAGGCACTATGTGATACATCAAGACAGTAGGATTGCGTGCGGAAGTGTAACGCCAATCCTATGCAAGGCAATTAATGGTTGCGTGCACGACTTGTAGCGCCAACCAATGCAAAATGGTAAGCGGTTGCGTGCGGAATGTAACGCCAACCAAAACGGGGCGATAACTCCAGATCGTGTGGATCGGGACAATGATTCCTTCGTTCTACCTTGTAACTCCCGGTCAAGATGGTCCAAGACCGCACCTTATCGCTCCGTAGGCAAAGACAAAATCCCAAAGAGAGTCAAGGGCGAGGCTCGGATCTGTCATAATCATGATTATACCTCGATCACTACGACCCGCTTCCCTTGACAAACTCCGTCCCTCGCCATGCGGGATTAGGGCGATGGGGCCTTAAGAGTGGAATAGCAGCCGAGCTGCCGGTTCCATCCCCCGACGTATCCATTCCGGGATCGTGAGAGCTCGACACACCAAGTTGACTCGGCAGAAAGTAATTACAATTACAGCGATCAACCAGCAATGAGTATTATTGATTCAGGGAAGCGCTTTAGAAATATTTTAAAATGCGAGTGGCAATTATGGCATTGGTGGAGTTTTTGGATGAAGATGATTATCGGGAGGATAAACAACCTTCGATATCTTGAAAGATTGGGTGGAACATAAGTCCCGTTATAGAATCAATTAGCAAGGCGAGGGAAGCTCCTCGCGATCGGGTATTAATCGGTCAAATTGATCCGATAAGTTAGGGGTTTTTGGGAAAGTAAAATATTTAAATTAAATCTCCAAGTCAGAGAGTCCAGGGCGATTTTAGTAAAAGAGAATATAATTTGAGTGAGGTCCTTTATAAAAGGAAAATTGTAATTTAGCCCCGTTTTAAAAAAACTAACACTTTTGGGGTTAAAAATTGAATAATTAAATATCCCGACCTTGAAAAATTATGAGGTCAGTTCCTAAATTCTCCAAATTGTCCAGAGATTCAGGTTTTTAAAGTTTTATGGTTGAGTTTTTATAAAAATTTCACATTGGCCCCAAATTTGTAAAAATTGTCAATTTGGACCTTAAGTTTTAAAAATTCGGAACTCACAAACCGGAAGGGCTTTTAATGTGATTCCAGTTGGAAAATGTCACTAAGGTTGGTAGGATATTGGGACAAAAGCAGTTTTTAAAAAGCAATATGTGTAGGTCCTTCAACTTTTGAAAATATCATTTTTGTCCCATTTTAAAAATAATTGCCTTTAAGGCTTTTAGGGGTCCAATTGTTATGAAATTTGAACCTTGGGTCCAAAATACAATTAAGTTATAGTTAAGTTAGTATTCCCAGGTGCATGGGCTGCATAAGTCCTGGAATTTTCATTTGGGTCCTCAAGTTTAATATTTTTCACATTAGTCCCTCAAATTTAGAAAATTGTTTTTCAAGTCCTAACCACTTGGATTTTTGGAATACCTTTAAAATATGTGATTCCCAGTAACTTAAAAGTAAAAATTTCAATTTATAAAGTTTAGGTCTGGTACAGTTTTCAAAATTGCAAAGTAGCCCTTAAACTTTCAAAATCTTACAATCTAGTCCTTAGGCTTTTAAAGGTTGATTTTATTTATCTTAAAACTATTAAAACATTATTAAAATGTCCAAAAGTCATTTTTGAACCTGAGTACAGTCCCAAATTTCGAAATTTGCAGAGGGGTCCTTTAACTTTTATTTTCTTGCAATTTAGTCCACCAACTTTCCATTTTTACATTTTTAAGTCCAAAATTGAAATTTAATCAATTATGCTCGACTTTTCCAGGTTATAAGTCATCCAAAACATAGATTTTAAAGATCATACACATGCATGTCCAATACATACAAGAATTCATCAATTAAAGCATTAAAGTGTACATGCATGCACCTAAAATTCAATAAATAGTAAATTTGAGCAACTCTTGAGAATTTTCATGATTTGATATATAAAATTGACATGCAATACATAGATTATATATATCTCAAGGCTCATGATCAAATTTTCTACATGCATTTTAATAAAACACCTAAAAGTTGGAAAAATAATTTTCCACCCACCTTAATTTTGGAAATTGTGAAATAAAAGGATAATTTCACAATTTTTGGATGAGGCTTCTTAGGTCAGCCCCTAAGTCAAGAAAATATCAAAATTTGGAGTTAGAAAAATGAGAGAAAAATTAAGGAGAAAAGAAGGAAATAAGGAAATGAAAAGGACTACACTTTACTTGTGTAGTAGATGTTTGGAGACTAGTTGAAGCTCAAAATTTGGAAATTTGGCTCAACTCCAAAAATCTCCTAAGGTCAGCCCCTATTTCTCAAAAATGAAAAAGGGGTGTTAAAATTTGAAAAAAATAGGAAGAGTAGAAAGAAGGGTCTAGTACACAATTCTTACCTTGTAGTCAAATTTTCTCTACTATATTCTTCTTCAAGCTTGAGGTCCTTCTTCAAATGTTGTCAAGCTCTAACCTTCAAAGTCTTCTAAATGTACCTCCAAAACCAAATTTAAACTTAAGTTAAGAAGGTGGAAGAGATGAACAATGTGATATCCAAAAATGGATTGAAGCTAAAATTTCTTACCTTTTAGTATAGTGGTTCGATTTTTATGATGTATGAGGAGGAAAATGTTGAATTTTTTTTCTAAGTATGGAAGAAGAAAGTAAGAAGAAGAATAGAGAGATGTTGGGAGTTTTTAGAGAGAAGGAGGAGAAGGCTTTGAGTATTAGAATGTGTTGATGAGAATGAAATGAAAATTTGATGAAAAAATGCCATAATGGCCGTGTAGTATGAGAGAGAGGGAGAGGAAATTTTGATCAAATTGTGTCTTGTAATTTGTCTCTTGCATGGAGACAAAAATGCAAGTCAAAGTGTGGGTCAATTTGAATTTGAGAGGAATAAGAAGAATGTTTGTTAAGTGGGAATAAGTTGGGAAAAATAGTAATAAAGAATTGGTGTATAAGATGATGTGTATAATGTTTGAATTAATGATATAATTATACACAAGATGACTAATATATGGTGTATGTGTACAAGAGTTGGATGATATTTTTATCCCAAAATCCAACATGGCCGTCACTATGAGGGTAAAATGGTAATTCCATATATTTTTTTTTGTCCCAATTTTGATGATAATAGATGAAATATATCAATCTCCAAAATAATTAGTGATTTCCTTGATCACTTGTAAGTCTCATGATCACTTAATCTAAATCAACATCTTAATTCTATAAGGTAAAAGTCTCTAAAATAAATAGTCTCTTAAAATTCTAAGGTGACTAATAAATACAAAAATAGTAATAATGATCAATCAAGTGATCATAAATGAGAATAGAATTAATAAAGATCATGATCACAAGTAATTAAATAAAATGAAATAAAATATAAAATGTATATATTATTAATAATTACCCATCAAAATGACGCGTAAAATAGTCGATCAAAAGTATAAACGACAATAAGGATCAATTAATAGCTCGGAAAAATCGGGGCTTCACATCCTCCCTCCTTAAAAGAATTTGGTCCCCAAATTCTCTTGAAATAGTTCGGATATTGATTCCTCATGTTTTCTTCCATCTCCCACGTTGCCTCTTCGTCTCGGTTATGGTTCTCGCCACACCACTTTAACCATCGGAATTTCTCTCTTACGCAACCTCGCCGCACTGGCCGATCAATGATCCGGATCGGTCTCTCGGTGTAGGATAGATTTTCCATTAGAGGAGGAGTATCTCGAGTGATGATATGCTCGGGATCCAAGGTTGATACTTCTTCGCCTCGACACGTGGAATACATCGTGCATTCCCGCATATGGTGCTTTGGTAACTCGAGTCCGTAGGCTAACTTCCCGATCCTCTCGTAAAATCTTGTAAGGTCCAACATATCTCGGACTCAATTTGCCTCCTTTCTTCGGATTGATCAATCCTTTCCGTGGTGAGAGTCTAAGAAATACTTCATCACCGACTTCAAATTCTAAATCCTTTCTTCTCTTGTCCGCGTAACTCTTTTGGCGACTGAGTTGTGCGAATCCGCTCCTTGATCGCTTGACCTTCTCCATGGCCTCCCGAACTAAGTCGACCTTTGGAATCGAGGCGACTTTCGTTTCTCTTTCGGAGTCCATTGGTCATCAATCTCCCAAAGGCGGGGGGATCTACATTTCCGCCCATACAATGCCTCATAGGTGCCATCCCAATCGTGGCTTGATAACCTGTATTGTGGCGAACTCGGCTAATGGTAAGTGCGAATCCCAACTTCCTTGAAAGTCCAGTGCGTGCTCGCAACATATCTTCAAGGGTTTGAATTGTTCGCTCGACCGTCCATCGGTTTGTGGATGTCTTCTTTGTCTTTGAAACTTAGTGAGGTACCTAATTCCTCGTGTAAGCACTTCCAAAATCTGAGACAAACCTCGGGTCTCTGTCGGATACTATATCGACCGGTACTCCATGCGGTCGAATGATTTCTGATATAAATGCAGTGCAAGTTTCTCGCAAGCTATCGGTTTTCTTGATGGGTAAAAAGTGTGCGATTTCGTGAGTCGGTCTACAACTACCCGGATAGCGTCCGGCCTCTTCTCTCGTCCTTGGTAGATCCGTCCACGAAGTCCATTGTTATATGTTCCCATTTCCACTGAAATTCTCAACGGTTGTAGTAAACCGGATGGTCGTTGGTGTTCTCGCTTTTACTCGTTGACAAGTCAAACATCTCGCAACGAACTCCGCTACCTGGTCCTTCAGGTTTACCCACCAATAACTTCGTTTCAAATCTTTATACATCTTGTTTCCTCCAGGATGTATAGTGTATTTTGAACGGTGTGCCTCTGTAGGATTTTATTCCTAATGCTTCATCATTTGGTACACACACTCGATTCCGAACCCGATAACTCCATCTTCGTGTACCGAGAATTCTGATTTTTCTCCTTTAAGTATCTTCTCCTTCGCCTTTTGAAGGTGTGCATCTTTTTCTTGTGCTTCTTTGATCTCACTCAAGAAATTGGGTATAATCAAATGTTAGCACATGAAACTGAGTATTGTTCTCGTCGATTCCAATTGCTCAGCTCCTTTAATGATTCCCACTCTCGAATCATAAGTCCGCTAAGCTCGCCTTTACGCTTGAGCGTCTCGCTACGACGTTAGCTTTTCCGGGATGGTATTGAATATCAAAGTGATAGTCCTCAATCAACTCCATCCATCTCCGTTGCCTCGAGGTTGAGATCTTTCTCGGGAGAATAGATACTTCAAGCTCTTATGATCCGTGAAAACCGTAAATGTTGCTCCGCGAGAGATAGTGTCTCCATTTCTTCAATGCGAAAACTATCGCCGCCAATTCCAGTCATGCGTTGGGTAATTGGCCTCATACGGCTTGAGCTTTCGTGATGCATAAGCGATAACCTTTCCTTCCCGCATGAGTCACGCTCCTAGTCCTTCTTTGATGCATCACTTTGTAGACGACAAAGTTTTTCGTCCCCTTTGGAAGGGCTAAGACGAGCCGTAGTAAGTCGTTTCTTGACTCTTGGAAACTCGTCTCGCACTTGTCGTTCCACTCAAACTTGACTTGCTTCAGGTTAGTCGAGTGAGTGGTCCGCTATCTTAGAGAAGTCCTGGATAAATCTTCGATAATGTCCACTAGTCCTAGAAACTTCCGATTTCCGTTACTGACTTCGGGTTGTTTCCATTCAACCACCGTCTGCAGCCTTCAAGGATCTACTTTGCAATCCCAAAGGTCGGGATACTATATGTCCCAAGAATGCGACTTCACTAAGCCAAAATTCGCACTTGCTTAATTTAGCATATAGCTTATGCTCGTAGTGTCTCTAAAACGATTTTCAGGTGACGTTGGTTCTTCTCTGACTTAGAGTATACAAGTATGTCATCAATGAATATCACTACGAATTGATCCAAATAAGGTTGGAAGACTCGATGCATCGTCCATAAATGCCGCTGTGCATTCGCCGGACCGAAGGCATTACTACAAACTCGTAGTGTCCATATCGGGTTTGAAATGCGCTTTTGGAAATGTCTCCTTCATGGATTTTCAGTTGGTAATATCCTTGTTGTAAATCAAACTTGAGTACACCGCTCCCTGAAGTTGATCAAATAGTTCGTCTATCCTCGGGAGGGGATATTTGTTCTTGATGGTCACACTATTAAGTCCACGATAATCTATACATAATCTTAATGTGCCATCCTTCTTTTTGACGAACAAAGACACAGTGCTCCCCACGAGACGCACTCGGTCTGGATAAATCCCACATCCATCGCTTTTGTAATTGCGTTTTCGACTCTTGTAACTCAAGAGGAGCCATTCTATACGGTGTTCGGCAATCGGGCGCCCCGGCAACACCTCGATGGTGAACTCGACTTCCCTATCCGGAGGGACAAAGTGGTGAGTTCTTGTGGAAATACGTCCGTATATGCGATACTATAGGTACTTGGTTGATTTGTATCTCAACCTTGGGTTTGTTAATTACAAACGCCAAATACCCCGAGCCCCTCTCTAGTGATCGCCCTTCTCGCTTTCATTGCTTTGAAATGATTGGGGCAATCTTAACTTCGTGCCCTTCCCGAAATCTCCACTTCGGGTTTCCCTAGTTCACATAGCTTAATGGACTTGTTATGGCAATCCATTTGTGCATGGTGTGCGATAACCAGATTCATTCCCAATATTACGTCGTATTCGGATATAGGTAATAAGATCAAATCGGCAGAAAGTTTATCTCAAAATCTTAACTTCGCATGCATTATAGATAATATCCGTCATATCCGACTCGCACCCATAGGAGTTGACACTTCTAAGCATATAGGCATATGTTCCATGCATGCATGCGATCTGTGTACAAAATGCGGTGCAACAAATGAATGCGTTGATCCAGGGTCGAACAATATTTTAGCGTAGTGGTTAGATACTTGAAGCGTACCTTCCACCACGTTTGTTGCCTCCGGAGCCTCCCGTCCGGCTAGTGCAAATGCTCGAGCGGGCATCCTTGCCCGACACCCCGGCCGCTTCCGGCTTCGTGGTTGCGTTGGTTTGGATCGGTCATTGTACTTGGCAATCTTGCGGTGGTGCGATTCTCGCCACAAATGTCAAAACACCTTCCTTGTTTACGCCAAATAGCTTGTCGGCAGATGTCCCTGGTTTTACGCAATGCGTACATTCCCGACCCGCTTTCCTTGTATCTTGGTCTCTTTCCTTTGTCTGCCCTGTTAACCGGTCCCTTCAAACTTAGCAGGTTTAGATGGTTGTCCCACACCGGCCTCTTAAAATCTGTTCGATGGCCTACTCTGCTGAATACATCCCAATACGGTTGATCCAGGCCCGACTCAATGCGGAGAGTCCTTTACCGCGGTGAGTAGGTTGCCGATTCAACGATCGAATCAAGAATCAAGTTTACAAGTTCCGTTTCAATCCTCGAGTGAACTTGTAAAGCTTATCCTCTTGATCTTGATCGATTGTCCCCCAGAGCATACTTGGACAATCGGTGAAATTGAACTCATCGAGCCACAACGGTTCCCTTGCCTCAATCTATGAAATTCATCCCTACGTGCTTCCTTCACGACCTGGGAATATACTGTTCATTGAACTCACCCAAGAAATTTCCCCATGTTCGATTACTCGGTCTGTTCCCATCTCCTTTCAACCGCCCTCCACCGTCTCTAGCGGCCGATTCCAGGATTTAAAATACAAAGTGTGACTCTCGCTCATCGTCGGAGTATTGAAGAGCATTGAAGATATTTTCCAACTTCTCTATCCATTCTTCCGCTTTCACATCGTCCGGCTCTCCTAGGAAGGTTGGTGGGTCGAACCGCAGGAATCGCTCCAATGTGTGATCGTTCGCCTCTCGGGCGGGTTCGGGAGCACGGGTTTGAGGCTCACTGTTGCCTCATAAACACCGATTTTTGTAATGCTTGTGCGGTCAGATTGTCTCCTGCAGCAGTGGTGGAGGAGGTGGTGGTAATTCCGGAGAGGGTACCCGGTCCCTGGTACATCGTCGTCTCCTCGTGGAATGCGACGAGGTCTCCCACGTCCTCGATGTTCTGCCATTCTGTATCTTGGAGCGTTAGTTGCGATTTGCGAGTAAATGAATACAATAATTATTCGCGTAAAGTGAATGATATCGCAGGAAAGTAACATCAACACAAGACATCGAATAAATGGCAAAAGGCATATCCATTAATATAAAATTGAATACACCCAAAGTACATCGTGAGAATACTAAGTCGGATACATGGAATCAAAATACATCCGAATCTAGTACAATAATGAAAGGTACAACACCGGATTACACAAATACAACAACAAAAGTACAATAGAAAATCGCTAGCTAATCGGTGAGATCGCCATCATCATCGCTCGCATGTCAGGATCGGGCTGGGTCGGGTTGAGGCGGCGCCTCAACCTGCGCCAATCCACAAAGTCCAACCATTGCTCAAATCCCCGAGGCCTCATCGAGTGGAGCAGCCTCCGGCTCTCCAATGTCGATGATCCTCCTCGGGATCCTCCTCGGATCCTCCTCGGGGTCCTCCTCGGGATCCTCCTCGGGATCGAGTACGGAGTTCCGCCTCGGGCGGTGGCAATGGCCGAGCATTAGTCGCTAAAGCGGCCTCTAGTGCGGCATCCCTCCGAGTTAGGGCCTGTGTAAGGTCCTCAATGATCCATCCGCTTGATGAGGGTCTCCTCCAAGCGATCGGCAAGATTACGGGATGACGGGCATCAATCTCCCATTTCGGCGACCGCCGCCGTCCTCTTCATTTTCTCCCGCATGTTATCCAGCGTTCCTGGATACTTTGTATTTGGTCCTCCCGCGCTCTTATGGTGTTATCGCGTCCTTGATGACAAGATGGTCGATTCGTTCTTCTCATCTTGCTTATCGCCAAGCGCCGAGTCAGTCTCATTGCGTTGGCGCTCCGGGCTAGTTCTCGGGTCGTGCGTTCGCTTTCCCGGTGCCAATGAATCATCGATTGCCGGTAATATTCCCGCTCAAAGACGGGCATGGAATACATCCCACCACGTGGCGGCGTCGGCTCCATCCCGATAAAACAAACTAAGGCGGATCGACACGGGTAGAGGAGAGATAAGAAAGAATAAGGAAGAACGAGTGAGGGAAATCAGTCAAAATCAACTAAGTCAAGACAAGTATGATTAAGAATCTCAAAGTATGCATTCTAACTTAGTTCAAATATCAATAAGGCGGTTCTATGCCAATTTGAAATCGATTTCACACTTAATGAGTCAAGTCGCGGTACTACCCAAAACACAGACCGAGGGTCCTATCCTGGGTCAGCTCGGTGTAAGTTTCCATCTTACTAGCCGAGCTCTGATACCACTCTAACTGTCACGCCCCAAACGGGACGCGACGAACGATTCACAACTTAAATACAAATGGACTAACAGTCCAGACAATACCAATGAGAACCCAATAAAACAGAGTCTAAATAGCAATGAAATAAATAACAGATACAAGTTATCACTTAAAGTCTACATCCCATCACCGAATTACAATCCGAAATTCAACAAGGTAGTAACTTAACGTCAAAGGGTCATACGCCCCTCAATTACAAACCCGAATTGATTAGGATACAAAAGTCCAACAAAAACATAATAAGAAAAGAGTCCGATCAACAACAAGATACAGTAAATCCAACAAGCGTAGTATAAGGTCTCAATCCGAGCCGGTTCAAATCTCCAAATAAATCCTCATCTAAGGTTAGAAAACAGTAGGGGATGAGACAAAAATCTCAGTGGATGGGGTGATCGTAATGCGAGTGTGGCGTAATAGTTAATGTGAGAAAACAATTATAAAAACGCATGAGTATGATGCATGGTTTCACACACACCATTCTAGCGTCATGATAAATTATTTAAATAATAATTTTTTTATACGATTTAAGAAAATGATTCTTGTCACACAGTAGCACTATGTGATACAAATAAGACAGGTAGGATTGCGTGCGGAGTGTAACGCCAATCCTATGCAAGGCAATTAATGGTTGCGTACGGACTTGTAGCGCCAACCAATGCAAAATGTAGCGGTTGCGTGCGGAATGTAACGCCAACCAAAACGGGACGATAACTCCAGAATCGTGTGGATCGACAGCGATTCCTTCCGTTCTACCTTGTAACTCCCGTCGGATGGTCCAAGACCGCACCTTATCGCTCCGTAGGCAAAGACAAAATCCCAAAGAGAGTGGGCGAGGCTCGGATCTGTCATAATCATGATTATACCTCGATCTACGACCCGCTTCCTTGGACAAACTCCGTCCCTCGGTTGCGGGATTAGGGCGATGGGGCCTCTAAGAGTGGAATAGCGCCGAGCTGCCCATTCCATCCCCGACGTATCCATTCCGATCGTGAGCTCGACACACCAAGTTGACTCGAGCGAAAGTAATTACAATTACAAAATCAACTGAATGAGTATTATTGATTCAGGGGAAGCGATTTAGGAAATATTTTAAAATGCGAGTGGCAATTATGGCATTGGTGGAGTTTTTGGATGAAGATGATTATCGGGAGGATAAACAACCTTCGATATCTTGAAAGATTGGGTGGAACATAAGTCCCGTTATGGAATCAATTAGCAAGGCGAGGAAGTCGCTCCGCGATCGGGTATTAATCGGTCAAATTGATCCGATAAGTTAGGGGTTTTTGGGAAAGTAAAATATTTAAATTAAATCTCCAAGTCAGAGAGTCCAGGGCGATTTTAGTAAAAGAGAATATAATTTGAGTGAGGTCCTTTATAAAAGGAAAATTGTAATTTAGCCCCGTTTTAAAAAAAACTAACACTTTTGGGGTTAAAAATTGAATAATTAAATATCCCGACCTTGAAAAATTATGAGGTCAGTTCCTAAATTCTCCAAATTGTCCAGAGATTCAGGTTTTTAAAGTTTTATGGTCGAGTTTTTATAAAAATTTCACATTGGCCCCAAATTTGTAAAAATTGTCAATTTGGACCTTAAGTTTTAAAAATTCGAACTCACAAACCGGAAGGGCTTTTAATGTGATTCCAGTTGGAAAATGTCACTAAGGTTGGTAGGATATTGGGACAAAAGCAGTTTTTAAAAAGCAATATGTGTAGGTCCTTCAACTTTTGAAAATATCATTTTTGTCCCATTTTAAAAATAATTGCCTTTAAGGCTTTTAGGGGTCCAATTGTTATGAAATTTGAACCTTGGGTCCAAAATACAATTAAGTTATAGTTAAGTTAGTATTCCCAGGTGCATGGGCTGCATAAGTCCTGGAATTTTCATTTGGGTCCTCAAGTTTAATATTTTTCACATTAGTCCCTCAAATTTAGAAAAATTGTTTTTCAAGTCCTAACCACTTGGATTTTTGGAATACCTTTAAAATATGTGATTCCCAGTAACTTAAAAGTAAAAATTTCAATTTATAAAGTTTAGGTCTGGTACAGTTTTCAAAATTGCAAAGTAGCCCTTAAACTTTCAAAATCTTACAATCTAGTCCTTAGGCTTTTAAAGGTTGATTTTATTTATCTTAAAACTATTAAAACATTATTAAAATGTCCAAAAGTCATTTTTGAACCTGAGTACAGTCCCAAATTTCAGAAATTTGCAGAGGGGTCCTTTAACTTTTATTTTCTTGCAATTTAGTCCACCAACTTTCCATTTTTACATTTTTAAGTCCAAAATTGAAATTTAATCAATTATGCTCGACTTTTCCAGGTTATAAGTCATCCAAAACATAGATTTTAAAGATCATACACATGCATGTCCAATACATACAAGAATTCATCAATTAAAGCATTAAAGTGTACATGCATGCACCTAAAATTCAATAAATAGTAAATTTGAGCAACTCTTGAGAATTTTCATGATTTGATATATAAAATTGACATGCAATACATAGATTATATATATCTCAAGGCTCATGATCAAATTTTCTACATGCATTTTAATAAAACACCTAAAAGTTGGAAAAATAATTTTCCACCCACCTTAATTTTGGAAATTGTGAAATAAAAGGATAATTTCACAATTTTTGGATGAGGCTTCTTAGGTCAGCCCCTAAGTCAAGAAAATATCAAAATTTGGAGTTAGAAAAATGAGAGAAAAATTAAGGAGAAAAGAAGGAAATAAGGAAATGAAAAGGACTACACTTTACCTTGTGTAGTAGATGTTTGGAGACTAGTTGAAGCTCAAAATTTGGAAATTTGGCTCAACTCCAAAAATCTCCTAAGGTCAGCCCCTATTTCTCAAAAATGAAAAAGGGGTGTTAAAATTTGAAAAAAATAGGAAGAGTAGGAAAGAAGGGGTCTAGTACACAATTCTTACCTTGTAGTCAAATTTTCTCTACTATATTCTTCTTCAAGCTTGAGGTCCTTCTTCAAATGTTGTCAAGCTCTAACCTTCAAAGTCTTCTAAATGTACCTCCAAAACCAAATTTAAACTTAAGTTAAGAAGGTGGAAGAGATGAACAATGTGATATCCAAAAATGGATTGAAGCTAAAATTTCTTACCTTTTAGTATAGTGGTTCGATTTTTATGATGTATGAGGAGGAAAATGTTGAATTTTTTTTCTAAGTATGGAAGAAGAAAGTAAGAAGAAGAATAGAGAGATGTTGGGAGTTTTTAGAGAGAAGGAGGAGAAGGCTTTGAGTATTAGAATGTGTTGATGAGAATGAAATGAAAATTTGATGAAAAAATGCCATAATGGCCGTGTAGTATGAGAGAGAGGGAGAGGAAATTTTGATCAAATTGTGTCTTGTAATTTGTCTCTTGCATGGAGACAAAAATGCAAGTCAAAGTGTGGGTCAATTTGAATTTGAGAGGAATAAGAAGAATGTTTGTTAAGTGGGAATAAGTTGGGAAAAATAGTAATAAAGAATTGGTGTATAAGATGATGTGTATAATGTTTGAATTAATGATATAATTATACACAAGATGACTAATATATGGTGTATGTGTACAAGAGTTGGATGATATTTTTATCCCAAAATCCAACATGGCCGTCCACTATGAGGGTAAAATGGTAATTCCATATATTTTTTTTTTGTCCCAATTTTGATGATAATAGATGAAATATATCAATCTCCAAAATAATTAGTGATTTCCTTGATCACTTGTAAGTCTCATGATCACTTAATCTAAATCAACATCTTAATTCTATAAGGTAAAAGTCTCTAAAATAAATAGTCTCTTAAAATTCTAAGGTGACTAATAAATACAAAAATAGTAATAATGATCAATCAAGTGATCATAAATGAGGAATAGAATTAATAAAGATCATGATCACAAGTAATTAAATAAAATGAAATAAAATATAAAATGTATATATTATTAATAATTACCCATCAAAATGACGCGGTAAAATAGTCGATCAAAAGTATAAACGACAATAAGGATCAATTAATAGCTCGGAAAAATCGGGGCTTCACATTTAGAGTCTTATATTATTGGGTAAAAAAAACATTTCCCTCCCAAACCTAGCTACCCATGCAAAAGCCAATTATTTTGAAAAATTAAAATATAAAATCAAATTATTTTGAAAGATTTACGTCTGAAAATTTATTTTAGAAACTAAAAATTTTGTTAAAAATCCAATTATTTTGAAAGATTAAAATATAAAATCAAAAAAAGTTGACAATTGTTTAAAAATATGATTTGTTTTGTAAAAAACTGAAAATGGATTAAAACAAAGACTTTTTGAAATCTTTACAAAAACTCTGAATTTTTTTATAAAATCAAAAATAAAATAAAAACTTAGAATTGTTTTAAAAAACTTAAATTATTTTGAAAAATCTGAAAATTACGCCAAATATGTAAAATCAATCTGAAAATCAAAGGAAAAAAATCTGAATTTGTTTAAAAATTAGATTTTTTTTTTACATATTTGGCGTAAATGTCAGATTGCTTCAAAAATAATTTATAGTTTTTTAAAGCAATTCTAAGTTTTTACTCTTTTTTTAATAAAAAAAAAATTCAGATTTTTTTGTGTTACTCTTTTTTTAATAATAAAATTCAGATTTTTTTGTAAAAATTTCAAAAATTTTAGTTTTAATCCATTTTCAGATTTTTAGACAAATTTAAATGTTTTTTAAAAAAAAAATTAGTGTTTTTATTTTATTTTATATTTTAATATTTCAAATAATTGTTAGTTTTTTAACAAAATTTTTAGTTTTTTAAACAAATTTTCAGATTTTTAAACATCTTTTAGTTTTGCTTTTTGATAAGAGTCTTTTTATACATGTTTTATGTGTATATTTAAGTATGATTTGAGTTATTTTATTGTTAGTTTCATAAATTTTTGATTGTACATAGTTCACATTACTCCGAGGTGCTTTCATTGATGTAGATTGATGATTTGGAGCTGTTTTTGGTGAATTTTGGGCCATGGTTTCATGTCAAAACATACCCGGGGGTTTCTGGATGCAAAAACACTCAAAATCCCAAGCTAAACGTGTCATTTCGGGGCCTTTTCAGTCAAACACGGGCAGAGTGTGTTTTTAAGCACGACCGTGCTTTTTAAAAGTCAAAAAACGAGCAATTTTTCGACCCCGACGTACCAAACACGGTCAGGCCGTGCTTTTCAAGCACGGCCGTGTTCGGGAAAATCCGCGAACACGGCCTGGCCGTGCTTTGAAAGCACGGGCGTGCTTTTCGTCCGTGACCGGTTTTTCTTTGGCGGAAATTATGGAGACTTTCCCTTTTTGCTTTTTGACAACCTTTGAGCAACTTTTACACCTCATTTTGATGCACCAAGCTCTATTATTCCCTCAATTGTCATGTGAATACAATGATTCAACCAACTCAACCATGAATGTGCACACAATGATTCAACCAACAACCATGGAAGTGGAGCATTTGTTAGCATTATTAATGTGTTCTTTCACAAAGATGGTGCCTATAAAAGCCAAGAGTTTGAGTTGGGAAAGAGATAATTCATGTAGTATTCATTGATAGAGAGATTCATTGTATATTCATTGTATATTCTAAGTTTCAAAGCAAAATACATTGAGAGGATAAAAGAGAGGTAGAGTTGGAAGTTAAAGAGCAATAGAGGAGAAGGCTTGGAGCTCAACATCATTGCAATCAACCAAGGAGGAAGTCTTGAATTGGTCTTGAATAAGAGCTAAGTACACCATGTTCATTTTATTCAAATCTTCTTGTGTAGTATATTCTCTTGTCAAAGCCATGTGTAGCTAAATTTCTAGTGTTTGAATGTAATGAACTCTAGAATGAATTTGTGATTAAGGCTTGTATGTTTTTAATAAAATCTTCATGTTTTGTGTGATTCACTTATATTATGCTTTATCCATTCGAATTGGTATATGCGCAATATTGATTTGAAGTTTATTTTTCATCCGGGAAATCGAGAGATTCATGGTGAAATAGAACCTATATAAGTGAAAAGAGTTGCATGCAATCCTAGATATAGGACGACATAAATCTTCTGGATTAGGGTCAAACCTAATATGGGAATTCACAAATCGTTATAATGTTGTCTTGGGGGTTTTAACTAGAAAGAGATTTCAGTTAATCAACTTGAGATTAGAAGTTATTCGCTCGATAGAGGTTTAACTTAAATCGGGAATTTCTACGGTCCACATAACATGAGATTTTATTAAACGAGATTGGTTTTTGCTTAAGGGCTTATGGTTGTATTTTTATCTTGTTGAATCACAAAAACATTCTAGAGGGATTTACATTCAAACACATTTCTAGCTCTTGATTTCTTAATTCTACAATCTACTTTTATTTGATCTTTTGTAAGTTGCAATTATTTTAAATTCTCTATTTTTTTTATTTTCCATTTTAACAAACAAAACTCTGAAAATTATTAGATTAAATAACAAAAAGACGGTAATTATTAGTACTTACAATCCTCGTGGGAATGACACTCGGTACTCAAAAATCTATACTATAAAATGATAGGTGCACTTGCCTAAGGTTTTAAAGGTAGCTTTTGAGCCATCAAGTTTTTGGCGCCGTTGCCGGGGATTGTAATATTAAGAACGTTTTATTTTTGTTAATTTAATCATTTTTTTATTTTACCATTATCTTTCTTTTTATCTATCTTTGTAAGTCTTGGTTTATACTTATCCTCTTTGTTTACCGCAGTGTATGGCTACTCGTCGCCGAATTTGGAAGCGCGACACTGCCGGTAGCAACACAGAGGAAAGTACTAACACAGACCACGAAGAGGATACTAACGAAAGTAAAGATTTCGTCATGGCGGATGAACAAAGAACTATGTATGACTATGCCAAACCATCCATGGACGGCACGTCATCTAGCATCGTAAGGCCTGGCTTTATTGCGACCAATAATTTCAAATCAAACCGAATGTCATTCAAATGGTGCAACAATTTGTTCAATTTGACGCCTACCAGGCGAAGATCCAGAACAATAATATCGCAAATTTCCTCGAATTTGTGATATCTTCAAAATAAATGGAGTCTCTGACGATGCCATCCGCTTGCGCCTATTCCCATTTACTCTTCTCTGGGGGCGGGCTAAACAATAGCTAAATACCTTGCCAAAGGGAACAATCACAACATGGAGCATCATGGCCGAAAAGTTTCTTTTGAAATATTTTCCACCGGCCAAAACTGCACGGTTGAGGAATAAAATCTCTTCATTCACTCAAGAAGACGACGAGACCTTGTACGACACTTGGGAGAGATTCAAAGAATTGCTGCGAAAATGCCCACATCATGGTCTTCCTATTTGGATGCAAGTCCAAATGGGCTACTCTCGTCAACAAGGCAAATGATTGATGTGGCGGTACCGGGGAACTTTGAACAATAAAACACCGGAAGCGCCCAAGATCCGATAGAGGGAATGGCCATGAATGGCTATCAATGGCAATCCGTGCGAGGTAAACCTAACAGATCGCAGTGGGTGTTTATAATGCGATACAAAGGGTTACACTAGCTGCACAAGTCGAAGCTTTGACCCAAAAGATCGACGATCTAGCGGCTCCTAAACCACCACCACCGCATGTTTTATCTTGTGAAACTTGCGGAGGATTGCATAATCATCGGGGCTGCCCACACACATACCTCGGTCAACAAAGCTAATTACGTTGGGAATCAAGGCGAAATTACCCAAGTAATCTATACAAAGAACACATACAATCCTGGTGGCGACAACATCCTAATTTCGGTTGGGGAAACCAAGGCCAACCACGACCTAATCCCAATCCCGATCTACACACGTCTCCCGATTTCACCCAAATCAAGGTAAGCCTAACTTGGAAGATCTTATAACAAAGTTTGTGCAATCAACGGATACCCGATTCGGCGGTGGAAACATCCTTGAGAAATCAAGAGGCATCTATCCATAATCTGAAAACCAAATAGGCCGATTGCGAAGATGATTTCGAAAGGCCACAAGGTAGTTTACACGGTAATCCGAGACAAACCCAAGGGAGCACGTAAAGGTAATCACCATCGTTTTCCACATGATCATGATTATGCCAATACCGCCATGCGAAAATACGTGGAGGATGACATACCCAAAGAAAAGCTCATGAAAAAGAGGTCGCCGAATACAAACCCAAGATCCCTTACTGAGTCTCACCGAAGAAGATAGAAGGGAGGACAAATTTGGTAAGTACCTTGAGTCATTCAAGCAACTACATACTAAAATTCCATTTGTTCAACCTCTTTCAAAGCATGCTAAGGATCAAAATGACATCATTTCTAATGAAAATAAGCTTAACGAACTATCAACTGTGCAATTGAAGGATAAATGTTCTTCCAATAATCTACCACAAAAATGTAATGATCCGGGAAGTTTTATTATCCCTTGTACAATTGATGGTTTACTGTTGATAGAGCACTAGCTGACTTAGGAGCTAGTATCAATGTGATGTCTTATGAAACATTCAAGCATATGGGATTAAGTGAACTGAAACCTACTAGGATGGACATACACTTAGCCGATAAATCGATCAAACATCCTAGAGGTATTATTAATGATGTGTTAGTCAAGATCGATAAATTCAAATTCCCAGTTGATTTTGTTATTCTTGACATGCATGATGATATTGAGGTTCCTCTAATTCTTGGACGTTCTTTCTTGGCTACGGCAAAATCAATCATTGATGTGCATGAGGGAAAATTAACTTTGAGGTGGGGGATGAACAAGTAATTTTTAAAATTCATGTTGATATTGAAAAGGATACTACTTGTTCTTTTGCCGATTCAATTTCGTTGCACGATGAGAAATCTAAAAATTTCTTGGAGAAAAATGTTGTTCAAAGTTCATGTTGGAAGCTTATACCCGAAAAGGGGACCGGAAAGTTCAAAGAGCTCATTTTGAAGCATAAAGTTAAAGGTAATACTACTAAATACCTAAGGGATTTTCATAAGTCCAAAGCTCCACCCGACTAATCTCCACGTTTGGGTAAACGGTCCAGCTATACGACTTTAAAGAAGCACTAACCGGGAGGCAACCCGGCATTTTGTGTGCATTTTCTTTTACTTATTTTTTTTATTGCTTGGGGATTGAAAAAAAAAATTAAAAAAAAAAAAAACACGGTCTGGCCGTGCTTAAAAAGCACGGCCGTGTTAAATCACCCACCCGCGAACACACCCTGACCGTGTTCAAAAAATCCAAGGTTTTATAGGAAAAATCCGTACTGAACACGCCCAGGCCGTGTTTTTAAAAAAAAAATTTAAAAAAAAAAAATCGCCGAAAAAATTCGTAACGAACACGCCCCGGCCGTGCTTTTTAAGCACGGCCGTGTTTTTATTATAAAAAAATTCAAAAAAAAAAAAAAATATTTGATGATTTCACGGTATTCGAGTTGTGTATCCTTGATTAGGTTTGAAGATGCCGATGAAGGTCTCGTACTAAACAACCCAATGGTCGCTCAATACCGATTTCACTCTTCTAGTAAGGTCGTATTTTTCTTTTCCACTTCTTTTATTTTCTTCTAGTGTGGTTGATTTTTGAGTGTTTTGTTTTCGTTTATCTCTTTCTTTCACATTGAGGACAATGTAAACCTTTAAAGTTGGAGGTGGGTGCAATTACATTCTTAGAATGCTTGTGTGCTTGTTCTGAGTATGTGTGTGCTTGTTTTTATTTTGAGTTTGTCGACAAGAGATAATTTTTTTTTAAACAAATTGAGTGCTTGCTAGTCAATAACTTAGCCCAATTATACATTTATTAACTTGTTAATTTGTGTTTTAATGTGAAGCAATTGATTGTCTAAGATAGATTGACGTGGATGTGGGCTAAATTTTGACGAGATTTCCAACTCCATAATATTTGATTTGTTAAGGCATTTACGATAAAGCTTAGTGTTATGAACGTTTGAGAATTCATGATTTAGTGGTGGTTAGCTAGTTGTTATACCAAGCTTGTGAAAGAAAAAAAAACAAATGAAAAAAAAAGAAGAAGAAAAAAAAAAAGGGAATCCAATCGAGGTTATACTCCTCTATTTGGTGTTGCTTAGTAACTAGGAGCATTCATGAGCCCCATGTTTGTCTTTTACGTAAAACGGCGACACAAATATGAGTATGGGAAACCACCCTAGGAGTGTTTGAACGAAAATTCAAAATATAAACCTAGTGGAAGAATGTTATATTCCTTGAATTCTCATTCCAATAAAAGTTCAAGAAGCTTGGTTATATGACTAGTAGGCTAACTACAATGATCCATTGAATTCTTGTATTTTCATGACATTATTGAATTGAAGTTATTCATAACTATCAATATTTGTGAAGTGATGATTTCAAGTTTGAATAATGCCTCGCGATGTTACGATCTTTCTTGACATGATCGCTTTGCAAAACTCGTGTTTTTTACTTGAATGGTTAATTCGGGTTGAGAAGGCTAAGAACTTGACGCTTGTGTTCAATGTGTTGAAAAAAAAATCCTTGTGTGTTGTAATTTATTGAACCATTCTTATTGATTTAATGTTTTGCTTGAGGACAAGCAAAGTTCAAAGCTGGAGGTGGTTTGATAAGGGTCTTTTTATACATGTTTTTTCTCGTATATTTAAGTATGATTTGAGTTATTTTATTGTTAGTTTCATAAATTTTTGATTGTACATAGTTCACATTACTCCGAGGTGCTTTTATTGATGTAGATTGATGATTTGGAGCTGTTTTTGGTGAATTTTGGGCCATGGTTTCATGTCAAAACATACCCGGGGTTTCTGGATGCAAAAACACTCAAAATCCCAAGCTAAACGCTAGCGTCATTTCGGGGCTTTTTTAGTCAAACACGGGCAAGGTGTGTTTTTAAGCACTACTGCTTTTAAAAGTCACAAAACGAGCAATTTTTCGACCGACGTACCAAACACGGCCAGCCGTGCTTCAAGCACGGCCGTGTTCGGGAAAATCCGCGAACACGGCCTGGCCGTGCTTTGAAAACACGGCGTGCTTTTCGGCCCAGACCGGGTTTTCTTTGGCGGAAATTATGGAGACTTTCCCTTTTTGCTTTTTGACAACCTTTGAGCAACTTTTACACCTCATTTTGATGCACCAAGCTCTATTATTCCCTCAATTGTCATATGAATACAATAATCAACCAACTCAACCATGAATGTGCACACAATTATTCAACCAACAACCATGGAAGTGGAGCATTTGTTAGCATTATTGATGTGTTCTTTCACAAAGATGGTGCCTATAAAAGCCAAGAGTTTGAGTTGGGAAAGAGATAATTCATGTAGTATTCATTGATAGAGAGATTCATTGTATATTCATTGTATATTCTAAGTTTCAAAGCAAAATACATTGAGAGGATAAAAGAGAGGTAGAGTTGGAAGTTAAAGAGCAATAGAGGAGAAGGCTTGGAGCTCAACATCATTGCAATCAACCAAGGAGGAAGTCTTGAATTGGTCTTGAATAAGAGCTAAGTACACCATGTTCATTTTATTCAAATCTTCTTGTGTAGTATATCTCTTGTCAAAGCCATGTGTAGCTAAATTTCTAGTGTTTGAATGTAATGAACTCTAGAATGAATTTGTGATTAAGGCTTGTATGTTTTTAATAAAATCTTCATGTTTTGTGTGATTCACTTATATTATGCTTTATCCATTCGAATTGGTATATGCGCAATATTGATTTGAAGTTTATTTTCCATCCGGGAAATCGAGAGATTCATGGTGAAATAGAACCTATATAAGTGAAAAGAGTTGCATGCAATCCTAGATATAGGACGACATAAATCTTCTGGATTAGGGTCAAACCTAATATGGGAATTCACAAATCGTTATAATGCTGTCTTGGGGGTTTTAACTAGAAAGAGATTTCAGTTAATCAACTTGAGATGAGAAGTTATTCGCGCTCGATAGAGGGTTTAACTTAAATCGGGATTTTCTACGGTCCACATAACATGAGATTTTGTTAAACTAGATTGGTTTTTGCCTAAGGGCTTATGGTTGTATTTTTATCTTGTTGAATCACAAAAACATTCTAGAGGGATTTACATTCAAACACATTTCTAGCTCTTGATTTCTTAATTCTACAATCTACTTTTATTTGATCTTTTGTAAGTTGCAATTATTTTAAATTCTCTATTTTTTTATTTTCCATTTTAACAAACAAAACTCTGAAAATTATTAGATTAAATAACAAAAAGACGGTAATTATTAGTACTTACAATCCTCGTGGGAATGACACTCGGTACTCAAAAATCTATACTATAAAACGATAGGTGCACTTGCCTAAGGTTTTAAAGGTACCTTTTGAGCCATCACTTTTTAAAAATAATTTTGAGTTTTTTTATTTTAGAAATTAAAATATTTTTCAATATTTCAAATAAATTTCAGGTTTTTTAAAACAGATTATATTTTTTTTAACAATTTTCATATTTTTTTAAATTTTAAAGCAATTTTGATATTTTTTTACTATTTTGAGTTTTTTTCAAAGAAATTGTCAAATTTTATATATTTTAATTTCAATAAAGAAGGTTAGAAGGAAAAAAATAGAAATTACAAAAAATCTAAAAAGACAAAAAAGCCCTTAATGAAAACATGTACATAGCACATGACAACATCTATGGGGAATATTCCGTTAATAACTGGACAGAGGTTGCTACTTATAAAACCCGTGTAGTTTAGGTTGAATTTTATAAATAAAAAAAATTAGGTTGCAAAGTCAAAAAAGCCCTAAAGTTCAGGTTGACAATAATTGTTTTCCCAAAATAATATATACTATACATTATACCTAACGTAATAAGTGTCATAAAACTATGCAACAAAAAACAACTAACGATGCATTGTCATTGCAATAAGTATCATAATACTATGAAACAAAATGCAATTTAGTGTTATAAAACTATGCAACAAAAAACAATTAACTATGCAGTGTCTAAGATTTATCTAAGCATCAAATGAAAACTAACTTACTCCCCAATTACCCTTGCGGTTTTTACTTTTGACCAATATATGTCATAAATAATGCAACAAGAAATAACTAATTTTGCATTATCTAATAACTATCTAAACAACAAAAGAACATTAAAGAAAAAAATATTGAAAAAAAATTGCCCCTAAAATCTAGGGATAGGAATTTTGACCTGACCCGCGGGTACCCGCCCTAGCCCGCCCCATTGGGTCCTGGGGCAGGGCGGATCTGGTTATTACTTCCGCCCCGTGGGTACCCATCCCTCTAGATTTTTTAATTTTAAAATATATTTTATATATATTTTGCATATATAATATAAAGTTTATGTATTCTTATATTATATCTAACATTTATAAATTGATAATAATAACTTTTGTAAATAATATGTTATAAATATATTATAAATTTTTTTCATTTTTTTTATTTTTTTATTTAATTTAATTTAAAACGGGACAGAACGGGTTGCCCCGTCCCGCTCTAGGCAGGGGCAAGTCTGGGTCTTTACTGCCCCGCCCCGACTCTCCCCATTGACATCCCTACTAAAATCGCTCCATTAAATAAGACAATTATAATTACACCTCCATAAAATACGATTTCAAAAAGTCAAACGACTCTGAAAAAAATATATGCCAACTTACAAAATTACTATAGTACCCTTAAAGAAGGGAATTAAAAAATACCTAAACTGAAAAAGTCACATCCATCTAAGAACTAATTATTGACTAAGATTATTGCATACCGTCTCACCACAGGAAATTGGTCTTATTCAAACCAATTCCTATATATATATATATATATATATGGTTAGGATCAAATGTAGCAGGGGGCATACCGTGTGGCAGTATGGATTAATCCAATCCATCCACACATTTTATTCAATTAGTTATACATGATGCACTGTTGGATATAAAATGGTGTACATTCAATTATTAAATGGTGTACAGTTCACCTATTAAAATGGTGCACAATTTCAGTTATGGAAACGTGATATTAATCAATCCTTTGATTGCAGGGGCGTGATTCATGATATTTTGCTAGTTACTATTATGACATTTCCACCTATTAATTAACTGATAAATCAGTTATTTTTAATAGCAATCTAGACCATTGAATAAAAGGTGTGGATGGATGAGATCAACCCACACTGCCACATGGTAAGAGGTTGTCACATGATATCTCATCCATATATATATATATATATATATATATATATATAGGGAAGGGATCCTGTGAGACCACCCCCTAGGTAAGTCCATAAGACCAAATCCACACCACTAATATCATAAATCAACGGCCAGGATCTAAATGAATCTATACAACTTTACATAAGAAACTATACATAGGAGGGGGTAAAATAGTAATTTGTCGAAATAAAATTGGTAACTGAATGCTAAAAATTAGGGACGTGATCTTGAATTGATCACGTCCCATAATTAGTGGAAATCTACCCGCGTCAACCCTTCTTCTTCACCACGACATTCTCTACCACCATTGACATCAAACTCTTAAACCTCAAAAATTATACAATATACATTTGAAGACGGGAAAAAACATACAATATATTTCGTTAATTGTCGAGGTTGTCATCAATTAGAGCAAATGGATTGTACAATGGCAGAAGATCTTCCCTCCAACGCGATTGGTGAATGTTTCCAAGGTAATTTCTTATGATATACTTGCAAAACAATTTAGGAGAAATCACTGAAACAACATTGAACGCATAATCGAACCAATTGTATGTTTTTGTTGGTAATTTGTATGTTTAATATATAACAGATGTATATTTAGTGTACAAACATTGTATACATATTTTACAGTTTTTCAAATTTTGGAATTGTATGTGCATTGTATATTTCTTGTTAGTTTGTATATGTAGTGAACAATGTTAGTATATTTAGTATATAAATCTTGTGTTTTAATATTTATTTCTTAAATATTTACAACTAGTTTGGAGATTGCATATATGTTGTCAGCTGTTTTACGTGTATATTTAACATATTTAACTTGTATACATAGTCATGAGTGTTGTATATTTATAATATAAACTTGTATGTATTGTTATATTAGTTTCCCTAATTCTATTTAGTTAGATTGGATATAAATTCCTCTAAAAAAAAATTATATGGTGGTGTATATGAACGTAGTTACTAATAATAATAATATGTATGTATATGGTTGCATATTGTATAAATAATACATCCATTTTGTTTTTATAATGCTCTGTCTTGTTTAATGTAAAACATCACTGAACCAACAAACGATTTCAATGGACGTCAGCGGCTCGAAGTCTCACCAGGCTCAACTAAATATTGGATACCAAAAGGTAGAACAAGAAAAGATTCCACGAGTGGGAATGTATTTCGCTACATTGGAAATCGGTATAAAATTTTACAAAGAGTATGGGGCAATTAGCGGATTTGACATCAGAAGGTGCACGACAAAGCGGTTCAAGAACGAAGTAATTCGTCTACATTATGTTCTTTGCAATAGAGAAGGCTTCAAACACACAAAAAATAACATACCAATTGTATGTTTTTGTTGGTGATTTGTATGTTTAGTATACATATCTTGTATATTCAGTGTACAAACATTGTATACATAGTTTACATTTTTTCATATTTGGAATTGTCTATAGATTGTATATTTCTTGTTAGTTTGTATATGTAGTGTAGAATGTTAGTATATTTAGTATATAAGTCTTGTATTTGTAGATTTATTTCTTGAATTATTTACAACTAGCCTGGAGATTGCATATTTGTTCGCAACTGTTTTGCGTATTTATTTATCATATTTAACTTGTATACAATAGTCATAAGTGTTGTATATTTATAATATAAACTTGCATGTATTTTTATATTAGTTTCCCTAATTCCAGTTTGTTCAAATGAATATAAATTCGTCATTATTTAATTGTATGGTGGTATATATGAACGTAATTACTAAAAATAATAATGTGTATGAATATGGTTGCATATTGTATACATAATACATCCATTTGATTTTTATAATGTCCTGTCTTGTTTGATGTCAAAAATTACAGAACCAACAAACAATCTCAATGAACGTCAACGGCTCGAAATCTCGCCGGGCTCAACTAAATATCGGATACCAGAGGTAGAACAAGAAAAGATTCCACGAGTGGTCATGCATTTCGCTACATTGGAAACCGGTGTAAAATTTTACAAAGAGTATGGAGCAATTAGCGGATTTGACATCAGAAGGAGCACGACAAAGCGGTTCAAGAACGAAGTAATTCATTTGCATTATCTTCTTCGCTTGACATTTTATTAACCACGACTCCTGCAATGCAAAAACAATACACAATTCAGTTATCAAAAACTTTATGCAGCAGCCCTGTTTACATTCCACTTAACATTGTATATTTAACTTATCATATCTGTATACTTAGTATTTGGACCAATCTCCACATAAAAAAAAACCATATTCATATATCAAAACTTTATGCGACTTGCTGTTTAAATTCCACTTAAATATTATATATTTAACATAACTTATTTGTATACTTGGTATCACCAAAACCCCCACATTAAAAAAAAAAACAAGATTCATATCTCAAAACTTTATACAACTCTTGTTTACATTCCATTTAATCTTGTATATTTAATATAACAATATGTATAAATAATAAACACCACAAACCACACATAAAAAAAGGCACGATTCATATATCTGAAAATTATACAATTTTCTGTTTACATTTCACTAAAATGATGTATATTTAACATGACAACTATGTATACTTAGTACACAACATCTGTATACATGTCAGATACAAAAAAAAAAACTCTAAGCCACAAAATTTATGGACGTCGGAACCCCGCCCTACAGCTTCTCCATGGAATCGAGCACCTTAAACCACCACAACTTGGTCGCGGCAAAGAACCAACGTGAATGTGGAGAGGTCTGGTAAAATAACTGAGAAAAAAATCTTTAGAACAAAAAACGGGCGCCAAAACCGTACCCTATCCTACTCTCTCCTTCAAAAATCGAACAACTTCGACCACCTGGAATCGTTGGTAGAGACGATAACCGGAGGAATTAAAAAAATTTAGAGCGACAATAACTTGAGGGGAGATGACCGATTGGAATTTTGTGGAAAATTGAAAATAGGGTTTGTTTGCAATATAGAACACGTTCAAGAAGGAGGGAGAAACCAAAAGGGGTCAGATTTTTCAAAAGACACGATTGGCACCTAATTGGGTTTTTTGCTCCTAAAAATTGGGTAACTGATAAAAGGAAAGATTGTGTTTTCCTAAAAACAAGCAAAAACGTGTATTATATTAAAACTGGTTAAATGTAAAAATATAATACTACCCTTATTATCCAAAAATAACAAAAAGTAATCTACACCATTAAAGGATTTAAATCAAGGGCCTATATGAGGTCTTATGGACTAACCTAAAGGGATTGGTCTCATTTGAACCAATCCCTATATATATATATATATATATATATAAATCATTTGAAGTTTGTAAATTCCAAATCATCCTTTAATTTCTTTTTTAAAAAAAAAAATTGCAAAAACAAAAAATTAAATATGAAACTCTACAATGTCTAGCAAGACCGAAGCTTGGATCCAATATCTTAGTTTGTTTGCAAGATACTTTTGCTTTTAGAAAAAAACAATTTATCATATTCAGTCGTCCGGGGGAGGGAAATCGAAAAGAGAGAAGAGGAAGTTTCAGTTTAAACTGTCATACTTTCGACAATAAAAGAAAAGCCGAGAATTCTTGAGCAGAAGCTAAAAATAGTTTAAAATCATACAACAGAAAAAATAGTGTATTTAGTTATTGAATTGCACAATTTACTACATAACTTACTATAAAGCACCTGAAATTTAGTGTTAAATCTCACTTAAATTCATTGTTTGGAAAAGGAAATTGATTGTTTTTGTATCTTAGTTTATTAAACATTTTCAGCCAAGTCATTGATTTGAGATCAAGTCCCATCCATCCGAGTACGTTGTACTAAAACAAATCTAGAGATGATTACAAAAACACTTTGAGGCTCGGGCTATACAAAAAAGTCGTTGAAGTTTATTTTGGTCTTACATTTTTGATAAGGGCAAAAGATTGTCTGGGCCGACCTGACAGGCCTAAGGCATTGGGCCGACCTGATGATACCAGGTATTGGGCCGAAATGATGAGGCCCATAGCCTCGGGATGACCTGTTAAGTGTTAAATAGTGGGCCGACCTGTGGAGGCTTGCAGCATGAGATTGGCCTAGGGTTTACTAACTTGGGCCGGCCTGTCAAGGCCCGAGTGCAAGTGGTTAGGGATGTTCATAAGACCGACCTGTGTAGAGTCAACTGTGTTAAGCCGACCTGTTGTTGACCTGTTGAAGCCTAACATGACTTCAAAGGGAGAGGTCAGCTCGGACTGAGGGATGTATGAGACACTCAGGGTGCCTTGGTAAGTTTAAGGGGGTTTCGCATCAATATACCAGGCCGATGTGTTCTGAGACAGGTCGGAGCTATGGTCTTACGGGCGTAAAATTAGGGTTTTTAAGAGATCCGATCCTAATCTAATGATGACTCGACACCGATCATAATGAATCCCTGATTTCACTAAACCCTAATCCGAGCTAAGGTATAAAAGGCCCAAGCCCAGGTTCATTCTAACCTAATCTCATTTTTACTGTTACATTACTTTTTTCTCTCTCTAGCCTTTGCTTCCTTCTCAAGATACTGACTTAAGCATCGGAGAGGGTACGCCGGAGCCCCTCTCCGGCCCCCTTTGTGCAGGTTTCGTGGTGGACTTCGTCTGGGAAGGTGATCGGCGAGGAGAGGTAGTTTTTGGGATCAACCAAGTGGCGCCGTCTATGGGAAACATTGAGCAGAGACGTGAGATTCGAGTTTTGGCTATGGAGGACGTTAGGAGAAGCATGGAAGATGATCTGAACCATACGCCGCTGGGAGATACTCCGGGCGTAGTCATGCAGGAGGATGTTCCACCTCCGCCCCCACCACTCCCGGTGAACGGCGGAGGGCAGTGGGTGTAGAGGACGGGAGCGGATGGACAGACGCCTATGTCTGGGGGGGAGTATAGATTTGGGTCCAATGTTCTTTGAACAATTAGGTGGCTTCATCACTAGAGCTGTGGAGCAAACGGTGGAGAGACGCTTGAGGGAGATGCTTCCACCACCAGCTCCTCCTGTGGTCCCCCCTCCGGTGGTCCCTCCTCCTGTGGTCCCCCCTCCGATGGTCCCTCCTCCTGTGGTCCCTCCGGAGGTGGGAGAGAGAGGTCGGCGGCCAACTATGGCGGAAAAGTACATTCTTCAAGGGCGGAGCATGTGTCTACTGAGGACCAGGATTGGTCGGAACGGATGGATGACCTTCACCGTGAGGTGCGAGATATTCGTCGGAGAGTGGCTGGAGTACCAAGAGCGGCTGCAGTTCGGGTGAGGAGGGGAACACCCTTCTCGGAAGAGGTGATGGCGGATGATCTTCCGGCCTCATACCGAGCCCCGAAGCTTGAATATGATGGTACCACAGATCCGTGGGACCATCTTTGCCGTTTTGAGAACGCTGCTTTACTACACAGATTCACGGATGGCGTGATGTGTAGGGTTTTTCCTACTACCTTGACGAAATCGGCTTAGCAATGGTTTAGCCAGCTTGCCCCGGGCTCCATTCGGAATTTTGATGACTTCAGCTCGGCTTTCCTTAATCAGTTCACGAGTTGCCGTAAGTACCAAAAGGCGCCCGACTCTTAAGCATCAAACGAGAGAAGAAGGGTAAGGACTTCGGAGCTATATTCAGAGGTTTACCGCGGCAAAGTTGGAGGTGCCGTCAGCCAGTCCAGAAATTTTGGCCAATGCCCTAGCTCAGGGCTTGAGGGATGGGGAGTTCTTTGAATCATTAGTGATAGAGCCTGCTAAGACATTCGATGAGCTGTTAGCTCGGGCGGAAAAATATATTAACCTGGAAGAGGCGAGAAAAATGAAGAGAGAGGAAGGAGAGAAGAGGAGAGATAGAAGGGAGGATCGGGAGGACAAGGGACCTCAGAAGAAACCGAGGTCTGAGGCGATGGGAGGAAGGCCGAGGTTTGAGAAGTACACGCCTTTGGCTATCCCTCAGGGCGAAGTGCTTGTAGCTATTGAGAGGCATCCCGACCTGAGGTGGCCAAAGGCGCACGCAGAGGCACCAGTAAAGGCGAAATGTAAGGAGTTTTGTAGATTCCACAATGAGTATGGGCACACAACAGATCGGTGCACACACCTGAGGGATGAGATCGAGCGGCTCATTCAAGCAGGTCACCTTAGGGAATTTGTGTACATCGACAAAAAGGAGAAAAAAGGGGAATATAAGAGGGATAACCGGGGATATCATCAACCTCGGCGGGAGCCGGAGCGTAGGGGGGAGGAAAGGGAAGAGCTACCTCCACCTCCGCCCCAACCTCGGCGCGAGGTCATCCAGATGATTGTTGGAGGGCCGACGGAAGGAGATTCGAGACGGGCTTGGAAAAATTATGTGAGAGCGGCAGCACCAGATCGGGTACAAGAACAGTTAAAGGTGGAACATGTCGGTCAAGGGCGAATATCCACCCGGACCAGAGGATTGCAAGGGTATCGTGACACCTCACAGTGATGCTCTTGTGATCACAGCAACGATCTCTAATTATGATGTGCAACGGGTATTTGTGGATACTGGGAGCTCAACGGATATCCTATTCTATGATTGCTATAAGAAGATGGACCTCCAGGTCGGCTTGGAGACGGTGGACACGGCGTTGGTCGGATTCGCTGGAGGGATGATCCAACCAATAGGTATGATTACTTTGCCTGTCTCTTTGGGTAAGGAGCCTAATCGTAAAACTAGAATGATTTGATTCTTGATAGTCGAGGCACCGTCCTCCTATAATGTCATGTTGGGTAGACCGGCACTGAATGCTTTCCAAGCAGTGGTGTCGGTATACCATTTAAAAATGAAGTTTCCTGTGGAATATAAAGTAGGGGAGGTCGGTGGTGATCAGTATATGGCTAGAAAATTGTATGTAGAAAGTATTCAGAAGGCAGAAAGGGGGAGTGCTTTTAATGATGATAGAAACAAGGACAAGCTAATTAGGTTGGACGAGCCGGTGGAGCACGTCCAACCTAATGAGGAAATGATGATGGTCGAGCTGGTGCCAGGTGACCCTGATAAGGTCACCAAGGTCGGGAAGGAGTTGACTGATGAATTAAGGGATGAGCTGGTGGAGTTTCTAAGAAGTAATGTGGATGTATTTGCTTGGACAAAGTGAAGACCAGGTGGAATCGATCCAAGCATCGGCCCGAACATAGGCTTAATGTTAATCCATCATATAAGCCGGTGAAACAAAAGAAGAGGAACTTCGGCCCTAAGAAGGATGCTATAATTAGGGCGGAGGTGCAAAAGTTGTTGAAAGCAGGGCACATCAAAGAAATACATGAAGGTTGTTGTGGGAATCACATGGGAGCAAGGATTTTGATGAAAAAGGTCCTTAGGGCAGGGTATTTTTGGCCTTACCTGAAAGGGGAAGCAAAAAAGTTGGTGAGAGCATGCGAAAAATGTCAGATCCATGCACCTTTGGTACATCGACCGGCGGAGGAACTCATGACGATGAGCTCGGCATGTCCATTTGCAAAATGGGGAATTGACATCATCTGGGTCCCTTTCCTCCGCTTCAGTCGAGGAAATTCTTGATTGTGGCAATCGACTATTTTAGCAAGTGGGTGGAGGCAGAGCCTCTTGCTAAGATAAATGAGGATGCAGTGATGAAATTTATTTGGCAAAACATAGTGTGTCGGTATGGAGTGCCTCGGGCCTTGATATCAGATAATGGGACGCATTCATGCAAGCGTAAATCCGAGCTTGGTGTGAGGAAATGAAGATCAAGCAAAACTTCACTTCGGTGGCCCACCCGCAGGCTAATGGGCAAGTGGAAGTGACTAATAGAATTCTTGTCCAAGGATTGAAAGCTCGGCTAGAAAAGGCAGGAGGAGCGTGGGTTCGGGAGCTCAGTTCGGTGTTGTGGGCTTATCGAACTAATCCGAAGGAGGCCACCGCAGGCTCCGTCAGCTTTGGTGTATGGTATGGATGCTGTCATACCGGCGGAGATCGGGATGGAAACACATCGGGTTCAGAATTTTGACGAAAATATTAATGAGTTGTTGATTCGAGAGGCATTGGATACGATAAATGAGAAAAGGGAAATGGCATTTTTGCAGATGGAAAAGACACGAGGAAGGATTAAAGCAGCTTATGACAAGAAAGTAAAGAAAAGGGCCTTTCAGGTCGGAGATTTAGTTTTGAGAAGGTCAGATGCTAGCAAAAACAAAGGGAATTTGGATGCGAATTGGGAAGGACCACTTCGGGTGGTGAAGGTACTGGCAGGAGGTGCATACGAGCTGGAAGAGATCGGAGGTCGAAAACTCCCGAGGGCTTGGAACAGTTGCAATTTGAAGAAATATCATTCCTAGAATAGAGAAATATCTGATGTAATCAATCTACTCGTTTTGAATGAAATGATCCGCTACCACACTATGAGTTCGGAAAGTGGAAAAGATAAAAAGTGACAAGTATTTGGAGCTCAGCTCGAGCTAGTCTCCAAATACTTGGGGCCACGAGGCCATGCGAGGAGCTCGGCTCGAGCCAGCTTCCTTTGATGAAACTGACAAGTATTTGGAGCTCAGCTCGAGCTAGTCTCCAAATACTTGGGGCCACGAGGCCATGCAAGGAGCTCGGCTCGAGCCAGCTTCCTTTGAAAGAAGACTAAGTATTTGGAGTTCAGCTCGAGCTAGTCTCCAAATACTTGGGGCCACGAGGCCATGCGAGGAGCTCGGCTCGAGCCAGCTTCCTTTGATGAAACTGACAAGTATTTGGAGCTCAACTCGAGCTAGTCTCCAAATACTTGGGGCCACGAGGCCATGCGAGGAGCTCGGCTCGAGCCAGCTTCCTTTGAAAGAAGACTAAGTATTTGGAGCTCAGCTCGAGCTAGTCTCCAAATACTTGGGGCCACGAGGAGCACGATATGCCAATCTTTTTTGTAAAAAAAAAATTATTATTACAAGAATAATAGACAAGAGATCGAGAAATGAAAGTGCGAAGAAACTTTATTGATCATTCAAAATAAATACAAGTACATGATGGAAAATTACAAAAGCAGAACTAAACTCCTAAGTAGTAGGAGGAACATTCTCGGTGTTCAGGTCGTCCATGGAGATGGTCACATCGTCTATGAGAGCGAGTTCAGGATCTTCATCCGGGATATCCTGAACTTGACCTGCAGGAAGCTGAGGGGTTGACTGAGCTCCAGGAACTTGTGAAGGACCGGCCGAGCTGGAGGCAAGGTGGAGGATAAAAGGAGCATATAAGGATTCTATGAACTCCCCCACAGGAGCAAGGTTGAGACGCTCCGCCTCGTCAGAAAACACGAAGCCTTTGGGGTCGGGTAAAATCCTCCGGGGACCTCGGCGATCGAAAGGCTCGGTAGTGATACCGCGTTCCCTGAGCTGAAGCTCGGCCTGGTCAAAAGCAAAGCCGTAGTACTCCATGGCAGATACAGAGAGAACTTTGATAAATTCCCTGGAGCTCAAAAAGGCTTGCTTCACCCTCTCCCGAATGGCCTGAACTATGGAAGAGCATTCGGGGGAGGTGAGGAAACTTTGCCGACCAGCTTCGACGCCCTCAGCTCGGGCTTGGTCGACATTGACAGTATAGCGGATCTGAAGATCGCTCAGCTCGGTCTTGAGATCAGCGTTATCAGCCTCCAGAGTCTTTATTTTGGCCTCCAAAGAGGCCACAGTAGCCTTGTTGACCTCTTCCCCGTCCTTGTACCGGCGGTTCTCCTCTAGGAGTTTAGTCTCCCGAGCTTTCAGCCGGATGACCTCCTTCTTAGAATTGTTGAGCTCGGCAATTTGGGAAGGATCGGCAAAGCCAACCCGAGCTCGGGAGATCAGTGCGGCCAGCTGTGCTTCGGCTTTTGAGTGGTTTAGGCAGAATGAGGTCACCAGCTCAGCATCACTGAGTTTCTCCATGGCAGTTCGGTCAGGGTTTGGGCAGTTGCCTTGGACATACTGGACGGCAAAGGTTCCATCGTTGTTTTTCAGGATGGAATTGCCTGTGAAAAAGGTTTGATTGGGGGTATGAATGGGAGTGCGCGAGAGAGAAAGAGCAGCGGGAGGTGGAGTGTTCTTCGCCCTCTTGGCAGCTCCTGTGCTGGTGCCGACAGCTGACCTCTTGGGAGGAGGAGGTCGGGAAGAAGGTTGAGCCCCGGGGCCAGTGAGATCGGCCATCATCATCAAGCGTAATCAGTCGGTCGACGTGGGAAGAGGCGACCTCCAGGGCGTGGGGCGGCAACACTGGATGAAGGAGGTTGTGAGCCAGGAGCAATGGCTTGCTCCTCGTCATCCAGCTCGGCAACCATCTGTGCCATGAACATATCTGCACAAAGAGGAAAGATTAGCTAGTGAGTAAGAATAAAATAAATCAACTGCAAAAATGACAATTACCAATGTCACAAGGCAAGGGAGCCACGATAGGGCTCAGCTCAAAGTAGTACAGAAGGGATGGGGTTATAAGGCGAGAGAGGTCGTACTTGACCAGGGTGAGTTTATTTATTTGAGCTTGGAGATCGGGAGACCGATCCCTGGGATTGTGTTTGCGTTGGAGTGGAAGGGTCCAGGTCCAAGCAATAGGAAACCCCCAAGCTCGGGGGGAAGAAATAAAAAAATATTTGTCCTTCCAGAATTTGTTGGAGGAAGGATACTTGCTTAGAAACTGAGCAACACCTCGGGAGGTGATGTAGAAAAGGCCCTTGGTGTTCGAGCTCTTTATTTGGAATAGGGCGAAGAACAACTCTAGAGTGGGTTCTATATCTAAGTACTTAGTCAAAATAATGAAGCCGGCTAGGATACGGAATGAGTTCGGGGCTAGTTGATTTAAAGGCACCTGGGAGAACTCGGATACCCCAGCCATGAATGGATGGATGGGAAATCGGAGGCCGCCCTCTATCTGACCTGCAAAGAAGGATAGGGCATTGGGTGGAGGTCGGTTAGGTCGGTCGGAGCTGCTGGGTAGATAGAGTTTGAAAGAGGAAGGAATTTGGGTTGTTCTTTTAATGGTTTGAAGATTGGAGGCTGATAAGGTGGTCCCCTTAAAATCGTGAGGGTATACAGAGGCAGGGGCCCGAGCATGGAGCTCGGATTTCTATTGTATCGGAGTCTCGACCTGAATCAGAGCTGGATTCAGTCGCATCAGGGTCTAATGGACGGACTCCGGTGAGGGAAAGGGGCGGAGGAGCAGAACCCGTCGTTATTGCCCACCGCTCTAAGTTGGCGACGACCAACCGACAGTGTGTCGTGAGAAGAAAGATGAGGCCATATTAAAAGAAAAGAAATATTGGAAAGGAAAGGGTTACTTACTGGATAGAGATAGGAGGTCGAAGGAGGAAAGTAGTCTGGGCATGAAAACTTTCGCCGGAATCTGGAGAATCTCGCCGGAGAAGGAGAGTGTTTGATGGGGAGGAAAGCTTTAAAATCTGAGATGTGGGGAAAGTGAAAAATGCAGGAAGAAAGTGGCTTTTATAAGGGGAGAGAGAGAAGACAAAGGGGCGCCTCGATTTTCGAGGAGACATGTGACGGTCTACGAGGTGTCAGGAAGCCGAAAAGACGTCCCATCCATCAAATCCGCGTGTCAGGTACTCGAAAGGCCAAAGGGCGGCAGAATTTCAAACGCCAAAAGTCGGCGGGAATGTGAAAAGCACAAACCCTAAAATCTTGGAGGTCACCGGCCTATCAACAACTATGGTTGAGGTACCGACCAACCCATAGTTGGGGGAGGAATTGATAAGGGCAAAAGATTGTCCGGCCGACCGACTGGCGCAGCCCTAAGGCGTTGGGCGGGTCGACCTAATGATACCGGTATTGGGCGAAATGATGAGGCCCATAGCCTCGGATGACTGAAGTGTTAAATAGTGGGCCGACTGTGGGAGGCTTGCAACATGAGATTGGCCAGGGTTTACTAACTTGGGCCGCCCGTCAAGCCCGAGTGCAAGTGGTTAGGGATGTTCATAAGACCGACTGTGTAGAGTCACCGTGTGTTAAGCCGACTGTTGTTGACTGTTGAAGCCTTCAACATGACTTCAAAGGAGAGGTCGGCTCGGGTGAGGATGTATGAGACACTCGGGTGCCTCGTAAGTTTAAGGGGTTTCGCATCAATATACCAGCCGACGTGTTACGGAGACAGTCGAGCTATGGTCTTACGGGCGTAAAAAAATTAGGGTTTTTAAGAGATCCGATCCTAATCTAATGATGACACCGACACCGGATCATACTGAGAATCCCGGTTTCACGAAACCCTAATCCGAGCTAAGGTATAAAAGGCCCAAGCCCAGGTTCATTCTAACATAATCTCATTTTTATTGTTACATTGCTTTTTTCTCTCTCTAGCCTTTGCTTCCTTCTCAAGATACTGACTTAAGCATCGGAGAGGGTACGCCGGAGCCCCCCTCCGGCCCTCTTTGTGCAGGTTTCGTGGTGGACTTCGTCTGGGAAGGTGATCGGCGAGGAGAGGTAGTTTTTGGGAGCAACCAATTTTCTTCTTTATACGCAAAAATTATTTCAAAGCCTCGCTTGACATTATAAAAATATTACAGTTACGTCTAAATTTAAGGCACAATCTAACTTGATGGATTTTTTTTTTTTGTAATTTTGAAATATCCGTGGGTTTGTAATTAGCCCGAACCTCTGTTTTTGTAATTCCCAAAAATCTAATGTATGGAAAAACATATTATATGCAAATTGTTTTGAAAATATAAAATAAAATGGACAAGAAACGACCAACCCGAGAAGTGTTTTTGTAATTACCCAAAAATCTATTGTTTGGAAAAAGAAATTAGGGGTGGCAATTCAAGTCGTGTTTGGGTTTACGGTCGTGTTGAGACACGATAATTACACAAATTTGGCCAATCCGAACACGAACCATTTAATTATTGGGGTCAGATGGGCCAACCCGAACATGACCTGTTTAATATATAGGTAACCCGAACACAACCGTAAATGACATGTATATTTTTCAACGAATAAACTATCTATATATTATTATAAAATGGGGATTTTGGGGTTATTTATATATATATTATTAAAAAAACAACGGATTACATTCAAAATATGCAAATCAGAATTTGGCTTGATATAAGGCTTATCAGATTAGGCCGCTACATGAACAAACTCCTAATAAGTTGCACTCGTACAATTTGTTAACATTTATATAAAAAAAACACAATTAAGGTTCAAGATAAAACACAAACTATTATACAAATACCAATATGAAAAGACAATTAATTAACTCACCAAAAACCAAAGTAGAAATTATTAGATTTTTTTTCTTCAAGCGGGTTAAACGGGTTAAGTGGGTCATTTCGGGTCAACCCGAAATGACTCATTTATCATTCGGGTTAATTGGATTTGAACGATTATGACCCGAATAAAAAATGGGTCCATAACCCGCTTATATCGTATTAGGTTCGAGTCGTCTTTTCGTGTCGTGTCGGAGATTGCTAGAGAAAATATTATATGCAAATTGTTTGAAAATATAAAATAAAATGGACAAAAGTTTTGTGCACTAATTTCCCAATAATAGATATAGCCTGAGAGCTATCCGATTCCTGATCCTAGAGCACAGTCAAATCCATCTCCCCTAATGTTCGAATTCTCCAATTTGTAAAGTTGGAATTAAAATCGATCAATCTGCTAAGTGCTAAAAAGCTTTCTTCCACTGTATCTGGTTTTCTTCTCAAGCCAGCAAAACCAACGTGAACACACACACACACACACACACACACACACACACACACACACACACTGCGTGGCCTTTTCAATCCCACCCATTTTCCCGCCATCTCCACAGCACAAACACAAATTCCTTCCTCTGGAGTCCTCTTATTCTTCCTCTGGAATGCTCTTCCCCTTTGCTTGTAAGTCTCTCTAATAAAATTAATTCCCAAAACCCATTCTGTACATTTACATATTCACACACACACACACACACACAGACAATCTCATACACAGCAGGATCGAATCGGATGTGAATGAAAAATGGAGGGCCGGAAGAGAAAACCCTTGTCAGACATCTCGAATACTTACAATCTAATACCGACGTCCGCTCTGCGCAAGCTCGTCGCCGCCTCCACTAATTCCGATTCATTTTCGAAGCCGCCACTTTCGATTTTGAAGTCCACTTCCAGTTCCACGAACCAGAAATTATGCTCAGAATCGTCGAATAGATCCGAAACCAGTATCGGGTCATCCAATGTTGGCGGCACGTCGAATTCCAGAACCGTTCAGTTTCGAACTCCTCCGCGTGCAATCTCTTCAATTATCACTCCAGGTAATTTGTTTTCACGTGTTTAATTTTGCGTGGCTGTGTAATGTAATTATATGTATGTATATATATATATATATATATATATATTTGTTGATTATGTGGTGATTTGGGCAGAAATTAAAATCCTAGGGTTTTGGAGTCTGATCTCTGGAGTTCTGTGGTGCTGTATGTGTAATCTGGGTTCGGGTCTGGGTATTTTGATTTGTGCATATTTGAGTTGTTTTGTTGGTAAAACACTCATGAAAATTGGCTGACATTCGATTTTGAAGTTCATCGTATAAGTGTGTTTTTCCCTTTTGTTTTTGTTTTTTAATTTACTTGTTCGATTAATACCTAACATGGCGCAAAATGGGATTCCACCTAATTTCCTCATTTTAATCTGTTTCACTGTGGTATTCTGTTTTAGTTATACTTTAAGTGTGACATGGGTATTTGTAAAATGTTTATAGGTATTTGTTAAAAAAATTATGGTTGTAAATATTAAGCATGTTACTGGAATTTGTGCTAATGGATTGCAAATATACTGAAGGTGGTATGCGAAGTAAAGATGCGGCATATAACCGAAAACAGATCACTGAAAAAATTACAAAAGAAAGAGCGGATGATGTTGTGATTCTTAGTCCCGTGCGTGCTGAGAAGAGGAAGAACAAAGGGAAGGCTATTGGTGTACCATTCAGTTCATCAGCTCCTGAGAAATTGAAGGATGATCAGAATGAAGTTTGCAATCCTGGTAATCTGCTTGAGAGAGAAAAGCAAAAAGGCGAGGCATATTTTAATCTCTCTAGTGGTACTGTTGAGATAGTGAAAGAGACTGATAAGGGAACTCTTAATTCTTATAGCCGCTCACCTGGCAAAACAGAGAAAGGTAAGGAAATCCTCAACTCTTCTGGTTTTGCTTTGGGAGAACAAGAAGGTATTGCGTTTCAGTCTAGTTGCTCGTTTGAGAAAACAGATGATGGAAAGAAATGGACTCCTAAGCATTCTGGATCCTCAAATGATGGAAAGAAAGGGATTTTGAAGCAATCTGGATCCTCCATTGTGAAAAAGAAAGAGATAGGGAAGGAATTTGTCAATCTTTCTAGCTTCTCAGTTGAGAAAACAAAGGAGAAAGGGAAACCTCTCAGCCCTTTTGACTCCTTGCTGGAGAAAACAAGGGAGAAAGGGAAGCCTCTCAACCCTTTTGACTCCTCGCTTGAGAAAACAAGGGAGAAAGGGAAGGCAATTCTCCAACCTTCTAACGTTGTTGAAGTAACAAAACATAAAGGGTCATCTGCTGCTGTGGCAATCAATGACGGACCTCCTAGGAGAAAAAGTGGAAAGAGGAAAAATGATGCTGGGGCTTCCAGTTGCCCCCCTATTTTTAGGACCAAAATTTTACAGTAAATCTCTCTCTCTCTCTCTCTCACAACCATGCCTGCGCGTCAGAGGGGGCAAGTTTACGTATGGAAACTTCTATTGACAAAATTGATTTAATTTTTCAAATGCTTTCCTGATTTCAAATACTTTTCCCCGTGTCCTACTCTTTTCGAGTATATGGTATCGGCATGATATGGTAACTATAATGCTTTATGGGCATTATTAATACCAAGCCACTGGTTTGTTACAATAAGAATGCATGGCATACAGTACTTAATTTCTTAGACCACTGTTTCTTCCTTGAGTGTTGCCGCCCTAATAGTGTATTTTACCTTTTATATTAATAATTTCCTCGCTTTTCTTTTTGATGTCCTGAGTTTCCTGATTGAAGTATGTCTAAATGACGAAACTAGCTATATCTATATTTTTCTTGTGAGACATTGACACTTTGTTCGGCCGTAGATTCTCTTTTTGTGGTGAAAAGAGAAGTTCTTTGTTTTAAGCATATGCATTTCGGTAATTAACTCTGGATACAAGTGTTTTGTGAGTTTTGATAATTTGTTTTTTAGGAAGGCGTTGTATGTAAGACAAAAAGTTCGAGTTAAGTCTGAATACAAGTGTTGTGCTTTTGTAGCATTATGCTGCACTGATGGTATATTCCTCTTATATCTGCCAATACTATCGCTCTTGCTGATATTCAGTTAAATGCTTCTTCCGTTCAGGAATGATCTTGATGAAGCTGGAGATATTAAATCTTCAAAGTCGTGGACTGATCCTCGTCCAAAATTGAGAAAGGTATGTGCCAATGTTATTTTCTGAAATATTCAGGAAAACATTTCTGTGGTCCCTAGTTTTTGCGTTTCCTTGGTTTTATTACTGTCTGACTTCCTCTAGGTATGCCATAATTTGGAAGTTGTTTCCCTGTGGTTTCCACTTCAGCTTTGATGGTTTTACTCTTCATAGGATGTGAATATAGCAGTATGTTTAATGTCATTCATATTATATATATATATATCATATAAATGCTGTCACCAAATTGACTTTTCACTATAAAGATTGGGATATGAGATCAGTGGATCAGTCTTGGGACCTCAACCATATTGAGAAGGGATTAGTATACTGTGCACAAGTATTAAATTTGATACAGCTCTGGCTTACCATGTGTTGAGAATATCATTTATGTTAGCGTAATTCATGTAGTGACTATTGCAATTAAATTATCTTGGTAGTCTCACGACCAAGCTTTCTTTATCATTTTTTCGGGGGGTTTGTACAAGGACGATAACCTCCTTAATCGAGTTGTTGCTATAGGTAGTCAAATAATGGTCTTGCAGCTTATTTCATATCGAATTTTTAGATTTCTAGAGTTTACAGAGCTTGTATACCTAAAACATTATGTTAATGTATGAAATTAATGGAGTGCCCATGATAAATATTCAAGTGTGACCCCCCCCCCCTTTGTGTTTGATACAACTTTTTGTTATTAAATTTTTTCTTAGTTTTGATGTTTAATGCGAAAAACGGTTTTGCAGAAGAGGTGCTCGAGGAACAAAGAAACTAGTGAACTGCCACGTGATTTTATTGAACAGCAGAGAGCGTATTTTAAAGAGGTTGATGAGTTTGAACTACCAGAAGAGGAAATATCCCAGGATGAGTTAGATTAGGAAAAGAAATAGCAGTTTTAGGTCTGATGTAGGTGTAAACACGCAGAGGTTTCTTGTACAGGCACATTTTGATGCACTAAAAAAGTTGGATCATGGGTTTCGACCACTTGCTAATTCAGTTTACTGATTTCAGACTCTTATGCAGCTGTAGATTGGAATACGTGATACAGATACGACTTTATATTTCTGCGTAGAGTATGTTGAAATGACTATATATCTTGTAACGGCTAAAATTTCAGCTGTGTATGGATCTGTGTTGCCTTCATTAGTATGAGTTGAAATCTTTAATGTTAATGAAGCATTGCCGTGTTTTTTCTGGTGCACCATGAAATTTTACCAATGTCTAATCTTATATTCGTGCTGTTTTGGAATAGGAAGAATCTTGTTCTCTTACTTAGAAGAGGTATTTGGAGTTTTGAGACTGGAATTGTATAAATAGTAGGGATAATTACAAAATACTGCTAAGGTTTGGGTTAATTTTTAAAAAAAAAGAGATTTTCGGAAATTACAGAAAAATCTCGCGAGGTTTGATTCTGTGATAAATATAAGGAGATAGTTGTAATATTTTTACAAATGTGAGTAGGTGTTTGAAATGTTTTTGCTTATGACGGGAGTAAAGTATAATACTAAATCAAACTTGGAGATTTTGTTTTGTAATTTTTAAAAACTTATGTTCTTTTTATAATTATCCAAACATCTGGGGAGTAGTTTTTGTAATTATCCCTAAATAGTGAACAAATAATAAACTGAATCTTTGAGTAGAGTTTATAGCTTTACTGGAGGTTTTTTTCCCTTTTTTTTGTTTGTTATTTTTTAGAATAACACCAAAAAGAACAAAACAAAACAAAAAGTTGCTCATGTTCATGTAAACTATGCATATGGCTATTTCTTAAACTGTGCCACTATTCTCCGTTGCCGTTGAAATTTCATGAGTAACACAAGGAAATTTCCAAAACTCAACGTCTTTTGAAATCCAATCGGATACAACTTATCCGATTGGCTCAACTGCAACTTGCGGCAGCTTTGGTCCAATTTGTCAAAATATATAAACTTTTCTAAAGTGGATTTTTGTGGTAAAATTTACTTTACACCCTTGTTAACAAGGGCGGAGAGCACCCCCCTCCCCACAAATTTACATTCGAATTTTTTTTAAAAAAAAATTAATTATAATTTATAAGATTTTCGTGTATTGGCCCTTGCCCTTGCACTATTGGTTTTGTATCAAATACCTCAATCTACTATTACAACCTTCATATATCCCCTTGATCAATAAAAAAAAACATTCATAGACACGATTACCCTTGAATTATATATAATATTAAATTCCATATTTTTCCTTATCTATAATTCCAATTTCAATTAATTTGATCATATATATTACTTAACTCTAATTTTATTAAACAAATAAATCTATAATTAGATCCAAATAAATAAAATTGTAAAATGTAATTTCAATAGTCTAGAGAAGCTGCATTAATATCTACATTTTGACTCTAAATTTACTACTTGCTAAAGTTATATATTTAAAATAAAATAATAAAAATTTACGTAGTATTTTGTTAAAAAAAATCTAATGTGAATTTTCTATAATATTAATTGGAGTTGTATATTCTTTTAAATTTATTATAATTAAATTTAAGACTTAAATTTTAAAATTCAGTGTTGAATAAAATTTGTTGAATAAAATGGATCAATTATTTATATTTTATAATAAATGTTCAAAGTAAAAGAACAATTAAGGGTATTTTTGTCCATTAACATAATTCTTTTAATTTTTAGTAGGTATTTGAAGATTTTAATAATAGAGATGAGTAATTGATACAAAATCAATAATAAACTGGGTAAGATGAGTTTTTCCCAAATTTTGTTCCTATATACCGATTTTTTTTCCCAATTTGGTGTGTGCCTCGGACCAGGGGAGCACTCTGGTATCAAGAAAAAAACACAATAAAGGACGAAACACATCAATGAAACTAATTAAAGTATTTGTAATCATATTAAAATTTCCAATGATAATATAAATTATTATCAAGATCTTAAATTTGTCCCAATAATAATTTTTTTTTTGAAATTTTTGGCACCTTATGAAACCTAATGGGTGCCTATGAAGCACTGATACGGGTACGATATGATACGGGTACGAAAATACGTCATTTTTAAAATTTTAAGGATACAAGTACGATATATATTTACATGTAAAATTATATATTTTTATATTTTTTAAAATATGGATATACTAAATACAATTAAAAAAATAATATTTCAAGCATAAAAAACTAAAATTCATAAATACTCAATTCTGAAATGTGATAACCCACATAGACACATATAATATATGTTGAAAATATCAACAACACTATATATGTATCCATGGAGTATCCTGAGTATCGGATAAAGTATCGTATCCGATACGTATCGGGTACGAATACACCATCCTCACAGAAGTGTCTGTGTTTCCTAGATGGGTGCGTACTATTGGCAATTACATGTCTATGGCATTAGGGGTTAAATCTAGAAAAGAGAGAGAAACGGAAACCCTTCGGCCCAAGTTCATCGCTCGCCACCAAAACACCCTAGCCCCATTGTGCACGAGATCGTTCGTCGTCTCCGCCTCTGTTCATGCTTCAGCCGCGCCATGCTGCCTTAGCCAAGCCGTGCGTGTCTATGTGGTGGTGCGACGGGACGACGACATTTATGCCGCCTTAGGAGGACTAGTAATTTTTTTCAAGGAAACTATATACTAATACATTTTAGGAAAAGATTAATACTTTTCAGGGAACTAGTGGTACAATGTTACTGCCTAATATTACAAAATTGCCACTGTCACCGGTGATACTATGACACCACCTATATGATAAAAATGTCACTGCCTTCACAGAATTACAAAAATGCCACCGTATTTTCAGAATTACAAAAAATGCCATGCTTATATGTATATGGGTCGACCTCTTATATGTATTTAGGTCAGGTTTGAGATCCGTCTAATGGATTAAAACCTATTAGACTGTCTAACATGAGTTTTTTTCAAACAAAAAATGTTAAAAGAACTCACGTCTCAACTTCACTTTTTGTTAATAAATTAAGATTAGAAATCTACTTGAACTTTCCGTATCATTTCTTTGCAATTTAACGATCATGTATGGATTTGAAATTTGAACCAACTCAATGGTAATCCTAAGTACCTAACGTACACAATTTTCTTTTATTTTTAATGGTCATCTCTCAAAAGTAATCCTAATAGACATGTTGGGGCAAAAATGATATTTAACTAATTAATATATAATTCAATTTATATATATTTATTTAATATTAATTGCCTAATGTGCTCTTATAAATAAACTGGCCAATGGTGTCCGGGACTGGCCCATAGGCCGAATTTTCCTATACGGCCCACGGGGCCCATCTCCCAGGTATACAAAAGTCTCTTCTATTATGTGTAAGTTAACTAATTCATAATCCTCCTACGCATTTTAATTCAGTATTCGTTTACTGTCTTATTCTCTTGTTCACCATGCTGATTTGAGCGTCGGAGGGGCCTCCCTGAGACAACCTTTGGGACCCTCTAACGTTTGTGCGTGTGTGCAGGTAAGTTCCCAGTCGAAGGATTTTTCAGCTCTCGGAGAGAAGACTTGGAGATTTCCCTCTCGAAAAGAGAATTTTGGTCAACCCCATTGACTTGGAGTGATCTGCCCTAAAAATCAGCATCATTTGGCGCCGTCTGTGGGAACGAAGCTAAGGCACGCGATCTTTGAAGGATATGGGCGACCAGAAGAAGATACATACCATCTCCGGAGGACCAGTGTATGGAGGTTCAGCTCGTGCAAAGAAAGCCATGTTGCAGAGCTCAAGGGGGGTGTATTTTCAACACGATACATTCCACCTAGAGACATACTACGTGGAGAGGCCCAGGAGGACATAAACTTTGATGAAAAAGACTTGTCCTCCAGAGCTCGGAGGAGAGAACACCCAACAGCTTCCCTTGTCATCTCCGTAGCTGTAGCCAACTATTGGGTGAAGAGAGCATTGGTGGACATTGGTAACTCCATGGATATACTATCCTACAGTGCGTTTCGTCGGCTAGGATTTGAAGACTCATCTCGAAAGTTACTACCACACTACAAGACCTCTGTTGACAGAAGATTCCCATTCTCGGGGAGGTGACACTTCCCCTCTCATTAGAAAGTTACCCATGCCGGGTCACGAAGATGGTGAGATTTGCAGTAGTTGATGCCCCCCTGCACTACAATGTGATCATTGCTCGTCCATCCTTGAATTCGTTGAAATGAGCGCATGTAAGACTACTTAATATATGTAATCTTCTCCCTTCAATAGGGGATTGAGTTATATGAGTCCAGCATCCTAGGGTAAGTACGCAGGAACGCATCATGTTCGTTGATCTCTTTTAATTCACAACCTAGATTAAACATATTTTATCTATATTTCTTACCTTATTAGAAATTACTAAGGGCAAATTATTCAACAAAAAAAACACAAATTATCCTAATAGTGGGCAGTTACATCTTAGTTTTGGAGAAGATTTCACTAATATTTATCCTCCCTCCTACACGCCTCTTACTAAAAAATAGCATTAAATATTGAAACAGGGACAAACCAAATTAAATTGTTTATCTTCCCCCTTTTTTTTGTTTCATGCACTGATTTCATGATGGTTAATTTCAATTTGGATCCAAATTTTTTTTGTTGCTTATTTAGTTATAGATTATTGCATATTTAGTAATATTTTATTGCTTATTTAGTTTAGAATTGTTGTTCATTGTTTTTTCATTATTGATTTTGTTACATATTATTGCATATTTAGAAATATTTTATTCTTTATTCAGTTAGAATTATTACTCGGTTTAGTATTTTTTATTGATTACTTACTCTTACGTTGTTGCTTCTTTAGTATAGCATGTTTCCATATTTACTAACTTACTAAGTATGCACCACAAAAAAAAAAGATATTATCTTGCTTCATTTCCAAAGCTATGACTGACAACTGCATCTTTACATTTCTAATCCGAATCAACTTGTTTCTTTTACCACGTTTTTGTTTCATGCATTGGTTTCATGATGGTTAATTTTTTCTTGGTTGCTTATTTATTTTAGAATTTTTGCTTGGTGTTTTTTATTGCTTACTTAACAGTAAAATCTCCCAACTCCCAAGCGAGGGACGTCAACCAGATTGGGAGAGAGAAATTAATGATGTGTCTTAATTAATACGAAAAATCCTCCATCATTATTCTGAACAAAAAAAGTCACTTACCAAATTTACGGATAAATTGCCCAAATCGTGTCATTCAATTTACAAGATTCCCTTAATTACTTATCCAACTAATGAACATAATTACTAGAATACCCTTATAACTAATTAGAAATAAAGGACTAAAATCTAAAAAATGGCATTTTAAATGTTGACTGTTAAAAAAAATAGTCCAGATTTGTCCTCGGATACTTACCCCCAGAATGCTGGACTCATTTGATGCATATCATATATATATATATATATATATATATAAACCACTAGGACCAACGGGAGGACGATAAACAAGTAAAGGAAGACATGATAGAGGAATTAAATAGACAAAAATGAAGTGCAGAAAAATAACAAAGCATAAAAGGAATTATATATATATATATATATATATATGATCAAGGTACCCCCAATTTCTCTCAAGATAGTTTTGCAGGGTCTCCAGATCAAATAAGAACAAGAAATTTAAAAGGTTAGGCGGTTAAACCGGCCATAAGAGCATGGCTTTAAAAGAATGAATTTTAAATCAAACCTTTTATATATATGGGAATTTGGATTACACCTTCATACAAAGCTTCCTTGGAAATAGAAGGTGGATCTTGAATCTCAAAACTAAAAACTAGAAAATAAAGCTTACCTAAAGACAATTGAAAGCTTCTCTAAAAATATTTCGGAATTTAAAATCTAAGAAAAATGGAAAGAATTTGCACTTGGAGAATTTGCTGAAGTTTTCTCTCTTGTCTTAGCTTCTAAAAAACTTGCTCTTCTTGTAACGGGGATCCCTCCTTTTTATAGAATTGTTTAGGGGTTTTTTGGAATTTGTTTTGTAATTTTTCTACAGTAACCCCGCACTGCTACAATATTGAACAACATCTGCTATAGTTTCCACGTTGCTACAGTGCTGCCGACATAAAATTAATATATATATATATATATATATTTACATCTCACTGTTAAAAAAGGGTTCAATATCATCTGCTAAGTGATTTGATGTATCTTCAAGGACTGACGAGGATTCTGGTTATTCTGTTGTGTATCTTGACAGGATGGCTTGCATTCTTTCTAGAGTTTTTGTTGATATCAATTATTTATTATTAACCTTCCATTTGGTCAATAATATTTCCTTCTTCTTTTATACCTACTGCTTCAGGGAATCTGTCTGTTGGTTGATCATCTTTTGGTCTGTACATAGACATCCATTCTCGATTTTCTTCTGTTTTATAACAATCAACAAGCTCCAGGTAACCTGTTTCGGCAGTGATTGTAATATAGAAAGATTCGGTATTTTGATCATTTCTATTTTCCATACATATTTTATAAATCGTACTTTGGAATACAAGTCTATTATCCCAATATTTATTATGAATTCTGCTCCCTTCACAGAGGTCTTTTGCTAGTGTACTGGCTCTCCACCTGTTTATTTGTGCTCTTAGGAGGCTGTGGCATTTTAGTTTGTAATTGTATCTATGAAGTGTGTATCTATAGGGGACTTTCAATTTTTAGTTTCGTATATATATATATATATATATATATATATATATATATATATATATATATATATATATGAAATGGATCAAATGGGTCCTCCTACTTGGGGTGAGTCCATGTGGACACATTCTAACCATAGATCAACAATTTTGGGTGGTCCAGATTTTTAGGGCTTTTTTATGTTTATCTTTTTGTTTCAGCAATTAAGAAGGGTAAGATGGTCATTTTGTATTTTAGAATCAGTTACTAAGATTCTATTCCCTCTCTCACGTCTATTCGCCCACTCTTCGCGTCTCTTCCATCTATCTCTCTCAACGATTCAATTTCAAAACCTTTTCATTCCTTCTCTCAGTCGAGTTTGATTCTGACTTTCAGACTTCCAGTTCGGTTCTCCGAAGGTTTGCAGTTGTTTTGAATGTAAGTTGTAATCTCTTTCGGTTGTGTTTTTGAAGTTTCGATTTGTAGGTAGTTTCCAGTTTTATAGGGTTTATGAAAGTTTAGTTCGCGGTTTTTCTTTCGATTTTTGCAACTTCAATCCATGTTTTTTGTTGTTCTGGGACGGTTTTTTGGGTTGATGTTGCGTGATTTTCATATATGTTTGCACATTGGTGTTTTTTATTGTGTTCAGATATATGATTGTGGCCTTTTTTCATTTGCTTATGGTTGTGGTTAGGGTTCCTTGTTTAGTTTGTTCAGAAATAATACATTGACTCCATCGCAATTCTATTATTTATGTCTGATTCTTGTTGGAATGTTTCTGATGCATATGTAATTGTATACCCCTCCTTATGTAACGTGTAACTCTTCTTATGAAGTTATTAATATTTGCATGTAAAGTTTTAGATTTTTGTAACAGGGCCTCATTTCGTTGTTTCTATGTGCAGTGTGTTTGTTAACATCATGTTTTTACTATTGTTTTTTTATATGCTTATGCATTTCGCCAGTATTTGCTTGGTTAGTTTTTGTATGTTGCTTGTGTAAATCAATAGGCTTGCTTATGATCCTTTAAAAGTATGCATATAAAAACAAGACATGATTATATGTGTATGTATACAAGAATATTTTGTAATACTTTATGTGTATGCATATTTGTATTGTAGGGATTATTTTCTGAATTTTTGAGACAATGGCTAAAGGCAAAAGAAAAGAGTTGAGTGGTGAAGGCGGTAAGGTTCCACAAGATGAACCTGCTGGCCAGAAGAGGCTAAAAAGTATAGAGGCTGTGAGTAAAGGAAAGGGTAAGAAATCTGAACATCCAAGATGTAGGTCAAGATCGTTATCGAATTTGTTAGTTGAAGTCATTGAAAAATTAGAACCCCCTCAGAGGGCTGCCATTGTGGAGATGGGATATGTGGGTTTGCTAGAGATGAGAATCAAAGAATTCCCCTCTGAGCTGGTATGCTGGTTGGTGGAACAGTTTGATCCACCTAGTTGTGAGTTGAGATGGACGCATGGGAAATCGATCCATATTGATGTGAGTGATTTAGAGCGCGTTCTTGGTTTCCCAAATGGCCCGATCAAAATATAGAAAAAACTGAGATCAGATGGTAAGTGTCAACTACTCAAACAGTGACAAGGAATTTTTGCAAAGACGAACAATAATATTACAACGGGTGAAGTATGCGAGCAGATGAGAGGTTGTAAAGACGACATTGATTGGTTTAAGAGACACTTTGATGTCTAGGTTGATTGTTTGGTGATCAAGAATAATCCGTGTGGATACGTAAATCCACTTATAATGAAAAGTCTGGAGGATGTCAGTAGCATCCGTAAATTGAATTGGTGTGAGTATACACTAAATACTCTGGTTGCCAGCAAGGATAAATGGGAAATCAACAAGAAAAAATAAACAATTCAACGGCCCATTGTTTCTAGCTGTAAGTTAAGTTTCAGTTTATAGTTATTTATTTATAGTTATATGTGTGGTTTTAATTGTTTTTCTCCTTTCATTGTAGGTTCTTTATATGGACAGAGTTATTTTTTACACCTGTGATGTTCCTAGGAGGTTGCCGAGTCTTTGTTTTTGGACCACAGAGATATTGAGGGATAGAACAACGAGGGAGTTAGATAGAGGCTGTTTGGGAAAGGGTTTTGTTGACAAACCATTGCGATTGGAGGTCAGGTTGAGGGTCCATCTGGGGATCTACCGTGTATTATGGAGAGACTTTCATTGAAGGCCAAGCTACCATCCGGTAGTTTGAGTAATGAGGTCATCAATGATTGCATATTTAGTTAATTTGTTTTGCTTTTGTACGTAGTTTATATTTATTGTTGATGTAGTACAAGTTTGTTTCCTGTTGATTTTAAAAAGGGTTAGTCATGCATGTGTAGTTCAGATTTATTGCTTGTGTAACACAAGTTTGTTGCATGTAACTTTTAAAGTCTTGATTATTTAAGGTTATCATATTGCTTGTGTGTAGTACAAGTGGTTGCTTGTGTAGTACAATCTTGTTGCATATGTAGTTCATAATTATTGCTTATGTAATACAAGTTGGTTCAATTGTTGAATTTAACTCAACATTTGTTTTTGACATGCATGTGTAGTTCATATTTGTTGTTTATGTAGTACCAGTTTGTTGCATATGACCTTTTAAAGTCTTTGCTTATGTAAGGTTATCATGTTGCTTGTGTAGTACAATCTTATTGCATGTGTAGTTCAGAATAATTGTTTATGTTTGTTGGCTGCAACTTTTAAGTTTTGTGTGCAAAAAGACTGGATTCATTTTAATTTATTTTATGTGTATTGTTATCAGCTCTTCTTTCCAATTTATAAAAGCGAGCATTTCTTTGCCTTGTGCTTCGAAGTCAAGAATAAGCAATGCCACATTTTGAACAATTCTTCAGTGGAGGGTAAAAAAAACTAACAAGTACGAATGTCTCCCCCAAAAAATTGGTATGAGCATATATCTCCTACCTTTTTGAATATTTCTTTTATATATGTTCATGCAATATAATTACATTACTTATGTATGATAATTGTTGTGCATGGGTAGTATAATATTCGTGCTTGTGTACTAAACTTCATATGCATATTGCGATGTTTGCTTGTATAATATAGATGTGTTGCTTATATAATGTATATGTACCGCTTATGTATAACCTTTTGCTATTCTAAGTTTAGTACTAGTGTTGCATGCGTAGTGTTTATTAATTGCGTATATAGTAAGTTAGTGCATATGAAGTTGTTTTGATGCATATGTACTGTGACTTTCTGCAGCGCCAGATTTTTGCTCACTACATTTTGTCCAAAGGTTGTACGTTGGATGCACGTTATATACAGAACTCTAAAGTGTTGAGGTTGGCTATGGACTAGAGGGACAATGATAATAAGGTGGATTGCGGTGTTTTTGCCATGCGCCACATGTAAATATACATTGTCGGAGGCATGAGGAACTCGGATAGTGGTTTGATGAAGAAAAATCATGCATAGTTATCCATGTTGGGGGCGAAGTACGCCACTGCTATTGGATTGGCTGATATGAACGAACTCAAGGCGAAGAATTTGCTCGAGGCAAAAAAGTACAGGGGATGAAGTAGTTGTAGGAATTTGAATTTGATATTGTAACTCTATTTCGAATAAGATCCTTGATGTGTTTTTTGTTTTATGTTGTCATGTTGCAAATCTTTTGATAAACATGTAGTTAGGATCACACATTTTCTTTTTTGGGTAGGTACGATGTTTTTGTGTAAAGTTTATGGGATGATTACTCTGGGTTATAACCAACTTTTTTCCATGTATAAATACTATATATGCAATCCTATAATTCGACACAAGCAAATTGGTTATATGTATTTGCAATGCTAATGTAGACTTAGTTTGATGCATGTGTAGATGTGCAATACATCAATTGTTAAATAGGTATGTTGCTTGTGAATGATAATTTGTATGCATATGAAGAAGCATGTTAGTGCTTACAAAGAGATAATTGTTATTTTCCAAACAATTTTACTTATATAATCAAAGTATTCATACATTTTGCAATTCTTGCTTATGTAGTACATATTTGTTGCATATGTAATATATGGGGCACGCTTATGTATAGGTTTTTTAGGATTTTAAGCTAAATGTATATGTGTTGCATACGAAACGTTCATACATTGCTTATGTACTTGAAGTTTACTGCATATGAAGTTTATCACCAGAACAACTTAAAAAACATAGTTTGTAATCAAATAGCCATGTATAATGTCTAAGGAAATACTGTGCTGAAAATTATTATATAATCATGTGCTACGCTTGCTTTGCTGTAGGTTCGGCTATTGTGGTTCCCAATGTCTCCACACTCCCCACAACATCTCTTTAGTTTTTTGTTTGCCTTGATTGCTTTCTCTTTTTGGCTTTGTATTCGGCTTTTAACATGGCTACGACTACCTTTGTTCTTGGCTTGTTTTGATGGCAAAACTTGAACTTGTAGTTGTGATGTAGTCCCACCAAAGTCCTCTAGCAACGTCTGCTTGTTTAATATACCTGGATTAATCACTTGTTGCATGAGTAACAACTGCTTGTGGTCTTGAATGATTTTCCCTAAAGTGTCCAGCTGTTCTTTGTTGCCTTTTCCAATCCTTTCACAACAATGAAAATCAGACCATATTTTTCGAAACGTTGTATCGAATTTGTGCCCACTTGTGTAGTGACAAAGTGATCCGATGTTTAAAGTCTGAGAAGATGATGCATTTTTTATCCATCGATTGAGTATGTATTTTTCTGGAATTTTGTCAAGTTCCTTGAACAACATCAAGATGTGATAGCATATCGGTCCAATTTATCTGAACATGTTACAGCTGTATAGCATCAAGTCCCGTCTTTTATAAAAAACAATAGTAAACATTCCGATGCCAATGTCTTTGATATGGTAAGAACAGTTATCCATAGCATCTTCAAAGTTTGAAATTAGACAGTTATAACATGATGCCACTATTTCTGAACTCATAATGGTAAATATCGTCCTCGTATACACTGCCACTGCGTGCTTTTCAATTGCCAATGGTGTCTTGCATATCGGAACATTAGTGTCTGTCTCATTAGTAAATTTATCTGTTTAATGTCTTTGAGCTTCCATTGCACTTTCATAGTGCATAAAAAATTCAACCAAGTTGGCTTGGGGGTTCATGAAACTACTGAACCAACTGTTAGCACTCTCGAATCTTGATGTGGTTCAGAGTACTACACCCAACTCAATATTTTTAAAATATATTGGAATCTATGATCGTCTAATCTCAATAATATTCTTCAACCATGCATGGAAAGTCAAATTGTATTCATTCTTTAGCTCGCTCCATTTTCTTCAAAATATTTTGGTTCGATGCAATTATTCCAGACTAGGTCTTCCAGTCTTTTCATGAAACATTCATCATTGAATAATGTGTGCCCAAGCTTCACAGTTACCTTCTCCACTATGTGCCACATACACAAACAGTGTATCGTATTTTTGAAAACCTTTCTTATCGCATTCTTCATCATAGGGTCTTGGTCCATTACAATGTATATTGGCTCATGTCCCTTGCTTCCACAAACTTTTGGAAGAACCATACGTATGATTCTTCATCTTCCTTCAGTAGTAGCCCCGATGCAAAAGTTACACATCTTTTAAGATTATCTATGCCACTAAATAGAGCAAACACCATTTTGTAACTGGAGAATATTTTATCAGATCTGTCAGGAAATGAGTTTCTTCAGACATGCATAAATCATATGCTTCATATGCAGTAGGTTAACACCTTACAAGCAAGACAAAATAGATTGAATGCATAAACCATGTTCTTCATATGCAGTATGTTAACACTACACAAGCAAGAGATGATATAATGAATGCATAGATCATGTTCTTCATATGCTGCATGTTAACACTATACAAGCAACACGAAATAGAATGAATATATTGGTTAGGTCTGGTTACCTATTAGTGTTGTATATTGCATCGAATGATATGACATCTCCAAACGCGGCGTAGTTTATCCTGCATATTGGATCAGCCCAAAATAGTCTGGTCAATTGTTCATTTTCGTCGACGTCGAAGTTGAACGCCATACTGGGACTGACTTCCATCTTCTTGAGAAACCTATCTATGACTAGCTGTGCATCATCCCCGCTAATATATGCTTTCAACTCTCTTCTGAAATTCTTAAAATCAATTTGCAAGGCACCTCCGTTAGAGTACCCCCCAACCATCTATGTATAGAATTGATGAGATTTTGCATTCCCAATATTTGCCTTCGCACAGTTTATAATGAATTGCTGGTGTCCAAAATTGAGGTTTCTGTTAACCTTCAAAAATTTCTCGAACTTTTCTGGTGTGAGACTGTGTTTGTCGGTCCTCCAAGTGTTTTACCTTGTATTTTCTATTTTCAACATATTCGAATATACAACGAGCATTGTATCTGACTCGTCCGGAGGTTCTGTGTCTGGTTTAAGAACTTTCACCGGTATCTCCTCTTTCTGTGCTTTTGCAACATTCTTGAACCCCTCTTTGTTGCATACAATGTATTGCACGCGCATTATTTCACTCCGGAAGCATTTTGTTGTACTTATTCGAACATCAAAACCAACGATTTGGCCATAATTTCGGTAGAATTGCACTCTCTCAACCAAATTATCAAAAATCATTGATTGTTTAGGTTTGATTTGTTCACATTCAGGTATCCAGTACTTCGTAGAGTCACTGGATATTTCAAGTCGCTCTCGAGGTATATTCATGCTGCTCACTGGCATATAGGTAACAATAAGTTATTTTAGCAGTTTTTTGCTTGTTAATATGCACTACACAGTTTCTTCATAAGAAATCACATTTTCATGAAATACACATGTGTTTACAAGCAACATAACAATATTACATAAGCAGAAACGCCTTTCTTCATAAGCAAAAATTAATTATTCACATGCATGATTTTTGAGAGCATGTTTTCATGATAATGTTTTGCAATTGTTAACACTCTAACGAAGTAATGCTTTTCATAAGCAGTATGGCGATTCCACGTAAGCAGAAACCATTACCTTCATATGCAGATATATGACTACAGAGTATTGTTGAGAGTTTTTTTTAGAATTATGAATTGTGTTGCAGATTAGCATAATCTGTAGTGATAATCATTCATAGATATACGTATTACATGAGATATTGATTTTATATCTACAGAATATGATCAATATCATACATACCTTCTCCAAGCGATGTGTATAATCCTTCTTCAAATATGTTGTTCATCTCTTTTGCGTGCATCATGATATGTGGTTGCTTCTCCACAAAATTACGCAGTAAAAATGGTGTTCTATTCAAGCTAGGGAGACTGGTTCGCGTTATATCATGAAAAGCGTTCGAAGAAGAAAGAGGAAGAGATGTGTTCACGCTGATTTGGATGTATCGATTTGGAGAGATTTGCGTGATTATAATAGTGAACAGAATCCTATTTTTATTGGGTAATTTTGTAGGATGACTAATTTAACCCTTTCTCTAATTACCAACTTTTAATTTGTAATTTTAGCTCTAAAATCACAGCCATTGGAAAATCTAGATATGTGGCTAGGATTGGTCCTATGGACTCACCCTATGAGGCGGTCTCATATAACCCCCTCCCTATATATATATATATATGTGTGTGTGTGTATGTGTGTGTGTGTGTGTGTGTGTGAGAGAGAGAGAGAGAGAGAGAGAGAGAGAGAGAGATTTGGATCTAATAAGACTAGTGTCTGCGGTGAGATCGTAGGAAGTAATCTCAGTCATTCCCATAAAATAGTTTATTGTTGCGATTAAATAGACCAAAATTACATTAAATATTTAATTTATCACATAGAGGGTAATAAGGTAAAATTACAATTAATCGTATACAAACCATAACAAAAACGACTACAAAACATGGAAAGAATGACATGCACGATCTGCCATATTCCTTAGTGATCTCAATCGCTGGAAAAACGCCATCAATCACACAAGCATATAATATTTTTATAGTTCAACTCACACCATTAACATAAAAGGGGAAAAAATTACAGAAAAATATTGTGAAGAAGAAAATACTTTAATTGGTATATTCAACTCACACTCTATATACTGTAAATTTCCGTATTGGATATAGTGCATAAATACTTTGGAAACACTGCATAAATAACTATAAGATGTTACATAGTTGAAACCAAAAACCAACTAACTATGCATTGTCTAGAAGCTATCTAAGCAATGTAGAAAAACTAAATATGCAGTACATTATACCCAACTATACAATATGTGTCATAATCTATGCAACAAAAATCAACTAACTAACTATGCATTGTCTAGAAGTTATCTATACAATATGTAAAAACTAAATATGCAGTACATTATGTCCATTTATGCAATAAGTATCATGAACTATGCAACAAAAAATAACTAACTATGCATTGTCTAAGATCTATCTAAGAATCAAAAGAAAACTAATTATGCTTACTCTCCACTCGCCCTTATGGTTTTTATATTTCACCAATATATGTCATAAATTAATGCAACAAAAAACAACTACTTATGCATTATCTAAAAGCTATCTAAGTAGCAAAAGAACATTAATTATGTTGGATCCCGAAAAAGCAGAAAAAAAATTGAAAAAAAATAGTTGCCCCTAAAATTGCGCCATTAAGTAAGACAGTTACAATTACAACCCTCATAAAAAAACCGCCTCAAATGAAAAATTACTATATTGTCCTTAATAAGAGGCAGTTACAAACTAGTTACCTAAAATAGTGGAAAGATCTCATTCATCTAAAATTTTCATTCAATGGCTAAAATTAATCTTTATGGTCGAAATTTGTCTCATTTGAACCAATCCCTATATATAGGTATTGGATCAAATGTGGCAGGGGTCATTACGTAAGACAATATGGATTAATCCTGACCATTTATATATCAAATCCTAAGACTATGATTTTTTCCGATTTTTTGGGTTTTTTTTTTCTTTTTATCCGATAAGGGTAGTAGTTTATGATGGAGGTTTTTTTGTTTTTTTGGTGAACGCTACTGTAGCCATGATTTTCGGGATTTAATATCCAATCTTTCCCACATTCATTTTCTCTTAACTTTCAAAACCTTGTTTCAGTTTTCTCTCTCAGAGAGGTGGTTCATGTTCTTCATCATCATTTTGCGCTACGATTTTTGTTGAATCAATCGTTATGGGGAGGGCCTACGCAATTGTGTTTGGCACTTTTGTGCATTTTCAGATTTTTGTTCGACTGTGAATAATTTTTTTCATCTTTCTACTTTTACGCGATTTTTTTCTGGTAGAGTTTTGGGTATTGTGTAGAAGAATTTGTCATCTTTTTTATAATACATTAAATTAAAATTTTCAAAAATGTCAATTTTTCATACCATACACATATACGTATATGCACCATTATTTAAATAATTATGTACCATATAAAAATATTATATGCATCAAAATTACAAATATAATTTGTTACTCCTCTAATGTGCACAAGTTGCAAGTTAAAACTAAATATGCATCGTTATTATTCAGTCATGCATCAAATATACACTAAATATGCATAAAAAATACAAATGTAATCTGCCAATATTCCTAATGGCACAAGTTACAAATTAAAACTAAATATGCATCGTTATTATTCAGCTATGCATCAAATATACACTGACTATGCATCAAAATTACAAATGTAATTTGTTACTACTCCTAATGGGCACAAGTTACAAATTAAAACTAAATATGTGTCATTATTATTCCGTTATGCATCAAATATACACTAACTATGCATCAAATTAAAAATGTAATATGTCACCATTCCTAATGGCACAAGTTACAAGTTAAACTAAATATGCATCATTATCAATTATAGATCAAATATACACTAACTATGCATCAAAATTACAAATGTAATCTGTCACTATTCCTAATGGGCACAAGTTACAAATTAAACTAAATATGCATCGTTATTATTCAATTATGCATCAAATATACACTAATTTGTTACTCCCTGAATGTGCACAAGTTGCAAATTAAAACTAAATATGCATCGTCATTATTCAAGTATGCATCAAATATACACTAAATATGCATCAAAATTACAAATGTAATCTGTCAATAATCCTAATGTCGCAAGTTACAAATTAAAATCGAAATATGCATCGTTACTATTCAGTTATACATGAAATATATACTGACTATGCATCAAAATTACAAATGTAATTTGTTACTACTCCTAATGGACACAAGTTACAAATTAAAACTAAATATGTGTCGTTATTATTCAGTTATGTATCAAATATACACTAACTATGCATCAAATTACAAATGTAATATGTCACTATTCCTAATGGCACAAGTTATAAGTTAAACTAAATATGCATGTAGGTCCCAAGGGGTGTGAGTAAGGTTTAGAAGGGGGGGTTGAATAAACCTTACCAACTTTTCGATTTTAGTCCTTTTAAAATAATACAGAGTTAAATACACAGCTAAGTCCTTGAGGGACAGCTAAGTTAGTTAACCAGCAGAGTTAGTCACTCAACAAACTCGATTGAGTTGTTGATAGAATAACTCAGCTGTTTAGTCTAAACCTTAACTTGAATTTGGTTTAAGTTTGTTTTAACATTTGGTTTTAGCACTTTGTCAATTATCAGTTGGAATGCAAATTATCAGCAGATATAAAGTAATATGCAGAAAGTAAATGCTGAAATATAAGTGACACAATAATTTTTATAGAGGTTCGAAGATGGGGTAATTTTTCTACTCCTCTCTTCTCCAACTCCTGGAGGAATCCACTAAGTATTGATCAGAGTACAAAGTGGTTATCAGTCCAGATAGAGAAAAAATATTGTCTTTGCTTTTGGAGAGATGAACAGTTTTAGTGTAGTACGAGAGAGAAGCTGAACAAAATGGTATATGTATGTGTTATGAAAAGACGTGCATACGGTTTTTGAAATTTGATCGAGATCAACGGCTCAGATTTAGCCCGCCGATTAGCATTTAATTGCTCTCATTTAATGCGGCAACATTTATATCCAATCATATGCTTTGTCGTGCAGATTTTTACTGTACCTGTCATTATTATGCTGACGTCATCCTTAAAACATTCCCGCTTATTAAAAACGACTGCGTTTTTGTCACTTAGCTCATAAATGACTCAGCTTACTCCTTAGCTGATTCAACTCTTCTTCTCTCTGTTCATATAGTGACTCAGCTGTCAGCTAACTCGATACAGCTGACCTTCCGATATAGCTGATTCACACGCTCTGCTCTATTTTCATCTTTTCACATTCCATCTTTTCTCCTTGAGTCTTCTGAGTGTTAACTCAGCTCAATTAACCCTAGCTCATGCTTAAGCTCTTCAAATCTTGATTCACATAATGGCTTTGTGAATATGTCAGCTAACTGTTTATCAGTTGAGATGTATTCCAAGGTGATGTCTTTTTTTTCAATATGATCTCTTATGAAATGATATCTGACATCAATGTGCTTTGTTCTTGAATGCAACACATGATTTTGAGTGATTGCAATAGCACTTGTGTTATCACACATAATTGGAATTTCTTTTTCTTCAATATCATAATCTCTCAGCTGTTGTCTCATCCACAGGACTTGGGCACAACAACTGCCCGCAACTATGTATTCAGCTTCAGCTGTGGATGTGGCTATTGAGTTTTGCTTCTTGCTAAACCAGGAAACCAATCTGTTTCCAAGCATTTGAGATGTACCTGAAGTACTCTTCATGTCAACTCTACATCCAGCATAGTCAGAATCTGAGTAACCAATAAGTTTGAATCCTCCTTCTTTGGATACTATAAGCCGACTTCCTGGCCTCCCTTCAAATATCTTAGGATTCTCTTAGCTGCAGTCATATGGCTTTCTTTTGGTGCAGATTGAAATCTTGCACATACACCTACTGCAAAGGTGATGTCCGCCCGCTTTCAGCTTTGTGAGATAAGCGCGATCCAATAAGTGTTTTGTATCTTGTTTGATCCACAGGCTTGCCATCTGCATCCATATCCATCTTCACTGATGTATTCATTGGTATTTTCACAGAAGACTTATCTTCCATACCAAATTTCTTCATTAAATCTCTGGTGTACTTTGTTTGACTTATGAAGGTTCTATCCTTCAGTTGTTTAACTTGAAGTCCTAGAAAGAATGTCAGCTCTCCCATCATGCTCATGTCAAATTTGCCTTGGATGAGGTTTGAGAATTTGTCACATAGCTCTTTGTTTGTGGATCCAAAAATAATGTCATCCACATATATTTGAACAAGCAGTATACTCTCTCCATCTTGAATTCTGAAGAGTGTTCTGTCTACTTTGCCTTTGGTGAATCCATTATCTGTTAGGAATTGAGATAATGTATCATGCCATGCTCTTGGTGCCTGTTTCAATCCATATAGAGCTTCTTGAACATGTACACCTTATCTCCAAGAGTCTTCTGCTCAAATCCTGGAAGTTGTTCAACATAGACTTCTTCTTCTAATAGTCCATTTAAAAATGCACTTTTCACATCCATTTGATATACAGTGAAGTTCTTGTGTGCAGCATAGGCAAGAAACATCCTTATTGCTTCTAATCTTGCAACATGAGCAAATGTTTCATCAAAATCTATTCCTTCCTCTTGGCAATACCCTTTGGCTACCAATATTGCTTTGTTTCTTACCACAGAACCTTTTTCATTCATCTTGTTTCTGAAAACCCATTTTGTGCCAATAACATTTTGATGGGTTGGTCTTTGAACCAATTCCCATACTTTGTTTCTTTCAAACTGATTCAATTCTTCTTGCATGGCCTGAATCCAATGTGTGTCATCCAATGCTTGGAACACATCTTTAGGTTCTATTTGGGAGATAAAACAAGTGAACATTGATTCTTGTTGATCTCTAGATCTGGTTCTTACACCATCTCTTACATCTCCAATGACTAGCTCTGGTGGATGGTCTCTCATCCATCTCACATTAGGTTGGAGTAAGTCAATGGGTTCGATCGTCTTCTTGCAAATGTGTTATCTTGAGCAGCTCTCTCATCATCACTTAGTCCGATTTTCCACCGCTTTGAGATTCACTATCTCATCTTCACCTTGATTAATTACTCTCCAGACTTCACTTCAACATAGGACTCTTCTGCATAGTTGGCTGATTCAACTTATCAGCTAACTGTTCAATGTCTTCTCCATTTACATTAGGCTCATCAAAAACCACATGGATAGACTCTTCTGTAACCATAGTCCTTTTGTTCAGCACTCTATAGGCTTTACTTTCAGCTGAGTATCCCAAGAAAATACCTTCATCAGCTTTAGCATCAAAAGCCTTTAGATTATTCTTGCCATTCTTGTGGATGAAGCATTTGCATCCAAAGATTCTAAAATATGCAATATTTGGCTTTCTCCCTGTCCAAATCTCATAGGGAGTCTTTGTCAGCTGTCTATTTATCATGCATCTATTTTGAGTATAGCATGCAGTGTTTATTGCTTCCGCCCAAAATCTTTTAGGCACCCCTACTTCAGCTAACATGGTCCTTGATGCTTCCTTGAGAGTTCTGTTCCTTCTTTCTGCAACACCATTCTGCTGTGGAGTCCTTGCTGCAGATAATTCATGAGCAATGCCATTTTCAACACAATACTGAGTTATTATCCCATTGACAAACTCAGTTCCTCTATCAGATCTTATCTTTATAATGGTTTGACTCTTCTCATTTTGAACTCTTTTCATCACCGAGAGTAACTTCCGCAGTTTCCTTCTTTTTACACATGAAGATTGTCCATGTATATCTTGAATAATCATCCACCACTACTAGAGTGTATTTATTTCCACTTATGATGGCTGGCTCAACTGGACCAAATAGATCCATATGAAATAGATGTAATATCCTTGTTGAAGATGGACTTGACTTCTCTTTGAATGATGATTTGATCTGTTTTCCCATCGCATGCATCACAAACACTTTCCTTCCTTCTTGTAATCGAAATCCGGCAAGTCCTTCTACAAGATTACTCCTTGCAAGCTTGTTAATTGTCTTGAAATTCAGGTGACTCAGCTTCTTGTGCCACAGCCAACTTGATTCGGCTATACTCTTTGCTAACAAACAAGTGTTTGGTGTGGCAGTCGACCAATCTACCACATACATGTTCTTTTGTCTGGATCCTTGCAACACTACTTCATTTTATTCAGTGTCTTTGATTTGGCACACACCAATATTGAATCCAACATTATAGCCGCTTGTCACGAGTTGGTCGATGCTTAACGAAGTTGAAGTTGAGACCTTCAACGTATGCAACATCTGTGATTTCTAATCCATTTTCTTGATGGATCCGATTGCCTCTTATTTCCCTTGAGCTTCATTTTCTCCAAATATAACTTTTGCACCTCTAATCTCCTTGAACTTTGACAGATTTTTCTTGTTTCTGTCATCGCCATGTATGCGAACAGCCATTATTGTCCATGTACCAGGTTCCTTGCACTCACCGCTCCTTGAACCTCGCAATCAAGGAAATCGCTTTTAGGTACCCATACTTATGCAGGTCCTGAGGGGTTAATCTTGTAAGATGAACCAACCACCATATAGCCAAATGATTTGACTCTAAGAGATTGCCATCTATCTCGCGCCATAATCATAATTCACTTTGGCAAATTGCTTGGGGTTTTAGGTTCATACAATCATCTCTTTTGTCTCAGTATGCTGTGTGTGTGTTTTAGCAATTGCCTTCTTTGGATAGTTGTGATATCTCCGAGTGTAGTGCTTGGGTGCATATGTGTGTTGATAATAGCTCTTTTGCCTTTGGAATGACCTTTGCTGAGTTCTAGGTCTTTGCCATTTAGACTTGTATTCCATAGGTCTTTGCTGATATTTCACATTATTCCAATCAGCTTGGCTTGGGTAGTTTCTACCATTCCCATCATTTGTGTTCCTTTGATAGAACTTCTGGGGATTTTGGTAGCTCTATTTTTTCTTTACAGAGTACTTCCTGTTTGGAGTTTGCTGAGGACTCTGCTGGATTTCTTCTCAGCTGTCCTCTCAGCATACTCAACTGGTTGTTTTCCTTTTCCTTTATATCAAAGGCCAGTTTGTTTGTGGTTTTGCTTTGGAATGAATGTGTGTGCAACATTTGGTGTCTTGGATTTTTGAGATACTTCATTACTTGAAGATCATTTTTCCAAGATCACTCTTGGAGTTTGACTGTGCACAAAGGAATTGAATCCTATGCATGTCTTGTCTCCACATTCTTTTTGGCTCATAATAAGGTCATCCAATGATTTAGATGCCTTTGTGAATGAAGCAATTACATTTTTGAGATCATTTTCTCTCTTTTCTATAGCAACTATTTCTGCTATTAATTTAGCATTCTCAGCCTTCAGCTCTTTATTCTCATCAGCTATGTGACTTAGAGTACTCGGCTCCTTAGTCACCGTGAGTTTTGCTTTTAGTCGTCTGTTTTCCTCATTTAATAGTGTGTGTGAGGATTTAATGTTCTCAAAGTCTTTCATCATTTTGCCTAATGAATCATAACGATCAGTGGGTGATGAAGTGTGTGTGTCACAATCACTATCACTAGAATTTGAGTGAGATGAGTTAGAGTGTACCTCATCTTCTTGGTCAGGTTGATCTTGTTCTTTAGCCATTAGACAAATCATAGCTTCTTCTTCAGAATCACTTGAGTAGTCAGCTTCACTACTCTCTCGAAATCTGCCGTGTCCTTTGACTTAGCCGTTTTGATGAGTTTCAAATGCCAACATTGCTCTTTTCTTTTCTTGTCTTTTTTCTCTGAAGACTTTTCTTTCTTCTTCATTCATGTATTTATTGACTAAAGGATATGGACAGTCAATAGCAAAGTGTCCTGGTTGTCTGTAATTCCAACACATGCTTTCAACTTTTTGATAAGCTCTTTCATTTCTTGGGTTGTCAGCTCTTTGATATTCGACCTTTTGATACTCAAATTCTCTTTGGTGGCCTATCTTCCCTTGACTTGGAGGAGCTGAATGCCTTCTGGAGGATTCACCTTTGTTTCTTTTGTAGTTTTTGTTGAAGAACTTGTCTCTGAGACCAAAGAAGTCATTGACTAGGAGGAAATTGCCTTAATGGTTAAAAGATTCAACAAGTTCTTCAACAAGAACTACAAAAGAAACAAAGGTGAATACTCCAGAAGGCATTCATCTCCCTCTAAGTCAAGGGAAGATAGGCCACCAAAGAGAGCTGAGTATCAAATGGTCGAATATCGAAGAGCTGACAACCCAAGAAATGAAAGAGCTGATCAGAAAGTTGAAAGCCTGTGTTGGAATTACAGACAACCAGGACACTTTGCTATTGATTGTCCATATCCTTTAGTCAATAAATACATGAATGAAGAAGAAAGAAAAGTCTTCAGAGAAAGAAGACAAGAAAAGAAAAGAGCAATGTTGGCCGCTGAAACTACTGAAACAGCTAAGTCAAAGGACACAGCAGACTCAGAGAGTAGTGAAGCTGACTACTCAAGTGATTCTGAAGAAGAAGCTATGATTTGTCTAATGGCTAAAGAACAAGATCAACCTGACCAAGAAAATGAGGTACACTCTAACTCATCTCACTCAAATTCTAGTGATAGTGATTGTGACACATACACTTCATCACCCACTTATCTTTATGATTCATTAGGCAAAATGATGAAAGACTTTGAGCACATTAAATCCTCACACACACTTATAAATGAGGAAAACAACCAGCTCAAAAGCCAAAACTCACAGCTGACTAAGGAGCTGAGTACTCTAAGTCACATAGCTGATGAGAACAAAGCTCTGAAGGCTGAAAATGCCAAACTAATAGCAGGGATAGCTACTATAGAAAAGAGAGAAAATGATCTTAAAAATGTAATTGCCTCATTCACAAAGGCATCCAAATCACTGGATGACCTTATCATGAGTCAAAAAGAATGTGGAGATAAGACATGTATAGGATTCAATTCCTTTGTGCACAGTCAAACTCCTAGAGTGATTTTGGAAAAAGGATCTTCTAGTAATGAAGCATCTCAAAAACCAAAAACACCAAATGTTGCACTCACATTCATTCCAAAGCACAATCACAAACAAATTGGCCTTGGATATAAAGGGAAAGAAAAACAACCAATTGAGTATGCTGAAAAGACAACTAAGAAGAAATCCAGCAGAGTTCCTCAGCAAACTCCAAATAGAAAGTACTATGTGAAGAATACAAAGAGCAACCAAAAACCCCAGAAGTTTTATCAAAGAAACACATATGATGGGAATGGTAGAAACTACCCAAGCCAAGCTGATTGGAATAATGTGAAAAATCAGCAAAAACCAATGGAATACAAGCCTAAATGACAAAGACCTAGAACTCAACAAAGGCCATTCCAAAGGAAAAGAGCTATTATCAGCACACATTTGCACCCAGGCACTACACTCAAAAACATCACAACTACCCAAAGAAGGCAATTGCTAAAACACACACACAGTATACAGACAAAAAAGACAGTTGTGTGAACCTAAAGCTCCCAAACAATTTACCAAAGTGAGTTATGATTATGGCATAAATAGATCGCAACCTCTTAGAGTCAAGTCATTTGGCTATAGGTTGGTTGGATCATCTTATAGCACTAACCCCTCACGACCCAGACAAGCATGGGTACCTAAAAACTAATTTCCTTGATTGCAGGTTCAAAGGACAGCTTAGTGCCAAGGAACCTGGTACATGGATAGTGGCTCGCTCCGCATATATGACAGAAACAAGAAAAAATCACAAGATTCAAGGATATTAGAGGCGCAAAAGTTATATTTGGAGGAAATGAAGCTCCAGGGGAAATAAGAGGCACTGGATCCATCAAGATAAATGGATTAGAAATCACAAATGTTGCATATGTTGAAGGCCTCAACTTCAACCTGTTAAGCATCAGCCAACTCTGTGACAAGGGCTACAATGTTGGATTCAATATGGGAGTGTGCCAAATTAAAGATACTGATTCAAATGAAATAGTGCTGCAAGGATCCAGACAGAAGAACATGTGTGTGGTAGACTGGTCTACTGCCACACCAAGAACCTGTCTATTAGCAAAAAGCACAACCGAATCAAGTTGGTTGTGGCACAAGAAGCTGAGTCATCTGAATTTCAAAACAATCAACAAGCTTGGAAGGACTCATCTTGTGGAAGGATTTCCAGACTCAGTGTACAAGAAGGAAAGTGTTTGTGATGCATGCCAGATGGGAAAGCAGATCAAATCATCATTCAAAGAGAAGTCCAGTCTGTCTTCAACAAGGATCTTACATCTATTGCATATGGATTTATTTGGTCCTGTTGAACCAGCCAGCATAAGTGGAAAGAAATACACTTTAGTGGTGGTGGATGATTATTCAAGATATACATGGACAATCTTTATGTGCAAAAAGAAAGAAACCCAGCAGAAACTACCTCAGCTGATGAAAAGAGTTCAAAATGAAAAGAGCCAAACCATTATAAAGATAAGATCTGATAGAAGGACTGAGTTTGTCAATGGGATAACAACTAAGTAATGTGTTGAAAATGGTATTGCTCTTGAGTTATCTGCAGCAAGAACTCCACAGCAGAATGGATTAGCTGAAAGAAGGAACATAACTCTCAAGGAAGCTGCAAGGACCATGTTAGCCGGCTTTTGCCTAAAAGATTTTGGGTCAAGCCATCAACACCGCATGTTATACTCAAAATAGATGCATGATAAATAGACAAAATGACAAAGACTCCCTATGAAATCTGGACAGGGAGAAAGCCAAATGTTGGGTACTTCAGAATATTTGGATGTAAATGCTTCATCCACAACAATGGCAAGGACAACCTAAAGGCTTTTGATGCTAAAGCTGATGAAGGTATCTTTTTGGGATACTTAACTGAAAGCAAAGCCTATAGAGTATTGAACAAGAGGACTATGGTCACAGAAGAATCTATTCATGTGGTTTTTGATGAACCTAATGTGAATGGATAAGATATTGAAGAGTTAGCTGATAATTTAAATCAGCCAACTGTGCAGAAAAGTCCTTATGTTGAAGCTGAAGTAAGAGCAATCAACCAAGATGAAGATGAGATAGTTGAATCTCAAAGACAGTTGGAAAATCTGCAGCTGAATAATGATAAAAGAGATGCTCAAGACAACACAACTGCAAGACGGCTGAACCCAACTGATTTACTTCAACCTGAAGTGAGATGGCTGAGAGACCATCCACCAGAACTAGTCATTGGAGATGTGAGAGATGGTATAAGAACCAGATCCACAGCTCAGCAAGAAGCAATGTTCACTTGTTTTATTTCTCAAATAGAGCCAAAAGATGTGTCCCAAGCATTGGATGACACACATTGGATTCAAGCCACGCAAGAAGAGCTGAATCGGTTTGAAAGGAACAAGGTATGGGAATTGGTGCAAAGACCAACCCATCAAAATGTTATTGGCACAAAATGGGTTTTCAGAAACAAGATGAATGAGGAAGGATCTGTGGTAAGAAACAAAGCAAGATTGATAGCCAAAGGGTATTGCCAAGAAAAGGGAATAGATTTTGATGAAACATTTGCTCATGTTGCTAGATTAGAAGCAATAAGGATGTTTCTTGCCTATGTTGCACACAAGAACTTCATTGTATATCAAATGGATGTGAAAAGTGCATTTTTAAATGGATTGTTGGAAGAAGAAGTCTATGGTGAGCAACCTCCAGGCTTTTAGCAGAAGACCATTGGAGATAAGGTGTACAAGCTCAAGAAAGCTTTATATGGATTGAAACAAGCACCTTGAGCATGGTATGACACATTGTCTCAATTTCTGACTGACAATGGATTCACCAAAGGCAAAGTGGACAGAACACTCTTCAGAATTCAAGATGGAGAGAGTATACTGCTTGTTCAAATATATATGGATGATATCATTTTTGGATCCACAAACAAAGAGCTGTGTGATAAGTTCTCAAATCTCATGCAAGGCAAATTTGAAATGCGCATGATGGGAGAGCTGACCTTCTTCCTAGGACTTCAAGTTAAACAGCTGAAGGATGGAACCTTCATAAGTCAAACAAAGTACACCAGAGATTTAATGAAGAAATTTGGTATGGAAGAGAAGTCTTCTGTGAAAATACCAATGAATACATCAGTCAAGATGGACATGGATGCATATGGCAAATCTGCAGATCAAACAAGATACAGAGCACTTATTGGGTCACTACTCTATTTAACAGCAAGCAGGCTAGACATCACCTTTGCAGTAGGTGTATGTGCAAGATTTCAATCTGCACCAAAAGAGAGCCACATGACTGCAGCTAAGAGAATCCTAAGATATTTGAAAGGATGCCAGGAAGTCGGCTTATGGTATCCAAAGAAAGGTGGATTCAAGCTTATTGGTTACTCAGACTCACATTATGCTGGATGTAGAGTTGACAGGAAGAGTACTTCAGGCACATGTCAAATGCTTGGAAACATATTGATTTCCTGGTTTAGCAAAAAGCAAAACTCAATAGCCACATCCACAGCTGAAGCAGAGTACATAATTGCGGGCAGCTGTTGTGCCCAAGTTTTATGGATGAGACAAAGAATGAGATATTATGAAATTGAAGAAAAAGAGATTCCAATTATGTGTGATAACACAAGTGCTATTGCAATCACTCAAAATCCTGTGTTGCATTCAAGAACAAAGCACATTGATGTCAGATATCATTTCATAAGAGATCATGTTGAAAAGAAAGATATCATTTTGGAATACATCTCAATCGATAAAAAAAAGTCGGCATTTTCACCAAGCCCTTATGCGAATCAAAATTTGAAGAGCTTAAGCCTGAGCTAGGGCTAATTGAGCTGAGTTAATACTAAGAAGACTCAATCAGAAGAGACGAAAGATAGAAAGTAAGAAATGAACGAGGCTTTCAAATCAGTCAAGTGAATCAGCCATATCGGAAATTCAGCTGACTGCTGAGTCGCTTAAAGAAAGGAGAGAAGCTGAGTTAAGTCATGTTTGACATAAGTTGTCATTTAATAGCTAAGTGACAAAAACGTAGTCGTTTTTAATAAGCGGGAATGTTTTTAAGGATGACGTCAGCGTAATAATGACGGGTACAGTCAAAAGCTGCACAGTAAGCATATGATTGTATATAAATGCTGCTGCATTAAATGCGAGGAATTAAATGCAGTTCGGCATGCTAAATCTGAGCCGTTGATCTTGATCAAATTTCAAAAATTAAAACCACGTCCTATCATAACCCTTATATACTCTTTTTTCAGTTTTCTCTCTCTCACACTCAAAACACGTGCTAAATCTGAGCCGTTGACATAGAACAAGCAAGTTTTTTTCTCTCAAAAACCCTACGAATTCACAAGCAGGTTTATCAAGTTTTATTCGGTGAAACTCTCTAAAAATGGCACCAACACTTGATTTTTTTAAGTTATCGAAGCAAATCCACTCTGGATCGACTGTGGATTTTGAAGGAATGGTAAAGCAGGGTTCCGATGAAACCTTAGTAAAGAAGATAGCTGATATGATTGAGAAGTCAGGACTTAAGCCTTTTCTGACCATGGAGTACTCGCACGCCTATCTTGAAGAGGTGGCGCAGTTCTATGTCAACGCTAAGGTGCAGGAAGAAGGCATCAAGTCTTCTGTCCACCGCAAGGACATTTTGATTACTGCTAAGGACCTTGCGGAGCACTGTTTATTGCCGTCCCCAGGTGTACCGAAATATACGGCCGGATGTCAATTGGCAGCTGCATGGAAAGAAGTAGCCAAACCGGAGTGTGCTACGAAAGTTATCTACACAACTGAGAAGAAGCTGCTGAAGGACGACTATCACAAGTTGATGGACGTCGTTGCAAAGTGTGTAGATATGAAGTTTGACAGTTTCAATCAATCACAAAGACAAAGACAAAGCTGATCGTCATGGCTGCGGTCATGGAAGGAAAGAAAGTCAACTGGGCTAAGTTTGTGTACATCAGACTCTGCCAGAATGTCGAGAACAAATCGTACAAGGAAGATGGATCCTTTGGAGAATCACTCGGCTATGGCCTAGTAATTGGCCACTTGATGGAAATGAAGGGCATTCCCCTTCAACATGGAAAGCTCTTCCATGTAAACAAGAAGATGTTTAGGGCTAATCTTTCAGGAGCCCAGAAAAGAGCCCATGCGAAGAGGGCGGATACTAGTGAGGGGGAATCAGCTGAACCCGAGGACACAACTGTCTCCTCCCCTCCGAAGAAGAGAGCTGCCCCTGCAGCTGCTAAGAAGAAAACTGCCCCTGCAACAAAAAAAACGGACGCTCATGTCCCTACAGCTGAGTCACCTGCCCGAGCAGCCGTGTCTCCTGCCCCCGCAGCCGAGGCGGAGAAGGAAGCCCAAATACCTTCTCCAGCCATAAGAAAGAAGAGGACTGCTAAGCCTAGAAAGGCAGCTCCATCTAAGAAAGATGCTCCGGCCCCTGCCGCCAAGGAACCTGAAAAAGAGGAATCAGAACCAGAAACTCCTCTAGTGAGAACCAAGAGAATAAGAAGAATCTCCAAGCTTTCAGAGCTTGAGAAGACAAAGAGTCGCCACTCAATCGAGAGAACTATCGAGACTCGCGACGAAGTGCGCCTCCGTGTTGTTGGTGAAACCGCCAAGTCTGCTGAAAGTGATCAGTAGATGCTTACCAAAGAAGCAGCTGAGACAACAGAATCTCTTGTTGAAAAGGTTGTCTCTCCACCTACCACAGATGCTGCTGAAGGCGAAGAGCAGCAAAGTCTGTTACCTTCTATCCCTAAAAAGAAAGGTCAAGAAGAAGAAGATGAAGATGATGATGTAATTATCATTTCTCCTGTGTATCCATACATTCAACGCCGTCTACAAGAATGGAGGGCATGGAAGCTGAGTAACTAAAGGGTGCAGTTTGAACACCCTGAGTTCATTAAGGAATAAGAGGAGTTGTTCAAGTTCCTTGAGGTTGACACTGTACTTCAAGCTCTGGATGAGGATAACTGCATGAATATCCTCCACATCTGCAAGGAGAAAGAAAAGGCCAGAGCAGCTGAGGAAGCAGAAGAGCGTGAGAAAGCCAGTATATGTACCCTCACCGAACTCGGAACATACGCATCCTCATTTAGATGTGTTGTCGACATCGATGAAGACTTGCATCCCATGGATGCAAATGTGAAAAAGTTCGATATGCAGGCAAGCTCTAAGGAATCCAGGCTAATGCATGAGCAAAGATTGATGGAAGGACCAGGAGAGTCTTCAAAATCTCTCCGAGATAGACCCGTTGGGAGTGGGTCGCCAGATTGCCACGCTTATTGCTACGACAACGTCCCAAGACACTCGTAAGATGGGTCCAAGGGACTTGGCAATGAGATCGGGAATTTGGTCACCCAAGTTGAGCCAACCCCTCATCAAGGTGTTTTACCACCGCCCCACGGCCGAGCACTCAACGGAAGCGGCAAATGAGTCCGAGAAGAGTGACCCCACCATCGACCACTCAACCGGTATGCCACCGAGGGGAAACTCACTCCACTGCAGCAAGGTCGGAGGATGCTGCAGATGACTCCACATTTCAGAAAGGAGGCGAAGTGGAAAATGAAAGAGAACCACAAAGAGATCGACATCGACAAAGCTTGACGATTGAGTCTGTCCCACCAAGTGCCAATCGCTGCGGCCGAGGACGTTCTTTGCTGTGCAATGAGGCACGGGTTGAAAATGCCCCGGGAGTTAACACTGTGGGCACTGAAAGTGTAATCCAAGGGGTTGAGACTCCTTCGTGTGCCACTATCCAAGACCCTAAGACAGCTGCATCTGTCGAAGGGATTGTAGAAGACCTTGTTGCAGTTGAGACTGCTGGAGGTATTGAAGGCCCAAGGAGGTTGAGACTTCCCTAGGTAAAACTCAAGAAGATAAGAGCATCCTTCCTGTCATCATTGTTGAGTCTGAAAAGGAGATTAGTGCTCTTCATGATTCCCAGGACAACCCCGATATATCCTTTCTAGGATCTGAAGACGAAGCTGAGTCCACTCCTATTGCTCATCAAAAGGACTCAGCTGAGGATGTTCTTCCACAGATGAGTCAGGCAACTTTAAAACTACTCGTCAAAAGTTCAACTTTGATGATGAACCAAGCCCCCAGGATTCGTCATCCTCCGATGACGCTGATGGTGCAGCTGAGGACAAGGAAATTCATTTAGCGACCCATCGAGGCCAAGAAATGCTAAGACAAATTGAGGCTCGATCCACCGGCCAATCCAATCAACCAGGCCCAACTGAGACCGAGTCATCTACGCAGCCTCCCAAAGCTGCAGCAGGATTGACTCAACCCGGATCATCAAAAGCACGTACAACTGTACAATCGATCCCATATGTGCGAAATGATGCATTTGAGAAAACATTCCCTTTCTCAATTGAGCTGCCTGACCTTGAAGAAGAGACAGCTCAAGAGCAGAACGTTTCAACATCCGAGCAGATCCATTAATTCCCACCGACTCCATTGTTCCAGCAGACTTTAATTTTGATGATGCATGGCCATCAGCTGAATCCGAAGTGGCAGCTGAGATCCGTGAAGTCTTCAAGAAAATCTGTGGAGAGATTGAGAAGATCGAACGACACCAGGCCTCATTAGATATACATCTGGACAATAGGGATGCCACCTTCACAGCAGATTTACGAGGGATTGTGGTACGGATTAGGGAATGGTATCAGCAACAAAGTACAATGCGATACGAACAAGTCCGATATTTCAAGGCATTGTACAACAAGATATTGGTTTGGAGTGCTGATAATGCTGATATGAAGCAGAGGATACAGGCCAATATTGACATAATGCATGCCTCTCACACAACTGAAATGGAGCTGCTGCGTGAATTTCATCGAAAAGAAATTTTGCGTGTTGAGGAGAACATGAATACGAAGTTCAGCCTTCTCATGGCTGAAATGAAACGTGGCAATCGAATCGAAAGCCACTCGCTCGTAATTTCGAAAAGACATGCCGCAGCGGACTCAAGCGTAACTCAAACCGGCCGATTGGATTTCATGCTCGTTGGGATGTTTCGAGGGGTTCCTCTCTCCTTTGATGATGCCAAAAAGGGGGAAGAGGAATACCTGAGGAAGTTGAAGGAAGAGACAATCGAGAGAAGAAGATGGAGAAGGAGCAGATAAAATTTGTTGAGAAGAAGAAGGAGAAGGAAAAGTCTGTTGAGGGGAAAGGTCAAAGGATGTGACCTTAATGCTTGCTTTGAAATCCTCGGCAAGGTCATGTCACAGCTTCGATAATCAACAAACTTCCAGTGACTCTGCCGCTCCAACACTCTGTTGTGCCTATGTCTGAGAAGAGAAAGATTGTGGAAGCAGTGATAAAGGAGGTTGAAAGAAAGACGGATGCCCGTGTTCTAGAAGTACTGAAAACTTATGGTGGTATTCTGGCAGAAAAAAACACAGATGCCATTCCAGATGACGGAGACGAGCCAAGATCCTTTGAAGAATTTAAAATGCTCGAATTCGAAGGTTACTTCAAAAACATGTCTATAGCCCAAGCCTGGGATTTATACTGGGAGAAGGGTCTGAAGTTATGGGAAGAAACTGATAGACAAAGAAACTACCAAAGCCCATTCAAATTTTGGTAAGAAAAAGACTCGATCAATATACGCCCGAGAGGAGGAGGAAGAAGTGGTGGAGGAAGAGGTTTTCAACCTGACCTCTACCCAAAAACATTGAATATGTAGATCCAGGCAAGAAGGGAAAGATCTACTAGGCTGGGTATGATGAAGTAGCCAATCGGGAAGTGGCTAGGAAGAATGATGAATACGTGAAAAGAATCGAGGAGGAAAATAAAAGGCAAGATCAACTGTGGCAAGAAAGGCAAGAAAGGAAAAGAAAAGACGAAGCTGCGAAGAGAGCTCATGAAAAGAAGAAAGCAGCTGAAGATGAAAAGAAAAGAAAGAGAGCTGATGATGACAGAGCTGAAGAGGAAAGAAGGATGCAGCGAAGGCAATAAAGTGTTGCTGCTAACCCCTTCGTGTATTTTACTTTTGTAAATACATATGTGTGTAAGTCATCTGTACATTCAATAAAGTATTGTTGTATTTTCTCTCTATTGTTGTATCTTAGCATAGATGCTTGAAGTTTGCTTGAATATGATTATGCTCTGATACACCTTGTAAACAGCTGTGTAAAGGACAAGAATGCTATGACCAATAAAATGATTGATTCAACGCATACATTTTTTGTTACTGCATTGTCTGTATGTATCTGTGTTGTTTACATATTGCTTAATGATTTTAAGTTTTGGCATCATCAAAAAGGGAGAAATTGTTGGGAACCTATTTTGTAAATTTTGATGAATGCCATGTACAACTTAGATTAGAGTGTTGGCACCCCATTTTCCTTGTAATTCTCATTATAATAGATATGGCTGAATAAGCTGAGTCAAGTCAGCTATGGCTGGGAATACAAGAAGTCAACTGAAGAAGTGAAGTGAAGACTCCGCTGAGAAACAGCTGAGTATGGCCAAGATAGAAGACCAAGGACTCGACTGAAGATGTAACAGCTGAGGGACAGCTGTGTGAAGAGTCAGTTAAGTCAACTTGAAAAGCCATGTCACAAGTTTAAGTGACACATGAGTCTTTCAATGATTGAAGTCAAGAACTTTAATAAGTAATACTTCCATGCTGCCATGCCTTAAAGTGCTCAGTCCCAGAAGTGTGCAAAAGGAATAAAACAATGGGAAGCACTGCACCTCGTGTCAGATCCTGAAAAGTTGAACATTCATTTAATACAAGGAAAGGTCTACATCTCAAGACTGAAGACCAAGAAAAGACAAGCCAACAAACACAAGTGACTTTTGAAATCAGCCTATCTCTTCAACGGGCAGATTTTTGAAAGTTCATTATAAAAGGCTGAGGAATTTCATTGAGAAAAAGGTTACCTTGCACTCCTAAGAAATCAAGCACTATTCAAATTGTAACCTGCAAAATATTCTCAAGATATTAAAGAAAACTCCTCAAGCCTAAATCTCGAAGGAAATCGATCCAACACCAAGCTGTGAAGGAAAGACAACTTCAAACTGTTGAAGAGGAAACTTTTGAAGAATAAAAAGGGGTCTACTTTCCAAGGAGGATTGTAGGAAGGTTCAAGGTCGAACCAATCTCAAGTTATTGGAGGGCTTCGTGATCAAATCCAAGAAGCTTGAGAAAGTGAGCTGAAGTAGCAAGACAGTTGCCCTGTGAAGAAGCTGAGTCGGACGAGAAGCCAGCTGTGTGACCATGGCATCTCCAGACTGAGTCCAAGGAGCAAGTCCGGTGCGTGATCAAGACTTGTCTCTGATCGATAACCACTTTGTAAACCGATCATTACTTAGTGGATTCCTCCAGGAGTTGGAGAAGAGAGGAGTAGAAGAATTACCCAATCTTCGAACCTCTATAAAATTTACTTGTGCCATTTACATTTCAGCATACTTACATTTCTGCACACATATTTTATATCTGCTGATAATTTGCTATCCAACTGATAAAATTATTAAGTGCTAAAATCAAGTGTTAAAACAGTGATAAATCAAATTTAAGGGTGTTAAGTCTTCCGCTGAAAAACTCATCACATCCAAGTTAAGTCTTAGACTAAACAGCTGAGTTATTCTATCAATAGCTCTATCGAGTCTGTTGAGTGGCAAACTCTGCTGATTAACTAACTTAGCTGTCTCTCAAGGACTTAGTTGTGTATTAACTCTGTCATATTTTAAAAGGACTAAAATCGAAAAGTTGGTAAGGTTTATTCAACCCCCCTTCTAAACCTTATTTACACCCCTTGGGACCTACATATATATATATATATATATATATATATATATAGATTTGGTTCAAATGAGACCACCCTCCCTAGGTGAGACAGTGTGGACTCATCTTACCCATTGATCTTAAAAAATGAAGGAATGTGATTAATTTAGTTTTTTTAATTATTTCCTAATTTTCGCTGATTTTAGGGGTAAGATTGTAATTTTGTAATTCAAATTAGTGGTCCCAGCGGATTTTATGGTTCAAATTAGTGGTCCCAGCGGATTTTATGGGCTGAAATTGACACTGCCGGATTTTGTGGCGGAATTTAAGGAACCTGTTTTCTTTCCAAATATTTTTATTTTACTGCATAGTTAGGGTTCTTCTACTGCATAATTAGACATCAAATAATGCATATTTAGTTATTTTGTTGGCACTGTTTTACGAAAACAAGACATAATTGAATATAATGTCTCGCGTATGTAGTTATACTACACCGCATAAATAGGTTCAATATAATGTATATTTAGTTATGAAAATGGGATGTTGCTTTTGGAAATTATAAAAATGGGATGTTACATAATGTACTGCATATTTAGTTATTCCACAATGCATAGATAGTTTCTAGATAATACATAGTTAGTTGATTTTGTTGCATAGTTTATGACGTCTTGCATAGTTGGATATACTGTACTACATATTAGTTTTTTTACACTGCATAGATAGTTTTCAGATAATGCATATTTAGTTTATTTTTGTTGCATATTTTCAAATATGTAATATCCTACAGATATATGCACTGTTTCATAAGTATCTACGCATTGTTTAATAAGTATTTATACATCATTTCATAAGTATTTATGCATCGTCTTATTCGTGAAAATTACAGTTTTTTAAGAGTTGATGTTAATGGATATTTTCGAGTTCTCCATCGATGTCTACACCATTGATGATGTTGTGTAGACTTTGTTCCACGACTCATGATTCATCATGCATCATGATTCGAACATAAGTGCATCTTCTTCACTGTTTTATTTTCCACAGTTCGAGTTCTTCAAATTTGCATTAATGGTGGAATTGTGTGTGTGTGTGTGTGTGTGAGAGAGAGAGAGAGAGAGAGAGAGAGAGGAGAGAGAGAGAGAGAGACACGTGAGATGAGAGATGCATGAGAGAGAAAGAGATTTGATTCCTACCTTGTTATGTTATTTTACCCTACTAACCTTATGTTGATTAAATTAATGTTTTAATATATTTTTTATCCCTTAAATCATACCCATTGATTAATAGTGGAGGATGGTTGAGATTAGTCCATTGTGTCACACCTAGAGACATGGTCTCACTTGATCCTCCCCTATATATATATATATATATATATATATATATATATAATCCTCAAAAAAAAATACATATATATATAGGGGGAGGTTAAAATGAGACCACATATTATAGTGAGACAGTGTGGACTCATCTCCACCCTCCATTATCTACATCAATGGCTAAGATAAATAGGGGTTAAAATTACAATAAATATTTAATTAATGCAAAATAAGGGTATAATTGTCAAATTAACCAAGTGGGGGACCATCCAAATATGGAATCGATTATTAGGAGAGAGAAAAAATCACGTGGGGAGAGAAAAATCGCGAGAGAAAATGCTCGTGCTTCGCAAATGATGTTGTACACTTATCATATATTTGATGTATACTTAACACTATTTTACTGTATGTTTAGCATAATTTTATTACATATCAAAATGGTCAAATAAAACTATGTGGGGACCATGAATCAAGAAATCAGTTATATAGAGAGAAAGAATCACGCTCATTAACATGTGGGGACCATGAATTAAGTAAATCAATTATAGAGAGAGAGAGAAAATCACGATCATTATTGTGATGTATATTTAGCATATATTTGATGTACACTTAACACTATTTTGTTGTATGTTTAACATTATTTTACTGCATATTAAAATGGTCAAACAAAAATATGTGGGAATCGTGGATTAAGTAAATCAATTATAGAGAGAAAATCACGCTCATTATTGTGTTGTATATTTAATATATATTTGATGTATACTTAACACTATTTTGTTGTATGTTTAACATAATTTTACTGGATATTACAATTGTCAAACAAAAATATAAGTATACAACAAAACACATATAAGTATACAACAAACCACATATAAATATACAACCAAAAAAACATAAGTATACAACAACATAAATATATACATAAAAAATTGGCTATTTATATAGCAAAACACATCTAAGTATACATCGAAAAACATATAAGTATACAGTAATCCTCACTGCCTCCTCGTAGGCCCTCTCGTTTTCTCCACGTCAGCATCGTCTTCTTCACTAATCCTACAACAACAGCTACACCACTCCATCTCTCAGCTACACATCGTCTTCTTCACCAATCTCTCGTTTTTCTTCGAATGCTTTAATATTACAATTGATTTAACGAATTAAAGAATAAAGAATTCCTATGAACAACAGCAAATTGCAAAATCTAAAAAAAATTAATTGGTATGATAATCTGAACCACCATGGTTTAAAAATTGCAAATTGCAGGAATTCAAAATTGTTGTTCCAAAGATCGAGTATCTGAATCGCCATGGTTTCCCATTTACGTCCTCGAAATTCAACAGAGCCCTTCGCTCGTTTCGACGAATCTAACGGGAAATATTTCTCAGCGTGCTGTTTGGGGATTACTAGCCGATTCAATTTTCCGACATCGCTCGGGGTCACCACTTTGTCGAATATGTGTTCTCTCTGGATAACGGTGGTGGTGCTGCCCTCGCCTCCTCCTCGCCGGAAAGGAAACTGATCACCGACGGAGTCGTAGGGAGTTTCATCTCCATTGTTGGTGGGGAGGATTCCGGCCAGAGAGGAGGAGCGATTCTGTGTATGTAAGTGTACGGGGAAGGTTTCGTGGTGAAAAGAGGATGAAGAAGATGAAGATGAAGAAGAAGAAGATATGCTTCTAGAACCAGCAATAAGAAAATGAGAAACATTAATAAGAAAATGGTCGATCTGCCCTTTTTCAGGTTTAAAATAAATTGAAAATGATTATTGAATTGGAAAGATCCCAACCATCTAAAATTTGAGATGTGTGGCCAGGATTAGTCCACACTGTCTCACTCTAATTATGTGGTCTCATTTGATCCTATTCCTATATATATATATATATATGTGTGTGTGTGTGTGTGTGTGTGTGTGTTATAGATATAAAAAGAGACTTTCAAATTTAAAAACATAAAAATAAAAAAGGTAAATAATTATACCTTTTAGGCTGGAGAGTAGATTGTAGAAGGATCAGAGGAAGGAAAATAATTGGTAAAATACAAACCGTTTGAAGAAAATGGATGGGTGTTTTCCAAATGCTTACCTTGCATATAAGATCTTATTGACAGTACAATAACAGTTACTGTGGCAAGTGCAAAAATAAGCTTCTCAAAATTGAAGCTTATTAAAACTTTTCTTAGATCAACCATGTCCCAAAATATTAGATTGCATGTGTCCGTTATGTTATCAATTGTTAAAGTAATTACTGAGCAACATGATTCTTCGACTGTGAGGCGAGTTGTATTTGAATAATTACATGAATATGGGTGCCACATTATAGAGTTTATTTTTTCATATTATTTTATGTTGTCTATAAAATCATAAAAAAGGCTCATTTTAAAATTTGACTTTGGCCAAAAAATTGCTAGGCACGGCCATGTACTGAACTATGCAAGGCGTCATAAACTATGCAGCAAAATTAACTAACTATGCATTATCTAGAAACTATCTATGCAGTGTGGAATAACTAAATATGCAGTATATTATGTAACTTCCCAAAACAAAATATGCAGTATATCTTATGGTCGCAAAACAATGCAATAAAATTAACTAAATATGCATTATTTCATAGTTAATTAAGCAACATAAGAATCCTAACTATACTGTAAAATAAAAAAAATTGGAAAGAAAATTATTTCCTTAATTAATGCTATTAAATCCGGCAGTTACAATCTTACCCCATAAAAACAGTTACAGAAAGTCAAACATACCAGAAAAACCGCTGGGGATAATTGATTTGAATTACAAAATTACCCTTAAAATGGCAGAAACCAAGGAAAAAAAACTGAATTAATCACATTCCTTCAATTTTTAAGATCAGTGGGTTAGATGAGTCCACACTGTCTCACCTAGGGAGGGTGGTCTCATTTGAACCAAATCCTATATATATATATATATATATATATATATATAGGGAGGGGATCCTGTGAGACCACCCTCTTAGGTTAGTCCATAGGACTAAATCTACACCATCCAAATAGTAAACCAATGGCCAAGATATATTACAATATATACAACATTTCATAAGTAAGTATACAACAGAAAGGATAAAATAGGAATCCATGAAATTAAATATAGTAACCGCTTCCTAAAAATTAGGGACGTGATTTTGTATTGATCACGTCCCCATAATCAAGCGATTCACCTTTCCTTTCTCTCCCTTCCTATTCGAACCTGCAAATTATTCAAATATGGTAACAAAATCGTACAACAATTAATGAAAAGTATACAATTACACTAAACTAACTATACATTAAAATATTACTAAGTATACATAAATAATTAACTAAGTATACAATTACACGAAACTACCTGTACATTAAAACTTTACTAAGTATACAGAAATATTTAACTAAGTATACAATTATATTGAACTAACTATACATTAAAATAATACGAAGTATACAGAAACATTTAACTAAGTATACAATTACACTGAATTACTTATATAACTAAGTATACGATTCCATTGAACTAAGTATACAAATCCACATAACTAAGTATACAAATTCACTAAACTACTTACTAAACTACTTATATAACTAAGAATACGATTCCACTGAACCAAGTATACAAATCCACTGAACTAAATATACAATAAAACATGACTAAGTATACAAGTCCACTGAACTAAGTATACAATAAAACGATTGTTCACAAATATGGCGGAAAGAAGTATCAATTTTGAAAAAACGCTTGAAGTTGGTGATTTTTCCTCCCTAAAAATCGGGTAACTTGAAAAGGTAGGATTATGTTTCCTTAAAAATAGCTAATAACCGTCCAATTAACATAACTAATTAAATATAAAAGTACAATTATACCCTTATATGCCTAAATTAACTAAAATGATCTACACCATCCAAAATTTTAAATCAATAGTCCATAAGTGTTCTTATGGACTAACCTAAAAGGATTGGTCTCATTTGAACCAATCCATATATATATAGTCTTCAATTGCCAATTAAGTTGTCGGTTTGGATGGATCGATCGATTTTGAGTGGTTTAGCAATGTTGTTGAACTCCCCCACCTCTTCACATTCATAATTTTCAATTTTCATATTGCCTTAATAAAAGTAATTTTGTATTAAATGTATTTGACTATTTGATATAGATATCACATTCATAGGGGTGGACAAATGGAATCATAGTAGTCAATAGTACTTCCATAAACCATTGACTGGATTCCAATTTCAAAATCAAAACTAAAACTGTGTAGGCCAGTTCTCGTTACGGTTCCTTATTGGATCCAGTTACGGTTCCTCACCAGTTCAAGTTACTTTTCTTCGGTGTCAAAAACCATGGAACTGACGGTTTTAACCATCAGTTTCGAACCGTGGTTAAAATCGATGTTTTTTATTATTTTTTTGGTAAAAACATGATAAAAGAAAATATTAAATGTTTATTATGATATTTTATATTAACAACCACATGACACACATCTTAAACCAAATGTTGTAAACGAACTACATGAAGTTTGATTCCTCTATACCCTAAGAGAATACTTAAACAACTTAATATTATTATAAATATTAAGTCACAAACTTAATATTAATATGAATATTAAGTTCAATTCCTTTTCTGTGTTTCCTTTTCCCTTTTGTTATAACTGAAATTAATAAATCGTTTTTTAAAAAAAATAAAAAAATTATCAATAGAAACAGAAATGGTTCCGATTAAACCGGAACCCTGAAAGAATGGGGTTTCGGTTTGGAACCAGATTTATTGGTTCCGGTTTCAGATCCTCATTTTAGAGGAACCGAAATTGGCGGTTCCGGAATCTTGGCACCTCTAAGCTACTCCTCCAATAATAGCAAATCATTATGAAAGCTCAAACTTGCAGTGGATCAACAAGGATGAATTTCAGGCGAAAAAAGAAAAAGAAAAACAAACATATGTACTTGAGAAGCAATATTGTGTGATTTCAATTAGGCTCTCAACTCACCGATCAAAAAAAAAAAATAGGCTCTCAACTCCCAATTAAAATGGTAGTTGGCAAGTTATAATTATTTTTTAGCTATCTTTTTAAGAAAGTGATCATATATACTAGTTTCTCCATCAACTTTTTATTCCATCGAGTAAATCATTGTGTTTGTTTTTTCTTTTACATTTCTTCTCATTCTGTCAATTCTCAGAAAATGCTCCATCTCTCAACCTTTTTTTTTTTCATTAATTCATGATATTTATGTACCAAACAAACATTTTGCAAGTCTTGGTCTTGTTTGGTCCTCTAGGGGATAATCTTTGGATAATATTTCTAAACATGTGCGGATTGGGTGTAAACTAGTCGAATCGAGCAGAACATAGTATTGTTTAAGCTTGTTTGAATTTTAATCGAGCTTCAAAAAAATGTGTTTGAGTTCAATTTGATTATTAATTGAATCGAGCTCGAGTAGCTTGATATATTTACACATATTTTATTCTTTTAATTTTTTACTAATCATCGAGCCGAGCTTTACAACTTATTGAATGGAAATATGAGTTCAAGCTTGGTTCGTTATGTTAATAAACTGAGCTTTTAACGATCGATCTCGAATCGAGTATCGAATAGCTTGATTCATTCTTCAGTGTGATGCACGGAGCCTATTTCTAGAATTTACTCCTCTAATTAAGTTTTTGAATTATAAGAACCTCTTGCGTCTCTACAAATATACACGCTTGATTTTAGCATATTTAATTTACGGTTACTCCTCCACAATAATAAAATATAAGTACTATCCCTTCAGTTATTATACATGCACTCTTAAAGTTTGTCTCTACTTTACAAATACACTTTTCAGTAGTTGCTATATATTGGCAACGTGTAGAAAAATCTATAGGGAGTATTTATAACTTATAAACTTAAAGAGGTAATTTAGAGTATAAGGTAATTTCATAATTAAAGGGTGGTTTTTATAATTAATTTTATTTATTTAAGAATGACTAGAATAGCTGATTTTTCAATTCCTATTCAAATAATACAAAAATTCATGACATATAAAAGTATGGGTGCAACAAAAGATTTCTATATTGTAGGGTTAGACTTTGGTACAAAGTATTTAATTATAGTTGTTCAATAATAACCCTCACTGTTTAGTTATTTTATCTATTTTCAGCACCACACGATAAAAATCACGAGAATTCTCAAAAAGAATGGAGTGGTTGTCTGACCTTTCGTTATGCTCCTTTCAGGTTTTAAAGAGAACTATGTGAAAACTTATTAGGAAACACTAGAAGAAAAAATCAATTTTCCCATAAGAAAATCTAAAACTATAAAGTATATATAGGTAAAATCATCGTAGGTAAAAAAATTTACCAACTAAATCTAAAATTGTTGATAAATATCTACAGTATTTTTATTAGTAAATTTAAAAACTATTGGTGATTTGTCTGTAATTGGTCGTTATAGTTTGGGGAAAAATAATATATTTTATTCTGTAGGATTGTATAGGTAACTGTAAAATTTAGTGACCAAATCATTTCTATCGGTAAACTGGATTTTCTTGTTGTGAAAAATGAGAATGAAATTTGAAAATGTGATATTATAAAAATGTGATGATAATAGTTGATGTGACGATTCTTGTTTAGAAAACTAGTGATTTTGATGTTGCTGGTTATTGCTTAGCTTGCATTCAGATTCAGATTAAGGAAATGATGGAAAATAGGGAGAAAGAGAGAGAGTTAGAAAATATTCTGCAGAAAGTTATTCTGTCCAGAGGATGTTATCCCGAATGTCATCACATCTCTCGATGCATTCATTCTGTATTTTCTGAGTCAAGCAAGCCAGTTCTCGCTCCTTCGAGTTCGAAAGGTGCCTTTGTGTCAGTGGTGCTACTGTACACAGAGGAGGTTAAGCCTTTTTATCTTTGGGGACATTACGTCGTACCGTGAGCACTAGCCGGGATGTATTTGTCTTGCGGATAGAGTTATACTCGACTCGGCTTTTATTTTTCAAGTTTTGTCAGATTCATGCTTCTAGAGTTAGAGTCCATTCAAGACTTGTAATAGTTAAGATTTTGCTTCAAGTTGTAATTTTTGTTTCTATCTTGTAAGGCCATTTTTGAAGGTATTTCCCGTTGTGATCACCATTGTAAATCCAACAATCGCAAGACAAATATCGTACATTCACGATGGCGAGGAGAAACAGAACCTTAGCTTGGAGATGAATCTGACAGAAGACCTTCCAATGGTTTGCTGGAATTGTCATTGTTGCTAAAAAAACGCGTTGTGTTTGAAGCATAGGGCTAGGATGGTGATATCCCATGTCGTAACTTTGTCTTTAACAGACTTAGTTGTACACTTTACTGTATGTATTATGTGGTTTGATATGAACTGAGGATGTTTTTCCAAAAGGTTCATGGTTTTGAAAAGAAATACGAAATGAGGATGTAATTTCCAAGAGGTTTGTCATTTCTAATTTTTGGATGGAAAAAATGGATGATTCCAAAAATCCAAAAATGTGTTGAAACTAGTCTAAAAGTTTCAACTGATCCCGCATGAAATTTGTGCTGAAGGGATGTCGTTTAAATGAAAAATTCCAAATGGTTTACATCGTTTAGATGTTGTTACCAGGTTGGAAAAATTTCATAAATTCCTAAATGCAAAACTGGAAGGAAATTGGATTAATGGCCTGATTGTTTGTTTGAAAATCAAAGAAAGCAATCGAAGGTCTGAAGCTAAATCCATGAAAGTCTTGGTAGAGACTCGAGAAAAGTGTGTTAGAATACTTTTTAAGAATTCTAACGGATCCAGCAATTGTGGAGGCATGACCACACTTTCTGTCACAAATTTTGCTTTCGAGCTACAATTGCAGATTTAGATGTGGCAGAAGATGTAGTCTGAGATGTGGTAACATCTAAGGAAGATTTTGAATCACAATTATAGAAGGTGTTGCCAAAAATGTTGTGGCAAACACAGTACCAAGTACTGTTTGAGGTGATGCCAAAAGTGCTATAACACCGAAGGCAGTTTCAGAACCAAGTGAGGTCTAAAATGTTGCCAAAGATGTGACCACATCTAAGGTCACACTCTCGGTAAAATGGTTCGAACAGAATTGTCGGAACAAGGTTCTGAAATTTGTTTGAACAAGGTTCTAATAGTAATAGAACAACGAAAAGCATTCTAGTGCTAATGAAAAGACCATGAGCTATGTAAGTTCTGGAGTAATTTGGTGTTGAATAAAGATACACAGAATATGTGGGGGGAAGCTGTGTTAATGGCAAACCACATATTGAATAAAATCCCACTTAAAGGGAAAGATAAGACTCCTTACGAATTGTGGAAAAATCGTAAGCCTTCTTATAAATACCTTAAAGTGTGAGGGTGTTTGGCTAAGGTTGCAATACCTAAACCAAAGCAAGTTAAAATCGGCCCTAAAATGGTCGATTGTGTTTTTATTGGCTATGCACTTAACAGTAGTGCATATCGTTTTATGGTACATAAGTCAAAAAATCCAGAAATGACAGTTGGTACCATAATTGAATCAAGGAATGCTATATTCTTTGAAAATATTTATCATTGTAAAGAAAGGATAGATGGAAGTTTAAAGAAACGACTGTATTCTGATGTTGCTGGAGATGTTACTTCAGTGTTATAACATCTGGAACAGCTGCAGATGTTACTGTAGATGTTGTTGAAGGTCTTCGGATGTTATAACATCTGGCACGACATCTGCTGTCACATTTGATAGAACAGTTAGTTCAACACCGGCTGGTGAAGAACTAAGACGAAGTAAGAGGCCTAAGGTGGTTAATGTAAGTCCAAGCGGCTACGATAATCTAGAAGGGGGTGAATAGATTATCTCCATCTTTTCGATTTCGCCCTCTTTTTATAACCGAAAGCTCAAAGATAATAATAAGGTGCGGAATGTAAACAACACACGTCGATTTAAAGAGGTTCAACCCACCTAGGGCCTAATCCTCTACCACCCCAAAGATATCCGGATGGATTTCGAAAGAAAAAGAATTTTATTAATTACCAAAATTAATACAAATTCAACTTACAACACCTTGAAGAGCACCACACTCTTCTTCAACACCACCTTTGAGATTACCACAATCTCCCTTTGAAGATTACCACAATCTTCCTTCAACGGCACCTTGTGAAGATTACCACAATCTTCAACCTTGAAGAATACCAAATTCTTCAACACCTCAATAAGAAGATTACCACAATCTTCTTCACCTATCACCTAGATCATCCAAGTGTGTTCTTACCACAAGAACACTCACAAGGATATCTTGTGTTTGAATGATAACCAAAAATCAAGATTACAACTCAATAATGAATAATACAATTTGAGTGCGAAGTGTAATCAAGAAAAGCCTAGACCTCAAAGATGTGAAAGTGATAAGCTAGGCAATTTTACAACAAGAATAATAACAATGAAAGACCAAGTGTTTGCTTGAAGTGTATCTTGTTGTGTTGTATCTCAATTGTTTTTCTAGGTTGCTCCAAAACTTCCTCTATTTATAGGAGATGATTGATCAAGCATAGGCTCCTCTTGGGGATTGAAAATCTACAAAAATACAATTAAAATCAAGAATATAGTCATTAGAAATCAATCCCACAATTTAAGGAAATGTGTCTCAAAACGGTCATATTTTTTGTCATTAATACAATACGTGGCGGCCGCATTTAAATAAGAAAAATAAGAACACTTTGAAAATTACAACAGGCGACCGCCGACGAGGCTTCGACCGTCGACCCTGCCTCAACCGGTCCCCTAATCAAAAATAGAAGAGATTTTGTTCTGCTTTCAAAACAAACTTGCAGTGTACCGGCGGACGTTGGGCGACGGTCCGACGCCTGTGAGCGACCGGTCGACCGCTTGTTTTTGCTTCCGTCTCATTTTCTGTTTCTAAAAACATCTTCAGTACGGGTTGCCCTATAGATGACCGGTCGACCACGAGACAGAAATGTTGTCCAATTTTTATCGAAAATAAAACTCAAGAAATACTCCGAAAATATAGTAAAAACATTTTAAACCGATCGAGAGTATTTAGACAACATTTAGGGACCTGTTATAGGAGTAAAAACTCATTGATATAAAATCAATAAAAGTGTTGTCCATTATTAACAAAAATAAACTTGAGGAAATACTCCGGAAAATATTGAAACCATTTTAAATCATTTAGGAGTATTTGGACAACCTTTAAAAAACATTGTTTTGGTGATAAAATAAAATCATCAAAATTAAGATAAAAACATGTATCAAACAATCTCCCCCTTTTTGATGATTACAAACCAAAACAATTTTTACACACACTAAGAGAGCAATTTTAGAAATGATTTTCCGGTAAAAACATTTGACCGTTTGGAAGCAACCAAAATTTCCAAAATTATTAAAGCAACCAAGTAGGGAGTAAATATTTTCAATAATAAGCACAAGCTCCCCCTATCAACAAGCACCTCAAGAATAATGTAAAAGCAATTATCCATAAGCTAAAAGCTTGCTAAAAGCTTTTAGCTTTTACAATTTGTTCAAGAGCTTATAAGCTCCCCCTGTCACAAAAATTGGACTAAAAATAAATCACAACTTATGGCTTTTATGAGCCATAGCTTATAGCTTTTATTTCGAGCTTTTTATTAGCTTCTTTGAGCTAATGAGCCAATATCCTGTTTCTCCCCCTTTGGAATCATCAAAAAGAATGTTAGGATGGTGGAAACACCATACAATAATATCAAAGCACGCCAAAGGGACGGTTTAATAACCGTTTGAGCAATTAAAGCATAATAATCCAAGGAAAATGGGAGAATTGAAGCATAAGAGATCCATAAGCTCATTAGTTAGCAAAAAACATGATTTCAAAAAGATTTTACGACATTATGAAGCAAGAGAATCATGTACAAGTTGAAAGTTTCATTGCGACATTTCAACAAACACCTTGTGTGCGTTAAAAATAGAAGAGGTTGTATATAACCTTTGTAAATGGTTTAAGCCAAAAATTTTCATATCATCAATCAACCTCATTCCAAAACAAAAAAATCATATGCAACAAATGCAACAATAGTTCATCAAGTAAGGAGCTCAAAAGAGATTCTCAAGGGTTCAACCCAATTGAGATAAGCTAAGAATGATCAAGGCATTACAAATGCCAAAAAATTAGAACATATATCAAGTAATAAGTCATGCCTAAAACAATATATGTATCAAATGTCAAATGTCCCAATATATCCAACTAAGCATAATGATCAAAGCATTAAGAGAAGCACTTTTACCATCAAGTACTTCATACCAATTATCAAACAATGCATTAGAGTATTTTTACCATCAAATACTCCATCAAAGTCAAGATCATCCACAAGTCATTATCAACTTGCAATTTTAACCCTTTTAAGAAAAACAAGCAAATATCATTAGTACAAATGAGTTTTACAAAAGTTCATAAAAGTACAAAGCAACTTAAATGAAAATGCTAGAAAGTAAAGGGGTGGGGTAACATCATTCCTCATCTGAGGAGAAGCAAGATCCGGGAATTAAGTCCTTGATGAATTTCTTTAACTTGCCGATAGACTTTTGCATTTTGGAGGTCTTTTGCTCCAAAGCCTCATACCTCGTCTCATGAAAAGTCCTCATCTCATCAAATTCGGCTTGGGTATACCTCCTAGGTGGTTGAGCACCGGTATTACCCTCCGGATTGCTCGGTTCGCCCTCTTCCGCCAATCTTGCAGCCCCGGCGTCATCAAAGAAGTCATTAGGATCGGGAGACTCTTGACCTCTTCCTCTCGCCATTTTGGTTGGTCGGATTTCCATGTTCTTGCGCATAGTGACCATTTGGGCGATGTTATCAATGTCAAAGTCGTTTTGAAATACCTCCGAGTTACACTCCGACGAAGGTAGTCCCGATTGAATAAGAAGTTTACAAATCCAATTTCCCATAACCAACTTCTTATTACCTTGAGTAATGGACTCGATTAGACATTGAATAAGTATGGCACCAAAGTTAAGTGGTTCCCTCCTAGCAATCTTATAAGTAAAAAAATAATCCATATTGCTAGGCATCTTTCCCGACTTACCACAAATGCAATATGCGACAATGACCGATAAAATACGATGCTCAAGTGTCATTGCCAACAAAGAATACTTTGGCCATACTCCCAAATACGTCTTAACTTCTTTCATCGACACCCCAACATTTCATCATTCCAAGTCCCACAAGAGAAATAATCCCAACCACCTTCTCTAACATGTAAAAGCCGGAAATATCATTGGGAGTCCATCTAAAATGACGACCCTTTATAAGCGAATTAACGGCAATCGGCTTTCTTTCATTATCATATTGCACCCACATATTAGCATAAAAATGTTGGATAATATCATCATCATACAAAACATAAGCATGCTCCCATAGATACATCCAACCTTGTTCCTCAAAAAATCCCCTAATGGTGGGATACTCATTTGTAAATGAGCTAAAACGACACAATTTAGTCCGAGCAATAGATTTACCTCCCATCCCCGAATCCTCATAGTACCATTCCGCATACTTATTGATGAAATTAAGAGCATTGCGAGAATTTGGAGCTTGAGTAACAAAAGATTTTTTACCTTTCGCCCAACGGCAATTTTCGAGCGAAATTGTTCCGCGGCTCGGTAATTTGGGCCCGAGAGAGAATGGGATTTTGAACATCATCACCTTCTTGAGCCACGTTTCTTTGAGCGGCTCGAATATCCCTTTGTTCGGCCGTCTCGCCGATTTCTCGAAGTACCCTCTCCCGCCCTTTCTTCTCTTAGAAGTGGGATTTTGATCGGTGGAATTTCTTGGAGGAGCCATATATATGTAAGATTCTTGTGAAAATAAGAAGATTAGCAACAAGAATCGTGAAAAATGATGAAGAATTGAAGATTTTTAAGGGAAGGGGATGAAGAACGCTGTTATAGGGTTTTAGGGAAAAACTTGCGTCTGCTTTTCTGAGAAGACAGAGAATCGATTATATGTGTAAAATAGGCCTGGCGACCGGCCGAGGTAGGGGCGACGGTCAACGTGCGATGGCCGGCCGCCCTTGCTTTGACCGTCCCCCATGTAATTTTTCTTTCTCCCAGAGTTTTCCAAAATTCGATTTTTCACCCCAAAAGTTTTAAAACTTTGCAAAAATATAAGTTTGGACTATATCCAACAAATATGGGTTTTGGGAAAACATATACACGATAAAATCGAGACTAAACACGTAGTGCCTTTTAAAAGAAAATATTTGCAAGATCAATTAGGGGCACTTAAGGGATCAAAATGAAATATCTTGAAAGATATGTGCATAAGCATAAAATCGAGTTTAAAGAAAAATACGAGTAGACATACCTCGATGGTTTAAGAAACTTGATGACGTAATAGCCAATGAGTATGAAATATGTATCCTACACAATTCTTAGACAACATTTGCATAGAAAATACAAGTGTAGGCAAGTAATATGAGATATCAAAAAGAGCTTATGCTATAAGATTTCATAAGATATAATAAGCCATATAAGTCTAATAAAATGCTCAAGAGTTTTAGAAAATCATGCAAGGTCTCTTTTAAAAGTTTTGAAACTCATAAATATATAAGAGACCTATTAAAAATAAATACTTGAAGATTCATTTTGCAATTAAGACACAATTAAAAGTATGCATAGATTTAAAAATAAAATATATACAAATGGGGAGATACGGTTTACCAATTACGCCGTTTCCATGGGTTGTGTCTTTCCCATTGTTGATGGTATCTTCCCATTGAGAAGTTACTTTGTTGATGATGACTTCTCCATTTCCAAGATTGGTTACCTTCCCATGGTTGATGGTTTCTTCTTCTTTGAAAATCATCTTGTTGATGATGTCTTTGCCATTTCCAAGGATTGTGTTCTTCCCATTTTTGATTATACGCTCTTTTTGGAAATTGGCTTTGTTGAGAGTAGTTTCTCCTTCTTTGATCAAATGAAACGTTCATTTGATGTTTTCTTGGTGGCATGAATTTTCTCCGATTTTTGCTTTGCCGGGTACCTAATAGCACATTGTTTTGTGGTACCCTCATGTGTTTGGGTCCTTTGAGATTAGCTTTGAGATTTTTAGGTCTCCAACAATATTTAGAGCTATTTCTAGCCCGACAAGAATTAGCCGTATGACCCTTTTTGCCACAATAAAAACAAGTAATAATTCTAGGAGCATAATGACCAATATGCATAGTGACTTGATCCTTTTTCATATGATTAACAACATTAGGCTTATGATCAAGTCCTTTATCACAATTATGAATATCAACAATATTGGACATTTTATTGGTACTCAAGTTGGATTTTAATAAATCCTTTTTCATGCAATCAATATTCTCAACAAGAGTACTATTTTCTTTTTCAAGGTTTCTAACCTTGTCAAGTGTGGTGGTGTGAGCACATGATAGTGATTCATAAGAAGTAAATAAACTATCCTTATCATTTTTCAAAATATTGAATTCCTTTTTCAAATTTTTGTATCTAACAAGTAAGCTTTGGAATTCATTTTGAAGTTCATCATAATCATTTTGTAAATCACTATAATCATTTTGAATGACAATATCATAGGAAGTAGAGGGTTTAAGAAATACCTCATTTTCTTCATTGATGCCCATAAAACAATATTCAACTTCTTCATAATTGGAAGTTGTAGGAGGCTTATTCCTTAGATTTGAGCTTGTATGATCTTGAGAAGTAGATGCTTTTGTTTGACTCCTTTCATTTGCAAATACTCCATAGATGGCTTCTAATTTTTTCCATATTTCATGTGCCGACTTTATTCCTACAATATGTTCATATTCTAAATTAGTAAATGAACAATACAAAATATTTAAAGCCTTACCGTTTAAGGAGATGATTTTCTTTTCTTCATCATTGAGCTTTTTGAAGCCTTTTGAGGTGTATGGTGTATCTTTCGTCGGAATGGATTCTCCATTAATGACGGTGTTCCAAATGTCGAACCCGCAACCTTGTAGATAGCATTCCATTCTTTCTTTCCAAAAATTAAAATTCTTGGAATCAAATAGTGGTGGCTTGTGGTGGAGGTGCTTGGATAGATGAGCTTCGTTCGTAGCCGTTGATCGTTTCTCTTCACTCGCGATGTGAAACGAGCTTGCCAAAGAGTTTGGCTCTGATACCACTTGTAAGTCCAAGCGGCTACGATAATCTAGAGGGGGGTGAATAGATTATCTCCATCTTTTCGATTTCGCCCTCTTTTTATAACCGAAAGCTCAAAGATAATAATAAGGTGTGGAATGTAAACAACACACGTCGATTTAAAGAGGTTCAACCCACCTAGGGCCTAATCCTCTACCACCCCAGTATATCCGGGATGGATTTCGAAAAGAAAAAGAATTTTATTAATTACCAAAATTAATACAAATTCAACTTACAACACCTTGAAGAGCACCACACTCTTCTTCAACACCACCTTTGGAGATTACCACAATCTCCCTTTGAAGATTACCACAATCTTCCTTCAACGGCACCTTGTGAAGATTACCACAATCTTCAACCTTGAAGAATACCAAATTCTTCAACACCTCAATAAGAAGATTACCACAATCTTCTTCACCTATCACCTAGATCATCCAAGTGTGTTCTTACCACAAGAACACTCACAACGATATCTTGTGTTTGAATGATAACCAAAAATCAAGATTACAACTCAATAATGAATAATACAATTTGAGTGCGAAGTGTAATCAAGAAAAGCCTAGACCTCAAAGATGTGAAAGTGATAAGCTAGGCAATTTTACAACAAGAATAATAACAATGAAAGACCAAGTGTTTGCTTGAAGTGTATCTTGTTGTGTTGTATCTCAATTGTTTTTCTAGGTTGCTCCAAAACTTCCTCTATTTATAGGAGATGATTGATCAAGCATAGGCTCCTCTTGGGGATTGAAAATCTACAGAAAAATACAATTAAAATCAAGAATATAGTGTTAGAAATCAATCCCACAATTTAAGGAAATGTGTCTCACACAAACGGTCATATTTTTGTCATTATACACAGGCGGCCGGTCGCACGAAATAAGAGAAATAAGAACACTTTGAAAATTACAACAGGGCGGCCGTCGACGTAGGCTTCGACCGTCGACCCCTGCCTCAACCGGTCCCCTAATCAAAAATAGAAGAGATTTTGTTCTTTTTTAAAAACAAACTTGCGAGTGCCAGTACCGGCGATCATTGGCGGCACGGCCGACCGATCGGCCGACGCCTGCGGCCGACCGACCGCTTGTTTTTGCTTCCGTCTCATTTTCTGCTTCTAAAAACATCTTCAGTACGGGTTGCCCTATAGGGCGACCGGTCGACCACGAGACAAAATGTTGTCCAATTTTTATCGAAAATAAAACTCAAGAAATACTCCAAAATATAGTAAAAACATTTTAAACCGATCGAGAGTATTTAGACAACATTTAGGGACCTGTTATAGGAGTAAAAACTCATTGATATAAAATCAATAAAAGTGTTGTCCATTATTAACAAAAATAAACTTGAGGAAATACTCCGGAAAATATTGAAACCATTTTAAATCATTTAGGAGTATTTGGACAACCTTTAAAAAACATTGTTTTGGTGATAAAATAAAATCATCAAAATTAAGATAAAAACATGTATCAAACAGTTAAGTCCTTTGGACCTAACTTTCTAACATTGATGTTAGATGGTGAGCCAAACTCGATTAAAGAGGCTCTAAGTAGTCCAGATGCTTCGCTCTGGAAAGAAGCAATCAATAGTGAAATCGAGTTCATTCTGCAAAATCATACGTGGGAGTTGGTTGATCTCCCTGCTGGTCATAAGCCTTTAGGATGTAAGTGGATCCTAAAGAAGAAATATAAAGCAGATGGAACTATTGATAAGTATAAAGCATGGCTTGTAGCCAAAGGCTTTAAACAGAAAGAAAGGTATGACTTCTTTGACACTTATTCTCCGGTAACGAGAATTGCGTCTATTCGGGTGCTTCTCGCGATTGCTGTTTTGCACAATCTAGAGATTCATCAGATGGATGTCAAGACGGTGTTTCTGAATGGAGAGATAGATGCTGAAATCTATATGGAACAACCTGAAGGGTTTGTTGCACCCAGTCAAGAAAAGAAGGTGTGCAAATTGATAAGATCCTTATATTGACTGAAACAAGCTCCAAAACAATGGCATCTTAAGTTTGATAACACAATGCTATCAAACGGGTTTAAAATCAACGAGTGTGATAAATGTGTATATGTCAAAAGGACATCGGAAGCATTTGTCATAATTTGTCTATACGTAGATGATTTGTTAATCATGGGCAGTAGTCATGATGATATCATGGACACGAAAAGAATGTTAAAGAGAAACTTTGACATGAAGGATATGAGAACTGTTGATGTGATCCTGGGGATAAAAATCAGCACAACTCATGATGGAATTATCTTGTCACAATCCCACTATGTGGAGAAAGTGCTCAAGAAATTTAATGATTTTGACAGTTCACCGTCAAAGACGCCCATTGATTTAAGTGTAAATCTGGTTGCTAATGAAGCAGAACCAGTGGCTCAGATGGAATACTCACGTATTATAGGCAGTCTGATATATATATTACAAATTGTACACGTCCAGACTTGGCCTACCCTGTAAATATGTTGAATAGGTTCACGAGCAATCCAAGCCACGAGCATTGGAAAGCGTTAACCAGGGTGTTAAAATACTTGAAGTATACCTTGGAGTATGGGTTATACTACTCGAGATATCCGGTTGTACTTGAAGAGTATAGTGATGCTAGTTGGATTTCGGATTTGAAAGATTCTTATTCCACTAGTGGATACATATTCACCATTGGAGGTGGTGCGGTATCGTGGAAGTCCACGAAGCAAACGTGTATAGATCGGTCCACCATGGAATCAGAGTTTATAGCTTTGGATAAAGCTGGTGAAGAAGCAGAGTGGCTTCGAAACTTTTTGGAAGATATTCCATGTCGGAGGAAGCTTGTGCCTTCTGTGATGATTCACTGTGATAGCCACACGGCTATAGGAAGGGACAGGGCAATATGTATAATGGTAAGTCTAGACATATACGTCGGAGACACAATACCATTAGACAATTGATCTCAAATGGTGTAATGTCAATTGACTACGTAAAGTCAAAAGACAATTTGACAGATCCTTTGACGAAAGGACTGAGTCGAGATCAATTGAGTAAATTGCTAGAGGGAATGGGCTTAAAGTCCACAAAGTAAAATTAGCAGCATAGTGGTAACCCAACCATGATGACTGGAGATCCCAAGAACTTGGTTCAATGGAAAAACTAAGCTACGAAGATTATGTTGTAACACTTGGAAACAATGTTTCAACCCATCCCTAGAGAGTAATGCCAAGTGTTGAAACACCTGCAAGTTGTGGTGAGGCTAAGTCATTTGACTTTTAATGATTCCTACACCTCGTTGAGGTTGAGTATGGCAGGATACTTGGATAGGAGATCACATATGTAAGTGAGAAGTGAGGGTCACTTCAAAGTAACACTTATGAATCCAAAGAGGTGTCCATGGCCGAAAAGGACACAAAACGTGAGAACAGGAGGTGTTGAGACCTTACTATGTTAATGTTGTTGTCTCGGTATACACCGTTGAGGAATAGTTCAAGGCATTGTGTCCACTAAGACGCCAGTATACCCGATGGTATTAACTACAGAAGGTTCAAAGCCACAAGCTACCTTTCCGGATGTAGTATTGTCTCTTGAGGATTGGTTTGTGTGTCTGCATTTATGCATGCATTAATTTCCACTCATGTGGGGGATTGTTGGAAATTTGGTTTTGAAAAAGTGGGTGTTGACCCGACTTTGACCAAATTTTCGGTGGCTAAGAATTTAATTCTGGAGGAATTAAATTGTAAATTGTTAATCTACGTTTCGAGTAGATGTTCGTAGTATTTTATATTTCTCAAAACCAAATTTCGGTGATGAGTGAGAAATTAATACACGAAGTTGGCCACGTAAATGGGCATAGTTTATTCTAGTATAAATACTAGAAGGTGTTATTGGTTGGATATACTATAATACAAGTGTATGATCACAAATGGGCCTTGGATCGGACCGACCCTTTGGGCTCGGGTTCAGGTTTAGTTAGTTTTGTCACTCGAAAATGGGCTTGACCCAAATTCAAGTGAGTGTTGGGCCTGATGTATATGGACATTGGAGATGTCCAGGTTCATGTATCTCTCTTGGAGTTTGTAACTCCTAGATAGTGGTCATAATGTGATTTGTAACTCTTGGAAGTTACATTTGGTTATAATTGCCCATTTTCTATCATTAAATCTCCTCCAAGTGTTGGAATTCAGATTCGGATTAAGGAAATGATGGAAAATAGGGAGAAAGAGAGAGAGTTAGAAAATATTCTGCAGAAAGTTATTATGTCCAAGGATGTTATCCCGAATGTCGTCACATCTGTCGTCACATCTCTCGCTGCATCTTCCTTTCTGCATTTTCTGAGTCAAGCAAGCCAGTTCTCGCTCCTTCGAGTTCGAAAGGTGTCTTTGTGTCCGTGGTGCTACTGTACACAGAGGAGGTTAAGCCGTTTTATCTTTGGGGACATTACGTCATACCGTGAGCACTAGCCGAGACGTTTTGTCTTGCGGATAGAGTTCTACTCGATTTGGCTTTTGTTTTTCAAGTTTTGACAGATTCATGCTTCTGGAGTTGGAGTCCATTCAAGACTTGTAATAGTTAAGATTTTGCTTCAAGTTGTAATTTTTGTTTCTATCTTGTAAGGCCATTGTTGAAGGCATTTCCCGTTGTAATCGCCATTGTAAATCCAACAAGTAGTTGATGATATATTCTTAATTGGTTATATTATAATTGGATGAGTGATGATTGAAAAATAAAAATAAGTGAATAATATAATTTTTTTATTAAAAAAACACAAACAATCGCATGTTGGGGGGAAATTTTTTTGAGGAAAAGTTTGATTGTAAATTTTTTTGACATCCAAGTTCCAAGCACTGGCTTATAATCATCCCTAGCTAATGTTTGAAATATAAAACTCATCATTGAAACTATATGTTTCTGCATGTGAATAATTACAAAAGAGTGTGAAACACATGCATGGTATTATTAAATATGTTAGTCATTTGGTACAAATTCATCAAAATGTTCCTTGAGTAAAAATAATGAATACTTTTTTAATCATTAATCATCATGATTATAATTTTGTGATTGACCCTGCAACCACACCCATCATCACTTAATTCTCCGTTCATTCTCATTATGTCCATCTAAGGTGAAAATATAAGACAGTAAATATATATATGTACGTATATTCTTCATACAATTTTTTTGTTCAAAGAATTATATATATCATAGAATTTTTCATCTTAGATTTTGCTACTTTACGAATGAAAAATATTTCAATTGTGATGTGGAAATTACCATTATAGCCTCGCCTAGCTCGAGTTGACCGTCTTGACCTCGCCTCGCGAAATTACCAAAATACCCCAGGATCCGCGGCTTTTTTACATGGGTCCCGACCCGACCCGAAAGTCCGGGTCGGGTCGCCCGCGAGCCACACACCGTCGATCGGGCGCCATGTATACGGTGATCCGCACTACCCGGTGAAAAGTACTATAAATACGGCACGAAAACCAAGGTAAAAGGGAACTTGTCATTATTCTAAATTACCTCGCTCTTTAGCTTTCTAAGTACCTCAACTACCTGATTCTGACTTAGGCAACGGAGGGCCTTAGCTGGGAGCCATCCCGGCTAGCCTAACGTGCGTTTTGTTTCAGGTACCCTCGAACAAAGTACCTCACCTAGCTTTTTGGGGATCCTTGACCGGGTCGCTTCGTGGAACACACTTCACCTCGCTTTGTGGGTCCCTAGGTCAGGTACATCTGATTTACGTTCCTAAATCAGTTGGCGCCGTCTGTGGGAAACGAGGTCTAGCTAAAGATGGAGGAGACACCAGGGAAGATATTGGAAGCACCTAAGCATGCGTCCAAGACACCTCAGGGGGTCGTGGAGGACCCTCCCCGGGAAACATCACCAATTTGCCCGCTTCACTTCGTGGGACCATCTTTCGTTCAGGAGGAGGAGCAGGTGATTCACATGAAGGCTAGTGACTTTGAGAAAATGCTGGAAAAAATGTTTGAGGTAGTGAAAGAAAGGGCAAGAAGGCTATGGAGGCCCCTCCCCATGGTCCCCCACGGGAAGGGGGGAATGTGGAAAAACGAAACGAAGTACTAGTTGATTTGGAAGAGGTGGCTAGTCAAGCCGTCAGGCCACCAGCGAGGCGACCAGAGGAGGTCATGGGCGAACCAGTCAATAAGCCATGGGACATACACGAACTGAGTGAACAAATCAAGCTTGTTACTCGACAACTTGATGATTTGAGGCGGAGGGGAGCTGTAACATCCGCTTTGCAGAAAAAGAGATCTCCATTTTCCCCCGAGATTCTAGCCGAGGTGGTCACGCCGAACTTCAAGCTTCCTGATCTCCCGAAATATGATGGGAATAGGGACCCTCAGGAACATCTCACCGCTTTCGACCACGTGATGCAATTGTATGGGCGATCGGATGCCATGAATGCTAGAATATTCATCACAACGCCGATGAAAGCGCGAGAATGGTTCATGGGATTACCTAGGGAACTGTGGTTTCTTACGAACAAATGCTCGAAAGTTCTTATACCGATTCGCAAGCCAAAAGCGAGCTCGAAGGTCGGCCTCGCATTTGTTCACTATAAGGCAGGGGGTGAAAGAGTCGCTCACGGAATTCATAAATCGGTTCAATGATGAAGCATTGGAGGTGCAAGATATGCGAATCAACATGATGACTAATATCCTTATCCTTGGATTGCAAAAAGGACCATTAGCATCAGCGCTCGCTCGCGAACCGCCTATCGATAAGGAGCAATTAATGGAAGTGACCCAAAAATACATACAGGAGGAAGAGATGAATGCCCTTAAAGACCAGGAGTGGTCCCAAGTGGCTCAGGCTCCACGCGAGAGGAGGGATCTTAGAGAGAGGCTTCGGTTTAGGCTCGAGAGAGGCCTAGACCGAGGTCCAGATCAAGATCGCCCCAGGACAGCGAGGCACAACAGATATACTCTATTGAACGCGCCCCGAAGTCACGCTCTAATGGCCATAGAGCGAACTGATATGCTAAGGTGGCCAAAAAAGATGAAGACGACCTTGGGTCGAAAAAACATGGATAAATATTGTCGCTTCCACAAGGACCATGACCACGATACCGAGGACTGCATTCAATTGCGAGATGAGATTGAAAGGCTCATCCAGCAAGGTTACTTACAAAATTTTGTTTTGAAAGAAGAACGAGGTGGAGGACCTAACCGGGACCCTAGGCGAAGATCATCGGCTCGCAAGCCACGAAGCCGGTCAAGAGGTCGCCATGAGGCCGAACATAGGCAAGAACGCCCGAGGGAGCGCTCTAGGCCTAGACAAAATCAGGAAGAAGATAACTTGCCTCGTAGGGGAGTTATACATATGATAGCATGGGGTCCTAGTGGAGGTGATTCACAGAGTGCGAGAAGGAAGCATGCGCGTAACCTCACCCATGATTCTAAGAGGAAACTGAAGGTCATGAGTGTCCAAAATTCTAGCCCTATTACGTTCAATGGTCGTGACCTCGTGGGAGTCGAGGCAGGATAAAATGACCCGATGGTAATCACGATGGATATCGCCAACTTCACCGTGCAAAAAGTCTTGGTGGACAATGGGAGCTCGGCGGATATATTATTTATGCATGTGTTGAGGAAGATGGAACTAGATGTAACCGCCTTACGTCCGGTTGACACGCCGCTGATGGGGTTCGGAGGAAGCGAAGTGGTTCCCCTAGGGACTATTGATCTCCCCACCTCGATGGGCGAAGCGCCGTGCCGAAAGACAATCATGATCAAGTACCTGGTAGTAGACGCCCCATTTGCTTATAATGTGATCATGGGGCGACCCGGACTGAATCAATTTCAAGCTGTGGTGTACACTTATCACTTGAAGATGAAGTTCCCTACATCAGGAGGGGTAGGCGAAGTACGAGGCGATCAGAAGACGGCTAGAGAATGCTATAATGTTTCCCTAAAAAACAAGAAGAAAGGGAGAGAAGTGAGAACTATAAAGCAAATAACACGCGAAGAAGAAGTTGGGCTGAGTAAAAAAGAAAATGAGAAGGTTAAAAAAGCTAGGACAATGGCGGAATATAGGGTTGAGCCAACGGAGCAGTACAAAGTGATTGAGCTCGAGCCAGGCGACCGGATAAGTTCACTAAGATAGGTCGCAAATGGACTCGAAAATTAGAAGTGTTGATGATTCAATTTCTTAGGGAGAACGTGGACATTTTTGCTTGGAAACCTTCTGATTTCCAAGGCATAGACCCCAAGGTGATGGTTCACCGATTGAATGTGGATCCGTTAGCGAGGCCAGTGAAGCAGAAAAAGCGAAGCTTTGGAAGCGAAAGAAATAAAATTATAGAAAACGAGGTGAACAAATTATTGGAAGCGGGATATGTTGTGGAAATTCAGTTCACTGAGTGGTTATCAAATGTAGTTATAGTGCCCACGGCTAACAACAAATGGAGGATGTGCACAGACTTTACAGATCTGAATAAGGCATGCCCCAAAGATCCCTACCCCTACCTCGCATCGACCTCTTGGTGGACTCCACAGCAGGAAGTGTCTTGCTTAGCATGATGGATGCATACCAAGGGTATCACCAAATTTTTATGGCGGAGGAAGATAGGGACAATACCTCGTTTGTGACGGAGAACGGGGTTTATTGTTACATGGTAATGCCGTTTGGGCTAAAGAACGCGGGAGCTACTTATCAGAGATTAGTCAACCTCATGTTTAGAGCGAAAATTGGCAAATCAATGGAAGTGTATACTGATGATATGTTGGTAAAAAGCGTGGTGGAAGAGGAGCACCTTGAGCATTTGAGAGAGACTTTCAAAATAATGCGAGCCTATGGTATGAAACTGAATCCGGTGAAGTGCACCTTCGGTGTGCGAGGTGGAAAATTTTTGGGCTTCATGGTGCATGAGAGTGGGATCAAAGCGAACCCGGAGAAGATAAAAGCTATAATGGAAATGAGTTCACCTAGAACGGTCAATGAAGTACAACAGCTTACGGGAAAAATTGCCTCGTTGAACAGGTTCATTTCGAGGTCAGCTGACCACAACCTTCCCTTTTTCAACACTTTGAGGAACATGAAGAATTTTCAATGGACGGAGGAATGTGAGAAGGCGTTTGAAGATTTGAAAAGATATCTTATGTCTCCACCTTTACTGTCCAAACCTAAAAATGGAGAGGCTCTATTCTTATACTTAGCCGTTTCGAAGCGAGCCATGAGCTCGGTGTTGGTGCGAGACGAAGAGGGAGTTCATCGCCCAGTTTACTACGTGAGCAAGTTGTTACAGGGAGCCGAAGAGAGGTATCTAGAGACCGAAAAGCTAGCTCTGGCCTTGGTAGTATCAGCTAGGAAGTTACGACCTTACTTCCAATCTCATCAGATTATTGTCCTCACAAATCAACCACTGAGACAAGTGTTAGAAAAACCGGAGCTGTCAGGTCGCCTAGTGAGATGGTCCATGGAATTGGGGGAATTTGATATTAAATATCAAAGTAAAATGGCGGTGAAGGCTCAAGTCATGGCTGACTTCGTAAACGAAGCAAGTGGATCGGAAATTGAAGTTCAAAAAGAGGAACTGACATGGCTACTGCATGTGGATGGGTCGGCGGTGGCCACTGGAGGCAGAGCCGGGATCTTGTTGCAGAAGCCTAATTCTTTCGAGGTGGAGGTGGAACTTCGCCTCGAATTCGAAGTGACAAACAGCGAGGCTGAATACGAAGCTCTGTTGGCAGGATTAAAAATGGCGCAAAAGTGTAATGTGAAGAAGTTGATAGCTTACACTGACTCCCAGTTGGTTGGAATGCAAGTTGAAGGTTCATTTGAAGCTAAGGATCGATCAATGGCTAACTATTTGGAGAAAGCGAAGCGGTTGATGGAAAAGTTCGAATTTTTTCAGCTACAGCAGATCCCAAGAAATGAAAATGAGCGAGCCGATGCTCTAGATCGCTTCGCGAGTGCAGTAAGTGGGAATAGCTCGAGGAAGGTGATCGTGTTGGCAGCCGGACTCGTTAGTGGAGGAAGGTCCCATCGTGCAGTATCCAAGCGAGGCGCTGGTTTGTGCAATTGACACCCCAATCGATTGGATGGAAGACTTGAAAAATTTCCTAGAAAAGGGAGATTTACCATTGGACCCGATAAAATCTAGAAGGGTCCAAGTTAGAGCGTCCCGGTTCCTAATGATAGACAATGAGATGTATAAAATATCGGTGCGAGGACCATTGCTAAAGTGCCTCGAACCAGAGAGGGCGATGTATGTAATGAGGGAGATTCATGAGGGCAACTGTGGTAACCACTCAGGAGGTAAGGCACTCGCTCAGAAGGTGATCCGACAAGGTTACTTTTGGCCGACTTTAGCAAGGGATACGGTGGAGTTTGTTAAAAAATGTGTGAAATGTCAGTTCTACGCGAATCTAAGTCATCAACCAGCGACCCAGTTGGAAACGATCCCCATTACTTGTCCTTTTGATCAATGGGGAATCGATATCTTGGGTCCATTTCCAGTGGCTAGAGCTCAGAAGAAATTTATTATTGTGGCAGTGGAGTACTTTTCTAAGTGGATTGAGGTTGAGGCAATGGCTAAGATAACGGAAACCGAAGTCGTGAATTTTTTATGGAAAAATATCGCATGTAGGTATGGGGCGCCCAGAATCTTAATATCAGATAATGGCACTCAATTTCAAGGAAAGAAGGTTAGGGAATGGTGTGAAGAATATAAAGTCAAGCAAAATTTTACAATGGTGGGAAACCCTCAAGCATTCTTTCTTTTGACGGATGTATTATAGCCCAGAATCTTAATCATCTTTGTTCGGCATGCTTTCTATTGATATTTTTGGACCTTGAACTTTGATTACATATATATAGAGAGAGAGATAGAGAGAGTATGTCTCATGTCAGACCATTTGACGGATGCATTATAGCAGACGGATCCCAATGCCAGACCGACCTAAAGCCTTGGGGTTGGTAAGGCGAAATGGGGCCACCCTAGCCCATTGAGTGCTCTACCTCGGGCCACAAAAAACTGTTTGAGCTCTTTTGGCTTGCACTCACTATGTCAGAGTCGTCCTTGGGGCGGTCGAGGCGGCGCCGCGCAGGGCCCCCCTCCGGCGAGAGCCCCCGCCCCCGGGGATTTTTTAAAAAAATAAATTAATACTTTAGAACATGAATATGTAAAGTAAACACAAAAAAATGTATAAAGTAATCGGATAGCCCAGCGGTTGGTGCTCTTCTCCTACCTTTTTAGATATTAAGACTTCGATTCTATTCTGGAACAAATCTTCTATTTTTTTTCCTTTCCCAAATTTTAGGCCAAAAAAAGGGCTTGCCCCAAATTGGGGCCCAAATTTTAAGCAAATAATTTTTTTGTAAGAATTCTTTATTTTAAGTTCTCCTATTTTCCAAATGAACATTAATTGTATCAATATCTATTCTATTTTGCATAAAGGGTTTCATTATATTTTCAATGTCCATTTTATTCTCTTAGAGTTTCATTATTTTCTCAATGTCCATTTTATTTTACTTAAAATTCTTTTATTGGTAAAGTATAACATATGTAATGGAGGACTTGCATTTAATACTTTATACTAAATTATATTTTATTTTTCAATAGAAAATTGGAGGCGGCGCGTGGATCTCACACGCGCTGACTTTTGGCCATCGGACGTCAGAGAACGGTCGGTCGGTGGCAGGGGAAGAGAATGGGAGGGGTGGTGACGATATCCGATCGCGAAAAACAAAACCCAAGAATGCTGCTCACTTGGGCAGCCAAAACCCTAGGTTGGGCAGCGGAAAAATTACCCCAGATATCCCTAGGTGGCGATTGATACCATGTACAAAGTAATAATCTGAATTTCTATGTGTTTATTGAAAGAGATGATGCCAGCTTATATAGACAATATAAATCAATCTATTCCTAATCAAAGTAGATAGTTAAAATAGAAGTCTAGAATACCTAGAACATTAAATGTCATATAATGAATATAAATCTATATCTATAACAATGTGGAGCGCAGCTTGATTATCACACCATAGTTTGGAGGGAGCGGGAACCCCGAAACCAATCTCAGCCAGAAGTTGTGAAATCCACACTACTTCACACGAAGCATGTGCCATGGCTCGATATTCTGACTCTGCACTCGACCGTGATACCACATTTTGTTTCTTACTCTTCCATGAAACCAAGTTTCCACCAACAAAAACACAATAGCCAGTAGTAGATTTTCGATCAATCTTAGAACTCGCCCAATCTGTATCAGAAAAACACTCAATATTATTATGCCCATGATTCTGATACAATATACCACGTCCAGGAGCATCTTTTAAGTAGCACAATATTTGCTCCAAGGCAGACCAATGATGAACTGTAGGAGAAGACATGAATTGACATAAAGTGCTTACAAAATAAGCAATATCAAATAAGCAATATCAGGACGTGTTAATGTAAGATAGTTCAGTTTTCCAACTAATCTCCTATACCATTCAGGATCATCAAAGACATCACCATCCTTTGTAAATTGATGATTTGGAGGCATGGGAGTGTTGCAAGGTTTAGCTCCCAATTTTCCAGTTTCTGCTGACAGATCCAGAACATACTTCCGTTGGACAGAAAAATACCTTTCTGACTCCTAGACACCTCAATTCCCAAGAAGTATTTCAAAACTCCCAAATCTTTAGTACTAAATTGATCTTGCAAAAATGCTTTTAAAGATGAAATTCTCTTCGCATCACTTCCAATGATAACAATATCATCTACATAAACAACAAGTAGAATAATGCCAGAAGTAGATTGCTTATAGAAAACAGTATGATCACTCTTACTCTTTTTCATCCCAAACTGCTCTACTGACTGACTAAATTTCCCAAACCAAGCACGGGGGCTCTGCTTCAACCCATATAAAGACTTGCGAAGACGATAGACTTTCCCAGAATCCCCCTGAGCAACAAACTTAGGTGGTTGCTCCATATATACTTCCTCAACAAGATCGCCATGTAAAAAGGCATTTTTCACATCAAGTTGGTGCAAAGGCCAATTGTTTGTAGCTGCCAAGGAAATGAATAATCTAACAGATGTTAATTTGGCTACTGGAAAGAGAGTGTCAGAATAATCAATCCCATAGGTCTGGGCATAGCCTTTAGCTACCAACCGAGCTTTTAGATGAGCTACAGATCTATCTGAATTAAACTTGACTGCAAAGACCCACTTGCAGCCAACGACTTTCTTGCCAGGAGGTAGCTCAGTTAGCTCCCAAGTGTCATTCTTATTTAAGGCATCCATTTCAGCAATCATTGTTGCTCGCCAGTCAGGATTGGATAGGTCCTGGCGAACGGATTTTGGAACTTGCACAGAATCAAGAGAAGTAATAAAAGAACAAGATGTAGAATGAAATTGATTATATGTAACACAAGATGAAATGGGATAAGTACATTGACGTCTACCTTTTCTAAGAGCAATGGGCAAATCTAGATCAGGAGCAGCAGGATCCGGTGACGAAGACGATACTGGTGCAGGACTAAGAGCAGGAAGAGGAGGGCGTTTGGAGTAGACATGAGCAATTGGTGGTCTAGGGTGTACCAACGGTAGCGGGGGTGGTATCGGAGGAGAGGCATAAGGAAAATAAACTAACATCTCATCAGTTGCTTTAGATCAAGGTGGTGAGGATGAGTCGTTGAAGAATGGGATGGTCTCATGAAAAGTGACAACACTAGACACTAAGTACTTGTTCAACAAAGAGGAAAAACATCTATACCCCTTTTGGAGACGGGAGTAACCCAAAAAAACACATTTTAAGGACTTAGGATCTAGTTTTGTCACGTGGGGACGAACATCGCGAACAAAACAAGTACACCCAAATATACGAGGTTCAACAGGAAACATGGGTGTGTTTGGAAACAAAATCTGGTGTGGTGTCTGATGCTGTAAAACTGTCGAAGGTATGTGATTAATTAGAAAGCATGCAGTAGACACAGCGTCAGACCAAAAACGTTTGGGGACATGATTATGAAACAAAAGAGCTCGAGTTGTTTCAAGAAGATGTCTATTTTTTCTTTCAGCAACTCCATTTTGGGGTGGAGTATCAAGACAAGAGAATTGATGAAGAATCCCATTGTTGTTCATATATGATTGAAAAGATGAAGATAAGTATTCTTTGGCATTATCGCTTCTCAAGATTTTGATCGAAACATTGTGTTGGGTTTTGATTTCAGCACAAAAGATTGAAAATGCGATAGTAATTCAGCACAAGATTGCATAAAATATAGCCAAGTCATATGAGAGAAATCATCCACAAAAATAACAAAATAACAAAATCCATTAGATGAAACAGGACATGGACCCCAAACATCATAATGAACTAGCTCAAACCTATTGCAGACTCTCTTATTTGTACGAGGAATGTAAGACAAACGATGGTGTTTAGCAAACTGACATGAATCACAATTAAAAGACGAAATATTATGAAACTGGGGATATAACTTCTTGAGTAAAGGTGTGGAGGGATGGCCTCAATGACAATGGGCTTCAAAAGGAGTCAATGTGTTGGAACACGCTATGAGCCAAGATATCGGATTGTCCCAAATGTAGAGGCCTCATGTCTCATGTTCTTTACCAATAATCTTCTGCGTCGAAAGATCCTGAAAAACAAAATGATCGGGAAAAAATAAGATAGAACAATTAAGAGAACGGGTAAGTTTGCTAACAGAAACAAGATTAAAGGAGAAGGCAGGTAGATGAAGCACATAAGTTAAAGGAAGGGTTGGTGTAATATGAATAGAGCCAGCACTAAGAACAGCAGAAGTAGAACTATCTGCTAATGTAACGGACGAACGGTGATTAGTAAGTTCGGAAAATAGTTGTGGATTACCTGTCATGTGGTCTGTGGCACCAGAATCAATGACCCACTGGGAGGCCGAAGAAATAAGACATGTAGGTTTACCTGACTCGGCTAGAGCAGTGACTGAGTGAGGATGCTTAGAGGCTTCCTAAAATTTGAGAAATTTGGCATATTCATCTGCCGGAACTGAAACCACCAAGTTCGGAGTGGGTGGACGGACCTCATGTGCAGAGGCAATGTGAGCATATTGAGATCCAGAGCTCCTCTGGTTTCGTTTGAGTAACTTTTGACAAGTTCATTTCGTAAGACCCGGTTCATGACAATAGTAGCAAACTACCCCAGAGTCTTAATTGTAAGAATTCCGAGAACCATTACCACCGCCCCTGATAACGTGATCGAGCCGTCATTCCACCGGTTTGACTCGTAAGAGCATTAGGTTGTGGGACAGATGACATTTAGAACTAGGGACCGTACGTAAGACCCTAGTAAAAGTTTCCCTTAATGTAGTAACTTCAGTATTTGACAAAATTTGTGATTTAGCAACATCAAACTGAGAACTGAGACCGGCGAGAACTCATAATTGCCATTTGTTTCCGTTGAGCTTGCTAAATCTTGATATTTGTACTAAATGGCAACAGGGCATTCAACTCTTCATAAGTACGTTTGAAGTTCATAAAATATGTATTAAGTGATTGGTCCTGTTGTTCTGCCCGATAAAATTCTTTACAAACATCAAAGATTCGAGAAATATTTTCTTTTCCTGAAAAAACAAAAGAGAGATAATCCATAACTTCGTTGACATAATTACAATGGTTGATATGGCCAGACTGGTAGGGCTCAATAGAATTACGAATTTGGATGAGTAAAGTAGCATCAACTCGCATCCACTCAGTGTACTTTGCATCAGTAGAACAAATCTTCTATTTTTTTCCTTTCCCAATTTTTAGGCTAAAAAAAGGGCTTGCCCAGATTGGGGCCCAGATTTCAGGCAAATAATATTTTTTTTTAAGAATTCTTTATTTTAAGTTCTCCTATTTTCCAAATGAACATTAATTGTATCAATATCTATGCTATTTTGCATAAGGGTTTCATTATATTTTCAATCTCTATTTTATTCTCTTAGAGTTTCATTATTTTCTCAATGTCCATTTTATTTTACTTAAAATTCTTTTATTGGTAAAGTAGAACATATGTAATGGAGGACTTGCTTTTAAATACTTTATACTAAATTATTTTTTAATTTTCAATAGAAAATTGCAAATGCCACCTACTCGAAAATATTCATCTGGGCATGAAAAGCGTAAGAAAAGAAAACAAGTTTAAGAGTTCGTTGAGTTTCAAAGAGAGACATTAAATGTCTCTTTTGTAGCACTAATTTTATGAAATTGGAAACGTTGAAATTGAAATATATTATTTCATTATTTTATGATTCGATTAATGAGATTATTTTTCGTAATAATGGTTAATTAAATAATTTATTTTTTTATGTATATTAGTAAAAAGGGCTCCATTCTTTTCCCGCACCAGACCCGTTAAAACATAGGAATGACCCTGCACTATGTACACAGTGTAAAATTTGCAGAGACTGGATATTTTCTTCTCAAAGATGAGTGCGGGCTTGTGAATTTTATTATAACATGGTCACAAACAAACTTTGTTCTCTCACATCCACTCAAGAATAAACTACCCAAATTTTTCCATCTTCCCGAAATCCACAAAAACCATGGACTTTTCACCTTATCTGCAATCCTAAATTGATGCATCAATTTTCAGCCCCTGCATGTCTCTCGTTTCCCTCTTTATCTTTTTTTGATGGCTTCTCATGTATAAATTGGGGCCTTGTAGAAAAAGAGAGAAATTAAGATTATCATTGTCCAATAGAGAGGACGCTAAGATTATTGTCTCATGTCTCTACAATACTTCTAGCTGTAGAGGCTTCTTAGAGCTATACATATATATCCATTTATTAATACTTATTGTGAGTGGATTATCAATACCTTTTAGAGGGAATTTAATATTTTTTTAGGGAAAATACTAAATGCCGTTGAGGAGACTACATGAGATTATGAATATTTTTCTAGGGGAGAAACTAATACTTTTAAGAGAGATTACTAATATTTTTTATGGGAAAAACTAATACCTTTTAAAATAACTACTAAATATTTTTGACGGGAATTACTAATACTTTTTAGGAAAAATACTAAATACATTTCAGGAAAAGAAACTAATGTTTTTTAGGGAAACAATTAATACATTTTAGGAGGATTATTTTGGGAAGAAACTAATACTTTTACGAGAAAAAACTAATATTTTTATGGAGATTACTAATATTTTTCATAGGAAAAACTAATACTTTTCAGGACCTACTAATACATTTTAGAGGACTACAATGTTAATATTTTTTCAGGAAAACTACATAAAATACTCTGCAGGAACTAATACTTTTTCGAGTAACTACTAATACTTTTTAGGAGAACAACTAATATTTTTCACCGCCTCGTTCATACTATGTCACTGCATAATATTATAAACATACCAGTGGGTCGATTTTGGATCCGTGTAATAAATTTGACCCGCTAGACCGTCTGACATGAGTTTTTGTCAAATATATATATATATATATATATACAGAGAGAGAGAGAGAGAGAGAGATTGGAGAATTGATTCAAATGAGACACCATTTCTAGGCGAAATAGTATGAACCAATCCTAATCGTTGATTTGAATTTTTAGGCGGTTCTGATTATTTTAGTATTTTAAGTATTTTTTTTATTCAATTAAGGGTATAGTGGTAGTTGTCTAAAAATGCAGTTATTTTGGAGTCGTTTGACTTTTTATAACCGCATTTTATGTGGTGCAATTATAACTGTCTTATTTAATAGCGTAATTTTAAGGGCATTTTTTTCGATTTTATTCTTTTTTTTTATCTAGCATAGTTAGTGTTTTTTGGTGCTTAAATAGATCTTAAATAACGCATAATAGTTGTTTTTTGTTGCATTATTTTTTATGACACTTATTGCATAACTAAGTATAATATAATGCATATTTGATACTTACACACTGCATAGATAACTTACAGACAATGTATAGTTAGTTGATTTTTGCTGCATAGTTTATGACACTTTGAATTATTGGGTATAATATACTGCATATATATTTAGTTTTTTTACACTGCATATATAGCTTCTAGACAATGCATAGTTAGTTGATTTTTGCTGAATAGTTATTGGGAAATTTATTTTATAGATTTTGATGAATGCCATGTAAAACATAAAGTAGAAAGTTGGCACCCCATTTTCCTTATAATTTCTCATTGTAATAGATAGGGCTGGAAAAGCTGAGTCAAGTCAGCTATACCTGGAAATACAATAAGTCAACTGAAGACTGAAGTGAAGACTCCGTTGTGGAACAACTGAGTATGGCCAAGAAGGAAGATCAAGAACTTGACTGAAGATGTATCGGTTGAGGAACAGATGTGTGAAGTGTCAGTCAAAGTCATCTCAAGAAGCCAAGTCACAAGTTGAAAGTGACAGTTGAGTCTTCAAATGATTGGAGCAGACTCAAGTCACTTGGGGAAATAGGCAGCAGCCAAGAGAAGTCAACTAAAAGGAATCTGTTGCACAGAAGTCAAGAACTTTACTTAAATAAGTAATACTTCCATCTTTTGCCAGTCTTAAGGTGCTCGTCCCAGAAGCGTGCAAAAGGAATAAACTAATGGGAAACACTGCACCTCGTGTCAGAACCTGAAAAGCTGAACATTCATTTAATACGAGGAAAGGTCTACATCTCAAGATTGAAGACCAAGAAAAGACAAGCCAACGAACACAAAGCTATGAAGGAAAGACAACTTCAAACTGTTGAAGATGAAACTTTTGAAGAATCAAAAGGGGTCTATTTTCCAAGGAGGATTGCAGGAAGGTTCAAGGTCGAACCAGTATCAAGTTATTGGAGGGCTTCGTGATCAAATCCAAGAAGCTTGAGAAAGTGAGCTGAAGTAGCAAAGCACGCCCTGTGAAGCGGTGACTCATGAAAGAGAAGCCAGTTGTGTGACCAAGGCATCTCTAGACTGAGTCGAAGGAGCAAGCCAGCTGTGTGATCAATACTTGTCTCTAGACTGAGAACCACTTTGTGAACTGATCATTACTTAGTGGATTCCTCCAGGAGTTGGAGAAGAGAGGATTAGAAGAATTACCCCATCTTCAAACCTCTATAAAAATTAACTGTGTCATTTATTTTTCAGCATATTTACATTTCTGCATATCTATTCTATATCTGCTGATAAACTTGATTTGCTATTCAAACTGATTAATAACCAAGTGCTAAAATCGAGTGTTAAAATAAGTTTAAATCAAATTAAGGGGTGTTAAGTATTCCGCTGATAAAACCAACACAGCCAAGTTAAGTTTCAGGTTAAACAGCTGAGTTATTCTATCAACAGCTCTATCGAGTCTGTTGAGTGGCTAACTCTGCTGAATAACCAACTTAGTTGTCCCTCAAGGACTTAGTTGTATGTGTTAACTCTGTAATTTCTTTAAAAGGACTAAATCAAAAATTTGGTAAGGTTTATTCACCCCCCCCCTCTAAACCTTACTCACACCCTTTGGGACCTACAAATGGTATCAGAGCGGTTGGTTCATTGAGCCTTCCGCATTGGTTACTGAACTAGATCTCTATCTTTTCTAAAAGATTTTTAACACTTGTATTTTAAAAATATTTCATTATTAGCAAAAGTTATTATCATCGAAGCAAATCTGACACGCATTCCCATGTTCACTGTTGAGGAATTTGATGACTGGAAAATTCATATGCAGGCTCATCTATTTGCTTTACATGATGAAATATGACTAGTGATAGAGGATGGGCCACTGCAAATACTTAAGGTGAACACAGCTGTAAGAATAGCAGTTGTAGTAGCAGAAGCAGATGAAGATAGACCAGCCATGGTTGAAAAGCCAAGGACTGAGTGGACCAACGATGACAGAAAGAGATACAACTTGGATAATGTGGCCAACGACATACTCTACAAGACATTGGACAAAGCAATGTTCAATAAAGTCAAATCTTGCAAATCTGCAAAAGAAATCTGGGATAAATTAACTTTAATTTGTGAAGGATCTGAGGAAATTAAGGAAAATAAATTGTTTGTAGCTGTACAAAAATCTGAAAATTTTAAAATGCTTGCAGGTGAAACCTTGGATTAGCTGGATGCCAGATTCATTGAAATCACAAATGAGCTATCAGCACTTGGGAAAGAATATACACAAAAGAAAATGTGTATGAAGATTTTGAGAAGCCTCCCAACTGAATGGGAAATGAAGGTCATGGCCCTGAGACATTCAATGAACCTCACAAAAACATCCAATCATGAGCTGTTCTCAGATCTCAAAGCTTATGAGTTTGAGCTGAGAAGAAAAGAGCAAGAGGAGATAGTTGTACCTAAGACAGCTGCACTTATAGTCAAGGATGGAAAGAGAGCTGAAGTCAAGGAAGCCATAGACCAGGAGGAGATTGCCGTGATGGTTAAAAGATTCAACAAGTTCTTCAATAAGAACTATAAAAGAAACAAGGGTGAATCCTTCAGGAGACATTCAGCTCCCTCCAAGTCAAGGGGAGACAGGCCACCCAAGAGAGCTGAGCATCAAAGAGTTGAGTATCAGAGAGCTGATAACTCAAGGACAGAAAGATCTGATCAAAGAGCTGAGAACCTGTGTTGGAACTGCAGACAACAAGGACATTTTGCAATTGACTGTTCCTATCCACCAGTCAATAAATACACGAATGAAGAAGAAAGAAAAGTCTTCAGAGAAAGAACACAGGAAAAGAAGAAAGTCATGTTGGTTCTTTGAGGCTAGCTCTTTGAGACAAACTAAGTCTAAAGAAGCGGAGACTTCGAGAGAGTAGTGAAGCTGACTACTCAAGTGATTTTGAAGAAGAAACAATGATCTGCCTTATGGCTAAAGAACAAGATCAACCAGACCAAGAAGATGAGGTACACTCTAACTCATATCATTCAGATTCAAGTGATAGTGATTGTGACACACACACTTCATCACCCACTGATCTTTATGATTCATTAGGCAAAATGATGAAAGACTTTGAGCACATAAAATCCTCACACACACTTATAAATGAGGAAAACAACCAGCTCAAAAGCCAAAACTCACAGCTGACTAAGGAGCTGAGTACTCTAAGTCACATAGCTGATGAGAACAAAGAGCTGAAGGCTGAAAATGCCAAACTAATAGCAAGGATAGCTGCTATAGAAAAGAGAGAAAATGATCTTAAAAATGTAATTGCCTCATTCACAAAGACATCCAAATCACTGGATGACCTTATCATGAGTCAAAAAGAATGTGGAGATAAGACAGGTATAGGATTCAATTCCTTTGTGCACAGTCAAACTCCTAGAGTGATTTTGGAAAAAGGATCTTCAAGTAATGAAGCATCTCAAAAACCAAAAACACCAAATGTTGCACTCACATTCATTCCAAAGCACAATCACAAACAAACTGGCCTTGGATATAAAGGGAAAGAAAAACAACCAATTGAGTATGCTGAAAAGACAGCTGGGAAGAAATCCAGCAGAGTTCCTCAGCAAACTCCAAATAGAAAGTACTCTGTGAAGAATAAAAAGAGCTACCAAAAACCCCAGAAGTTTTATCAAAGAAACACATATGATGGGAATGGTAGAAACTACCCAAGCCAAGCTGATTGGAATAATGTGAAAAATCAGCAAAGACCAATGGAATACAGGCCTAAATGGCAAAGACCTAGATCTTAGCAAAGGTCATTCCAAAGGCAAAAGAGCTATTATCAGCACACATATGCACCAAGGCACTACACTCAGAAATATCACAACTACCCAAAGAAGGCAATTGCTAAAACACACACACACAAGCATACAGACAAAAGAGATAGATGTATAAACATAAAGCCCCTAAGAAATTTGCCAAAGTGAATTGTGATTATGGCACAAATAGATGGCAACCTGTTAGAGTCAAATCATTTGGCTATAGGTTGGTTGGATCATCTTACAGCACTAACCCCTCAGGACCCAGGCAAGTATGGGTACCTAAAAACTAATTTCTTTGATTGCAGGTTCAAGGAACAGTTGAGTGCCAAGGAACCTGGTACATGGATAGTGGCTGTTCCAGACATATGATAAGAAACAAAAAAAATCTGTCAAAGTTCAAGGAGATTAGAGGTGCAAAAGTTATATTTGGAGGAAATGAAGCTCCAGAGGAATCAAAGGCACATGATCTATCAAGAAAAATGGATTGGAAATCACAGATGTTGCTTATGTTGAAGGTCTAAACTTCAACCTGTTAAGCATCAGCCAACTCTGTGACAAGGGCTACAATGTTGGATTCAATATGGGACTGTGCTAGATTAAAGATGTTGAATCAAATGAAATAGTGCTGCAAGGATCAAGACAGAAGAATATGTATGTGGTAGACTGGTTTACTTCCACCCCAAGCACTTGTCTGTTAGCAAAGAGCACAGCCGAATCAAGTTGGTTGTGGCACAAGAAGCTGAGTCATCTAAACTTCAAGACAATTAACAAGCTTGCAAGGAGTCATCTTGTGGAAGGATTGCCAGATTCAATGTACAAGAAGGAAAGTGTATGTGATGCATGCCAGATGCGAAAGCAGATCAAATCTTCATTCAATGAAAAGCCTAGTCCTTCTTCAACAAGGATATTGCATCTGTTGCATATGGATTTATTTGGTCCAGTTGAACCAGCCAGCATAAATGGGAAGAAATGCACCTTAGTGGTGGTAGATGATTATTCAAGATATATATGAACAATCTTCATGTGCAAAAAGAAGGAAACTTTGCAGAAGTTACCTCAGCTGATGAAAAGAGTTCAAAATGAAAAGAGCCAAACTATCATAAAGATAAGGTCTGATAGAGGAACTGAGTTTGTCAATGGGATAATTACTCAGTATTGTGTTGAAAATGGTATTGCTCATGAGTTATCTGCAGCAAAAACTCCACAGTAGAATGGAGTAGCTGAAAGAAGGAACATAACTCTCAAGGAAGATGCAAGAACCATGTTAGCTGAAGTTGGATTGCCTAAGAGATTTTGGGCTGAAGACATCAACACTGCATGCTATACTCAAAATAGATGCATGATAAACAGGCAATTGACCAAAACTCCCTATGAGATATGGACAGGGAGAAAGCCAAATGTATCATATTTTAGAATATTTGGATGTAAATGCTTCATCCACAACAATGGCAAGGATAATCTAAAAGCTTTTGATGCTAAAGCTGATGAAGGTATCTTTTTGGGATACTCAGCTTAGAGCAAAGCCTATAGAGTGCTGAACAAGAGGACTATGGTCACAGAAGAGTCTATTCATGTGGTTTTTGATGAACCTAATGTGAATGGAGAAGACATTGAAGAGTTAGCTGATAAGCTTAATCAACCAACTATGCGAAAGAGTCCTCATGTTGAAGTCAAGTAAGAGTAATCAACCAAGATGAAGATGAGATAGTCAATCTCAAAGACAATTGGAAAGTCTGCACTGAATGATGATGAAAGAGTCGCTCAAGACAACATAGTTGTGAGACAATTTGAACCCGGTGATTTGCTTCAACCTCGATGTGAGATGGCCGAGAGACCATCCACCGTTTAGTCATTGGAGATGTTAGAGATGGTGTAAGAACCAGATCCGAGCTCGGAAAGCAATGTTCACTTGTTTTATTTCCCAAATAGAGTCAAAAGATGTGTCTCAAGCAATCGGGTGATACATATTGGATTCAAGCCATGCAAGAAGAGTCAATCGTTTGAAAGGAACAAAGTATGGGAATTGGTGCAGAGACCAACCCATCAGAATGTTATTGGCACAAAATGGGTTTTCAGAAACAAGATGAATGAGGAAGGATCTATGGTAAGAAACAAAGCAAGATTGGTAGCCAAAGGGTATTGCCAAGAAGATGGAATAGATTTTGATGAAACCTTTGCTCCTGTTGCAAAATTAGAAGCAATAAGGATGTTTCGTGCTTATGCTGCACACAAGAACTTCATTGTATATCAAATGGATGTGAAAAGTGCATTCTTTTTTTTTTGAGGAGAAGTGAAAAGTGCATTCTTAAATGGACTGTCAGAGGAAGAAGTCTATGTTGAACAACCTCCAGGTTTTGAGCAGAAGACCATTGGTGATAAGGTGTACAAGCTCAAGAAAGCATTATATGGATTGAAACAAGCAACAAGAGCATGGTATGATACATTATCTCAATTTCTAACTGATAATGGATTCACCAAAGGCAAAGTGGACAGAACACTCTTCAGAATTCAAGATGGAGAGAGTATATTGCTTGTTCAAATATATGTGGATGATATCATTTTTGGATCCACAAATAAAGAGTTGTGTGATAAGTTCTCAAACCTCATGCAATGCAAGTTTGAAATGAGCATGATGAGAGAGCTGACTTTCTTCCTAGGACTTCAAGTTAAGCAATTGAATGATGGAACTTTCATAAGTCAATCAATGTACACCAGAGATTTAATGAAGAAATTTGGTATGGAAGAGAAGTCTTCTGTGAAAATACCAATGAACACATTCGTCAAGATGGACATGAATGCAGATGGCAAGGCTGTAGATCAAACAAGATATAGAGCACTTATTGGATCACTGCTCTATTTAACAGCCAGCAGACCAGAAATCACCTTTGCAGTAGGTGTATGTGCAAGATTTCAATCTGCACCAAAGGAGAGCCACATGACTGCAGCTAAGAGAATCCTAAGATATTTGAAGGGATGCCAGGAAGTTAGCCTATGGTATCCAAAGGAAGATAGATTCAAGCTTATTGGTTACTCAGACTCAGACAATGCTGGATGTAGAGTTGACAGGAAAAGTACTTCAGGTACATGTCAAATGCTTGGAAACAGATTGGTTTCCTGGTTTAGTAAGAAGCAAAACTCAATAGCCACATCCACAACTGAAGCAGAGTACATAGTTGCGGGCAGCTGTTGTGCCCAAGTATTGTGGATGAGACAGCAGCTGAGAGATTATGAAATTGAAGGAAAAGAGATTCCAATTATATGTGATAACACAAGTGCTATTCCAATCACTCAGAATCTTGTGTTGCATTCAAGAACAAAGCACATTGATGTCAGATATCATTTTATAAGAGATCATGTTTTAAAGAAAGACATCACTTTGGAATATATCTCAACTGATAAGAAGTTAGCTGACATTTTCACCAAGCCCTTATGTGAATCAAGATTTGAAGAGCTTAAGCATGAGCTAGGGTTAATTGAGCTGAGTTAACACTCAGAAGACTCAATCAGAAGAGATGGAAGATAGAAAGTGAGAAATGAACAAGGTTTTTTTCACATCGGCCAAGTGAAACAACCATATCGGAAAGTCGGTTGCATCGAGTTAGGCGACAAATGAGTCACATAATGAAAAGAGAGAAGAAGAGTTAAGTCATTTTTGAGATAAAATTTGAATCATTTATGAGCTAAGTGACAAAAACACACTCATTTTAAATGAGCGGGAATGTTTTTAAGGATGATGTCAGCGTAATAATGACGGGTACAGGCAAAAACTGCACAGTAAGCATATGATTGGATATAAATGTTGCCGCATTAAATGCGGTTTGACGTGCAAAATCTGAACCGTTGATCTTGATCAAATTTCAAAAATCAAAGACATGTCCTTTCATAACCCTTATATACTCATTTTTCCAGTTCTCTCTCTCTCATTCGAAAATTGTTCATCTTCAAGCAAACGAAAGCAAGCCATTTTTCTTTCTCGAAAATCCTAAGTGTCCTTCAACCAGTTCGTCAAGTTTTAATCGGTAAAAATTCCTAAAAATGGCACCGAAGTTTGATTTCGTCAAGTTATCGAAGCAAATCCACTCAGGATCGTCCGTGGATTTTGAAGGCATGGTGAAGCAGGGTTCGGATGAAACCCTAGTGAAGAAGATTGCAGAAATGTTGGAAAAGTTAGGTCTTAAGGCTTTTCTGACTTTGGAGTATTCGCACACCTACCTTGAAGAGGTGGCGCAGTTCTACGTCAATGCAGAAGTGCAGGACAAAGGAATCAAGTTCTCTGTCCACCGCAAGGATATTATGATAACAGTTAAGGACCTTGCAGAGCACTATTTGTTGCCGTCTGAGGGCATGAAGGAGATTTATGAAGCAAACGTTGATTTGGCTGCTGCATGGAAAGAGGTAGCCAAACCGTGTGTGCGCTAAGGTGGTCTACACAGAAGAAATTCTTTGAAGGACGACTATCACAAGTTGATGGATGTCGTCTCTAAGTGTGTAGACATGAAGTTTGGCAGCTTCAACCAACTGTCAAAGACTAAGCTGAACGTCATGGTTGCGATCATGCAGAGCAAGAAAGTCAACTGGGTGGAGTTCGTGTATAGCAGACTCTGCCAGAACATTGTAAATAAATCATTCAAGGAAGATGGATCCTTTGGAGGATCTCTTGGTTATGGCCTGGTGATTGGCCACCTGATGGAAGTGAAGGGCATTCCCCTTCGACATGGAAAACCTTTCCATGTCAATAAGAAGATGTTTAGGGTGAATCTCTCAGGAGCCCAGAAGAGAGCCCACGCGGAGAGGGCGGGTACAAGTGAGGGGGAATCAGCTGACCCCGAGGACACAGCTGTTACCTCTCATCCCAAGAAGAAAGCTGCCCCTGCAGCTACTAAGAATAAGGTTGCCCCTACAGCAAAGAAATAGGATGCACATGCCCCTGCAGCCGAGTCACCTGCCCGAGCAGCCGTGTCTCCTGCCCCTGCAGCCGAGGCTGAGAAGGAAGCCCAAATCCCTTCTCCAGCCATACGCAAGAAAAGGACTGCCAAGCCCAGGAAGGCAGCTCCGATCCAGAAGGATGCCCCGTCCCCCACCGCCAAAGAATCCGAACAGGAAAAAGAACCAGAAATTCCTCTGGTTAGAACCAAAAGAAGAAGGATCATCAAGCATTCAGAGCGTGAAAAGACAGTTGCATCAGCCACTCAGCTCGAGAAAGCATCTGAGATTGCAGACACTCAGGAAGTGTAGTCTCCCGAAGTAATAGATGAAACTGCCAAGTCTGCTGAAGGTGATCAGCAGAGGCCTACAGTAGACCCAGCTGTGGAGAGGACAGCTGATGATAAAGAAGCAGCTAAGACAACTGACCTTCCAATTGAAAAAGTTGTCTCTCCACCTGCTACGGACGCTGCTGAAGGTGAAGAGTAGCAGAGCATCCTGCCTTTCATCCCAGAAAAGGAAGGACAAGAAGAAGATAACGATGATGATGTTATCATGTATTCTCTTGTATACCCAGACATTCAGCGCCGTCTACGTGAATGGAGGGCGTGGAAGCTAAGCCACTAAAGGGTGCAGTTTGAACGCTCTGAGTTTATCGAAAAAGATGAGGAATTGTTCCAATTTCTTGGAGTCACTAAAGTGCTTCAGGCCCTTGATGAAGATAACTGCCTGAATATCCTACAAATCTTCAAGGAGAATGAACAAGCCAAAGCAGCCGAGGAAGCAGAAGCTCTCGAGAAAGCCAGTATATGTCCGCTTACAGGAACTCTAGAACACACTCACCCTCATCTGGATGTGTTCTCAGAGAGTGATGAAGACATGGATCCCGTTCTTTTACAGAGAAGTCGGACATGCAGGCAAGCTCGAGGGAATCCAGGATGATGCATGAGCAACAAATGTTTGAAGGACCAGAGAGTCCTCACAATCTCTCCTGCAGATAGACCCATTGGGAGTAGCGCAACAAATTGCCATAGCCATCACTGCAGCTACGTCCCCAGCACTTTCGGAAGATGGGTCCAAGTGAATTGGCAATGAGACTGGGAATTTGGGCACCCAAGTTGAGCCAACCCCTACTGAAGGTGTTTTACCACCTGCCCCAATGGTTGAGCACTCAACGGAAGCACCATGAGTCCGGAGAAGAGTGACCTCATCATCGATCCACTCACCGGTGTGTGTGCCGGGGGAAACTCACTCCACTGCAGCAAGGTCGGAGGATGTTGCGAGATGACTCCATATTGAATAAAGGTGGCGAAGTGGAAACCGAAAAAGAACCACAGCAGATTGACATTTATGAAGCTCGGACAGTTGAGTCTGTCCCGGTGAAGTGTCGATTGCTTTGAAGGATGATGACATCTTTGTTGCGATCAAGGCCAAGAGATGGAAATGCCCCTGGAGTTAACACTCACAGGCATCAAAGCACAATCGAGGGTTGAGACTCCTATGGATGCCATTGTTGAAGACCCTAAGACAGTTGTGACTGTCGAAGGGAATGCTGAAGGCCTCACTATGGTTGAGACTGCTGGAGGTAGTGAAGGCCCAATGGAGGTTGAGACTTCCCTGGGTAGAGCTCAAGAGATTCAGAACATCCCTCTTGTTCACAGTGCTGAATCGGAGAAGGAGATTAGTGCACTTCATGACTCCTAGAAAAATCCTGACATATCATTTTTGGGGTCTGAAGATGAAGCTGAGTCCACACCCGTTGCACAACAAAAGGACCCAGTTGAGGATGTTCTCCCGCAGACGAGTCAGTTGAGTTTTAAAGCTGCTCGTAAAACGTTCAACTTCGATGATGAACCAAGCCCCCAGGCTTCATCATCATCCGATGACGCTGATATTGCAGCCGAGGACCTGGTACTTCACTTAGAAAAATCTCGAGGTCAAGAAGCCGTTAAGACAATCGATGCTCGGTCGGTGGCTGCCAACCCACTCACCAAGGCCCAGTTGTACCCGAGTCATCTACGCAGGCTCCCACAGCTGCAGCAGTACCGACTCCACCAGGAACATTACAGGCACCGACCGCACAATCAATCCCTTATGTGCAAGATGATACTTTTGAGCAAGTTTTTCTCTTTTAAATCGAGCTGCCTGAGTTAGAGGAAGAGACCGCTAAAGAGCATCACCGATTCACCATTCGAGAAGATCCTATGATCCCTACCGACTCTATTGTTCCAGCAAACTTTGATTTCGATGCTGAATGGCCAGCAGCTGAATCAGGTGTGACAGCTGAGATCCGTGAAGTCTTCAAGAAGATCTGTGCAGAGATTAAGAAGATCGAACGACACCAGACCTCACTAGATTTACGCCTGGACAATAGAGATGCCACCCTCACAACAGATTTGAGAGGGATAGTGGTAAGGATCAGGGAGTGGTGTCAACAGTAGAATGCAATGCGATACGAACAAGTTCGCTATTTCAAGGCATTGTACAATAAGATGCTTGTTTGGAGTGCTGACAATGCTGATATGAAGCAGCGGATGCAAGCGTATATGGAGAGATTGCATGCCTCCCACACAACAGAAATGGAGCTCCTTCGTGAATTCCATCGAAAAGAAATTCTGCGTCTTGAGGAGACCATGAATGCGAAATTCAGCTCTTCTCTTGGCTGAAATGAAACTGGTGGCAGCCGAGTCAAAAGCCACTCGTTCAGAATTTCGAACAGCACATGCCGCAGCAGAATCCAAGCAGAGCTCAGCTCTCAGCAGACTCGACTTCATGCTCGCATGTATGTTCCCTGAGGTTCCTCTCGACTTTGATGATGCCAAAAAGGGGGAAGAGGAGCACCTAAGGAATTTGAAAGAAGAAGCAGCAGCTGAGAAGAAGAAGGGAAAGGTAGCTGAGGGGGAACATTCGAAGGACATGAATTTAATGATTGCTGAAACCCCTCAGCAGCGTCATGTGACAGCCTCAATAATTAGCAAACTTCCAGTGACTCTGCCGATCGAACACTCTGTTGTGCCCATGTCAGAGAAAAGGAAAATTGTAGAAGCAGGGATGATAGAGTTCGATAAAAAAACGGATGCCAGCATTGAAGAAGTGTTGAAATATTACGGTGGCATTCGGGCAGGGAAGGATCAAGATGTTATTCCAGATGACGGATCCGAGCCAAGATCAGTTGAAGAATTTAAGACGCTCGAATCCGAAGGCTATTTCGAGGAAGATGTCAGAGCCTAAGCACGGGATCTATCTTTGGGAGAAGGGTCTTAAGTTGTGCGAAGAAGCTGATAGGCAGCAGACTACCAGCAACCATTCAGCTAGTAAACAAAAGACTCATGTACAGTATACACCCAGAGGAGAAGGAAGGAGTGGTGGAGGAAGAGGTTTTCGACCTAGACCACTACCCAAAAATATCGAATATGTAGATCCTGGAAAGAATGAAAGGATCTACTGGGTTGGGTATGATGAAGTAGCTAATCTGGAAGTGGCTAGAAAGAATGTTGAATACGTGAAAAGACTAGAAGAGAAAAATAGAAGACAAGACCAGCTATGGCAAGAGAGGAAGAGAAAAGACGATGTTGCGAAAAGAGCTTATGAAAAGAAGAAAGCAGCTGAAGAAGAAAGAAAAAGAAACAAAGCTGATGATGACAGAGCTGAAGAGGAAAGAAGGAGGCAGCGAAGGCGATGAAGTGTTGCTGCGAACCCTTCATGTATTTTACTCTTGTAAATACATTTTTGTGTAAGTCATTTGTATATTCAGTAAAGTGTTTTGTAATTTCTCTATTTGTATTTGTATCCTAGCATAGATGTTTGTAATTTGCTTAGATATGAGTATGCTCTGATACACTTTGTACACAGTTGTGTAAAGGACAAGAATGCTATGATCAATAAAATGATTGATTCTACGCATACATTATTTGTTACTACATTGTCTGTATGTATCTTTGTTGTTTACATGTTGTTTAATGTTTTTAAGTTTTGGCATCATCAAAAAAGGGGAAATTATTGGGAAATTTATTTTATAGATTTTGATGAATGCCATGTAAAACATAAAGTAGAAAGTTGGCACCCCATTTTCCTTATAATTTCTCATTGTAATAGATAGGGCTGGAAACGCTGAGTCAAGTCAGCTATACCTGGAAATACAAGAAGTCAACTGAAGACTAAAGTGAAGACTCCATTGTGGAACAGCTGAGTATGGCCAAGAAGGAAGATCAAGAACTTGACTGAAGATGTATCGGTTGAGGAACAGATGTGTGAAGTGTCAGTCAAAGTCATCTCAAGAAGCCAAGTCACAAGTTGAAAGTGACAGTTGAGTCTTTAAATGATTGGAGCAGACTCAAGTCACCTGGGGAAATAGGCAGCAGCCAAGAGAAGTCAACTGAAAGGAATCCGTTGCACAGAAGTCAAGAACTTTACTTAAATAAGTAATACTTCCATGCTGCCAGGTCTTAAGGTGCTCGTCCCAGAAGCGTACAAAAGGAATAAACCAATGGGAAGCACTACACCTCGTGTCAAAACCTGAAAAGCTGAACATTCATTTAATACGAGGAAAGGTCTACATCTCAAGATTGAAGACCAAGAAAAGACAAGCCAACGAACACTGGTGTCTTTTGAAAACCAGCCTATCTCTTCAACGGACAGATTTTTGAAAGTTCACTATAAAAGGCTGAGGAAACTCATTGAGAAAAGGTTACCTGAACCATGAACAAGCAAGCATTATTCAAGCTATTAACCTGCAAATATTCTCAAAGATATTCAAGCAAAACCTCAAGCCTGAAACTGGAAGGAAATCAATCCAACACAAAGCTGTGAAGGAAAGACAACTTCAAACTGTTAAAGAGGAAACTTTTGAAGAATCAAAAGGGGTCTACTTTCCAAAGAGGATTGTAGGAAGGTTCAAGGTCGAACCAGTATCAATTTATTGGAGGGCTTCGTGATCAAATCCAAGAAGCTTGAGAAAGTGGGCTGAAGAAGCAAGGCAACTGCCCTGTGAAGAAGTTGAGTCGGAAGAGAAGCCACCATTTTGTGTGACCAAGCATCTCTAGATCGAGTCGAAGGAGCAAGTCGGTTGTGTGATCAAGACTTGTCTCTGGGCGAGAACCACTTTGTGAACTGATCATTACTTAGTGGATTCCTCCAGGAGTTGGAGAAGAGAGGATTAGAAGAATTACCCCACCTTCGAACCTCTATAAAAATTAACTGTGTCATTTATTTTTCAGCATATTTACATTTCTGCATATCTATTCTATATCTGCTGATAAACTTGATTTGCTATTCAAACTGATTAATAACCAAGTGCTAAAATCGAGTGTTAAAATAAGTTTAAATCAAATCAAAGGGTGTTAAGTCTTCCGCTGATAAAACCAACACAGCCAAGTTAAGTTTTAGGTTAAACAACTGAGTTATTCTATCAACAGCTCTATCGAGTCTGTTGAGTGGCTAACTCTATTGAATAACCAACTTAGCTATCCCTCAAAGACTTAGTTGTTTGTGTTAACTCTGTAATTTCTTTAAAAGGACTAAATCAAAAATTTGGTAAGGTTTATTCAACCCACCCCCCTTCTAAACCTTACTCACACCTCTTGGGACCTACAATAGTTCATAACCTTTGAATAATTGGGTATTTTGTACGATGTATTTAGCTTTTTTACATTGCATAGATAGCTTCTAGACAATGCATAATTAGTTGAATTTTGTTGTATAGTTTTCAACTATGCACTTCTCACTTCCAATAGTTATATGCATTATTTCATAAGTATCTAAAATTATCGTTTTAGTGAAAATTATAGTTTTAAGAAAATGATTTGGTTCGATTTCTCCATCTGTATCTAATTCATCAATGTTACCTGTGACAAATCCTTGTATATTTAATGGTGTTTTCATCGTTTAGAATTGATGTTATCTTCTTCCTCAGATTTTCTGATTCTCTCTGTAACTGCAAAGATCATCAATGGTGGTGTAAAGAATAATTCAATGATTTTCTTAAAAAAAATGGCATGTATTTAGGAGGTGTGATCCCTATGTTGCGCAACAGAATCTTTGTGATTGACAAGTTTCCATATTGTAACCACTTCTTTATTTTGTGTTTTGACATTGATACATTTTTTTGATTAAATTAATTATGTAATATAATATTTATCCACTTAATCACATTCATTGATCAATAGGTGGGATGATTGAGATGAATCCACACTGTCTCACCGCAGACAATGGTCTCATTAGATCCAACCCATATATATGTGTATATATAATGTACATATTACTATTATTTGAAGTGAAAAAATATTCCCAATTTCCCAAAGACTTACGGAAGATTAGAATGTGTGCATGTGTGCAATGCTCTAACAATAGTGAATAATTATAATTAAATGGAATGTGTCCACTATGTATTCTACGAACAATAAACAAAATATAAACAACTCACAATAAACATAATTACGAGGAAATGACCCACTCTTCCACTAGAATCTCACTCATTTAAATATGTATTTGACCAACAAAGTACAATTTAATACGAATGAATCCCTCCTAGCTATATTACATATATATATCACCTATTTCAACTACTTGTTCGACAATTCGTCATCGCCTTGGATAGCAAAGTGTACTCCCTCCAATTGCTGCACTACAAAAAACAAAGAAATTCCAACGGGAAAAATATGTTGGAATTTGGCCAATTATCGTTGGAATTATCGATTCCAACGGAAATTCCAACATAAAATACATTGTTGGTAAAATGGCCGTTGGAATGACGAAATTCCAATGGAAAAATATTCCAACGGAATTTCCAACATTATTTATCCATTGAAATATATAATCGTTGGAAAGAACTCCAATATTTTTTCCAACACTAATTCAAACAGAGTTATACCATTGGAATATATTTAATCGTTGGAAAAAAACCCCAACAGTTATTCTAACGAAATTATTCTAATGGAATTTAGTCCAATGGTACATATCCTTTGGAATATTCAATCAATTTATCTCATTATCTAATATCTTTAACTTCCCAGTAGGTCACTCATCATCAATTTGTCCCAAGTCAAGCACATTTAACCATGTAATTTCAATATGATTGACTCTAGAAGAGAAGATATATTTTATTGATATGGAATATACTATCAAATCATTTAACCCCTATTGAAATATTCCAATGGTATTGGAATTTCCAATGGATTTTTCCAACAACATTGTACCATTGGAATTTTTGTTGGAATTTTAAAAACTCCCAACAGAAATTCCAACGATTAGTACCAACATTTGGTTTACTATTTTTTTCTGTTGGAATTTTCCAATGGTATGTTTTAGCGATGGAATTTCTATTGTAATTTTTAAAATTCCAATAGTATTTCCAATGGTTTATTATTAATGTTGGAATCATTGTTGAAATTTTCCAACGGTTAGTTGTGGTGTTGGAATTTCCGTTGGAATTTTAAATTCCAACATTTTATACCAACGGTTTTGTTTACCGTTGGAATTTTCATTGGAATATTCCAATGGTATAATGTAGCATTGGAATTTCCGTTGTAATTTTAAAAATTCCAACAGTTTTCTATTTCGTTGGAATTATTTTGTTGGAATTTGATTGTTTTCTTGTAGTGCTGAGAAGTAACCTCCCGTTACTTCAGAAGACAACAGCTTGAACTCCAAGTGTTGACGATGTGACCTTATGTCACAAGGAATAAAACTAGGCGAGTTATGGGAACAATGGTGGACTCTGTCCGCTCTTATCTTTTAGTTGAAAAGACCCAAATACTCAATGTGAGAAGACACTAATACAAAATGTAACTAAATACAATGGGCACTATCCATACTCTAAACATGTTGGAGTCTCATGTGTATATAGACTCATAAACCTAGAAATATAATGATACTTGGTAGTATTTTGTTGATATATTTTCCTTCTTTAAAGAGTGTCAAATCTTCTTATAATGTTTGTGACTGTTTGGATATGTTTTTTTCTCCAAAATGTCTTCAAGATATTTTCTTGTATGGTAAAAATATATTCTCACATCTCCACCATGATGAGGAATATCTTCCAAGTTAACTTGCCATAAAAAGATCAACAAATACAATGTTTTGCAAATTTTATTGTTAGAATAGGAACTTTCCATAAATACAAACATCTTGCACATTAATTGTTAGAACATGATCATTCCATAAACAAACGTAAAGTGTCCAAATTGTCAACATGGTGCATAACACCGATATTAATAGCTTAAACGGAAGTGTTGAAGAATACGGTTACACAAAGTTGTTAGAAGTCAGTTGAAGCTTGTTACAATAATCAGTTAGTTAGCTACAGTATAACAGACTTAGTTTGACAGTTATTTTACTGTAGTATAAATAAAGGATCTCCTAATGTAATTACTCATTCTGTGATAATGAATTCAGATCTTATATTTTTTCTCTCTAGAATTCTTCATATTTGACATGGTATCAGCGAGCCATACCTCTCAAACTTCTATAATCATGGCACAACTCATCTTGCCTACTCTTAATACCTTGAATATTCGCTTAGATAGATCCAATTATACGTTTTGGAGAGCTCAGATTTTGGCCACAGCAACAGCTCATGGCTTTGAACAATTTCTTCTCAGCACTATGGAAGCACCTTCTCAGTGGATCTCGCAAGATGATTTTGGTGACTGCACGCTCAATCCGGAGTATTCTATTTGGCTACGCAAAGATAAGTTTCTCTTTAGTTGGATTCTCAATTCCATTTCTGAAAGTATGTTGGGATATGTTAGTAGATGCTCAAAATCATGTGAAGTATGGAGTGTTTTGGAGAATTTATTCCGCACACAATCTCAGGTCAGAGTCTTACATCTTAAATCCATGCTTCAATCGTGGAAAAGGATGATTTAACCATTTCTGAGTATATACTCAAGATGCAATCCGTTGATGACATACATGCTGCTGGTAAAACTGTTGATGATGGGGATTTAATTTTGTATATTTTACACGGTTTGGGACCAGAATATGAGTCAGTGGTGGTGAATCTAACATCTAGAAAAGAAATTACATTGTCAGAAGTACAATACACTCTTCAAACGCATGAAATGCGTCTTCAACAGCTGAATTCCTCTATTTTTATTATTGTCAATTCCTCTACTGTGATGAATTCTTATCTAAATATGGCCACAAAGAAGCAGTTTAATGAATGTAGGCCTCCAAGAGGTGGTTTTTCTGGAAGATTTCATGGGCGTGGTAGATTCTCTAGAGGATCTAGAGTGGTGTGTCATATTTGTGGAAGAAAAAACCATATTGCAACAAAATGTTTCAAACGCTTTGATGTTAATTTTACTAGTTTGGATGCTCCGTTTCAGACTTCTGGTCCACCTTCTCACAATTCTCTACAGGCGAATCTTACTACGATGGCAAATCAAGGCTTCAATTCCACTAATACTTCATCCTATCAGAGCACTTCTCCATCTGTGCATCAGCATATGGCTTACTATTCACCTGATCAGTTATCTTCTCAGTTTCAGGCACATAATGTGAGTCCGGGATCAGTGTCAACTCCTTCACATATGGCAGATTGGTTTATGGACAGTGGTGCTACTCACCATGTGACCACTAACTTGGGCAACTTGACATTGCAAGCTCCTTATGCAGGTAAAGACTCTCTTCTAGTTGGCAATGGTTCTCCTCTTTCCATTACTCACATTGGTTCCACATCCTTTCCCTCACTCAATTCCTCTCTCTCTCTGGCACTTAAACATGTTTTACATGTCCCTAATGTTACCAAAAATCTATTGAGCATTTCCAAATTTATTCAAGGCAACAATGTTTACATTGAATTTCATGCTTCTCAATGTTTTGTCCAGGATCAAAGAACTCATCACATCCTTTTGAAAGGTGTCCTTAAAGATGGGATCTGCCAACTTGATCTATCTCATCTACATAACAGGCCCTAATCTCTTTCCACAACTCATTCTACCTCTCGCAAAGTCTTCTTATCCCTCCATGTACACTCTACTATTTACGATACACCTATTGTGCCTTCCTCTAATTCCTTTACTTTGTGGCACAATCGTCTTGGACATGCTTGTAAAAACACTATTACTCATGTACTTAAATCTTTACATATGCCATGTACATCTCATTTTTGTCATTTACGTGAGGCATGTAAAATGGGTAAAATGCATCGAAATATTTTCATTCCATTGTTCACTCTACTACCTCTCCTTTTGAGATTGTACATACCGATGTTTGGGGCCCCGTCTCTTTTCCTTCTATGGATGGCTATAGATATTATGTGCATTTTATTGATGATTTTACTTTTTTACATGGATATTTCCAATGCACAAGAAATCGATGTTCACTCTATTTTTCCAACTTCAATGCTATGGTTAAAAGAAACTTCAATACAAAAATAAAAACATTACAATCCGATTGGGGAGGGGAATATTGCAGTCTTAGTTCTATTCTTCAGTCCTTAGGCATTCATTTCAGACACTCTTGTCCATACACTCACCCTCAAAATGGCCTAGCCAAGAGAGAGCATCAACACATCTTAGAAACTAGCCTCACTCTTCTCTCCCCAGCCACTCTCCCCCCAAATTTTGGTGGGAGGCTTTCTCAACTCATTGTACATTATAAATAAACTACCTACTCCAGTTTTACAATTCATCTTCCATCATCAAAAACTCTATGGCAAAACTCCAAACTATACATTCCTAAGGACCTTTGGATGTGCATGCTTTCCATATACTAGGACCTATACTACATCCAAGCTCCAATTCCGGTCTCAAAAATGTGTTTTTCTCGGATACAGTCCATCTCACAAAGGATACAAATGCCTCTCTTCTACAGGTAGAGTCTTCATTGCTAGCACGATTGCGTTTAATGAAATTGATTTCCCTTATCATGAGTTGTTTTCAGCTTCACTTCCCAGTCCTCCATCTATGTCTGTTTCTACTCTCCCTATCTTGCCTCTACCTGCTCCTTTACCTCAGCCCCATTCATCCTCCTCTAGCACTGATTCTACTCATATTCCTTACAATTTATCACCTTCTCCTACCCTTCCTCTGTCCCCTGCTTCTCATTCTCCTGTGCCATAGCCTGCTGCCCCTTCTCCCTCCCATAGGATGACTAGTCGTTCTAAAAATGGTAATTTTAAACCAAAAGTGTTTAGTTCCATCTCTTCTCAGCCCATCACTAAACCATCTAGTGCCACTGAAGCTCTGCCTTTGCCTCATTGGAAGGTAGCAATGGATGAAGAGTTCAATGCACTTGTTAGAAATCACACCTGTGAACTAGTCCCACTGTCTGATCACATCCATCATATCTCAAACAAATGGATCTTCAAAGTTAAACACAAAGCCGATGGGTCTGTAGAACAGTTGAAAGCTCGGTTGGTTACTCGGGGTTTTGAGCAACATGCTGGGGTGGATTATTTTGAGACGTTTAGTTCGGTTGTTAAACCTCTTACTATTCGGATTGTGTTCACTTTTGATGTTACTAAAGGGTGGCATATTCACCAAGTCGATGTTAATAATGTGTTTCTTAATGGTGATCTACATGAACCTGTTTACATGGTACAACCACAAGGGTATGTGGATGTTCATAAACCGACACATGTGTGCCAATTGGTTAAGGCTCTCTATGGCTTAAAACAGGCCCCCAAAGCTTGGTATGACAAACTCAAAGCTTTTTTGGTTTCTATGGGCTTCAGAATGTCAATTTCTGATTCATCCTTATTTGTTCTACGTCTTTAATGGAAAATTAACATCTTGTTCATCTAAATATGTAAGGGATTTACTTGAGCCGGTCTCTCATCATGCAAGCCTGCTCCTCCCCGTGTGCGGCAAACACAAAGTTATCACTTCGGGACAGCCCTCCTCTTGAGGATCCTACCATCTATCGTAGCACCGTGGGTGCTCTTGATATCTTACCACCACTAGGGCGGGCATCTCTTTTGTTGTTAACAAACTCGGTCAATTTTTGCATGAACCCACCACAACCATTGGAAACTTTGTAAGAGGGTGTTGAGGTATCTTAAGGGGAGTATTAATCTTGGTATTATTTTTCACCATGTGTCTCGTTCACTTTGGAGTGTTATGCGATACCGATTGGGCCACGAGTGTGGATGATCGTAGGTCTACAAGTGGGTTTTGTGTTTTTCTTGGTCTTAATATCATATCCTGGAGTTCGAAAAAGCAACATGTAGTTGCTAGAAGTAGTACCGAAAGTGAATATCGTGCGTTGGCTCTTGCAACTACTGAGGTTGTCTGGATCACCACTCTCTTTGCTAAATTAGGCATTTCTCTTGCCCCCCGGCTGTCTTGTGGACTGATAATCTTGAGGCACTCATGCTTGCTTCCAATCTCGTCTATCATGCCCGGACAAAGCACATTGAAATCGACATGCATTTTATTCGTGACAAAGTCCACAATAAGGAGATTGAGGTTCGACATGTCCCTATAGACGAACAAATTGCGGATATTTTAACTAAACCCCTATCTACTTCCCGGTTTCAGACACTCTGTTCTAAGCTCTGTTTGGCTCCCTTCCCTCGGTCCAACTCACATGGGAGAATGTTGAAGAATACGGTTACACAAAGTTGTTAGAAGTCAGTTGAAGTTTGTTACAATAATCAGTTAGTTAGCTACAGTATAACATACTTAGTTTGACAGTTATTTTACTGTAGTATAAATAAAGGATCTCCTGATGTAATTACTCATTCGGTGATAATGAATTCAGATCTTAAATTTCTTCTCTCTAGAATTCTTCATATTTGACAGGAAGAACCAAATAGGGTGTTAAGGGAAAAGGCATAGGAATTAGTCAAATTACAGTTAATTGTCACATTTTTCATTTGTTTTAGTGCAAGCAAAAAAGGTTTATTTTGACATTATATAGATTTTGTAAATTTCACACCCCAAAATCCAATAATGAGGAAAGGTGTACAAAAAGAGAAGGACAACATGAATAAAGCTAAAACAGAATAAAAGTGAAAGGGTGGGAAAGGAGGAGGAAAGTTCTTAAATTAGCTTTCTTTTTGTTTCTTTAATCCTTTTTAATCTATATGTCTATCCATGCTCAATAATTGTTCAGTTTTACTAGAAATCAATATATTTGTATTTTTTTTCCAAAAGAAAAGAGGGCTCGATTCTAGCTTAAAAAGGTTTTAATTGACTTTAAAGTTGAAGAAATTTGCATCGACGCCCCCTGACAATTTACACATCCAATTAAACCCCAAAACTCAGAGGGTCTTTCCACATTCCTTCCATTTAAGAATCCATAAATAAAATTTAATACTTAAGGACTTTTTCCCCAACTTTATTTAAATTTACCAGGATAGTAGCTACCGTACATCACTTCTTTATTACCTTTATTAGTCTTTTTCTTTTTTGACCAAATTAAGAAATTTGCATTTTATATATAGATGTTTTAAATGAAAAAAAATGTTATAATAATGAGAGGTTAAAAATCAAGATGAGCATCTTTTGACCTATCAAATCTAACTTAAAAGATAAATCAAAATTAAAAAAAAAATCATACTTAAAAGAATACTTGTCCTCAATGGAAAACTATATTCAAATCCAAATCAATCTCGAGGAACTCCAACTCTACTTGTAAGTCTAGCTACATCCATAAATGGAAGAACTACAAAATTAACTCTGTAATTGAAAGGGTGGCAAAATAATTTCTTATAAGCTAGGTCAGGTCCAAGTGCAATAAAAATGTTGGAACTTGAAAGAATCTCAGTATTGTTTTTGTTGTGTTTTTTTTTTTTTTTTTTTTGAGGATAGTATTTTTGTTGTTACGTGATCAGGGGAACATGAAAGTTTTTTGTCAATTTTGTCAATTGCTAGTGAAATTTCGGATGGGATCTTCTATTCCAGGATGGTGTTTCATCTCCTATTCTACTGCACGGATGATTGTCACGTCTATAGAAGTTACCATATTAATTTTGGAACATAAATCAAGGCTAAATTGTGGAGTTTTAATATAATAACTTGACAATCATCCGTATGGTGGAATAAGAGATAAAACACCATCATGTAATAGAAGATCCCATCCGGTGAAATTCGCCCTCGATCCAAAAGAATTAATTGATACAGGATATAATTAATTGCAAGTTATAAATTGGAGAGGGCATTTTGTATCTCCTCTTAGTTACTAACTTATTTTATTTGTTAATATTTTTTTTGTCAAAAAATATTAGCGACAAAGGCGAAAAAGGGGAAACCACCTTATTGCATATACAAAATTCGATGAACAATACATTGGTCTAGTAGATGTATTTATTATCACGTTAAGTATTTATCGTAGATTTGCATACAATACACGCGTACTATGTGTGAATTTATGCATATCCACAATAAATTTATGGTAGTTATCCAAATTCGTATTCCTCCAAATATAGCATAGATAAAACTCAATACATTTGATAGATGCTTGACATATATCATATTTCTAAGGAAATGTGATACTTCATATTTATCCATCATCGAAGCAGTCTGACATACTGCTACACTATGCATTAACATTAAGGCTTAATTGCAATTTCAGTCATGATTGACAATTTTAGTCCGATAATTTCTCAATATAACAGTTTTGCTCCTTGATGATTTACCCTAAATCAAAATAGCAATTTCAAATCAAGTAACTTTTAATGGTCATAAGTATATATTTTGGATATTTTGTGACAAAAGGACAGAGGTATTCTTTAACAAATGAAATAATGAAACATTCGGTTGCGACCAAAATCGTACAAAATCAAAACCTTTAAGACCAATTTGAACAAATTAGAACTTATAAAATCAAAATTGCATAGAATCAAAATCTTACATGATCAAAATTGTTATACCTAAAATAATTACAAGACCAAAATTGCTTGCCCGGCCTTATTGTTACAAGACCAATTTTGCCTAACATATATACATAGTCCTGAAATTTTGCACTCGATATACAATACACCGGGTGTGTGGATGACAGATGAAATATTCTAGTTTCTACAAAATGGACAAAAAAAAAAACTGAGGTGAACTTAATTACAAAAGACTCCAGTTATCTTCCAAAATTACAAATACCCCCTTAATATTTGTATCTCTCTTACAAATTAATCCCCAAGAAGGGGTATTTATTAGGTAAATACAAACTTCAATGGATTGTTTGGAACACTATAAATGAATATTTATAATTTTGAAAAAATAATTGGAATTTTTTTTTGTAATTAGCCTAAATGACATATGCTTATGTAATTTTACCTTATTCTTATCAAGTACCCAGTAAACAAATAGTTAATGTGCAACATATTACACATATCACATGTGTATATGGGTTATCATACTCATAGGGTTCTTCAAGTTTGCCTTTGTTTAGCGGCATCTTTTCCTTCTGGACAATTGATCCTGCAATCACGCAAAAGGTTTCGGCCATCAATTGTGTCCCTAATAATGAATCTATAAAAAAAGTGAAATATTTATCTTGTTCACTTTATTATTTTATTTTTTTTGGTGTGTGTGTGTGTTTGCTTTGCTTTAGTCAAAATCTTGTTGGTGGGTTTGTGAGGGCAAATGTGCCTTTCCAAGCATGATCTCTATACCGACCTACTTAAAGAGGAAAGAAAATGAAGAGGGGTCCATCATTTGGTCCAAAATCCAGTGTGTTTCTTTTTATTTTATTTTATCTTATTTTTTTTTCTATTTTTTATTTTAATATTTTGGCCAGATTTCAACAATAATAACTAGGGTAATCGCGATGCAAGTTTGCGGTTTTTTAGTTAATTTCAAACTGAATTGTTATATACAGTTTTATTAAATATTATTTTCAAATCGCGATTTTACAAATGTAAAACCAAATGTGTGTTGATAAGTGTTGGCGGACGATTTGGTGGTTTTAATAAATGAAATATTATATAATTAATAAAATAATATAATTTTGTTATAATATTTTTAAAAAATCCAAAAATATTTAATAGTGAAAAATGTCTTTTTTTTTTTAAACATGATGCATTTTGCAAATAAAATGTGCATTGTATTCTCTTTTATTATACTTACATTCAAATGTAATCATTGCAATATTGTTTGTTTTGATGGAATGTTATGTTCGATTCATCGCAGCAGTTCATCATGCCTTGAAATAATTGCATTATATTTAGTATACAAAATGTGAATCTAAATATATCATTCACAAAAGTGGTTCTTAATATATTTAGCGTCTAACTATTCATTTAAAGAACAAAGAATAATATATTATTTTACCCTAAATTTTGGTGGTTTTTCTAAAATCTAAAATCGTAACTGCACCAACAAGGCGGTGCGGTTCCTATTTAATATTTTACATTGTGGTTTTAATCATAAATTACTATAAAAAATTGCGATTTGATGCGGTGTGATAGGTAAGATGCTACAAGGAAGTATTTGGTATTTGGTATTTGGTTGGTAGAAAACTAGAAATAGTGCTTGATGGGATTTTTCTTTTGTTGTTTGTTTGTTTTTTCGTGGGGGTGGGGGGTGAATTGAGTACATACATCAATTTTCAGCAATTAGCCAATTATACTATAAAAAATACAATATTTAACAAACAGTATCAACTTAAAATAAATTAATCAAACAGTTTAAAATCAATTAATCTCTCACAAAAAAAATCATTTAATGACTACTAAAAATTTAAACAAACAGCTCATCTTCTATTTGAAATTCTAATCCCTAAGACACTGTAGTCCTGGTATTAAGCCACTTTTTCTATTTCTTTTTTTTTTTCCCTTTTCCAAGGTAAATTCTTATATTCATTTAGGTATGTTTATTTAGTGATTGGAGATGATTAAGAAGTTTCTAAGAGAAAGAGAGTTTAATTTGATTTATTGGGCGGAAATGCGTATACTAGTATAGAAATGTATTGAAAAACGTAATACATGCTTGGACTTTGGATGGTGAATGAGAATAGAAATGGAGAAGAAAACTGACTGGAGAGAGCTAAACAAACATTAATATTTGAGTCATTGAAATTACTAATCTCTATTTTCTAGATTGTATTTCTTAATCCAAATGCAATACCACAATAGTTATGAATAAGAGTGTAAACAAATCGTGATGAATCTAACATAAAACTGAAAGTTACCAAACTTAAAATTGAATCGGACTTCAACAATTTTTTTCAAGTCAAGCTCGAAAGCTCATTTTTTAGTTATTATAAAATTGTTTTGTATTTTAGTAGTAAAACTAAATTTTATTAAATTAATAAATCGATGTCCAATGAAATTTCATGACATCAAATTAGGGGGACAATTTATGACACGATTTGAGATTATTGAGAGAAATATGAATACGAACACAAAAAATGACTAACCTAAATCTGACACATCAAACGTGATATTACCAAATTATTTTGAACATAGTTATTTTATATTTTGAACATAATCATTCGAAAACTGAATACACATACAATCCGATGATCCGAATTGACACACGTACATCAAATGGCCCATTCTTTTCTTCTCTTTTGTAGCTTTATCTTCCACGCTTCTCAGGCTTTCACCAAACCACCACCATCGGGCACACAGTCACACACACTTAATTACACACACACGTACGACTGAAAACACTGCGCTGTTTCCTCTGAAAAATGGAATAAGCTTTTCCTTTCCCTTTTACCTGGTCCCAGGGTTTTTTACACCCAAAACCATCATCATTACCATCACACACCCTCCCATATGTTGATCATCTCAAATATCCAATCACAAATCGTCATCCTAAAAGAACTCATCATTTTCTATATAAATGCAACCGGAAATTACGCCATTGACGAACATTCTTAGTTCTGAATTCCAAGTTTCACTCACCTCAAATTTAGAGCTTCCTCTTTTTAATTTTTGAAAATTATGGCCGAAACTACGGAATCTTCAGCCATTACGGAAACGAAGAAGGTTATAAATCCGAGGGTGGAAATCGACACTTCGCCGCCGTTCGAGTCGGTGAAGGAGGCGGTGGACCGCTTTGGCGGCAGTGGTCCATGGATACCCCATCATTTACTACGTTTAGCTGCTGCTGGGCATGTGAGTGTTTTTTTTTTGTTTTTTTTATTAATGTGTTTTTTTGAATTTTTAATTGTCTATTTTCCTGGTTCTGAATTTTTCCTCCGTCAAATTTGGAATTAACCTCATTTGATTCACTGATGTAATGGAACTCTGTCATTTTCTGTTTATGTTGTTACTGTATTATAGTAAGAGTTTCCTGTTACTAATACCACATCCAAAAAAAATGGTATAATTTTTTTTATAAATGCAAGAATATGAAGATTTCAGACTTAGAGATTATTGTTGGGGTCCAAGAGGTGTCAGCTTAAATGAATTAAAAGGTTTGTACTTTCGAATAGAAGTTATGAACTTCATTATTCTTTCAGTTATAACCTGAATTCATCATTTTGGGCCAAATTTTGAGGTAGATTTGACTTGTTTTCTTCTTGAGGGTTGTGTGCCTGACAGGACACTGGTGGTATAATGGTAATTAAGAATGGACTTAATGACCCTGGATATAAAATTTTGGCAGTATTGGTGAAGGAAACAAACTGGTGTTGGCCAGCTTGCTGGAAAATGTAGTTTGAAAAAATTTGGGCAAACATATCACAACTGCAATATTGACAATTAATATTTGTATTGGGGTATAAAGCAGCTTTTATCAACGAGATTGTGTTGGTTTTAATGTGCTTCCATCATGGAGTCTATTGCAGTTCGGACGGTGTTATATCTTGTTATGAATCTGGCTTTGGTCTTATTGGTTAATTAGATCTTACCGTAAGTTGTGAATGGGTTCTGATAATATCCCATGTACATAATTGAGCAACTTTTATTCTTCAAACTGTGTAATAACTACGTAACTATCCCTAGATGAGTTAGTGGCTCTCAAGTTATAAAGATGATGTGCTACTGCACTGTGACATCGGACCAATCTCTGTAATATGCAGCACGTATCGTGATTTTCTTTGGTAAATTTCTTGTCTTGAGGAATATAATCTGTTGTTTCCATGAATATTTTGGTGTTTCAATGAGTGTTAGTTTCAAATTTGGCGTTTACATGTGTTTCGTGTAGTGAAAATGACACCATTATTATGTTCAGTTTTCTTCTCCTTTCTCGAAATCACAAATAAAAGTAAAAGTAATTAACATTGCATTTGGATGGAAAGATTTTAGCCAAGGATTTCAAATCCATAATAACAAATCCATTAATCTTGTTTTTATAATCTCATAATTCAATGGATTTCCAAATTCGTAGCTCCTATTTTAAAATTTTTTTCTGAGTTATTTTGGTGGACTTCAAATCCGACGGAGTCGTTTGAAATCCTCTCCTGCTGAACTGCTTTAACTTAGTACAACCTATTGCAGGATGAGACTGAGGTCTTTGATGCAGAGAAAATAGAGCAACATGCAGTGCAATTGGAGAGGGATCTGATTAAGAAAGAGCAAGAAACACTCAATCTCCTAAAAGAATTAGAATCAGCAAAAATATTCGTCGAAGGTCTAAAAGTCAACTTGATGCCACAATCATCTTCATTCATGGATCTAAAATTTGAAAACCATACAACTTTTCCCGACGAAAACTCAACCGACAACCTGAGCTTGTGCTCCGTCCTGTCACCAGGTTTGATGTTCATGGAGTTGAATCAGGCAAAATTGAACCTCAACAAAACATCCGGCGATCTCGCAGTAATTCAAGCATCTGTAGAGTCCCTAAACAAGAAAATGCGAAGAGATAAACTTTTGCTCGAAAGGAGTACTAAAATGCAAATACCGAATTCCGAAGGGCTCTCTTCTTTTGAGCCGAAACGAGAATTAACGAACGGTCCTGATATTGCTATGACTATTTGCAAGGAACTGAGTTTTGAGGCTGAGCAGTTCAAGAGTATGACGGAAGCTTCTAGATACGAGGTAATTAAGGCGATGACGGAGATAGAAAGAACAAAGAACAGCATTAAAATGGCGGAAATGAGGCTAAATGCCGCCAAGAAAATGGAAGAAGCTGCTAAAGCCGTCGAAGCTATCGCACTCGCTGAGAGAAAAGCTCATTTGGACGGTCACGATTCGTCGGGTGTTTTCTCGCACAAGCCCGATGGAATTACTCTGTCGTTCGAAGAGTACCGAGCTCTTAGTCGAAAAGCACGACAAGCCGAAGACATGAAATTCATTGATACCAACGCGATTCAGCGAACAGATGAAGCCCATCGACTGGAAGTGCCTATTCTTGAGAAATTTGAGGAAACTGTCGGAAAAAACACAGAATCCCGAGATGTGTCTGAAAATAACTCGACTAAATATAAATTTAGGAATTCTCATCCTGGTAACAGAAATCCACCTGCTCGAAATGAAAATGAATCGAAAGATAAACCGATGCCAGGTTTTACGACGACAACTTCAATCGGAGACATACTGAGTAGGAAATTGATACTACAAGATGATGTTATGGTTGGGAGGCATGTAGAGAATCATTCTGACAAGCAACATGTTTCTCTGAGCCAAATGCTAAGGGAACAGAGTAGACTTATTTTGCATCCTCCTAAACCAACAGCAGATGGGACTGTTGAAAAGCAATATTTTGTGCAGAGGAAGAAGTTTGGGTTCATTCAAATGAAGCAAAACAAGAAAAAGACACAGCCTTTGAATGTGAGGTGATTAGGGTATTATTATAAGAGTGTGATTTTTTTAGCGTATATAGTATTTCTAATCGGGTTTTTTCGGGTTCGGGTTTGCTTAATGTTTGGATTTGTACATGATTCTTGTGATTTCGTTTTAAGTTTTGCATGATGATTGTTTGTATGATTTACAATGGTTTAAAATTTAAATATGTGTACTTATTAACAGCTTTGAGTTAGACTTTGCCTAATAAAAATGATGGTACCTTAACAGGATGACCACACTTCTTTGTTATGGGAGTTTGCATATAATGCTAAGATGATAGTATCAAAATTCTCTGATTTTTTTTAAAATAACTCGAATAAAATATGATTTTTTTGTAAGATGTTGAAATCCCGTATATATCATTCCTAAATAATAATGTGACAAAATCTTCAAACTTTTTGTTAATAAAGTGATGGCAAAAACTCATGTAGGACCGTCCTACGGGTCAGAACCTGTAAACGGATCCTACCAATCCGCCAGTTATATTTTTTTAATATGTTTTAATTAGCTAGGTTTTAGTTCTCTGTCCTTTTTTTATCTGTCTTCTTTTCCCGTTCTTCTTCATTCTTCTCCCATTATCTCTCCTCTTCTCCATTCTTCTCCCATCTTCTTACTTCTTCTCCAAGGATGATAACATCTTTAATCCTGTTGATTTTCGCCGATTTCTATCACTATCTTCTTATTTCTCTCGCTCTCGCTTTCTTTGAGTGTTTATCATATTTTTTATTTGGTTTTTTCTCGAGTTCTTCTTCGCACTTTCACAATAACCACTAAAGATCTTTCCGCCTGGGTTTTTTTGCTCTTGGCCATTATTTTCCACCATTGAAGTTTGCAGGTAATTAGTTTGACAAATTCTGAATTTTTTTGCATTATTTGTAAATATTTTTTGGGGATTTTTATATATTTTAGTATTTCTTAGATTTTTACAGGTTACTAAAATAGAATAATGCATAGATTTATGTTGAACATTTTATTAACCTACATTTGTTTGATTTGTTACTCGATGGTGATTGATTTTTTTGGATTTATTATTTTTGCCCTACTGATTGTATATGTGTTTAAGATTTTTTTTTATTATGATGTTTATAAAATGTAGATTGCTTGAAAGTATCACAAATTAACCTAAAAGTATTAGAAATTACCTCAAAAGTACCAGTTTTATTGTCACAGCCACTTCATAATACAAAATTGAAAAGAAATAAAAAATAAAGAAAGTGGTTGGTATTGGGGATAATGGAAGAGAAATGTGGAGAAAAAGAAGAAAAAGAAAATAGAAAGTGGGGAAAAGTGGGAGATAATGGGAAAAATAAAATAATAAAAAGGAAGAAGTAAAAGATGATAAGGATGATTAGTTGGGATGAAGAATCGGAGGAGTGAATGAGGAACAGAAAAGAAGAGAAGAAAGAAGGAGAAAGAAAGAAGAAAAAAAAAGAAGAATCAAGGAAATAAAATAAGTATAATCCAATTTGCAATACAAATTATCCGAAGAGTTTGAAGGTTTCGTAATTATTTCTTTAGTTTCATATTGAATTTGGTTAAGTTTTACTAATCCTATTATATAATAATTTATGTATAGATTTTTTGGGATAGAAGCCGGAGTGATTTTTATCATAGTTGATTCGACGAACCAGACAAGTAATCTTTCTAATTTTCATATAGAATTAAGATTTACATTATTGTTAGTAGTTAATATTAATTTCGAGACTTGTCACCCTATTAAGTTTAATTTAATATGATTGTACTTAGAAATCTTTATTGAAGAATAATTTGTAATAGTCTTTTATCTTCTTTTAGTGACTGATTCTGAAAAAAAAATTATCGAATAACTTGATTTGTTAATTTTAGCGTATAACCGAAATTACCATTTGATTATATTCAAATGACTATGTTAATATATTTGGCAAAAAAATAAATTAAAGGGTAATTGATTCCAAATGAATATTATAAAGGGTGTTAAATTCATATTTTCATCTAATAGTTAAAAAGATTCTACTGTCTTTATATGTTAATGAGTTCATTCAATCTCATGAGTCTAATATGCGTGTGTGTGTATATATATATATATATATATATATATATATATCAATGTAAGAGTAGTAGTGTGCAGTAAGATTTTATATTAGTATCATAGGTCTTAATCATGTGCAGATGCTAATTAATATTGGTAATTAACAAATATAAATACGTGTGTATGGTTGAATGAATTATATGTATGTAACTTGATTAATTTAGGAATTGAATAATGTAAGTATTAAATTTTCGTAATTAATTGAATATAGGGTTTTCCCTAATCAGTTGAGTGTAGTGTTTTATTCTTAAATTGTTCAAGTTAATGTGATTTTATTATTATGCTATGCATTTGTGTTTATTCTCGCATTCAATGAAAAATTGCATCACTTTCATACATCATGTTAAATGTACGTTTATAGTATTTCACAAGCATACAAAGACTAAGAAAAGTCAAGTTTTAGGTTTAGAATTAATAATATGTTGTTTCAAAGAAATGGGTGCAACATTACATGTCTACTGATGGGAGTGAGTGGGAAATGGGCGAAATCGGGAAAGAGGGAATGAAATCTTAGTAATCGATTCTAAAGTGCCAAATTACCACCCTACCCTTTTTAATTGTTAAACATAAAAAAGCCCTAAAAATCGACCCAAAATTATTGATCTATGGTTAGGATGTGTCCCCATGGACTCAAGTTAATGTTTATGAAAATGGGCCTATCAATGTAAGAGTAAAATGTTAATCAAGATTTCCAAATAACAAGGCCCATGCTAATTAATATTGGAATTAAAAATAAAATGTGCCACCAAGTATGAGCTTGATTAATTTTAAAGAAAGTTTAAATAAAGAAAATGAAAGTTTTGAAGTAAATGATATAATATTGTTCATTAGGCATGCATTCATGCATTTGAGATTACTTGTTGAGCTTTATAGCTTTAGCTCATCCTAGGTTTAATTAATAATATGTTTAATATTTTGATGGGAGTGATGAGAACCCCGATGAGGAAGGAGGGTCTTCGATAGTGCGGATGAGAACTCGATGAGGAAGGAGATAAGACTTGTGAACCCACGTCTTTCATGATTTTCATGTCTTTCAAGTCTCTTTTAAAAAAAAAGTTTGAATTTTAATTTCTATTGGGATGTTGACTGTCATTTTTATTTCATTATGAATGTTTCTAGATTTATAATTATTTCAAGTATTAGTCTTTATTTCCGCTGTAAACTTTGAAATGAAGTAAAGTTTTAATATCCCGTATTTTTAAGAAATCTTTAAAGTATTTCTATTATAATTACTTATTTTCGGATTAAAATTCAATAAGCTAGAAGGTGCTACATTTAGTGGTATTAGAGCCGAGGCTTTTAAAATCGGCTCTGTAGACTTCAAAAGTTTTTCTTTAGAAAATATTTTAAGTCAAAAGTCATGGGTTCTAAGTCGCGCTTCGAGCATCTCCCTCCGCAATTCGGTAAGGATTATATTTACTATCATTATTAATTGATATATTTTTTTGTTTCTATGAAATGTATGCATGTATGAAATTGATTGTTGTTTGAATTGAATAGAAGATAGATGAACTTGATATTTTATCTGATAAAAAAATATTTATATGCAAATAAAATTATTCACCTTATTTTACTTCAATTTCCAACGTGATTGTTATAATGATACTATTTCGCATTAAATTTTACCGTATCAGAAGAAAGCTAATGATTACTTAAACGAGGTTAGAAAATAATATTAGAATGAAACATATGATTGCGAGAATTTAATGAACTTAATAAACTTATTTCAGTTAATATAAAATGAATCGCAACACTCGCTCGACTCACCAAGACGGTAATGGTTCCAACACCAACAATGCTCAAGGGACTCCCCTAACTGTCGAGGCTCTCTTTGCAAGCTTTGACTACTTTTGGTCCCTGAAACAAACCGGTTATCGATTTTTCTTAGGTTATCCCCGCCATCTTTTGCCTATAGAAGCTGAGGGATGGCTTACTGAGATGCGAAAAATCTTTTCTATAATTGACTGTACTGATGAGGAACGTGTTAACTATGCAACGTTTGTGCTGAGAGGCGATGCATATGATTGGTCGAGGATGGTGCAACGTCAGACATAGGGCGACACTAACCCCTTTACTTGGAATAGGTTCACAGAAGTCTTTTATGATAAGTACTTTCCGAGGAGTGTTCGCCAACAGAAGGAAAGAGAATTTATACAGTTGGAACAGAGGAATCGTACGGTGGCCGAATATGAAGCGAAATTCGCCAAATTGTCCAAATTTGCTCCTGACTTGGTTGCTACTGAGGAACGAAGAGCCAGACGATTTGAAGAAGGACTCCGATCCCAAATCAAGCTTGCAGTGACTCCTTTTGAGCTTACTACTTATCGCGAAGTTATCAACAAAGTTATGTTGGTGGAAAGGGCTCAATCTGAGCATCGAGAAGAGATGCGGATCCAACAAGGAGGACAAAAGTTCAAAAGAGAGAACCTAAATGTTTGGAATAATAATGGTTAGAAAAGAAAGCAAGTACAAGTTCCATAGGGTGCCTCACATAATAAACCATTAACAACTGTTTGCACTAAATGCGGCAAGGCACATCGGGGAGAATGCTTGTTTGGTACATGAGTTTGTTTTAATTGTAAGAAGCCTGGACACATAGCTTTAAACTGCCCAGAGAGGAAGAAGCCCACTTAGGCTAGAGTGTTCACAATGACACAAGTAGAAGCCGAGGAAGCAACAGACGTGGTGGCCGGTAATAAATAAATTCTTGCATTTTTTTTCTTTCAAATTTCATATCATTATGTTCATGCATATTTTGAGTATGTAATTATTTTGTAGGATCTATGAATGTTTGTGATATACCTGCTTATGTGTTGATTGATTCTGGTGCTTCGCACTCCTTCGTTAATTCCAAATTTGCTATGAATCTATCCGATTATGCTACTTCATTGGACACTCTTTTCAGCATATCAACTCCCTCAGGGGATGTCATGAACTCAACCTTAGTTTACACTAATTGTCCAATTTCTATTGATGGGAAAGAGTTATCTGCTGATCTTATTGGGTTGAATATTCATGACATCGATGTCATTCTAGGAATGGATTGGTTGTCCAAACATCACGCAATAATCGATTGTCGAGCTCGAAGGGTAGTCTTTTATTCTTTTCAGGACTCCCAATTATTCTTTCAGGGAGTCTCATCAAAACTTGTTAACCCTATCATCTCAGCTGTGAAGGCCCGTAAACTCCTAAACAAAGGTTGTGAAGCCTATCTAGCCTCAATAACTAAAGTTTCAAAGGAATGTCCCCTATTGAGAAAATTTCCATTGTATGTGAATATCCTGATGTATTTCCTGAGGATCTTCATGGCGTTCCGCCAGAGAGAGAGGTGGAATTTGTCATAAAATTAGTGCCTGGAACGACACCTATATCCAAGGCACCATATCGAATGGCTCCTGCAGAACTGAAAGAACTCAAGGAACAACTACAAGATTTGCTCGATAAATGATTCATCAGACCGAGTTTCTCACCATGGGGTGCACCAGTCTTATTTGTCAAAAAGAAGGATGGGACGATGAGATTGTGTATTGATTACCGTAAACTTAATAAGGTGACTATCAAGAATAAATATCCTCTTCCAAGAATTGAGGAATTATTTGACCAACTTCAGGGTGCTGGGTATTTTTCTAAGATCGATTTGAGATCATGCTACCATCAATAATTGTGCATTCGAGAAGAAGACATCCCAAAAGCCGCATTTCATTCTCGCTATGGTCACTATGAATTTCTTGTCATGCCTTTTGGTTTGACTAATGCCCCAGTCGCATTCATGGACTTAATAAATTGAGTCTTTTCTGATTATCTTGATCAATTCGTCATAGTCTTTATTGACGATATCCTTATATATTCTCGGTCGAAGAAAGAACACGAACAACACTTAAGACTAGTATTGCAGAGACTCCGAGAGAAAAAGCTATTTGCAAAATTCAGTAAATGCGAGTTCTGGTTAGACAGTGTTCCTTTTTTGGGACATATTGTTTCTCGAGATGGAATTTCTATAGATCCTAGCAAGGTTGAGGTGGTGAAAAACTAGCCTACACCAAAGAACGTAGGAGAGATCCGTAGCTTTCTTGGGTTAGCTGGATACTACAGAAGATTCGTCGAAGGTTTCTCTAAGATATCCGCTCTACTAACTCAGCTAACAAGGAAGAACATTAAGTTCCAATGGGATGACAAATGTGAAAAGAGCTTCAATGAGTTGAAAGAAAGATTGACGACAGCTCCAGTTCTTACACTGCCAAATGGGATTGATGGTTTTATTATCTACAGTGATGCATCGTTGAAGGGTTTAGGTTGTGTTCTTATGCAACATGGGAAAGTAATTGCCTACGCTTCTAGACAACTAAAGGATTATGAGAAAAACTATCCAACTCACGATCTGGAATTAGCAGCTGTGGTTTTTGCATTAAAAATATGGAGACACTACTTATACGGGGCTAGGTGTGAAATTTATACTGATCATAAAAGTTTAAAATATTTCTTCACTCAGAAAGAACTTAACATGAGACAATGCAGATGGCTCGAACTAGTGAAAGACTATGATTGTGTTATCAATTACCATCCGGGTAAGGCCAATGTGGTAGCAGACACTTTGAGTTGTAAAGGCCAAGGATCTATTTCTACTTTGCATGTGGTTCAGAAGCCGCCGTTAAAGGACATACAAAACCTAGAGTTGGAAATTATTTCCAGAGAAAAAATGAGTTATTTGGCTACTTTGACTTTATAACCGTCAATTCTAGAAAGGATAAACTCTGCACAACTAGATGACCCAAAGTTAAACAAGATTCGTTAAGAGGTCATTGAAGGAAAGCGACATGATTATGTGATGTCCACAGATGGAACTTTACGTTTGGGTAATAGACTCGTAGCCCCCAACAATGAGGACTTGAAGATAGAAATTATGAAGGAAGCTCACAACTCTCCTTACTCCATTCACCCGGGAAGTACGAAGATGAAACATGACCTCAGCAAACATTTTTCATGGGTTGGCATGAAAAAGGACGTGGCATCATACGTCCAGATGTGTCTTACCTGTCAACAAGTCAAGGCTGAACATCAAAGACCTTCTGGTCTTTTGCAACCACTAATGATTCCTGAATGGAAGTGGGAACGTGTTGGTATGGATTTTGTTATGGGACTACCAAAAACAAAAATGGGGTTCGACTCTATCTGAGTTATAGTTGACCGTCTCACCAAGTCCGCACATTTTCTACCAGTGAAAAGAACGTACAACATGGAGAAATATGCAGAAATATATATAACTGAGATAGTTCGGTTGCATGGAGTACCATTGTCCATTGTGTCGGATAGGGACCCAAAGTTTACCTCCGTTTTTTTTTTGGAAAAGCCTACACCGAGCTATGGGTACTCAGTTGAGTTTCAGTACAACTTTTCATCCACAAATTGATGGACAATTGGAGAGAACGATTCAGACACTTGAGGATATGTTCCGAGCATGTGTGATAGATTTTAGTGGTACTTGGGATAAATTTTTACTGCTAGTGGAATTTTCTTACAACAATAGCTATCAGAGTTCTATTAGGATGGCTCCTTATGAGGCTTTGTACGAAAGAAAGTGTCGATCACCAGTGCATTGGGATTGTAGGTCCCAAGGGGTGTGAGTGTAAGGTTTAGAAGGGGGGTTGAATAAACCTTACCAACTTTTCGATTTAGTCCTTTTAATATTCAGAGTTAATACTTCACGATGATGTGTCCTTGATGGACAACTAAGTTAGTTAATCAAAGAGTTAGTCACTCAAATGCACTCGACCGAGTTGTTGATAGAATAACTCAAATTGTTTTGACTAAAGACTTAACTCTACCGTGATTAGTTTTCAGCAAGACTTAACACCCTTGAATTTGGTTAAGTTTGTTTAATGCTAGGTTTTTGCACTCGATTGATTATCAATTGGATATCAAGTTTATCAAAGATATAAAAAATAAGATGCGAAAATTAAAGTGTTGAAATGTAAATGACACAATAAGTTTTTATAGAGGTTCAAGATGGGGTAATTCTTCTACTCCTCTCTTCTCCAACTCCCGGAGGAATCCACTAAGTATTGATCAATATACGAGTGGTTAACAGTCAGATACAAGTCTTGATCACACATCCGACTTGATCCTTTGGGACTCGATGCCGAGATGCCTTGGTCACTCACCAAATTGCTTCTCGTGACGACTTAGCTTTTTCACAGGCAATTGCTTGCTACTACAGCCCACTTGCTCAAGCTTCTTGGACTTGATCACGAAGCCCTCCAATAGCTTGAGACTGTTCGACCTTGAACCTTCCTACAATCCTCCATGGAATGTGGACCCTTGATTCTTCAAAAGCTTCCTCTTCAACTCGATTGAAGCTATCTTTCCTTCACAGTGAGTGTTGGATTGATTTCCTTCGTAATGTAGGCTTGAGGATTAATCTTGAATGACTTGAGAATGTTTTAGGTTACAGATTCAAATATTTGCTTGAATGTTCGTGGTTCGAGTTATTCTCGAGTTATTCCTTTTATAGTGATCTTTCAAAAATCGCCCGTTGAAGAGATAGGTTTATTTTTGAAAGTCACTTGTGGTCGTTGGCTTGTCTTGTTGTAGTCCTTGGAATTTCCATTTCCTCGTATGAATGATTCTTGACTTTTTAGAGTTCGACATGGTGCGAGCTTCCCATTGGTTTATTCCTTTTGCACGCTTCGAACCGAGCACTTCAAGAAAGGTAGTATGGAGGTATTACTTGTTTAAGTAATTCTCTTGATTTACTCGTGCAACGGATCTCTTTCGATTGTCTTGACTTGACGCATTTTCTTAACATCCCCAGGTGACTTCGAGTCGCCTTCCAATCATTTGATGACTCTTCACACTTCAACCTTGAGACTTGGTTGTCTTGAGTTGACTTGATGATACTTCACTCACCGCATCTCACCGCATCTTCATCGAGTTCCCGTCTTCTCTCTTCTTTGCCATACTCACCGCTTTGCAATGAATTTTCCTTCTAGTCTCCATTGTCTTCTTGCATGCTTAGGCATAGCCGACTTAACTTAACTTAGCTCGACCAAATTTATCTATTACAATGCGCTTACAAGAAAAATGGGGTGCCAACATCCTATTCTAAGTTTTACATGGCATTCATCAAAATCTACAAAATAATTTCCCAACAATTTCCCCCTTTTTGATGATGCCAAAACTTAAAACATTCATACAATTATTTAACAACAAAGATACATACAGACAAATGTAGAACCACAGAATGTATGTTTAGAATCGATCTTTTATTGATCATAACATTCTTGTTCTTTACATATCTGTTTACAGAGTGTATCAGAGCTTAAGCCAAAAAAAAAATTGTATCAGAGCTTAAACGGGGCTTTAGACTAACCATGTTGTTCTATATCTACTCACGTATAGAAATTACATAATTTTATTCAATGTACAGAAGACTTACATAAAGTGTATTTACATAGTAAAATACATGAAGGGGTGGACAACAACACTTCATCTCCTTCATCGCCGCTCCTTCTTTCATCTTCTTCTTGACTCTGTCATCTTCTCGACCTTTTTCTCTTTTTCTCATCTTCAACCTTCTTCTTCTTTTCATACGCCCTTCCTCGGCGCCTTCATCTCTTCTCGCTTTTTCTTGTCTTCCCCTCCCACAAATTTGAGTTTGTTTTTTATTTTCTTCTTCAATTCTCTTAACATACTCAACATTGTTCTTTGCCACTTGCAAAGTTGGCTATTTCACAAATCCAGCCAAGAGATCCTCCTTTCTTGCCTGGATCTATGTACTCAATATTTTTGGGCGAGTTCTAGGTCCAAACCTCTTCCTCTACCACCGGTTCTTCCTCCGCCTCTGGGTGTGTATTGTATCGGGGCCTTCTTTTTCCCAAATGAGTGACCACAGAGCGATCGCCAAAGGTTTGTCAGTCACGCCTTCTTCACATAATGTGAGACCTTTTTCCCAAGATAAAATCCCGTGCTTGAGCCATGGACATGTTTGTGAAATAACCTTCGGATGCGAGCGTCTTGAATTCATCAATAGATCTTGGCTCGATTCCCATCCGAAATGGCATAGGTGTCTCTGTCTATTGGAATGCCTCCATGTTGTTTCAGAATATCCATAACTCGGGCATTCATCCTTCCTTCCACTTCTTTCATCCCTGCTTCAACTTTCACCCATTGGTACAACAGAGTGTTGGAGTGGCAGAGTCACTGGGAGTTTGCTGATAATATCAGCTGTGACAAGACCTTGTTGGGGGGTTTTAGCGATCATCAAGGTCACATCTTTCGAACCTTCCCCCTCAACAGACTTCCCTTTCTTCTCTCTTATTACTTCCTCAGCTGTCTTTCCCTTCACAACTGCTTCCTCCTTCTCAGCTTCAGATCCCTTCAGCGCCTTTAGGTATTCCTCTTCCCCCTTTTTGGCATCATCAAAGGAGAGAGGAACACCTGGGAACAAGCTAGCAAGCAAGAAGTCTAGTCTGCTGATAGTTGAGTTCTGTCAATCTGGCTGAGTAAGTCGCACGGAACTCGTAGCGGGTGGCGTTGATTCACCGCTAACAACTTCATCTCGGCCATTAGGAGACCGAATTTTCGATCCATATTCTCTTCCACACGCAGAGCTCGTTCTTATTATGTTCACGCAAAGAACTTTATCTCTGTAGTATGAGATTCATGCATTTGTTCAATTTTGTCTTTGCATCAGCATTCTCAGCCCGCCAGACTAACAACTTGTTGAACAATGTCCTGAAATATCGAGCTTGTTCCACACGCATTGTTTGCTGCTGTTGCCACCACTCACGGATCCTAACTATTATGCCACGCAAATCGCCAGATGGTTTTGCATCTCTCGTTGTCCGCACTCATATCCAAAGTGAGGCCTGGTGCCTCTCCATTTTTTCTATTTCAACAAATAAGGCTTTGAACACCTCCCGAACTTCAGCTGTCACCTCTGTTTCAGCTGACGACTAAGCAACGTCAAAGTCATAGTGTGATGGAACAATGGTGTCTGATGGAATAACAGGATCAGGTCTGTGGAAGCGCTCATGATCTTTAGTTGATTCTTCAGGGAGGTCAGGTACCTCCAGAGAGAAGGGAAATGATTCTACGAAAGGATCATCACGGGCAAATCGGAATTTGTTCAATGATAATTGGTGTTCGTGAAGTCCCTTGTGGAGTCGAACCCGCCGCACTGGGAGCTCGCGATGGACTCTATTTCACCGTGGGTCTGCATTTGTGAAGTCGACCCGACTTGCCGAGCCTCATTGTCTCAACAGCCTTCGGTCGGTCTCAAATGGTTTTTCCAAATGAGTTGATCGTCCTCTGCGCTTATCGAAGCGTCATCGGACGATGATGAGATTTCCATGGGTGGCTCATCAAAGTTGAAGGATTGGCGAGTAGTCTTGAGGTCGACTTACTCGTGGTTGGAACATCCTCACCGAGTCTTTGGGATCGATCCACAGGAATGACTCGACTTCATTGTCTTCTTCCGATCCCGAAATGTTACATCGATTATCCTGGGAATCGTGAAGAGCACTTATCTCCTTTTCTCGATGGATCAATGATAGCAGGAGAAATGTTCTCAGTGCTTTAGTTTTTCTACCCCTGAAGTCTCAATCTCCTGTTGGCCTTCATTACCTCCTGCAGCCTCAATCGCTAGCAGAGGCCTTGGACATCCCTTTCGACGATGTCACTGCCTTGGGGTCTTCGAGGGTGGCATCCATTTGAGTCTCAACTCCATGGATTACACTTTCATCGCCTGCAGTGTTAACTCCCGGGCGCTTCCGTCTGTGCCTCGACCGCATCGCAGCGTCATTAGCCTGCAGAGCAATTGGCACTTCACCGAGATACCACAATCTGAGCCTCGTCACAAGCCAACTTGACAACTTGCTTTGTGTATTTTGTGATTGTTCATTCTTCACTTCTCCTCCTAAATTCATTGTGGAGTCGGGCAAAGATCCTCCGACCTTGCTGCGGTGGAGGGAGTTTCCCCTCACCGGGCACACCAGGTGAGTGACTTGGAATGGGGTCACTCATCTCCGGACTCCGATGTTCCCACCGAGTATTCACCATTGGGGCGGTGGTAAGACACCTTCATTAGGGGTTGGCTCAACCGGGTCCCCACTATCCCGGTTTCATCGCCAGCCTCCTTAACACCTTCCTCCGAATGAGCTGGGGAAGTGGTGGCAAGCGACAACAGTGGCAATATGTTGCACCACTCCCATAGGATTTATTTCCAGCTGTGATTTGGAGGACTCTCCTGGTCCCTCCATCATTCTTTGCTCATGTAGGATTCTGGACTCTTGCATTACTTGCTGCATTTGTAACTCTTCTGCGTGGCAAAGAACAGGTCCTCGATCCTCATCACTTTCTGATAGGACGCCAAGGTGAGGGTGTGTATGATCGGTGGTGCCAGTGAGAGGGCAGATGTTGGCCTTCTCACGTGCCTCTGCGTCCTCATCTGCTTTAGCCTGTTCGTTTTCTTTTTGAATCTACAATATATTGATACAATTATCCTCATCAAGGGCTTGCAGCATTGTGTCAACCTCAAGGAACCTGAAGAGTTCTTCTTCTTCAAAATGAACTCTGGTCTTTCAAACTGCACTTTGGATGGGCTCAGCTTCCATTTTCTCCACTCTCGCAGATGATTTTGGATATCTGGATACAATGGAGAGGACATGATTACATCGTCGTCATCATTCTCTTGCTCGCCCTCGTTTCCAGGGATTAAGGGTAGCATTCTTCGCTGCTCGACATCCTCAGTGGCCTCTGTTACAGGTGGAGAAATAACCTTGTCAACAGGTGATGTGGTTGTCTCGGCCATTCCTTGTTCCTCGCCTATTCTCGTCTTCACACTGGTCTTGAGTTGCCTCTCACTGATCGGCTCAAAGCAGACTTGGCCGTTTCATCGATCACGTCCGGAGACTCTACTTCTCCAGCAGTCTCGGGTATCTTCTCCAAATAAGTGGCTAACTCAGGGGTTTCTCAAGCTCGAACGCTTGAAAATTCTTCTTCTTCTTTTTTTTTGTTTGAACCGGAGGGATTTTTGGTTTGGATAGGGTCTCTTCGAGTCCTGGCGGCGGGGCCTTTGTTGTCTTCTTATGAGGAGCCGGCCGTCTTGCTTATCGCTTCTCCTTTTCTTGACGACCGAGAGAAGGTATTTGAGATTCCTTCTCTGCTGCGGCCGCAGGGGCAGAGAGACGCTCTGCGGGGCAGTGACTTGGCTGCAGGGCAGGAGTAGATTTCTTTTTCTTTCTTTGCAGGGCAACAGATCTTTTCTTAGCAAACCAAGCAGGGCGCCTTCTTCTTTGGTGGAGAGGAGACAGTGTATCTTCGTGGTCACCGATTCCCCCTCACTCAGACGCCCTCTTGGCGTATGCTCTCTTCTCGGCGCCAGATAGGTTTGATCTCGAACATCATCTTGTTTACATGGAACGCCTTTCCATGTCGAAGATGAGACTCCTTTTACCTCCATCACCGACCAATCACCAGTCCGTATCCTGAACCTCCAAATGTTCCATCCTCCTTGAAGGATTTGTTCCCAACGTTCTAGCATAGTCTGCAGAGACAAACTCATCCCAGATTCATTTTCTCGTTCTTCAATGATCGCAATGCCATTACGATCAATTTTGCTTTTGATAGTTGGTCAAAGCCGCCAAATTTGATATCTATGCATTTGGCAACGATGTCCAGCAATTTGTCGTAGTCCTCCTTCAAAGACCTCTTCTTATTTGTGTAGACTACTTTCTCAAAGATGGTCGGGCTTGCTACTTCCTTCCAAGCAAAGATCAGTCAACATCGCGGTTTCATTAATTTCCGACACTCCTTCCGCCGAATAACAAGCGTGTTTCGCCAAATCCTCGCGATAATGATGAACTCCTTTCCATGGACAGATGACTTGATGCCCTCATCGTGAACCTCAGCGTTCACGTAGAACTGTGCGACCTCTTCCACATAGGTCATCGGAAACTCCAACGTCAGAAATGGTTTCAGCCCAGACGTTTCCAATTTCTTAGCAATCTTCTGCACTAGGGTGTCATCGGACCCTTGTTTCACCATACCATCGAAATCCACAGTAGACCCGGTGTGGATTTGCTTTCCTAGCTTGACAAAATCATGAGTGGATGCCATTTCTCAGTATTTTACCGAATGAAACTTAGAGAATGATATGAGGATTGAAAGGGTTTTGAGAGAAAATTTTTGCTTTTGCTTTCGAGAGAGAGATGAACAATTTTTGGAAAAGTAAGAGAGAAACGGACGAAAAGGTTTAAGTATGGTTTCATGAAAGGGTTTAGATCTTGCACGCCGATTTGCATTTAATGTCTCGTATTTAATGCGGCAGCATTTATATCCAATCATAAGCTTGGTGTGCAGCTTTTGCCTGTACACGTCATAATTATGCTGATGTCATTTTTAAAAACATTCCCGCTTAGTAAAAATGACTACGTTTTTGTCACTTTGCTCATAAATGACTCAGCTTGTCCCTTAGCTGATTTAACTCTCCTCTCCTCGTATGTAAATATTCACCGTCACCTAACTCCCGATACAAATTGTCTTTCCGATATGGCTAATTCACTTAGCTGATTTAAGAGTTCAGCTCTTTTTCCTATTTTCGTGTTTCATTTCTTTTCTTTTGAGTCTTCCGAGTGTCAACTCACCAATTAACCCTAACTCATGCTTGAGTTCTTCAAATCTTGACTCACATAATGGTTTTGTGAATATGTCACCAACCGCTTATCGCTTGAAATATATTCCAAGGTGATGTCCTTCTTTTCAACATGATCTTTATGAAGTGATATCGACATCGATATGCTTTGTTCTTGAGTGCAACACAGATTTTGAGTGATTGCAATTGCACTTGTGTTATCACACATGATTGGAATTTCCTTTTCTTCAACTTCATAGTCTCTCACCGTTGTCTCATCCAAAGGACTTGGACACAACAATGCCCAGCAGCCTATGTATTCTCGCTTCACCAGTAGAGGTGGCTATTAAATTTTGTTTTTTGCTAAACCAGAAATTAGCCTATTTCCAAGCATTTGACATGTGCCCGAGGTGCTTTTCCTCTGTCAACTCTACATCCAAAGATAGTCGTGGTCTGAATAACCAATTAGCTTGAATCCGCCTTCCTTTGGATACCATAAGCCAATTTCTTGGCTTCCTTTCAAATATCTCAAGATCCTCTTGGGCATTTTGCAAATCATGTGGCTTTCTTTTGGAGCAGATTGAAATCTTGCACATACACCTACAACAAAGGTGATGTCCGCCCGCTTCTTTGTGAGATAAAGCAATGATCCAATAAGTGTTATGTATCTTGTTTGATCTACAGCTTGCCATCCGCATCCATATCCACCTGATGATGTATTCATTGGTATTTTCACGTAAGACTTATCTTCCATACCAAATTTCTTCATTAAATCTCTGTGTATTTTGTCCGACTTATGAGGGTTCCATTCTTCAGCTGTTTCACTTGGAGTCCAAGGAAGAATGTCAGCTCTCCCATCATGCTCATTTCGAATTTGCTTTGCATAAGATTTGAAAAATTATCACACATCTCTTTGTTTGTGGATCCAAAGATGATATCATCCACATATATTTGAACAAGCAGTATACTCTTCCTATCCTGAATTCTGAAGAGTGTTATGTCCACTTTTCCTTTTGTGAATCCGTTCCCAGTCAAGAATTGTGACAATGTATCATACCATGCTCTAGGTGCCTGTTTCAACCCATATAGAGCTTTCTTGAGTTTGTATACTTTGTCTCCAAGAGTCTTCTGTTCAAATCCTGGAGGTTGTTCAACATACACTTCTTCTTCTAATAAACCATTAAGAAATGCACTCTTTACATCCATTTGATACACAATAAAGTTCTTGTGAGCTGCATAGGCAAGAAACATCCTTATGGCTTCCAATCTTACCACAGGGGCAAATGTTTCATCAAAATCTATCCCTTCTTCTTGGCAATATCCTTTGGCTACCAATCTTGCTTTGTTTCTTACCACAGAACCTTCCTCATTCATCTTGTTTCTGAATACCCATTTAGTGCCAATAACATTTTGATGGGTGGGTCTTTGAACCAATTCCCACACTTTATTTCTTTCAAATTGATTCAGCTCTTCTTGCATGGCTTGAATCCAATGTGTGTCATCCAATGCTTGTGACATATCTTTAGGCTCTATTTGTGAGATGAAGCATGTGAACATTGCTTCTTGTTGAGTTCTGGATCTCGTTTTGACACCTTCTCTTACATCTCCAATGACTAGTTCTGGTGGATGGTCTCTCAACCATCTTACATCAGGTTGGAGTAAGTTAGCTGAATTCGATCGTCTTGCGGTTGTGTTGCTTGATCGCTCTCTCATCATCACTTAGCCGCAGATTTTCCAACTGTTTTTGAGACTCGGCTATCTCATCTTCATCCGGTTTATAATTCCGCTTCGACCTTCAAAGATAGGGACTCTTCTCGCATGGTTGGTTGATTCAGACTTATCACCGACTCTTCAATGTCTTCTCCATTTACATTTGGCTCATCAAACACCACATGAATGGATTCTTCTCGTAACCATAGTCCTCTTGTTGAGTACTCAGTAGGCTTTGATTTCACCGAGTATCCCAAGAAGATACCTTCATCACTTTAGCATCAAAAGCCTTTAAATTATCTTTGCCATTGTTATGGATGAAGCATTTGCATCCAAATATTTTAAAATATGCAACATTTGGCTTTCTCCCCGTCCAAATCTCATAGGAGTCTTTGTCACCGTCTGTTTATCATGCATCTATTTTAAGTAAAGCATGTCTTTGTGTTTATTGCTTCATCCCAAAATCTTTTAGGTAGCCCCGCTTGACTAACATGGTCCTTTTCGCTTCTTTGAGAGTTCTATTCCTTCTTTCTCGCAACTCCATTCTTCATTTGGAGTCCTTGTCAGCAGATAATTCATGACCAATACTATTTTCAATACAAGATCTTGAGTGATTATATTATTGACAAACTCGGTTCCTCTGTCGATCTTATTTTGATAATGGTTTGACTTTTCTCATTTTGAATCCTCTTCATCACCGTGGTAGTTTCGTAGAGTTTCTTTCTTCTTACACATGAATATTGTCCATGTATATCTTGAGTAGTCATCTACTACCACCAAGGTGTATTTCTTTCCACTTATGCTAGTTGGTTCAACTGACCAAATAGATCCATATGTAGCAGTGCAATATTTTTGTTGAAGATGGACATGTCTTTTCTTTGAATGATGATTTAATTTGCTTTCCCATCCGCATGCATCACATACACTTTTCTTCTTGTATACTGAGTCTGGAAGTCCTTCTACAAGACTGCTTCTGGCAAGCTTGTTAATTGTTTTGAAATTCAAGTGACTCGGTTTTTTGTGCCACAGCCAACTTGATTCAGCTGTGCTCTTTGCTAGTAGACAAGTGGTTGGTGTTGCAGTTGACCAATCTACCACATACATGTTCTTTTGTCTTCATCCTTGCAACACAACTTCATTGGATTCAGTGTCCTTGATTTGGCATATACCCATGTTGAATCCAACATTGTAGCCTTTGTCACAGAGTTGGCTAATACTTAGCAGATTGAATTTGAGTCTTTCAACATATGCAACATCTGTGATTTCTAATCCATTTTTCTTGATGGATCCAATGCCTTTTATTTCTCCTGGAGCTTCATTTCCTCCAAATATGACTTTTGCACCTCGACTTCCTTGAATTTTGATAGATTTTTCTTGTTTCCTATCATGTGCCTGGAATGTACCATTATCCATGTACCAGGTTCCTTGGCACTCAGCTGTTCCTTGAACCTGCAATCAAGGAAATTAAGTTTTAGGTACCCATACTTGCCTGGGTCCTGAGGGGTTAGTATTGTAAGAGGATTTAACCAACCTATAGCCAAATGATTTGACTCTAAGGGGTTGCCATCTATCGCCCATAATCATAATTAATTTTGGCAAATTGCTTGGGGTTCTAGGTTCATACAACTTGTCTCTTTTATCTGTATGCCTGTGTAGGTGTTTTAGCAATTGCCTTCTTTGGGTAGCTGTGACATTTCTGAGTGTAGTATCTAGGTGCATATATGTGTTGATGAAAGCTCTTATACCTTTGGAATGGCCTTTGCTGAATTCTAGGTCTTTGCCACTTAGACTTATATTCCATAGGTCTTTGCTGAAAGTTCACATTATCCCAATCAGCTTGGCTTGGGTACTTTCTACCATTCCCATCATATGTGTTTCTTTTATAGAACTTCTTGGGTTTTTGGTAGCTCTGTTTCTTCTTTACAGAGTATTTCCTGTTTGGAGTTTTTGAGGAACTCGGGCCGGATTTCTTCTCACCGTCCTCTCAAAGACACTCAACTGGCTGTTTTCCTTCTCCTTTATAGCCAAGGCTAGTTTGCTTGTGATTGTGCTTTGGAATAAATGTGTGTGCACCATTTGGAGTTTTGGATTTTAGAGATACTTCATTGCTTGAAGATCCTTTTTCCAAAATCACTTTTGGAGCTTGACATAGTACAGAGGAATTAAATCCTAAGCCTGTCTTGTCTCCACATTCTCTTTGGCTCATAATAAGATCATCCAATGATTTAGATGCCTTAGTGAATGAGGCAATCACATTTTTGAGATCATTCTCCCTCTTTTCTATAGCAGTTATCTCTGCTATTAGCTTAGCATTTTCAGCCTTTAGACTTTCATTCTCATCACTATTTGACTTAGGGTACTCGGCTCCTTAGTCACCGTGAGTTTTGCATTTGAGTAGGTTGTTTTCCTCATTTAGTAGTGTGTGTGAGGATTTAATGTGTTCAAAATCTTTCATCATTTTTCCTAATGAATCATAAAGATCAGTGGGTGATGAAGTGTGTGTGTCACAATCACTATCACTAGAATCTGAGAGTGATGAATTAGAGTGTACCTCATCTTCTTGGTCAGGTTGATCTTGTTCCTTGGCCATTAAACAGATCAAGGCTTCTTCTTCGTAGTCACTTGAGTAGTCGGCTTCACTACTCTGCGAATCGATTGTGTCTCTTGACTTGGCTGTCTCGGAATCTCTGCAGCCAACATTGCCTTTTTCTTTTCTTGTCTTCTTTCTCTCAAGACCTTTCTTTCTTCTTCATTCATGTATTTGTTGATCGCAGGATATGGGCAATCAATGGCATAGTGACCTGGTTGTCTGCGGTTCCCAAAGATAGATTTTCAACCTTTTGATCGCTCTTTCCATTCTTGGATTGTCACCCTTTGATATTCAACTTTTTGATGCTCGCTCTCTTGGTTGGCCTATCTTCCCTTGACTTGGAGGGAGCCGAGTGTCTTCCTCGGAGGATTCACCATTGTCTCTCTTGTAGTTCTTATTGAAGAACTTGTTAAACCTTTTAACCATCGGGGCTATTTCCTCTTGGTCAATGACTTTTTGACCTCGCTCTTTTGCCATCCTTAACAATTGAGCATTGTTTTGGGCACAACCTGTCTCCTCCTGGTCTTTTCTTCTCGGCCAAATTCGTAGGCTTTGAGATTTGAGAATAGTTCATGGTTGGATGTCTTGGATAGGTCCATGGAATGTCTCGTGCCATGACCTTCATTTCCCATTCACCGGGAGACTTCTTAGAATCTTCATACATATTTCTTCTCGTGTATATTCTTTTCCAAGTGCGTATAGATCGTTGGTAATTTATGTGAACCGAGCATCCAGCTAATCCAAGGTCTCTCCCGTAAGCATTTTAAAATTCTCAAATTTAAGACAAAGAACCGATAGTTTATTTTCCTTGATTTGCTCGAGCCTCACAAATAAATGTTAACTTGTCCCGCATTTCTTTAGCCGTTTTGCATGATTTGACTTTATTGAACATGGCTTTGTCCAATGTTTTGTAAAGAATGTCCTTGGACATTGTCCAAGTTATATCTTTTTATGTCATCATTTGTCCATTCAGCTCTTGGTTTTTCAACCATAGCCGGTCCGGGAGCAACATCCTCTTCACATTCAAATTTCCGCAAATTTCTCCTTACATCCGTATTCACCTTCAAAATTTGCAGTGGCCCATCCTCTATCACTATCCACATCTCATCATACGAATTTTCCAATCATCAAATTCTTCAATTGTGAACATAGGGATGCGTGTCAAATTTGCTTCCATGATAATAACTTTTCTTTGGTAAAAAGAGTTTTGAAAGATCAAGTACTAAAACAAACCTTTTTTTAAAAAAAAAATTGGAGATCTAGTTCAAGAACTCGGTGCGGAAGGTTCAATGAACCAACCGCTCCGATACCACTTGTAGGTCCAAGGGGTGTGAGTGTAAGGTTTAGAAGGGGGTTGAATAAACCTTACCAACTTTTCGATTTAGTCCTTTTAAATATTCGAGTTAATACTTCACGGATGTGTCCTTGATGGACAACTAAGTTAGTTAATCAAATAGAGTTAGTCACTCAACACTGACTGATTGAGTTGTTAATAGAATAACTCAAATTGTTTTGACTAAAGACTTAACTCTACGGCGTGATTTGTTTTCAACGGAAGACTTAACACCCTTGAATTTGGTTAAGTTTGTTTTAATGTTAGGGTTTTTGCACTCGATTGATTATCAATTGGATAGCAAGTTTATCGTGAGATATAAAAATAAGATGCGAAAATTAAAGTCTTTGAAATGTAAATGACACAATAAGTTTTTATAGAGGTTCAAGATGGGGTAATTCTTCTACTCCTCTCTTCTCCAACTCCCGGAGGAATCCACTAAGTATTGATCAATATACGAGTGGTTAATAGTCCAGATACAAGTCTTGATCACACAAACGACTTGATCCTTTGGGACTCGATCCCGAGATGCCTTGGTCACTCACCGGCTTCTCGTGCGACTCGAAACTTCTTCACAGGGGCACCTTCCTTGCTACTACAACCCACTTGCTCAAGCTTCTTGGACTTTATCATGAAGCCCTCTAATAGCTTAAGACTGGTTCGACCTTGAACCTTCCTACAATCCTCCGTGGAATGTGGACCCCTTGATTCTTCAAAAGCTTCCTCTTCAACTGATTGAAATTATCTTTCCTTCACATGTGAGTGTTGGATTGATTTCCTTCGTAATGTAGGCTTGAGGATTAATCTTGAATGACTTGAGAATGTTTTAGGTTACAGTTCAAATATTTTCTTGAATGTTCGTGGTTCGGGTAACCTTCTCTCGAGTTATTCCTCAGCCTTTTATAGTGATCTTTCAAAAATCACCCGTTGAAGAGATAGGTTTATTTTTAAAGTCACTTGTGGTCGTTGGCTTGTCTTGTTGTAGTCCTTGGAATTTCCATTTCTCGTATGAATGATTCTTGACTTTTTCGAGTTCGACGATGGTGCGCAGCTTCCCATTGTTTATTCCTTTTGCACGCTTCGAACCGAGCACTTCAAGAAAGGTAGTATGGAGGTATTACTTGTTTAAGTAATTCTCTTGATTTACTCGCGGCAACGGATCTCTTTCGATTGTCTTGACTTGATCGCATTTTCTTAACATCCCCAAGTGACTTGAGTTAGCTTCCAATCATTTGATGACTCTTCATCACTTCAACCTCGAGACTTGGTGTCTTGAGTTGACTTGATCGATACTTCACTCACCGCATCTTGATCGAGTTCCGTCTTCTCTCTTCTTTTTGCCATACTTAGTCGCTTTGCCTTGCAATGAATTTTCCTTCTAGTCTCCAATTGTCTTCTTGCATGCTTAGGCATAGCTGACTTAACTCAGCTCGACCAACCCTATCTATTACAATGCAGTTTACAAGAAAAATAGGGTGCCAACATCCTATTCTAAGTTTTACATGGCATTCATCAAAATCTACAAAATAATTTCCCAACATGGATAAAGTCGGTGAGAGAAAACTAATAGGACCTGAGTTGGTCCAACAGACAGCTGAAGTAGTTGAGAAAATCCGACAAAGAATGTAAACTGCTCAGAGTCGTCAAAAGAGCTATGCCGATAAGAGAAGAAAACCATTAGAATTTTCTATTGGAGATATGATTTTTCTTAAAGTGGCACCAATGAAAGGTGTTATGAGGTTTGGAAAGAAAGGGAAGTTAAATCCTCGCTATATTGGACCATTTGAAATTTTAGAGAGGATAGGTAGTTTGACATATCAAACTGCCTTACCCCCAGCATTATCCGGAGTTCATAATGTCTTTCATATCTCGATGCTTAAGAAGTACATTCCAGATCAATCACACATTTTAAGTTACGAGTCACTCAATATTCGTGACAATCTGACATATGAAGAAACACCATTTAGAATTGTAGATAAGATTGAGAAGGAGCTTAGAAGAAAGAAAGTTGTATTAGTCAAGGTCCAATGGAGGAATCACACTATAAAAGAAGCTACGTGGGAACACGAAGATGAGATGTGTGTTCTATATCCCCAACTCTTTGGTAAGCAATTATCTCAATATACGATTTATTTTCATGCACTTGAATATTATTTATATATGGTTGCAAGTTTCGAGGACGAAACTTTTTCTAAGGAGGGGAGAATGTCACAGCCACTTCATAATACAAAATTGAAAAAAAATAAAAGATAAAGATAGTGGTTGCTATTGGAGATAATGGAAGAGAAAGGTGGAGAAAGTGGAGAAAAAGAAGAAAAGAAAAGAGAAAGTGGGGATAAGTGGGAGATAATGGGAAAAATAAAATAATAAAAAGGAAGAAATAAAATATGATAAGGATGATTAGTTGGGAGGAAGAATCGGAGGAGTGAAGGAGGAACATAAAAGAAGAGAAGAAAGAAGGAGAAAGAAAGAAGAAAAAAAAGAAGAGGAATCAAGGAAATAAAAGAAGTATAATCCAATTTGCAATACAAATTATCCGAAGAGTTTGAAGGTTTCGTAATTATTTCTTTAGTTTCATATTGAATTTGGTTAAGTTTTACTAATCCTATTATATGATAATTTATGTATAGATTCTTCAGGATAGAAGCCGGAGTGATTTTTATCATAGTTGATTCGACAAACCAGACAAGTAATCTCTCTAGCTTTCATATAGAATTAAGATTTGCATTATTGTTAGTAGTTAATATGTTTAATTTCGAGATTTGTCACCCTATTAAGTTTAATTTAATATGATTGTACTTAGAAATCTTTATTGAAGAATAATTTGTAATAGTCTTTTATCTTCTTTTAGTGACTGATTCTGAAAAAAAAAATTATCGAATATTATAAAGGGAGTTAAATTCATATTTTTATCTAATAGTTAAAAAGATTCTACTATCTTTATATGTTAATGATGAGTTCATTCAATCTCATGAGTCTAATATGTGTGTGTGTATATATATATATATATCAATGTAAGAGTAGTAGTGCGCAGTAAGATTTTATATTAGTATCATAGGTCTTAGTCATGTGCAGATGCTAATTAATATTGGTAATTAACAAATATAAATACGTGTGTATGGTTGAATGAATTATATGTAACTTGATTAATTTAGGAATTGAATAAGGTAAGTATTAAATTTCCGTAATTAATTGAATATAGGGTTTTCCCTAATCAGTTGAGTGTAGTGTTTTATTCTTAAATTGTTCAAGTTAATGTGATTTTATTATTATACTATGCATTTGTGTTTATTCTCGCATTCAATGAAAAATTGCATCACTTTCATACATAATGTTAAATGTACGTTTGTAGCATTTCACAAGCATACAAAGATTAAGAAAAGTCAAGTTTTAGGTTTAGAATTAATAATATGTTTTTTCAAAGAAATGGGTGCACATTGTGTCTATTATGGGAGTGAGTGGGAAATGGGCACGGGGGACCGGTGTTCCGACTATGTGCCGCTTGCGGCTAAGTTAATGTTTATGAAAATGGGCCTTCGGGAAAAATGCTAATCGGGTTCCAAATAACAAGGCCCACTGGCACTGCGACCCTGATTAGAACAATGTGCCACCAAGTGAGCTCGCGTCTTAAAGAAAGTTTTAAGTAAAGAAAATGAAAAGTTTGAAGTAAATGATATAATATTACATTAGGCATGCATTCATGCATGAGATTACTTGTTGAGCTTCTTTAAGCTCATCCCACGAATGTTTAATATTATCAGATGAGAACCCTAATGAGGAAGGAGATGGTGCGGCGCAGTGACTTGTGAACCCACGTCTTTCATGATTTTCATGTCTTTCAAGTCTCTTTTTTTTTTTAAAAAAAAAGGTTTGAATTTTAATTTATATTTGGATGTTGACTGTCATTTTTATTTCATTATGAATGTTTCTGGATTTATAATTGTTCAAGTATTAGTCTTTATTTCCGCTGTAAACTTTGAAATGAAGTAAAGTTTTAATATTCCGTATTTTTAAGAAATCTTTAAAGTATTTCCATTATAATTACTTATTTTCGGATTAAAATTCAATAAGCTAGAAGGTGCTACATTTATGCCAACACATTTGAACATTAAACATATTTTCGTTAAACTGAATTTTTGTTTGTTTGTTGTTAAATTGAACTTAATTGAAATTGTTAGATTAAAAGTATCTAAAATTGCCTCAAAAGTATAATAAATTGTCTGAAAAGTATCAATATTTTCATATTTGTAGATGACCCGACACAAAACAGTTGGTGTACAAGAGAGATAGGGTAAGAGGAAGGGGCAACCCGAGAAAAAGCAGCGTAGGAGAATGGACTCCAAAAAAATTTATGTAAAAGAAGAAAGTCCGATAAAGAAAGTTAGCACTTGCCTTGGAAACGATTGTTGAAAGAAACCCGTCAAGAAGCGCAAAAAGAAACAAAAAATAATAATAAAGCAAAAGAAATTGTAATTGTTGATATTATATGTTGACAAAATTCTTGTGATTATGTATATAATTTTTGTGAATGTTGTCAATCCTTTTGCCATTTTCGAAATATATTCATTTTGATGTTGAAAAGTATTGTCTATGAAAAGTATTTCTGGGGGGTCCAATATCAGTTGAAACAACCGAAAAGTATCAGTAATTATGTTAAAAGTATCAGTAATTATGTGAAAAGTATCATTAATATACATTGGATGTGTAAAATATTGAAACATAATTGTGCATGTTAAAAGTATCAAAAATTGCCTGAAAAGTATCATAAATTTCCTTAAAAGTGTATGTATTCTGCACTTGAATATATAAAGTATTAAATGTGCATGTTTAAAAATACCATAAATTGCCTCAAAAGTGTAAGTAGTCTACACTAATTGCTTAAATAGTATGTCATTACAATCTGATAACTAAAAAGTATCACTATTTGGTGACAAAATATCACTTTTGATGTTTACAATATTTAAAAATGTAAAAGTATCACAAAACATCCTAAAAGTATCATATTTATTGCTCAAAAGTATCACTGACGAGATTTGTGGCTTTGTTGGAGGAGATCTGGGAAAAAAGAGAGAGATAAATAGATCTATTCGAGTGGACCACAAGATAAGAGAGAGAAAGAGAAATATGCTCCAAAGATCTAACAGTTGCACCCACATGAGTTCTATTTTTGTGACTGGTACTCGGATTCACAAGATCCTTTGTAGATCCGTCTTACGGATTAAGATCCGTAAGACGGTCCCTACAAGAGACCTTCTCGTAAGTGATTTATTCTCGAAATTTTTCCTGCTTTAATAAAATTATACCGTATTATTTGTTGTTTCTATTTTTTCATGTAAATATTAATTTTATTAGATGATCCAATCTTTATGAACAATATATTGAAAAACTTCACACAAAAATAAATTTATTTTCTATAGAATAACTTAATTTTTGTATTGATATTTTCCCCGAATTAATCATGTGTAAGAGATGAATTTTGTTGTATTCGGATTATTCCCAATTTATCCCCAATAATTTCGAAGATATAAATTTTAAGAGTTGGGCGAACTATTCTGGGACTGGAATCCGAGATCTGTCTATTACAATATGGCTAAGATGATAATTTACGATTATCTAAACTCCTAATTAAGAGTTAGTCTCCTGTCAGATGATTTTTTCCTAAATATATTGCAGATTACATCATGAGATTACCTATTAACCAAAAATGTGAAAAAGATAGATTAATTTGGAATTTTGATCCCAAAGGGCTTCTCAGTTCACTCACCATACAATGCTATTTCGAAAAGCTAAGATTTTGAAAGCAGATTTTCCAGAATCCAGCACCAACAGTACTAGGAACTTTAGATCAAAATCAAACTTAAACACTTTATCTGGAGGTGTGTTCATAAAACTATTTCTACCTCTCATATCCTGATGAAACGAGGTTCATTAGAAGATCCAACCTGCAATTTGTATGGTGAAGCTGATGAAACTATTGAGCACCTAATGTTCCTTTGTCCAAAAGCCCTGAAAGTCTGGAAGATGTCCCCTGTCAACTGGGATAGTCTTCATCAATGCACTACTGACTTCCCATCCCGGTGGTATACAATATGCTCAGTGGATAAAGGTAAGATGATGATGGATAGAACTAAACTCTCATTTTATATTTTATGGTAGCTATGGAAAACCTGAAATCTTTGGGTTTTTCAAAGAGTTTAAACTTCTGAGAAGGATATTGTGGATGGTGTCTTGATGAAATTGAGTGAATTCAATCATATATGTGGTTCCCATCCCCATTCCAAAAAATTCACTCACCCCAACCATTCTCCTAAGAAAGCAGTGATAGTATTATTTTCTATCTTGGCCAGTGTTGATACTTCCAATAAAAGGTGGACTGATTTAGGTGGTATTGTCAAGAATCCTTTTGGTAATATTGTTAGGAGTTTGGAGAATTTCTAGGGATCCATCTCATAATCCAGTGGAGGCTTCTCTTTTGGTTGTTCATCATGCGTTGGTTCGAGCTTTCATATGAGATTGAGTAACATTGCTGTGAAGTTAGATACTGAAGATATTGTCATAAAATTTAAATGTGCTTATCAATTTGAAGGCCCTTGTTAGCAATAACTGAGGATATTTTCCTTCTTTGTAATTTGTTTAATTCTCGTACCTTTCATGTTGCACCATCTTCATGCATTACATGTTGTAACAAGATTGGTCTTAAAGCTTCTTTTGTTTTATGTAGCCATGAATGGTTGTGTAATTTTCCATCTTGGTTTGCCTAAAAATATTTGATGGACTTGGTAGCTAGTGGCTTCCGAATTTGTAACTCTTTCTCTCTCTCTCGTTGCGATTTATAAAATGCTATCGTTTCGAAAAAAAAAGAATCAAAATAGAAAATTCGACTCTATATTTTATTTCAGTATACATTAGAACTTGTTTTAACAATATTATTTCAGGAGTTATACTATCATAAGATATCCTCAATATATCACCTAATTTCTTGACTAACTTTTATCTTTTGGAGTTTTTCAATATTTTTTACCGTAAGAATATCTTAAGTGTAGTATATACTTACTTCTTCTTGCATCTTAAGTACTTTTTGTAAGTCAACCTAATTCTTAGTCATCATTGCATTAGAACAATAATTAAATTGAAATATGATAAGAAAAAAAAAATTAAAGGGGCAGCAATAACACAAGGATTCCCATTTTTGGAGTGGAGATAGCATCACATATGGAATTTATATTTTACCTCAGCACTTGCTACAAAAAGAAATTCCTCACAATAATGATTTTAGTGATATTTCGAGAACATTTCGTTGGCCAAATATAGTTGTATTATAAAGTAAATGGTGTATAAAGTTGTATATTATTTATTTATTTTCTTGTATTTTTAATCGATTTTCACCAAATTTTAAACAAAAATGCATAATACTTCTTTTCGTCCCATATTTAAAAAACCTACAGGCCCAAATTAAATTCCAGCCAACTCAGCCATCGACAGTTTAAGCCCATCGGCCCATTCCCGTCCTAAAACCCTAATTCATCATCATATATAAATTATAATCCCTTCTTCACCATCTGACATTTACACACACTCTCTCACCCTTACACAGAACAAAAACACAAAATATGCCGGCGGGGCACGGTTTGAGGTCGCGTACTAGGGATCTCTTTGCCCGTCCGTTCAGGAAGAAGGGTCCGACCCATTTGTCGACCTATCTCCGGACATACAAAATCGGGGATTACGTTGATGTCAAAGTTAACGGTTCGATTCACAAGGGTATGCCCCATAAGTTCTACCATGGACGCACTGGTCGGGTTTGGAACGTCACCAAGCGCGCTGTCGGAGTTGAAGTCAACAAGCAGGTAACAATTATCTTTTATACCTACCCCTTGTGTATTCTCATTTTTCGACTTATTTTGTTTGGTTTTATTATTTTAAGCTTTCCAGGATATAATGTAGGGAAACGTAGAGTGAAATTAGTGAAATCATTCGTGTGAAAATTTTATTATATTAACAAGATTTTTAATAAAATGGATTATTGTGAATGCCGGAAATGAAATGTTTTTTTAAGTTTATCATTTTCATGATTAAGTATTTTGTGCTTGAATTGCTTCGTGTTTTGGGTTAAATTTAAAAGGGGAAGTGTTTTTGTTGAGCTAGTAAGACCTGAATCCTTGGTCCTTACAGAGATCTACATGTTATGTAATCAGTTGTTCAGTTGAGGTGTTTTGGAATCTTAGTGAGAGTTTATATTTTTGTTCAATGTGTTTGTGCTTAAGAATGAGTATTTTGCTGATTTTATACTACTGGAAAATGTACAAGGAGATTTAGGGAAGTTTCGTGTGATTTCTAATATAGTTGATTGTGTCACCAAGTAGGGTAGTTTGGATGCTTGTTAAATTTTGGTGTTAGCTGATTGAGTTGTGGATGTTATGTTCTTGTATATGATGCAGGTGGATATTTGATTTAATTTAGTGTTATATGTTTATGTATGGTCGGGTTGATTAAGGTTTCTCATCAGAAATCATATATGTTTGTTGTGCCTTTTAAAGTTGCTTAGTGGGGGTTTGTACCAGAAGTATGTTGACATGATATTGCTGGTGTTAATTTATGTTCGTTTGCAGTTCAATTATTTTTTATGGGTGGTATTTCATACATCTGGACTTAATTGCAGTCAAATTTTATGTCTATGATGACAAAATCTAAGGCTTGTTTCTCAAAACATTCGCAGTGGCCGCCTGATAGCTTTCGCCTTCGCCAGGCTTGAGAGCTTGTGCTGTTTCTATCCTTCCTTGGATGTCTGAGACTAATTTTTCAATTTTTTTAAATAAGTTTCTTGTAATTAAAATAGTTGTGATTTTCAACTTTGGATATTTCTGTTTGTTAATTTCGTAAGCCTCATCAGTTGAAATGTGCTATTATTTTATTTTATCGAAATGCAAGTTAATAGTGATATACTTGAGACTTGTCGGCTAAGAGTTTTGCCCTTCTCAATCTTAATTGATTCTTGGAAGGATGACAAATTATGCAATATTTGAGTACCCAACATTGTTTGATGTGTTAATGTCACAAACTTTTGGGTCAAGAGGCTGTACTAAAAATACCTTTCATCGGATTTAGCATTGTTTTAGATTTTGTCTTTTCTTTTTGGTTGTATTAAATTTTAAAAGTGAGTACATGAGTTTAAGTTGAGCAAATGTGTTAGTGGACAAAGAGAACCCAATTTTCCTACAATTTGACATGATTTGAACTTTTCGTTATATTTTTGTATAGTTTTTGCCGTAATTTCCTTCACATCTTGTCAAGACAACTAAACTGAGGCGAAGTGTTGTATTTTTGAGTGCAGGTTGGCAACAGAATCATAAGGAAGAGAATTCATGTTCGTATCGAACACGTTCAGCCATCTCGGTGCCATGAGGAAATCCAGGAGAGAATTAAGAGGAATGATAAATTGAAGGCAGAGGCCAAGGAACAAGGTAAGATTATAAGTACCAAGAGGCAGCCTGAGGGACCAAAACCTGGCTTCATGGTTGAAGGTGCGACGCTGGAAACCGTCACTCCAATCCCATATGATGTTGTCAATGATCTCAAGGGTGGTTACTAAGGCATTTTCGATTTCTATTTTTTTGGCCTGTCTTTTTGGAATTTGTCGCGTAAAACTACTTCTTTGTTGTCTCCTAGTTCGTTGCCCATCTGATGACGAGGAATTTGTACGTCTTATTTTAGACCAAGTTTGCAGTGGAATTATATCTGCCTTGATTAATATGAGCAACTGTTGGTGTTATTTGATATTAGAAACTTTCTTGGTTGGCTGTTTTTACTTTTATATGGTGTCTGTGTCTGACTGTGCTTGTTTAGTTCTTTCTATAAATATTTGTCCGAGCAACTTTGACAGCAATCTATCTCCGTCGCTGTGCCATACCTATAACTATGCCAATCTTGTGTGATTTCTCGATATGGTAATATTTTTGGTATTTAAAATTTGTATTATCTTCTAGTGATAATTGAAAAGTATTTTATATGAGGTATATATTTTAAAGTTTTGAAGAATGTTATTCGATTTTTCTAAATTGTGAAGTACTTGATACATGTATTTTACGTCTTGTTGATATTTCATCTTTTCTTTCGTTTTGTAAGCAATTAGGCCATGTGTATTTTTGTTGAATTGATAAATCAACAGATAAAGACTAACATAGTGAAATAATTAAATCATATTACTTCCATGTTACAATTATTCCTAAAAGTATTACTAGTATTCTGTTGAGGTTTTTCATTTTATAAATAGCATCTTAGTTGGTCTATTTTTTTATATATACACATAAATATTAAAGAAGTATCTATACTTATCAAAGATAATTATCTTGCTTCTTAAATAATCTTAATAAATGGATATATATATATATACATATATATATTTATAGGATTTGGTTCAAATGAGACCACCCTCCCTAGGTGAGACAATGTGTACTTATCTTACCCGTTGATCTTAAAAAATGAAGGGATGTGATTAATTCAATTTTTTTTAATTATTTCCTATTTTTCGCTGATTTTAAGGGTAAGGTTGTAGTTTTGTATTCAAATTAGTGGTCTCAGTGGGTTTTATGGGCTGAGATTGAAACTGTCGGATTTTGTGGCGGAAATTAAGGAAGCTGTTTTCTTTCCAAATATTTTTATTTTACAGTATAGTTAGAGTTCTTCTACTGCATAATTAGATATCAAATAATGCATATTTAGTTGTTTTGTTGGCACTGTTTTATGAAAACAAGACATAATTGAATATAACGTACTGCATATTTCATTTTTCTACACTGCATAAGTAGGTTCAATGTAATGTATATTTAGTTATGAAAATGAGGTGTTGCTTTTGGAAATTATAAAAATGGGATGTTACAAAATGTATGCATATTTAGTTATTCCACACTGCATAGATAGTTTCTAGATAATGCATAGTTAGTTGATTTTGTTGCATAGTTTATGACGTCTTGCATAGTTGGGTATACTATACTACATATTAGTTTTTTTACGATGCATAGATAGTTTTCAAATAATGCATATTTAGTTGATTTTTGTTGCATATTTTCAAATATGTAATATCCTACAGATATATCATCGTTTCATAAGTATTTATACATCATTTCATAAGTATCTATGCATCGTCTTATTCGTGAAGATTGCAGTGTTTTAAGAGTTGATGTTAATGGATAGTTTCGAGTTCTCCATCGATGTCTACACCATTGATGCTGCTGGGTAGAGTTTTTTCCACGACTGATGATTCATCATGCATCATGATTCGAACCTAAGTGCATCTTCTTCACTGTTTTATTTTTTACAGTTCGAGTTCTTCAAACTTGCGTTAATGGTGGAATTGTGTGTGTGTGTGTGTGTGTGTGTGTGTGTGTGTGTGTGTGAGAGAGAGAGAGAGAGAGAGAGAGAGAGAGAGAGAGAGAGAGACGTGAGATGAGAGATGCATGAGAGAAAGAGATTTGATTCCATTTTTGTAACTACCTTATTATGTTAGTTTACCATATTACTCTTATGTTGATTAAATTAATGTTCTAATATAATTTTTATCCATTAAATCATACCATTGATTAATAGTGGAGGATGGTTGAGATTAGTCCATTGTGTCTCACCTAAAGACATGGTCTCACTTGATCATTCCCCTATATATATATATATATCAAATAGGTCCTCCTACTTGGGGTGAGTCCATAGGGACACATCCTAACCATATATCAAGAATTTTGGGTGGTCCAGATTTTTAGGGTTTTTTTATGTTTAATTTTTTGTTTCAGCCATTAATAAGGGTAGGGTGGTAATTTGGCACTTTAGAATCAGTTACAAGATTTTATTCTCTCCCTCACGTCTATTCTCCCCACTGTTCACGACACGTTCCCTCTCTCAGACGACGTTTGAGTTTCAAAACACCTTTCCATTCCCTCTATCAGTCAGTTCGTCTCTCAGATTTCTATTCTATTTTCTCGCGAAGGGCTTGAAGTTCTTTTGAAGCAGTTCTTGCAGTTCTTTTGAAGGTAAGCGTAATCTCGTTCGGTTTTTGTGTTTGAAGCTTTGATTTGTAGGTAGTTTCCAGTTGTATAGGGTTTATGAAGGTTTAGTTCGCGGTTTCTCTTTCGATTTTCGCAACTTCAGTCTAGGTTTTTTGTTGCTCTGAGATGATTTTCTGGGTTAATGTTGCGTGTTTTTAATATATGTTTGCACATTGATGTTTTTTTTGTTGTGTTCAGAAATATGTTTATGGTCCTTTTTCATTTGCTTTTGGTAGATGTTAGGGTTCCTTGTTAAGTTAGTTCAGGAATAATACATTGACTCCATTGCAATTCTATTATTTATGTTTGATTTTTGTTGGAATGTTTATGATGCTTATGTAATTTTATACATCTGCTTATGTAATTGTGTAAACCTGCTTATGAAGTTATTAATATGTGCATGCGAAGTTTTAGATTTTTGTAACAGGGAATCATTTGGTTGTTTTTATATGCAGTGCGTTCGTTAACACCATATTTCTACTATTTTTATATGGTTATGCATTTTGCCAGTATTTGCTTGGTTAGTTTTTGCATGTTGCTTGTGTAAGTTAATAGGCTTGCTTATGATCCTTTAAAAGCATGCTTATAAAAATACAACTTGAATATATGTGTATGTATACAAGAATATTTTGTAATGCTTTATGTGTATGTATATTTTTATTGTAGGTGTGATTTTCTGAATTTTCAAGACAATGGCTAAAGGCAAAAGAAAAGTTTTGAGTAGTGAACTTGTTCTGGCTGCTCAAGATGAACCCGTTGAGGTTCAACAAGATGAACATGTTGAGGTGACAAGATGAACATGCTGGCCAGAAGAGGCAAAAAAGTACAGAGGATGGGACTAAAGGCAAGAGTAAAAAGTCTGAACATCCAAGATGTGGGTCAAGATCAAAACCAAAGTTGTTAGTCGAAGCCATGGTAAATTTGGAACCCCCTCAGAGGATTGCCATTGTTGAGATGGGATTTGGGGGATTGCTAGAGATGAGAATCAAAGATTTCCCCTCTGAGCTGGTATATTGGTTGGCGGAACACTTTGATGCACCTAGTTGTGAGTTGAGATGGGCGGATGGGAAATCGATCCTAACGCGTTCTTGGTTTCCCAAATGGCCCTATCAAAATCCAGAAAAAACTGAGATTAGATGGTGAGTGCCAGCTACTCAAATAGTGGCAAGGTTTTTTTGCGAAGGAGAATAATAACATTATAGCCGGTGAAGTATGCGAGCATATGAGAGCTTGCAAAGACGGTGGTGTTTGGTTTAAGAGATATTTTGCTATCTTGGTTGATTGTCTGGTGATCGGGAACAATCTGTGTGGATACGCAAATCCACTTATAATGAAAAGCCTGGAGGATGTCAGTAGCATCCGTAAATTGAATTGGTGTGAGTATACACTGAATACTCTAGTTGCCAGCAAGGATAAATGGGAAATCAGTGAGAAAAAAAAATAATTCAACGACCCATTGTTGTTTCTAGCTGTAAGTTAAGTTTCAGTTAATAGTTATTTTTTATAGTTGTATGTGTGGTTTTAATTGTTTTTCTCCTTTCATTGCGGGTTCTTTATATGGACGAGTTATTTTTACACTCGTGATGTTCCTAGGAGGTCGAGTCTTTGTTTTTGGACTACGAGAGATATTGAGGGATAGAAACGACAGGGAGTTAGATAAAGGTTGTTTGGGAAAGGGTTTTGTTGACCAACCATTGCAATCGGAGGGTGAGGTTGAGGGTCCATCCCGGATCTACCGTGTATTACGGAGAGACCTTCATTCAAGGCCAAGCTACCATCCCAGAGTTTGAGTAATGAGGTAATCAATGATTGCTTATTTAGTTATTCTGTTTTGCTTTTATAGTTTATATTTACTTTGCTAATGAAGTACAATTGTTTCCTGTTGATGTTAAAAATGTTTTGCCATGCATGTGTGGTTCAGATTTATTGCTTGTGTAACCCAAGTTTGTTGCATGTAACTTTTAAGGCTTGATTATTCAAGGTTGTCATGTTGCTTGTGTAATGCAAATTGTTGTTTGTGTAGTACAATCTTGGTGCATATGTAGTTGAGAATTATTGCATATGTACACAAGTTGGTTCAATAGTTGAATTTAACTCAACAGTTGCTTTTGACATGCATGTGTAGTTCATATTTGTTGCTTATGTAGTACTAGTTTGTTGCATCTGACCTTTTTAAAGTCTTTGTTTATGTAAGGTTATCATGTTGCTTGTGTAGTACAATCTTATTGCATGTGTAGTTCAAAATAATTGTTTATGTCTGTTGGTTGCAACTTTTAAGTTTTGTGTGCATGTGATTTTAGGAATATGCTGTGAGGATGTTGGAGAAGTTGTCGTGTCTTGCAACAGATGTTGTTGACATGATAACATTTTTGGAGAATGCGCCAAAAGAATTTTTTGGGGTTGCACAGTTTAACAAAATTCAAGAAGCGACAAGGAAGCTGATTGGTTTCACGAGCAGGCAAGATAGTGTGGAGGCGACGGATAACGCTCACTCAATTTCACGAGCAGGCAGGATAGTGTGGAGGCGACGGATAACGCTCAGCTGAGTGAGACTCAAGAGAATGAACTTTTTTGGAATAGCTCTGAGACTATCATGGCGATCGAAAATATCGAGCGTGCACTGGGTAGGAGAGACCAGTATAAAAAAACGATTGAGGATATGCCCAGTTTTAGTCTCGGGGTTAGTCAGGATGAACGGAATGATGGATGGGGCAATGTTGTTAATATATCTCGTGAAATTATCCGTGACATGTGTAACACCCAAACCCATTTTGAGTTCAGATTGTCACTATGGAACCATAAATGGACTTAAATTATTTGCGGAAGTGTAAATGGAATAATATTAATCTAAGAAATTTTGAAATAATTTTTTTCTTAAAAACACACCATAGATATATATACAACATGTCAAAATGTGAAAATTAAAAGGCTTAACATGGTACGTCCAAATACGAGTCATCAGAGTACGATTGACTTCTTAATACAAGTTCGAATATATATTTTATGTTTGGAGTTTATGACAAAATAAGTAAGAAACGACTTCCACGTGCACGACCCTCTCTTGCTCGTCCCCATCATCTCGAAAATAATATTAGTTTGAAGGCGTGAGTTTTTACACTCGGTGGGAAAACGTGCGATTACACTAACAGGAGAAATACATCTATCTTTGCATAATAAAATTTTGACCCGAAGGTACTTTCCATTTTCGGCCCGAAGGCACTTTCTATTTGGCCCGAAGGCACTTTTCATTCATATGGCCCGTCGGCCGACACCGTAGTGTCACTTTCAATTTCATGCATTGATAGGGAATTTAACCAAATTAGTGTAACAATACAACATGCTTACAAATTAGAAGTTTACCCACCTTTGTTTGACGTAAAAGTGTTGAATATTTGCGATTGAGAAGAGTTCGATCGTGCCGCACCTAACACAAGTGAATCGTAAAGGTTCAAGGCTAAAATTCAACAAGTTATCGATCAAGCTACTACTTATGTGAGGTCTATAATGTTCATAGGAGTATGTTATTCGAGGAAAGACAAATTTAATACTTAATCTAACTATCCTTAATTAATGAAGTAATAATAAGTCACTTAAGTAAAAATAAGCCCTTTAATAGTCCACTTGACTCTATATTTATATTAGAATCAAATAAATAAAATAATATAATTTTTTTTGTCATAACCTAAGTTAATAGTCAAAGTTTAGTCAACTCATCCCTCTATGGCATTAATCATAATTATTATCTCTCTTATAATAAATCAATATATATATATATATATATATATTCAATTAATTATTAACTATGTTTAAAAATTCTACACTTTAATCAACTAAGTGCTTCTCTATAATCACCAACCATCATCTAATCACCAACAATCATTTTCCTAAAATATCTCCAAACACTCTCCCTCATTTTAAGGATTTCTCCATGCTTCTCTTGTCCAAAAGGACAACCAAATCAACCAAGTGTATGACTTACATCTTTTCCACTATTCATCATCTCCTACACTTACACCTAAAACACACACCAAGCTCAAAAACCTACTCCATAGTCACCCCTATAAGCTCCATAAGCCCTCCATTTTGTGGTTTTTCTACAAGTTTTAAACTATAAATCTTCTTCAAATTATATTTCCATATAATTCATTTCTACTATCAACTTATGCACCAAATCAACACAACAAGGCTAAAGAACTTAAAATGTCCATAAGCACTTTTACTAACTTAAGTATTTTATCTAGCAAGATCATCACCAAAATAATGATAAAAAAATCATATATCATCATATTCAAACTTACTAGATAACATCTTAACAAATTCTAATGGAACAAAAATCATTTCCTAAAAAAAAAGTGATTGTGGCCAAAAGTTATATGCCAAAATTTCTAAACTTTTGCTTCATTTTTCAACACAAAAACCAACATAAGCTCATATACTAATTTATTACATGATTTTTCTACAAAAATCTTACATTTTTATGGAAGGAAAAATTTAATCAAAGCATAAGAGTTGAAAGGAAAAAGAGAGTTACCTTAGGATTTTTAGAACTTAACCTACAAGACAAGGTGTTAATGAAAATGTGAAGAGTGAATGGTGTAGTTGGGGATATTTTAAGAGCAAGACTACTTGGGGGTAGTTTGGTCAATTTCTAATTATACCAAAATCAATTATCTTAATTTCTATTTTATAAATCCAACATAAACCTTGCACACTATAGAAATAAAGTCTACTAATATCTTAAATGACTATTATAATTTTTAATATATATATATAATTAGTAGGAAAACTCTAAGCTTCAACGTGACAGTGTAAATTCGTCTAATAATTCGTGTTTCTCAAAAAATCATACTAAAATCCCGAAATACTTAAGTCCAGAATTAATCTCTCAAATATTAAGTTCTAAAATTATCAAGTCAATAAAGTATTATCTCTAAGTTATGGGCACAATCGATCTCGATTCTCATAAATTTTAAAATAAAGCTCGATAAAATAAATGCTTGAATTTAAATAAAAAAATTTATGCAATTAAAATTGAAATTCATGATTATATAAATATAAGTGTGTGCGATTGTGGTAAAAGGGTCGGGTCGTCACAACATGCCATGAACTATTGTTGAACATGATCGAGGTCCAGAGATTAAACAGGTGAAAATTTATTTTTCTTATATTTGAAATTAGTTTTGTGGTGAATGTATGGAATCTTGAATGTGTAATAGATTTATCATATTGTTTGTTGTAATGTAGGGGATGTTGCAAGCGGGAGCGGTGGTGTTAGAGGCAATAATGGAGATGAAGAGGTGGAGGAGGGCGTGGATGTCAACGAGATGGTTAGTGAGATTGATTATACAACGAAGAGAATTCCCAAAAAATCTTGCCCTCTAATTTCTCCATTTCTTGTGAGGCAGATTGATTTGAAATCAAAGTTGAACAAAAATGAGTTGTTAGTTTCGAAGTGGTTGTTGGAAAATGAGGCTGCAAACGAGTATGAAGTAATTTTTAAGAATGGGGATGTCGAGTTGGTGAGAGATTATGTTGCATCCTTGAAGGTTAAGTTCGCCACGATCCTTAAATTACAAGACAAGGCCGTTATAGACATATGGTCCAGGATCCTTAATCACAAGGAGGCCCTAAAGAGCAGGAGTTCGCCACGAAGATTTTTTGCAACAACATACTCAACAGTACGTTGCATTTGTATTTATTATTAGCCACTTTTCTTATCATGCTTAGTTGAGTGTAATCGCCTACAAAATATTGCAGCAATATTCTCGTTGTGTCGCCGAGGGCTGAATTGATCTGAAGGATGCGGTGAGGTTATTCACAACCGTTTCGATGCGAATTTGGCGACACAAGTTCAAAAAGACTGGATACATTTGATTTGGTATTTATATTTTTTCGTATTATTATTTACATTTTGGTGTTTTGTATTTTTAATTTTATTTTTATGTGTATTTTTATCAGTTCTTCTTTTCAATTTGTAAAAGCGAGCATTTCTTCATCGTGTGCTTCGATGTCAAGAATAAGCAATGCCACATTTTGGACAATTCTTCAGTGGAGGGCACGAAACTTAACAAGTACAAACGCCTCCCCGAAAAATTGGTATGAGCATCTTTCTCCTGCCTTTTTGAAATATATATGTTCATGCAATACAATGACATTGCTTATGTATGATAATTGTTGTGCATGTGTAATATAACATTTACTCTTGTGTACTAAACTTCATATGCATATTGCAATGCTTGCTTGTATAATATAGATCTATTGCATCCGTAGTGTTTATTAATTGCTTATGTAGGTGAAACATTGTGCATATGAAGTTATTTTGATGCCCATGTGATGTGACCTTTGCAGCGCCAGATATTTGCCCAGTACATTTTGTCCAAAGGTTCTGCGTTGGCTGCACATTATATACAGAACTCTAAAGTGTTGAGGTTGGCCATGGACTGGAGGGACAATGATAATAAGGTGGATTGCAGTGTTTTTGCCATGCACCACATGGAAACATACATGGGCGGAGGCATGAGGAACTGGGATAATGGTTTGATGAAGAAAAATCCTGCACAGTTATCCATACTGCGGGCGAAGTACGTCGCTGCTATTGCTTTGGCTTACATGAACGAACTCAAGGCGAAGAATTTGCTCGAGGCAAAAAAAGCACAGTGGATGAAGTAGTTGTAGGAATTTGAATGTGATATTGTAACTCTATTTCGAACAAGATACCTTTATGTTTTTTTTTATGCTTTCATGTTGCAGATGTTTTGATAAACGTGTATGTAGGATCGTACATTTTCTGTTTTTTGGGTATGTACGATGTTTTTGTTTAAAGTCTACATTAGCATTGCAGGTTCAGATTAAACAATTGTAGATACGATGTTTTTGTGTAAATACCATTTAGTTTGATGCATGTGTAGATGTGCAATACAGTAATTATTAAATAGATATGTTGCTTGTGAAACATAATTTGTATGCATATGAAGAAGCATGTTCGTGCTTACAAAGAGATAACTGTTAATTTCCAAACAATTTTTCCTATATCATCAAAGATATGTGCAATTCTTGCTTATGTAGTACATATTTGTTGCATATGTAATCTATGGGGGACGCTTATGTATTAGCTTTTCTGGATTTTAAGCAAAATGTATGTGTGTTGCATACGAAATGTTCATTCATTGCTTATGTACTTGAAGTTTAATGCATATGAAGTTTATCACCACAACAGATGTAAAAACATAGTTTGTAACAAAATATCCATGCATGATGTCTAAGGAACTAAAGTAATGAAAATGATTATAGAGTATTGTGCTACGCTTTCTTGCTGCAGGTTCGGCTATTGTGGCTCTCAATGTATCCACACCTCCCGCAACGTCGCTTTAGCTTTTTGCTTGCCTTGATTGCTTTATTTTTTTAGCTTTGTATTCGGCTTTTAATATGGCTGCCACTACCCTTGTTCTTGGCATGTTTTGGTGGCAAAACGTGAACTTGTGATGTAGTCCCACCAAAGTCCTCTAGCAACGTCTGCTTGTTCAATATACCTGGATTAATCCCTTGTTGCATGAGTAACAACTGTTTGTGGTCTTGAATGATTTTTCCCAAAGATTCCAGTTGTTCTTTGTTGCCTTTTGCAATCCTTGCACAACAATGGAAATCAGACCATATTTTTTGCGTTGTATCGACTTCGCGCCCATTTGTGTAGTGACAAAGTGATTCGATGTTTAAAGTCTGAGAAGCCAATGCATTTTTTATCCATCGATTGAGTATGTATTTTTGTGGAATTTTGTCAAGTTCCTTGAACAACATCAAGATGTGACGGCATATCAGTCCAATCTGTCTGAACATATTGCAGCTGCATAGCATCAAGTCCCGTTTTTTATCAAAAACAACAGTAAACATTCCAATGCCAATGTCTTTGATATGGTAAGAACGGTTATCCGTAGCATCTTCGACATTTAACATTAGACAGTTACAACACGATGCCACTATTTCTAAACTCATAACGGAAAAAATCGTCCTGGTATACACTGACGTTGCGTGCTTTTCAATTGCCAATGGTGCCTTGCATTTAGGAACACTTGTGTCTGTCTCATTGGTCAATTTATCTGTTGCATGTCTTTGAGCCTCCATTGCACTTTCATAGTGCATAAAAAATTCAACCAAGTTGACTTGGGGGTTTGTGAAACTGCCAACCAATCTGTTAGCACTCTCGAGATCTTGATGTGGTTCGGAGTAGTCCACCCAACTCAACATTTTTAAAATATGCTGGAATCCACGATCGTCTAATCTCAAAAATATTCCTCAACCATGCATGGGAAGTCAAATTGTATTCAGTCATTAGCTCGCTCTATTTTTCTTCAAAATATTCTGGATCGATGCAATTATTCTAGACTAGGTCTTTCGGTCTTTTCATGAAACATTCATCATTGATTAATGCATGCCCAAGCTTCACAGTCACCTTCTCCATTATGTGCCACATACACAAGCGATGTATCGTGTTTTTGAAAATCCTTCTTATCGCATTCTTCATCACAGGGTCTTGGTCCGTTACAATGTATATTGGCTCACGTCCCATTGCTTCCATAAACTTTTGGAATAACCATACATAGGATTCTTCATCTTCCTTCAGTAGTAGCCCCGATGCAAAAGTTACACATCTTTTATGATTATCTATGCCAGTAAATGGAGCAAACACCATTTTGTACCTATATAAGCATAAAACATGTTCTTTATATGAAGTATGTTAACACTACACAAGCAAGAGATATTATGATGTATGTATGCATAAATTATGTTCTTCATATGCTGCATGTCAACACTATACAAGCAAGACGAAATAGAATGAATGCATTGGTTAGACCTACCTATTAGTGTTGTATGTTGCATCGAATGATATCACATCTCCGAATGCGGCGTAGTTTATCCTGCATATTGGATCAGCCCAAAATAGTCTGGTCAATTGTTCATTTTCGTCGACGTCGTAGTTGAACGCCATACTGGGACTGACTTCCATCTTCTTGAGAAACCTATCTATGACTAGTTTATAATGAATTGCTGGTGTCCAGAATTGACGTTTCTGTTAACCTTCAAAAATTTCTGGAACTTTTCTGGTATGAGACTGTGTGTCGCTCCTCAAAGTGTTTTACCTTGTATCTTCCGTTTTCTACATATTCGAATATACAACGAGCATTGCATCCGACTCGTCCTGAGGTTCTATGTCTAGTTTCAGAACTTTCACCGGTATCGTTAGATTTGTTGTTATCCTCTTTCTGTGATTTTGCAACATGTTTGAACCCCTCTTTGTTGCACACAATGTATTGCACGCGTATTATTTCACTCATTTAAAGCATTTTGTTGTACTTATTCGAACATCAAAACCAACACTTTGGGCATATTTTCTAGCGAATTGCACCCCTCACCAAATTATCAAAGACCATTGATTGTTTAGGTTTGATTTGTTGTTCACATTCGTATCCAAGATTTCGTAGAGTCACCCGATATTTCAAGTCGTTCTCGAGGTATATTCATGCTGCTCCCTGGCATATAGGTGACAATAAGTTATTTTAGCAGTTTTTTGCTTGTTAATATGCACTACTCAGTGTCTTCATAAGCAATCATATTTTCATGAAACACACATGTGTTTACGAGCAACATAAGAATATTACATAAGCAACATTACTTTTCTTCATAAGCAAAACATTAATTATTCACATTCATGATTTTTGAGAGCATGTTTTCATAATTTTTTGCAGTTTTTAACACTCTAACGAAGTAAAACTCTTCATAAGCAGTATGACGATACTACGTAAGCAGACAAAGTTGCATTCATATGCAAATATATGAGTACAGAGTTTTATTGAGAGTTTTTTTCAGAATTATCAATTGCGTTGCAGATTAGCTAGTATCATATTGCGATATTGATTTTATATCTACATAATATGATCAATATCACACATACCTTCTCCAAGCGATGTGAGAAATCCTTCTTCAAATATGTTGTTCATCTCTTCTGCATGCAATACGATACGCGATTGATGCTCCACCAAATTATGCAGCAAAAATTGTGTTCTACTCAAGCTAGCGATCTTTGGTTCACCTTATTTCATGAGAAGCGTTCGATGAAGAAGAAGGAAGAGATCTGTATGTCACGCTGATTTTGCTGGATCGATTTGGAGAAGATGATTATAAAAGGTAACAAAATCCGTTTTGTTGGAGAATTTTGTAGGATTACAAATTTGCCCCTCCCCCTATTTTCCAAATGTAATTTGCGGTTTTCATCTAAAATCACAACCATTAGAAAATCTAGATATGTGGCTAGGATTGGTCTCTATGGACTCACCCTATGAGGTGGTCTCATATAACCCCTCCCTATATATATATATATATATATATATATATATATATATAGGTTGGATCCTAGTCAAATAGGAATTAGAGGCATTTTAATTACTTGATATGAGGAAACAACTTGTGACACAACAACTTTTTAATAAGTTAGTAATAGTGGTTGGAGAGATGTAATATATTTTAAAGAAATCAAAGATACTGAGTTCGAACCTTAGTCAACACTCTTACAAAGGGTATGCGATACCACTTGAGCAATAAGTATGGCTGCAAATGAGCCGAACCAAGCAAACAAAGTGGACTAGACAGGGATACCCCAATCACCCTATCTCTTTATTATCCTCTTTGATGTCTTCTCTAACTTGATTAACCAAGTCAAATTGCAAGCTTCCTTCATGGTCACCCATCTCTTCTTTGCAGATGACTCCCTTCTTTTTTTTGTGAAGCCAACTCCTCTCATGCTCTTATTGTCAAAATCATTCTTGATAGATATTGTAAACATTCTGGCCAAATGGTAAACTTTGACAAATCATCATGTTATTTCAGCAAAACTACACCTTCTAATACTAGAAAAGAATTCAGACTTATTTTGAATGATGTCCAAGAACACCAAAATTCCAAATACCCTGGTCTGCCAAATGATAATTGGAAAATCCAAAAAACAAGTCTTTAATTATGTTGTGGGTGTTACTCAGAATAGATTCCAAAATTGGAATAAACACATTCCTTAATCCAATTGGTAAAGAAATCATTTTGTTAATGCACTCCCTATTTATGTTATGTCTTGTTTCAAGCTCTCTGTCGGTATTTGTAAATCTCTTAAGCAACTTTCATCTGGTTTTTGGTGGGGAGGGTCAGAATTTTAGAAGCCAAAAATCCACGGCACCAATTGGGATAATGTGTTTTCATAAAGATTGGGCTGGATTGGCTTCCAAAACCTTCAAGCCTTCAATGATGGCTTAATTGTTACTTAGTTAAAGAAAGGTATCACACGATGTAACCTTTTGATGAGTAAAATCATTAAAAGCTAGGTATTTCCCTGTTGATGGACTTGTTAATGTATGTCCTAAAAATAATGATTTGTGGATTTGGAAGTGTTGGCACAAAGATAGAGAAACTCTCTTAAGTCCATTCGAATCTGGGAGTCTCCTTGGACTCCCTCACTGCCCTCTTTCAAACAACCTAAAATGGGAGAAAACTGTGATAATACTTTTTGGGTCAGAGAAATTGATGAACGTTGATGGATGATTCTGGAATTTGAATCTTGTTTTTGATTTCTTTTTTCCCTAAATATATTGTAGATTACATTCTAAGATTTCCTATAGCCAAAAAGGTGAAAAAGATAGATTAATCTGGAATTTTGATCCCAAAGGAAGCTTATCAGTTCACTCAACATACAATGTTGTTTTTAAAGTTAAGATTCTGGAAGCAGATTTTCCACAATCCAAAGACCAACAAAAGATTAGCGGAGCAAAATGTGGAAACTCACATGAAACTTTAGATCCAAAGCAAAATTAAACACTTTATCTGAAGGTGTGTCCATAAAACTATTCCTACCTCTCATATCCTGAATAAACGAGGTTCATTAGAAGATCCAACCTGTAGTTTGTGTGGTGAAGCTGGTGAAACTATTGAGCACCTCATGTTCCTTTGTCCAAAAGCCCTGAAAATATGGAAGTTGTCTCATGTCAAAGGGGATGGTCTTCATCAATGCACTACTGACTTCCCATCCTGGTGGTATACAATATGTTAAGTGGTTTAAGGTAAGATGATGATGGATATAACTCAACTCTCTATTTATATTTTATGGTAGCTTTAGAAAACCCGAAATCTTTGGATTTTTCAAAGATTCAAAACTTTTGAGAAGGATATTGTGGATGGTGCCTTGAAGGAATGGAGTGAATTCAATCATATATATGTGCTTACCATCCCCAATCCAAAAAATTCCCTCACCCCAACCATTCTCCTAAGAAACAGTGATAAGATCATTTTCTATATTGGTCAGTGTTGCTACTTCCAATAAAAAGTGGACTGGTTTTGGTGGTATTGTCAAGAATCCTTCTAATAATATTGTTAGATCTTGGAGAATTTCTAGGTATCCCTCTCCTGATCCAGTGGAAGCTTCTCTTTTGATTGTTCATCATGCGCTGGTTCGAGCTTCTCATATGGGATTAAGTAACATTGTTGTGATTTTAGATACTGAAGACATTGTCCTAAAATTTAAGTGTGTTTATCAATTTGAAGGCTTTTGTCTAGCAATAACTGATGATATCTTCCTTCTTTTTAATTTGTTTAATTCTCGTATCTTTCTTTTTGCACCATATTCACGTGTTACATGTTGTAACAGGATTGTTCTTAAAGCTTCTTTTGTTTTTTTGTAGCCATGAATGGTTGTGTAGTTTTCCATCTTGGTTTGCCTAAAAACAGTTGATTGATGACTTGGTAGCCAGTGGGCTTCCGGATTTGTAACTCTTTCTCTCGAGTTGCGAATTATAAATTGCTATCGTTTCGGAAAAATCGAAAAATTTGACTCGATATTTTGTGTTTCAAAGATATACATTAGAACTCATTTTTGTGAAGCCCTCGATTTTTATTCGAGCGTGTATTTATTTCACTTATCGTCTATATACTATTTTGACTATTTTACCGCGTCACTTTGATCGGTAAATATTAATAATAAATATATTTCGCATTTAATTTCATTTTATTTATTACTTGTGATCATGATCATTTATTAATTCTATTTCACATTAATGATCACTTGATTGATCATTATTATTATTTGTGCATTTATTGGTCACCTTAGAATTTTAAGAGACCATTTATTTTAGAGACTTATACCTTATAGAATTAAGAATTTGATTTAGAATAAGTGTTCATGAGACTTATAATTGATCAAGGAAATCACTATTTATTTTGGAGATTGATATTATTCATCTATTATCATCAATTTTGGGACAACAAAAAATTATATGGATACCACATTAATCATAGGAGTGGACGGCCAACATGAGATTTTTGGTGTAGAAATATCTTAATTCTTGTACACTTACACCTTATATTATACATCTTGTTTATAATTACACCATATTACAAACCTTATACATATTATCTAATACCTTAATTTTTAATCATTATAATTCCCCAACTTATTATTTCCAACATTTCCCTCAATCCTCTCAATATTCCATTCTTCTAATTTGACCCATCCTTTGACCCCTCTCTTTGTCTCCATGCAAGAGACCAAGTTCAAGACTTGAAATTTTTTTCTATCTCTCTCTCCCTTAGATTTTCGGCCATTAGGCCAAGAATGATACCAAAATTCATTCCATTTTACACCTAACAAATTCATCTCTTAAACAAAAATTCTCCTCATTCTCTCTAAAAACCTCCAACATCTCTCTAAACATTTTTTTCTTCTTTCTCTTCTCTTTCCAACACTTAACCAAATACAAGGAAATTCTTCCTTCTACTTTCACCAAAAATTCGAACACCCCCTATTACAAGGTAATAATTTTGTTCTTCAACTCATCTTGATATCATCTAGCTACCTCTTTTCACTTCTTGACTTAAGTTTAATTTTTGATTTTGAGGTATACTTAGAAGACCTTGAAGATATTGAGAGCATTGGTACTATCTTGAAGAGGACTTCAAGACTTTGAAGAAATTTTGAAGAATTAAACTATAAGGTAAGATATTGGACTCTAATGCATTTTTCCTCATTCTTTCTATTTTTTTTTTCAAATTTTAACACCCTATTCTCATGTTTGAGAAATAGGGGCTGACCTTGGGAGATTTCCTCGAGGTAGGCCTTCAATTTTGAAGCCATTACTTGGCTCATTTTACCTACTACACTAACACAAGGTAAGTGTAGTTTTTACCAATTTCTTCAACTCTTTCTTCTTCTTCTTAATTTTAATCTCATTTTTCGAAATCCTATTTTTTTTTGGTATTTCTTGACTTAAGGGCTGTCCTAAGTGAGTTTTATTCAAAGTTGTGAAATTTATCCTTTTATTTCACAACTATCTAATTTTTAAGGTGGATGGAAAATTTCTTTCAACTTCTAGGTGCTTCTTTAAAATTGCATGTAGAAATGTTTCTTGAGGCTTGAGATATATGTATAATGTATTGAATGTTAAGTATCAAGTTGTGAAAATTCTCAAGAGTTACTCAAAAATGTTATTTATTGCAATTTAGGTGCATACATGTACATTTTAATGATGTATTTGATGAATTATTGGATGAAATGTATATGCATGTTTATGATTCTTGATAATCATGTTTTATTTGACTTACAACCTGGAAAAATCGAGCATAATTGATTAAACTTGAATTTTTGGACTTAAAATACAAAAATGACAAATTGGTGGACTTAACTGCAAGAAAATAAAAATTAAGGGACTCCTCTGTAATATTCGATTTTTTGGGCTGTACTCAGGTTCAAAAATAATATTTGGACATTTAATAAAGTTTTAAAAGTTTTGAGATAAATAAAATCAACCTTTTAAAGCCCAATGACTAGATTGTAAAATTTTAGAAGTTTAAGGGCTAAAATGCAATTTCCGAAACTGTACCAGGCCCCTATTTTAAAATATAAAATTTTAACTCTTAAGGGATTGGAAATAATATATTTTAAGAGTATTCCAAAAATCCAAGTGTTTAGAGCTTGGAAAATAATTTTATAAAAATTGAGGGACCAAATTTTATAAGATTGAACTTGAGGACCCAAAATGAAATTTCCAAGACTTATATAGTCCACGTACCTGAAAATACTATTTTAACTATAACTTATGATATTTTGAAGCCAAGCTTCAAATTTCATAACAATTAGACCCTTAAAAGCCTTAAAGGCAATTATTTTAAAATGAGACAAAAATGATATTTTCAAAAGTTAAGGGACCTACACTTATTTTCTTTTAAAACTATTTTTTTCCCAATATCCCACTGACCTTAGTGACATTTTACAACTGAAATCACATTAAAATTCCCTTTCGGTTTGTGAGATCCAATTATTTTAAACTTGGGGCCCGGAATTATAATTTTAACAAATTTAGGGCCAATGTAAGAATTTTATAAAAACATGACCCCAAAACTTTAAAAACTGAATCTCTGAACAATTTGGAGAAGTTAAGAACTGATCTTATAATTTTTTGAGGTCGGGATATTTACTATTCAATTTTTAACCCAAAAAGTACTAGTTTTTACAAAACGGTGCTAATTGTAAATTTTTCTTTTAGCAAGGACCTAACTCAAATTATTTCTTTCAAAAACAGCCTGGAACCTCTGACTTACAATAATTATTTAAAATATTTTATTTTCTCAAAAATTCCTTGACTTATCGGATCGTCTTGACTGAATAATACGCGTTCGCGGCGCGACTTCCTCGTCTTGCGATTCTGAATCTACAACGGGACTTACGTCCCACGTAATTCTTCAAGACATCGAAGATTACTTATCCTCTCGGTAATTATCTTCATCCAAATTACTCCATCAATGCCAATAATGCCACACGCGATTTCGAAAACTTTCATGAACTGCTTCCCTGAATCAATGTACTCGACTGCCTGGTTGACATCTTGTACTTGTAACTATTTCCTGCCTGAGTCAATTTGGTGTGTCGAGCTCACAGTCGGAATGGATAGGTCGGGGATGGAACCGGGCAGCTCGGCTGCTATTTCACTCTCCGACCCCATTGTCCTAATCCCGCAATTGAGGGACGAATTTTTTTATTTAATAAATTTTTCAAAGCTGTTATGGATAAATTATTTTGTAGAAATTATTGATATATAAAAAACTAATTATATCCAACATCAATTTCTCATTGTCAGATATCACAAACAGTGTGATACTATTTTTATTATAAATCTTATTTTTATTTATTATATAGAGACAAGTATTTTAAATATATAGAGATAAGTATTTTAAATACTAGATAATAAATAAAATTTATTATGCAGTGAACACATCATTACGAATATGAAAAATTATTATTTGACATGATTTTTAATATGTCATAGCCCCAAGTATCTCTATGATTGTTGATCCAATGAAAGATAAAAAGTTTCCTTCATTAATGTGTTATTCTACTGTTAAATACAATTTTAAAAACATATTTTTTATTTATATAATAAGTTTTTGTGGGTGTGTAATCATTATTTATTACTGTATTGTGTGATTCATATTTTTTCATCTTTACTTTAAATTTTTTTTGAAATTTTCATATATTTCACTCATTAACCTTTTTGTGTGCTTTAATTCAAACCCTGTGTATCGCACATCTATGTCCATTATACCACAATCTGCTCCATTCTCAGCTACAAATAACTCTTCAATGCGATTTATGATTAATTATTTCAGAATATAACACAAAATATAAAGTTTTACTTGGACCTATTTTTATTGAACCTTTTTCTATGATTGATTGTTTCGTAATATAACACAAAATCAAAATATTGTTATCAATTGTACTAATTTTTAGTTATTTATCGAAATATTTCCTTATGATTAGTTGTTTATACAATAACCCATATAAATGATTGTTTATATATATATACATCTTTTATATTTTGTTGAAATAAAAAAAACCAATAATTACTAAATAAATAAATTATTTCTTAACATACAGTACGTGCATCGCACGAGAAGATTACTAATTTTAAACAAAAATGCATAATACTTCTCTTCGTCCCATATTTAGAAAACTTACAGGCCCAAATTAAATTCCAGTCAGCCATTAGTAGTTTAAGCCCATCGGCCCATTCCCGTCCTAAAACCCTAATTCACCTTCATATATAAGTTATAATCCTTTCATCGCCATCTGATCTTTAAACACACTCTCACCCTTACACAGAACAAAAACACAAAAGATGCCGGCGGGGCACGGTTTGAGGTCGCGTACTAGGGATCTCTTTGCCCGTCCGTTCAGGAAGAAGGGTCCGACCCATTTGTCGACCTATCTCCGGACATACAAAATCGGGGATTACGTTGATGTCAAAGTTAACGGTTCGATTCACAAGGGTATGCCCCATAAGTTCTACCATGGACGCACTGGTCGGGTTTGGAACGTCACCAAGCGCGCTGTCGGAGTTGAAGTCAACAAGCAGGTAACGATTGTCTTTTATACGTACCTCTTGTGCATTCTCATTTTTCGACTTATTTTGTTTTGTTTTATTTTTTTAAGATTTCCAGTATATAATGTAGGGAAAAGTAGAGTGAATTAGTGAAATCATTCGTGTGAAAAAAATATAATATTAACAAGATCTTTTAATAAAATGGATTATTGTGAATGCCAGAAATGAAATGTTTTTTAAGTTAATCATTGTCATGATTAAGTATTTTGTGCTAGGATTGCTTCGTGTTTGGGTTATATTTACAAGGGGAAGTGTTTTTTGTGGAGCTAGTATGATCTATCCTTTGTCCATACAGAGATCTATATTTTATGTAATCAGTTGTTCAGTTGAGGTGTTTGGGAATCTTAGTGAGAGCTTATGATTTTTGTTTAATGTGTTTGTGATTAAGAATATGTGTATTTTGCTGATTTTCTACTACTGGAAAAATGTATAAGGAGATTTAGGTAAGTTTTGTGTGATATTTTTTGTATTTTTGAATGTATATTCAGTTGATTGTGTCACCAAGTAGGCTAGTTTGGATGCTTCGGAATGTTGGCGTTGGCTGATTGAGTTGCGGATGTTATGTTATTATATATGATGCAGGTGGATATTTAATTTAATTTAATGCTATATGTTTGTGTATGGTCTGGTTGATTAAGGTTGCTCAACAGAAACCATATATGTTTGTTGTGCCTTTTTTGTGCATTTTAAAGTTGCTCAGTGGGGGGTTTGTACCACGAGTTTGTTGACATGATATTGCTGATGTTAATACGTGTTTGTTTGCAGTTCTATTATTTTTTCTGGGTGGTATTTCATACATCTTGACTTAATTTCAGCCAAATTTTATGTCTATGATGACAAAATCAAGGCTTGTTTCTCAAAACATTCGCAGTGGCCGCCTGATAGCTTTCGCCTTCGCCAGGCTTGAGAGCTTGTGCTGCTTCTATCCTTCCTTGGATGTCTGAGACTAATTTTCTCAAATTTTTAAAATAAGTTTCTTGTAATTAGATAGTTGTGATTTTCAACTTTGGATATTTGTGTTTGTTAATTTCATTAGCCTCTGTTGAAATTGGCTATTATATTAGTTTATCAAAATGCAGGTTTATAGTGATATACTTGAGACCTGTAGGCTAAGAGTTTTGCCCTTATCTCTCTTAATTGATTCCTGGAAGGATACGCATTGTGCAATATTTGAGTACCCAACATTGTTTGACGTGTTAATGTCACGTGCTTTTGGATTTTGTCTTTTGGTTGTACGGAAATTTTAAAAATGAGTACATGAGTTTTAAGTTGAGCAAATACTTTGGTGGACAAAGAGAACCCAATTTTCCTATAGTTTGTGCTGTAATTTCCTTCACACCTTGTCAAGACAACTAAACTGAGGCAAAGTGTTGTATTTTTGAGTGCAGGTTGGCAACAGAATCATAAGGAAGAGAATTCATGTTCGTATTGAACACGTTCAGCCATCTCGGTGCCATGAGGAAATCCAGGAGAGAATTAAGAGGAATGATAAATTGAAGGCAGAGGCCAAGGAACAAGGCAAGATTATAAGCACCAAGAGGCAGCCTGAGGGACCAAAACCTGGTTTTATGGTTGAAGGTGCGACGCTGGAAACTGTCACTCCAATCCCATATGATGTCGTCAATGATCTCAAGGGTGGTTACTAAGGCGTTTTCGATTTCTCTTTTTTGCCCTGTCTTTTTTGAATTTGTCGCATAAAACTACTTTTTTTTTGTTGTCTCCTAGTCCTTTACCCATCTGATGGACGAGGAATTTGTAAGTCTTATTTTAGACCAATTTTGCAGTGGAATTATATATGCGTTGATTAATATTAGCAACTGTTGGTGTTATTTGATATTAGGAACTTCCTTGGTTGGCTGTTTTTACTTTTTATATGGTGTCTGTCTGTCTCTGCTTGTTTAGTTCTTTCTATAAATATTTGTCCGAGCAAGGAGCAACTTGAAAACAATCTATCTCCGTCGCTGTGCCATACCTATAACTATGCCATCTTGTGTGGTATCTCGATATGGTAATAGTTTTGGTATTTAATATTTGTATTTTCTTCTAGTATATACATATACATACGAATAATTGAGAAGTATTTTATATGAGATATTTTTTAAAGTTTTGAAGAACGTTATTTCGATTTTCTAAATTGTGAAGTACTTGATACATGTATTTTACGTGTTGTTGATAGTTCATCTTTTCTTCCGTTTTGTATGCATTTAAATAAGGGATAATTACAAAAACACCCCTGAGGTTTGGGTTAATTACAAAAAAACCCATAGATGTTTCAAAATTACAAAAAATCCTTTCAGGTTTCGTTTGTCTTAAATTTAAGGGGGGTAACTGTAATGTTTTTGTAAATGTCAGGGGATTTTATGAAATATTTTTAAAAATCAACGGAAAAATGTAAACTGGAATCAAACCTCAAGGGGTTTTTTGTAATTTTCAAAGAACTCTAGATTTTTTTGTAATTAGCCCAAACCTCAGGGGTGTTTTTGTAATTATCCCTTTAAATAATTTTAGTAAGCTATGCAATTCCAACTCTACCTAGACAATTCAATGCTTCAATTGGTATATCATCTATGCCAACTACTTTGACAGTTTTCATATTGTTCAATGGCTTTTCTGTTTTATGAAGTTGAATCTTACTATGAAAGGTACGGTTTCTAGTGTAGATGATATACCAATTGAAGCATGGAATGTCTAGATGGAGTTGGAATTGCATGTCTTACTATATTATTTAATGTTATCCTAAAAACTAAGAAAATACCTAATGAATGAAGAAAAATTATATTGATACTTATAATACAAGGGGGTATACAAAATTGTGCAAATTATAGGGGAATTAAATTAATAAGTCACACGATGAAATTATGGGAAAAAGTTATAGAGACAAGAATAAGAAATGAAACTAATATATTAGATAATCATTTAAAAAAAATATATTAGATAATCAATAAGGTCCAAAATTGAAGCTATACACTTAATTAGACGATTATGTGAACAATACAACGGGAGTAAACAAGATTTACATATGGTTTTTATTGACCTTGAAAAGGCATACAATAGAGTCAACCGAGATATAATGTGTCGCGTATTGGAACAAAGAGGAATAAAAATAACATACATAGATGCCATAAAAGATATGTATAATGATATAACATGTATCAGGACAAGAATCTAGTGAATTCCTAAGTGCTATAGGTTTACACCAAGGATCCGCCTTAAGCCCTCACCTTTTTTTTCCTAATAATTGATGAAATCACTAAATACTTACAAAAATCTATCCCTGAATGTATGTTATTTGCAGACGATATAGTTTTAATAGATGAAACGGGGGAAGGAGTAAATGCAAAATTGAAAGCTTTGAGAGAAGCACTCGAATAAAAAGGTTTTACTATAAGTAAGGCTAAATTGGAATACATTGGAATGCCACTTTAGTAAAAATAACTGTAACAATGAGACGTTAAAATTGATAGATATGAAGTGAGTATAACAAAGAGTTTTAAATATTTAGGATCTATAATTGAAGAGAACGGAGAAATCAATAAAGATGTCACACATAGGATTCAGAGGGGTTGGAATGAATGGAGGAGCACATATCCTATCCTTTGTGATCGTAAAATACCATTAAAATTGAAAGAATTTTGTTATAAAATGGCCATAAGGCCATCAATGCTTTATGGAGCAGAATGTTGGGTGACCAAATATGTACACGAACAAAAAATGAGGTAGTAGAGATGAGAATGTTAAGATAGATGTGCGGACACACTAGATTAGATAGAATAAGAAACAAAGTGGACGTAGCACCAATAGATGAGAAAATTAGAGAAACACGATTAAGATGGTTTGGACATGTTTATAGGAGACCTTTAGATGCACCTGTGCAACGTGTAGAAGGTAGGGAATCACTCACACAAATCAAAAGAGGCAGAGGAAGACCTTAAAAGACTTGAAAAGATACTATGAAACAAGACATGTTATATCTAGAAATAAATGAAAAATGGCTTATAACCGTAAATGATGACTATAATCCATATAGTTGACCTCACATTGTGGGATTAAGGCTTAGTTTGTTGTTGTTGTTGTATATTTTTGTTGCATTGATAAATCAATAGATAAAGACTAAAGAGGGAAATGAATGTCCAAATTGTGAAGATTGTTTCTGATCACAATGAGATGAGGAAGAATTCTCCAATTTCCATCATAATTCTTAGTGATAACATTATAAAGAAGAGCAAAATTTGTTACCGCAATAGCCCTGGTAACTCCATTGTTAAAAAACGTTTCTAAACCAAATTTGAGAGCAAGAACTTTAGTTGTAGTACTGTCATAAGAATCATGGGTAAAAGCAGTAACGAACCAAGAATTCTACGTATGGGGGCCCAACTAACATTAGTATAAAAATAAAATACAATATATCAACTTTAAAAATAACATTATAAATAGTTACTGATTTTAATAAAGGCATATTCAGTTACATCTTAATATTCAAAATGAAATAACATAATACAATTAAATGAATATATCATAACATTTCTATTCTATTCTTCATATTTTGAAATCGTTGTATAATAGCTTCATTGCTAATGTTTCGAAAAATATCCTTTTCAAAGTATGTTACCAAACAATTATTTAGTAGCCCATCTCCCGATTGCATAGTGAACTCTTGATGATATTCACTGTTGAAAAAGCTCTTTCCACCATTGCAATAGTAACTGGTAAGATCAATGACAACTTGACCAACAAATAAACCAATGGAAAAATAATATGTTTTCTTGTAGCAACCATCTTACGAGCAAGACCTCCTATACCTGCTACTTTAGAGAAGTTTTATCTAAACGAACATAAAAAATAAAATTTTCATGTGGCTTTCAAGTTCATATAGACTAACTGTAGAAAATTCAGTTGGATAAAATTTTGCAAGACGAAGTAGCTTCTCTTTGTCAAATGCAGAAAATGAATTATTTGGATCAAAGCATACCATAGATAAAGCAATTTTGTGTTCACCTCATCAAAACGATGATTTAGCTCCTGAGCTTACAAGTCAATCACAGAATAAAATAGCTCAACTCGATAATGATGAATATTAGTTATCCTTTCAATTCTACGCCTTGATCTTCCTCGAGGTTCATATACATCTTCCATATTCAGCACAACTGTCTCATATGTGTTACAAAACTTGGAAGCTTCAACTAACAAATCCTCTCAACCATCATCTCTCATTGCTTGCAAACGAGTTTTTTGATACTTTAACAAGACTCATTGCATTAATAATATCTTGATCATTTTTTGCAGAACTTGAGACAATTCATGTGTGATTCCCAAAAGTTTTCTCATATGATGTAAAATAAATACAAACTCAAACCGATTCACAATCTCTAGCAAATCAATGGCTTCTGCTCTTTGTATGTCATCGTTACTATTCTCCCTAGCATATTCAAGAACATCTACAACAGAAGAAAATAAATGCATTAAATTAGTGAGAGTACCATAATGGGAACTTCATCGGGTATCTCTTGGCCGCATCAATATTATTTATTGATTTAATTATTTTCATATCTTGACCTCACCATTCGCAATTCCTTCAATGACTTTCTCCATTTGGTTTTTTCGAAGCATATCTCTGCGATTACAAGAAGCTCCAACAACATTACATAAATACATAACAATATTGACAGTGCTTGTGTTTGTTTTAGCAACAGAAATAAGTGTAAGCTGGAGTTGATGAGCAAAATAATAGACATAGTAAACATTAGGATTTTTCTTTAGTAATAAAGTTTTTAATCTATTGAATTTACCTCTCATGTTCCTGGCTCGATCATAACTTTGACCTCTCAAACTATAAATGCTCAAGCCATAAGTAGAGAACAATGAATGAATACATTTCTCGAGCGATGTTGTTGTATCTCTAACATGCACAAGGTCAAGAAAACGCTCAATGACACATCCATTCTTATTCACATAACAAATGACAACCCCAATTTGCTCTTTGACTGTTACAAACCGATACTCATCAACTAAAATAGAGAAAAAATAATTTCCGAGATCCTCAATAATATCATATGCAGTCTCAACTGCAACGGCATTTATAAAATCCTTTTGAATATCAGAAGATATGAGTTTAAGATTTCTAAAAGCATTATTCAATAAAATATTATTGATGTTCTCATTGCATGAAGCAATAACTTTCAAATTCAATAAAATTTTCTTCATTTAAGGATCTATTGTGACTCATCATTTCCTCGAAACGCTAATCTTTGCATAACGATATATCATAAACAAACAACAGATGTATTTAATATGCAACGATAATCAATCTTCAATTGTTTTGATATATTAGAAAAAGACACTTCAGTCTATTGAGCTTGATTCATCAAATCTTGACAAACCAATCTACATTTATTATGATCACTGCTATGGTCTCCAACACGATCTCTCAATTTTTCTTTCTTATGCCAAGTATTAAATCCTCCAACCAACAAAATGCTGCATCTTTTGTAATGTTATACTATAACCAATTCTTGAATTCATCAAACACGATGTAACAAATTTACGTTTCTGATTCCCATCTATCTTTTAAGGAAAATTATGTTCACGTAGCTGACATGGTCCTTTTAATAAATAAGTTCTGCGCATCTATTCAATTAAGTCAGATGGATAACTCATTATGTTAGGTCGTAGTCCTGGATCACTTGGAAGATTTTTTATATCAACCTCAAGAGCATCTTGATTTGATTAAACTTTATCTTGACTTGTTGGTGGTTGAAGTTGCACATTTACAGGTGCATTGAATGATCAAGATGATTCCTCATAAGTGACACTTTTTTTTTAAAAATCGTTCCAGTATCTAAGAAAATGCGGGAAAAAAATAAAATAAAAAACTAATACAATTATACTTGAGCTACAAGTTATAATAAATTACTAAAATTTAGCCCTAATAATTCATATAATAATTAATGATAAGACAAAGAATTTAAATAAATATAGAAGAAAAACTCCTACAAATTAATTAATATACACTTTGATATTAAAAACTTTAAATACAATCTATTCTCATCAGTGGCAAGCCACATAAGGGCCAGCATGCTACAACTTTAAGGTTGGAAACCCAAGTGCAAGTTGTCTCAAGTAATAAATTTCTCGTGAGTCCGAGGTCGATCTACAGGGAAATTAATGGAAGTTTACATGATATATCTTATTTAAACGATGAATAAATGGATTTTAAACTAATAAATATCTTTTGTGTTACAAGAAATTTAAGTAATAAAAATATTGAGGATTATGGATTCACTCTTGATTTCGGATAAATGAATGATTATATTTTCTTACCTATTAGATTGTCACTATTAGAATCCATACACAACGAATGTTCCAATGGGAAGATATTATAAATATAAATCATGCAATGAAGTGAACATATTGTACCACCAATTATGTAATACCCCAAACCCATTTAGAGTTGATTGTTACTATGGAACCATAAATGCACTTAAAGTATTTGCGGAAGTGTAAATGGAATAACATTAATCTAAGAAATTTTGAAGTAATTTTCTTTTTTTAAAACACACCATATATATATATATATATATATATATATATATATACAATGTATGTATCTTTGGGCACATCCTGTTTCCTCCTAATCTTTTCTTCTCAGCTCAAACTTTTAGGCTTTGAGGTCTGAGAATAGATCATGGTTAGATGTTCTTGAGAGGCCCATTGAATGTCTCAGGGCCATGACATTCACTTCCAATTCAGCTGGGAGGGCTCTTAAAATCTTCACAAATATTTCTTTCTGTGTATATTCTTTCCCAAGAGCTGAAAGCTCATTTGTAATTTCAGTAATTCTGGCATCCAGCTGATCCAGAGTTTCACCTGCAAGTATTTTAAAATTTTCAAATATTTGAACAGCAACAGTTAATTTATTTTCCTTAATTTGTTCTGATCCTTCACAAATTAAGGTCAGTTTATCCCAAATTTCTTTTGCAGATTGCAAGATTTGACTTTGTTGAACATGACTTTGTCCAACGTTTTGTAGAGAATATCCTTGGCCACAATGTCCAGGTTGTATCTCTTTCAATCTTCATTTGTCCATTCAGTCATTGGTTTTTCAACCATGGCTGGTCTTACTTCAGCAGCAGCTTCTTCTCCCTCAGCTGCAACTACTCTTCTTACAGCCGTATTGACTTGAGTATTTGCAATGGCCCATACTCTATCACTAGACACATTTCATCATGTAATGCTGATAGATGAGTCTGCATGCGAATTTTCTAGTCATCAAATTCTTCCACATTAAACATTGGAATACGAGTTAGATTTGCTTCCATGATAATAACTTTGCTTAAAAGATGAAAGACTTTGAAAAACACAAGTGTTAAAACCTTTTGAAAAGATAGAGATCTAGTTCAGTAACCAGTGTGATAGGCTTAATGAACCAACCACTCCGATATCATTTGTAGGCCCCATGGGGTGTGGAGTAAGGTTTAGAACGGGGGTTGAATAAACCTTACCAAATTTTCGATTTTAGTCCTTTTAAATAATTCAACAGAGTTGACTCAAATAAGTTGTGTCATTGATGGACAACTAAGTTGGCTATTCAGCTAAGTTACCCACTCAATAGACTCGATAGAGCTGTTGATAGTATAACTCTGTTGCTTAACCCAAATACCTAACTTGGCTGATTTGGTTTTTGAGCGGAAGACTTAACACCCTTTGATTTATTTTAAGCTTATTTTATACACTTGATTTTTAGCACTTAGTTGATTATCAGTTGGATAGCAAATATAATCTTATTCAGATATAAAATAAATATGTAGGAAAGTAAGTGATGAAAGTAAATTGACACAAGTATTTTTATAGAGGTTCGAAGATGGGGTAATTCTTCTAATCCACTCTTCTCCAACTTCTGGAGGAATCCACTAAGTAACAAATCAGTTTACAAAGCGGTTATCGATCCTGAGACATCTTGATCACACAAAAGCTTCTCTTGCGACTTAGCTTCTTCACGATCACATTTGCCTTTGCTCTTGACTCACTTCTCAAGTTCTTGGATTTGATCACGAAGCCCTCCAACAAACTTGATACTTGGTTCGACCTTGAACCTTTCTACAATCCTTCAACTTGGAAAGTAGACCCCTTTTGTTTCTTCTTCAACTGGTTGAAGTTATCTCTCCTTCACAGCTTGTGTTGGATCGAGTTTCTTTGAATTTTAGGCTTGAGGAATAGCTTGTATTGCTTTGAGAATATTGCAGAATAATTGCTTGAATATTGCTTGCTCTTGCTAGGTTCAGGTAACCTTCTCTCAAATGATTTCTCAACCTTTTATAGTGCACATTTGAAATTTGCCCGTTGAAGAGATAGGCTAGTTTCAAATGTCACTTTATGTTCGTTGGCTTGTATTATCTTGGTCTGCAGCACTTGTGATGTTGACCTTTCCTCGTATTAAATGACATTTCATGTTTGCAGGTTCTGACACAAGGTGCAATGTTTTCCATTGGTTCCTTCCTTTTGCACAATTCTGGGCCGAACACTTTAAGACCTGGCAGCTTGACATATTACTATATCGAGTAATATTCTTGACTTTATTCCAACGTATCTAAGTTAGTTGTCTTCATTTGACTGCTTCCTTTACTCCAGGTGACTTGAGTCTGCTCCAATCATGGGATTGACACAACTATCACTTCAACTGATAGACTTGGCTTCTTGAGTTGACTTGACTGACATTTCTCACAGCTGTTCCTCAGCTTAATCTCCTTCAGTCGAGTTCTTGACTTCCTTCTAGGCCATACTCAGCTGACACACAACAAAGTCTTCATTCCAGTCCGCAGTTGACTTCTTGTAATATTGGCTTAGCTGACATAACTCGCTCTTCCAGTCCTATCTATTACAATGCATAATTATAAGGAAAATAGGGTGCCAACTTCCTAGTTTAAGTTTTACATGGTGTCATCAAAACCTAACAAATAAATTTCCTAACAAAATCTATATATAAGAAGTTATATGAAAATTTACTAAACATGTTTTCCTTCAATTTTTGTTGTAAAACAAAAACTTTACTAAAAAAAGAAAAAGTACTCTGAATCGGATTAAACGAGTCACCTATTTTTGGATTTTTGGACGGGTTTGACCGTGTGGAAATAGTTTTTTAGCAACCCATTTTTAATATATAATCGGACCGAGCATGTGATCGGTTCTCGATTAAACCAGTTGAACCAGCCTAGAGATGGTCTTAAGTTTTGAGGGGCCTGGAGCAAAAGGAAGTAGGGGTCCTTGTATTTACATAAGAAAAATAAAAATAACAAAACTAATATTACAGATGTAATTTCATTGATTTAACATATAAAATAAGTTATGTAATAACAAAAATATCATAGTCCAACTTTAATATTTCAGTCTCATTAAAATAAAGTTACAAAATAAGACCGTTCAATATAATTTACTATAGAGAAAAAAACTACTAATAATTTGGCTAGGAAAAATTGATTTTCGTGCATTTTTATCTCGCAAAATCATAAATCAATTCTCCAACTTTGTTTTTTCTTTCCTTGTATGTATATGCATTTTTTTTAGGAGTATGCTTATGCATATTTAATTGTTAATAAATTCTCCAACTTTTTTTATTTTCCGAACGAAAAAAAGAGTTACAGATGGAGAGGGTGAAAATAGTTATTGGAATGCATATCTGTACGAGGCTCAGTTCTTCAACTTTGTTTTATTGTTTTGGAAGAAAAAAAAAAACAAAAGCTAAAGGTAGAAAAGGGAAAAAAATGTAAACTTACTTTTGCAGTTGTTCAGAGACAAGACGAAAAATATTGTGAATGATCACTCAACTAGTCCAACAACATGATGTTTTCAAACTTTAATCAGCCTTTATATATATATAACAGTCTTTCATATGTAAAAAAGACAAAAAAAAAACTAGGGGCACTTGCCGGCGAAGGCCCTGTGTAGCGACACCAAATCGACCGCCTTAAGGCCGCCCCTTGGTACTTGCTATTGACATCTTCATACGTTAATATATAAAACAATCAAGTTTGATTACTATTCACATCTTCATATCAATAATATATAAAATAATCTGGCTCAATCAAACTATATCAATCAGATGATTCATAATACTAATGGATTTGTTATTACGAACATAGCCAGTCCTAGGTTTTGAGGGGTCAAGAACAAAAGAAAAATGGGGGCCCTTGTATTTACATAAATAAAATCAAAATAACAAAACTAATATTACAGATGTAATTTCATTAATTTAACATATAAAATAAAATATGTAATAACAAAAATATCATAATCCAACTTTAATATTTCAGTCTCATTAAAATAAAATTACAAAAAGATTGTTTAATATAATTTACTATAGAGATAAAAAGCTACTAATGATTTAGCTATGAAAAATTGATCTTTGTGCATTTTTATCTGCAAAGTCATTAATCAATTCTCCAACTTTTTTTTGTCTTGTATGTATTTGCATTTTTTTAGGAGTATGATTGTGCATATTTATCTATTAATAAATTCTCCAACTTTGTTTTTTTTTTTTTATTTTGCAAACGAAAAAAAGAGTTACAGATGGCGAGGGCAAAAATAGTCATTGAAAAGCATATATGTATGAGGCTCTGATAGTGCTGGATATCTCGTATAAAGTATTCCATAATTCATGGTAGACTTTAAGTATCTAAGTACCCTTGTCAAAGCTTTCCAATGATCTTTACTTGGGTTACTTCTGAATCTAATTAGCTTACTCACTAAATATGCAATGTATGGACGTGTACAATTCGTTAAGTACATCATACTGCCAATTATCCTTCCATATTTTAGGCTATAGATGAGAAACTGATTCTCCTATATTTTTGGCTAAGTGTAGACTCATATCTATATGTGTTTTAGTAGGAGGACTATCAAAAGAATTAAACTTTCTAAGTATACTTTCGACATAATGGGATTGTGACAAGACAATTCCATCTGAAGTTCTAGAGATTTTAATCCCTAATATAACATCAGATAATCCGATATCTTTCATGTCAAAGTTCTTATTTAACATGTTGTTAGTATCCATAATTAAATCATGACTACTACTCATGATGAACATATCATCTACATAAAGGCAGATAATGACATAATCATCAGTTGTACCTTTAATGTAGACACACTTGTCACATTCGTTGATTTTGATACCATTTGACAACATAATTATGTCAAACTTTTTGTGCCATTGCTTAGGTGCTTGTTTTAATTCATAAAGTGACCTAACAAGTTTACACACCTTTCTCTTGTCCGGGTGCAACGAACCCTTCAGGTTGTTCCATATAAATCTCCTTTTCAAGCTCACCATTCAAGAAGGCAGTCTTCACATCCATTTGATGTATCTCAAGGTTATGCAAAGTTGCAATATCAATGAGAACACGAATGGACGTGATTCTCGTAACAGGAGAATATGTATCAAACAAGTCATATCCTTCCTTTTGTTTAAACCCTTTGGCTACTAACCGGACTTTGTATTCATTTGTAGATCAATCTGCTTTGTACTTCATTTTAAGGATCCACTTACATCCTAAAAGGTGTGCACCCCGGAGGGAGTGTTAGAATGAAACTATTTTTGATTTTGATGATTTCACCTTAAATATATTTTGATTATTCAAAACAAATCTTTTCGGGCGATATATAAAATTTGATTTTTATGTTTTAAAGTATTTTTAACAATTACCGAATACCGTCAAGGTAAAACGGTGCTTGAAAGACGAAGTCAAAGTCGACCGGTACCTGAGTCACATTTTCTTCCAAAATACCTGGTCGACCGTTCGACCCCCCGGTCGACCGATTGACCCCTCGGTCGACCTGTGTGCTAGCTCTCTGTCCAAAATTTGCTCATTCTGAAAAATTGCCCGGGGGCAGTCGACACATGTGTGATTCACACTAACAGTTTAAATTCAAATCTTTTATACTGATCGACCGGTCGACCCACTCAAAATCAGATGATTTTGAGCCAATGGGAGACAACAAGATTTACTTTTATTACTTTATCACTTTTGTACATTATTTGTACATCTTGTAATCCTTCTTTTGTAGACAAAAGTGAAGAATGAATGAGCCTATATTGGGGATCAAATCTTGAAGGCTCTCCTATAAATAGATGAAGGCTTTGAAGGATCATTCACAACAACACATACAACAATACAAGCGGTTCAAATACAAGCAAATTCTTGTTCCTCACTTTCTTATTCTTGTTGTAATTTTTAAGCCTAGTTTTACACTTGCACATCTTTAGTATTAGACTTCCTTCTTGATTACACTTGCACTTTTGAGTTTAATATTTTCTAACAAAGTGTAATCTTGATTATAATTCTCAATCATCCAAAACAAGACATCATTGTTAGTGTTCTTGTGGTAAGAACACACTTGGGTTATTTTAGGTGTTGAAGAGTGTGGTACTCTTCATAGGTGAATGAAGATTGAGGTAATCTTCAAGGTGGTGTTGTAAGAAGAGTGTGGTGCTCTTCAAGGTGAAGGTGTAATAGTTTGGTACTATTAATAAAATTCTTTTTCTTTTTCGAAATCCACTTCGGATATACAGGGGTGGTAGTAGATTAGGCCTTAGGTGGGTTGAACTACTATAAATCAACGTGTGTTGTTTATTTCCCGTATTTCCATTCTTACTATTGCTTCTACATTCGAAAAAGAGGGCCAAATCGGAAAAATCGCCATAATCTATTCACCCCCCTCTAGATTATCGTAGCCACTTGGACTAACAGAGATCAACCAACTCCCAAGTATTATTGCGCAAAATGGAATCTATTTCATTTTTAATAACTTTTTTCCAGAGAGGAGCTTCTGGACTAGACAAAGCTTTTTAAATAGTTTTAGGTTTGTTTTCTAACATATAAGTTAGAAAATCAGGACCAAAATACTTAGCTACTTTTGTCCTTTTACTGCGTTTTAGTTCCTCTTCATCACTTTGAGGTGAACCTGCAGTTTCATAAAGTTCTTTTGTTAGCACTTTCTTCTTTTCTTTCTTTGTTAGAAAATGTATTCTCGAAATATACAACATTTCTTGATTATATGATCATTCCATCATTTATATTAGGAATTACTCACCTGTGCACTAAAAAGTGATAGACACTAGTCACACTACTATTGTTTGCATATCCAATGAAAATGCAATCAATCGTTTTAGGACCGATTCTAACTTTAGCCAACCTCGCGACGATGCGTACGTGCAAAGTGCAAAGTGCGCCTCTAAATCTCCCAATGCGATTATGTGCGATGTGCATGGCCCCAACTCCAAATTAGCCAAAGGTCGATCAAATTGACTTGGTCCGCAAGGGTGTACCATAAGGAGCGACACATGATTGTTCTTTATTAGTGGTGAAGCTCTATATAAACTATTCAAACATTTTATATGCTTTCTCTATGATATATGACTTTCCATATTCTCATCCTTTTATATTCCATATATAAAAGACTTTTAAGTGACTAACTTTATGCATTAATTGCTCATTCACCTGAATTGATTTTGAGAAATTAAAAATGCTAAAAGATTACGATTATGTTGTTTATTTTCTAAAACTAATAAATGATCTCACTTAAATAATGGGTCAAAATGGTTCAAAACTCATTTTTACAAACCAATTTCCAACATTGATTGGAACTAGAGGCATTTATATTACTTGGAATGAGGAAAACTACTTGTGGCACAATTTCTTGTAATTGTCCCAAAACTGAATTTCTTCGGGATGCTTATGTGTGACTCGTTGTTGCTTGATTGTTTCAAGAAATTTCATAAGCTAAGATGGACATTTATTTTTTATTTTATTTATTTAAAAATCTATATAATATATAAAAACAGGATAGTCTCTAATAATAGAAATTTCCCGCCAAAAATCTGTTTCCAAAAATGGGAAGTCTAGAAAAAACGAAAAAATTGAATAAGTAACTGTAGCGTGTGGATTTATCCATGAATTAACTGCAGGTAACCTTTTCTTTTTGCATTGGTAACACAAATCCGCCGCCTATAATTGAAAATATCGATGGCAGCAGGAACTAAAAAGTAAGTGGATGAGTTGTTTTTAATATAGTTAAATTTTATATTTAAAACTAGAAGTAGGTTTGTTGTATCATTAAAGATGTAGAATTCAAAATTTGAATGTGCAGCAAAAAAAAAAATCTTGAGAATGTAAATAGTTGCATTGCATAATTCAATATAGGTATGATAATAAATACCAAGCAATAAATAGCATCAACCCATTATTCAATAATATAGATTACAAAATTTAGAATAGCATGGCCATTATAAATAACAACTTTTCGTCCACTTCCAGCAGTACTATGCACACTAGACCACAACAAAAACCCACAAATTCTGCAAAAAAAAAAAAAAAATACAAATAGCAAAATCCGCTATATGGCTCATTTGTTCAGTTTGGCTAAGGTATTAATCCTCCGAAAATATTGCGGGCATTGAAAATGCGATTGATCGTGTCTACAATACAATATTCCACCATATGGAAACAACTCGGACATTTTTAGCTTGGATGTGTATTTCATGATATGCAACAATGCTGGTACACTCATTATTTTTGTTTTTGTATTTATAATTGTTTTTTCTGTACAAATATAAGTTCAGTACTGTGCATCTTTTGCCCTTTTTTCAGTACATTTCCAGACTGACTTTTGTAAGCTTAACATGGAGTTGACAGCATGTAAGTTTTTTAAATTTTGTTGGTGCCTTTTTGTTTAGAGGGCTGGTTTTTTTAATTTTACTTTCTTGGATTTTCAGAAAATCCCTTCTTTGCAGAATACTTTATTGATCCTGATCACTTCACTTGTGCAGTTGCGCTTTCCTTTTTCCTAATGAATTTTTTGGGATGGAAAAAAAAAAAGGAAGGGGCGCCGGACGGAAGAAGACATGAAACTCCCCGCGCCACTGGTTTTCAAACCGTGAAAATGATTTTGTGTTGGTTTTTTGGGTTTTAATTTCTGCATTTGTTTTTTTTACAGATTAATATGGGAAGATAGATTAAAAGAAGAGAAATTTGACTGCAGAATGCAAAACGTACTGGTATTGGACTTTGGGCGGCCATGATCGATCAGCCCGGCCATATATATCTTCATTTCTTTTAATTGTTGATTATATTTTTGTTAATTGTTGATTACTAAAAAGAGAAAAAATGGGTAAGCTGCAGATTACTGATTTACAATTCAATTACTACAACAATTAGTTATGGTTCAGTTTTTTAGTTGTTGAAATATTATATTTCATATAATTCAAGTAGGTCAATTTTCATCTTCTTTGATTTTTATTCTATGTGTATTTTGTTTAACTCACAAGTTGTATATAAATTAATTTGCGTAAAATATTTGTTTTCGAAATTGTAGTACTCAAGGTTCTATAAAAAGCAAGTTGTATATTTTTTCTCAAATTTGTAATATTCTTTCTTAATGCATAATTGTATTATTAAATTTCAATTTCATTTAACATGAAAGATTTTAAATTTTTTAGTAAGTTTTCGGGCATACCCTTATAATTTATTGTTCTATTCTTTAATTAATATTGATTTAATTTTTTACTTTAATTATTTATTGAAATTCCACCCATTGTTTTAATTAATATTTATTTAATTTCATATTTTAATTATTTATTTAATCTCTGAAAAATTACTACTATTTTTTCTTAATTACTACTATTTCTTAAAAATGAGCACAAGGGGCTACACATTCAGATCATTTACCAGTCATACAGTCAAAACTGATTTAACTTTGCTATTTATTGTTTGGGATGTCTATTCAAATTTGTTGCATGATTGATTTGACAATTTATTTTGTGAGATACAGTTCATCATTAATAGCTTCATTTTGAATTTTTTTTTGGTTGGCAAAGCAATAATCATTGATTGCTGCATCGAACTTAATAAATTATTAATCTCATTTAGGTTGTTTCAAATCTTCTTACTTTATGCACAACGAATGATTAAAAAATTTCCAATCCAATTATAATATTTATCACAAAATAAGTATATTATTTTATTTCATGGTCTTTTTTTTTATGGCCATATTTTCAATTGTAAATAAAGTAAAATATAAATTTTAATTTCATTTTCTGGCTTTCTATTACAAAATTTTCGGCTTTCTACCTCGGTTAAAAAACCAAAGAAAGTATAAACTCTACCAATAATTGTGCAGGGAAAATAATGGCTTACAGTTTTTGGAAAAGAAGGAGAAGCGAACATCTCATTTACTAGATCAATTTTTAAATATTAATTTGAGTATTTGGGTCAATATAATTTGTTGTGTTTTTTTTTATCTAATATGTTTTTTTAGTGGGTATTTATATAATTTTCGTTATGTGTCGGTAATTTCTTCCATTCGTATTTGTAGTTTTCATCTATATCTAAAGGATTAGTTTTAATATTATTATATTATTTTTTATGTGGCTTATACAATTTGTCGTATTATTATCATAGTTTTAGAGAGGTTTTTCATTGTTTATGATACAATCAAATTAATTTATTTTTACATTTTAATTGATTAAAACAACTAAATATTAAAATTATCTTTACTCAATAGATCATCCGTGCATCGCACGGGTGGACTACTAGTTATTATAAATCTGAAATAGATCTTGAAGAAATTCGTCAATATAAACGATATTTCAAATGGTAAACCTATGTTCATCATCTGAAATGAATCCGTAATTATGACAAAGTCTGGCATCAAATATTTGAATAATAATTCGTTAAAATAAGAATTAGAACAAAGTTTGTTGTTTGCAGGGGTGAAATTTTGGAGAACGTTTCTTCATTTTAAAATCTAGCATGCTTTCATGCAATTTATATCATCACATCACATTATTCTAAATTCATCTCGTGAGCTTGTTTTAGCCATTTAAGAGTGGAAGCTTCGTTGTACATGTTCGAAATTTTGACATATTAAAATTTGATAAAATCACTATGTTAGGAAATATGAAAGGTCAATCACTCATTTCTATTAGGCCCGAGAATATGAAAGGTCAATTACTCTCCTATTAGAGGCCCGAAAAGTATCGAACCTTAATTGTTCCAACCCAACAATCTAAAGCACCAATCTTTCTAAAAAAAAAAAAAAAGCACCAATGAATTTCACAAGAATTTTAGCCTGAATGAATATCAACCTGGCTCAATCCCATCTAAATTTACGTCTTGGCCCGTTAGGCTCGGGCTAGCTGGCCCACTGCCGGCTCTAATTTTTACATTTATTTTTATTACATGTTCCAATTTTTCCAATTTTAGCTAATAAAAATGAAAATTAAAGAGGGAGAGAAAATAGAAAAGAAAAGAAAAAAAAGCCATGAAAGAGATGACGGACCCACAGCACGTCGATTGGGACAAGAAGATGTCGAGGAAGTGGTCCAAAGATTGAAATCAGATTAGATTTCCAGATTTCGTGCCCTTATCTTCTTCTTCTATCTCATAAATAAAATTCATACAGTAGAACTGGCTGCTTGAGGTAGTCAGTCAACAAGATTCAGAAAAGTTTTCCATTTTTGGGCCGAGGGATTTTCATTTTTCATCTTTGGAAGGGTCTTTGAGAGGAGTGGCCAAAGAAAATAAAAAATGGCATGCATTTATAGCAGCTCAGTTTCATCAATCTCTGCCAAATTGAATTTCACCTCTATCTCTAATCATAAGCCCAGATTCTTTTGCTCTCTTGGAGGTAATCTTTTTCCCCTTATTATGTTTTCCTTTTGGGGTATGTACATTTAGTGCTGATGTAATTTGTGTTTGTGCTGTTCTTGCTTGAAAATTCGGTATTCTCTGAAAGCCCAGAAATTGTTTTGCTGTAATTAGTTTTAATTTGATTGCTGGCTGCCATTTTTGTTGTGGGAAATTTGATGAACTGATGAAAATTATTGATATCCATTTTCTTAATGTATAATTCGATTAAGGCGTGTCGCAGTTGATAAACTAATTTAAATGGAAATGGATTAATGAGTGGTAAGCTGTGGATGACAAAATTCTTGCCCATATGTTGTTTGTTGGAATGTCTTGCTTTTGGGTTTTTGACTTTTTCTTTTCCTATTCCTTTTTTTCCTGTTAGTGCAATGCTTTGATAGTGTCTCCATCTTGATGTATTTTCTAAGACTGTTAGACATAATTCATGTTTACTAGACTTGTTTTTCTACCATAGCCGGAATTCATTTTGTTCACGATTCCCATTCTTTAACATAAATAAATTTGATGCTTACATAATAATGTCTAGGATGCTTTCTAAATAGTTTTAGTTAATAAGTGAACTTACCTTTTGTAACTTTGTGTTTTATGTTGCAGGGGCTGTTGCTGAGCCAAAAGCTGTAAATGCTACCGAGCCTTTGTTACTTAACGCCGCACGAGGGAAAGAAGTAGAGAGACCCCCGGTTTGGCTTATGAGACAAGCAGGGAGGTACATGAAGGCAGGTTTATATGACAAATATAACTCTTGTATCTTCGGACTTCCTTTTGTCATCGAAAAAGCTATCAAGTTGTTTTGCATTGTCAGACGTTCCTTAATTTGAATAGTAACATTAACTTGCTTGACTCAGTTCAACTCAACCTATAAATTTTATGTTAATTTCCACTTAATTTTCGTCACTTGACAATAAGGTGTATTAATTGCATTTACATATCGTAGAACCGGCCCACGAAAAAACATGGCTGCGGTAAGTGTATATGGAACCCTTTTAGAAAGTTTTACACAATGCAACTTTTTAGAGTTCAAATTGCTCTTTTTGGCATAAGCATGCAAATTTCCTTGTTCATTTCATCTATATTTCTGTTTGATTTCATTTATGTGTTATACTGAACCTGCAATTGTTCAACTGCTTCTGATAGAGTTACCAACTCCTCTGTGAGAAGCATCCGTCCTTCCGTGAAAGATCAGAAAACGTAGATCTTGTGGTGGAGATTTCTCTTCAGCCATGGGAAGTGTTTAAACCTGATGGCGTAAGATACTTTATACTGGAAAAATTAATATTTTAAAAATTAAGCTGAAGCAGTTTATTCCAATTTAAGTGATCTGATTAATTATTGCAATTTTCTGTATTTTTTCAGGTCATCTTGTTCTCTGATATTCTTACCCCTTTGTCTGGTATGAACATACCTTTTGACATTGTGAAAGGTAAGGGTCCTATCATCTTTGATCCGATACGGACAGCTGCTGATGTTGAGAAAGTGAGAGAGTTCACTCCCGATGAGTCGGTTCCATATGTCGGGGAAGCTCTAACAATCTTGCGGAAGGAGGTTTGGCTTATGACATGTTTGGCTAAACTTATTTAAAAGATCTTATAACTTTCTACAAGCTCCTACATCTGATATGATAAGATGTTTTTAGAGCTTACAAGATATTAAATCGTATTTTGAAAATAAGTTGTTGAAGTGTTTGAATAAAATAAGATGATGGAGCTTATAAAATGTTAGTAATGACATTTTTGTAATTAAAATAGTCAAAATCAGAGGAGGTTGTTACAATAAGATCTTATTCACCTTTTCCCAAAAAAAAAAAAAAAATTATAAGCTCCTAACACCTTATTTTGAGAGCTTATAAGATGTTTTTTGAAAAAATTACCAAACACTTTAGAGAAATTATAAGCTCAGCCAAACACCCTCTAAATCCTTATTCTTGAAAGATCTATAGACATACTAATGCAGTTTGCACTGTTGGTGGTTTTTTTTTTTTTTTTTTTTTCCCCTCCAAATAATCATCAAAATCGTCAACCATTTGTCGATTATTGGCATTTCTGCTCATGCATTTCCTTACCATCATCCTAGGTGAAACTAAAATCGTTTAGGCCTCTTTGTAATTAAGATAAAAAAATGAAGTGTACAATTTACTTATTGTGTCTTTCATGCCATCTTCATTGCCTTTGTTTCAATTGACTCGTTTTATCCTTGTTAGGTAAACAATGAAGCAGCATTGCTAGGTTTTGTTGGAGCTCCGTTTACCCTGGCTTCTTATGTGGTTGAAGGAGGTTCCTCAAAGCACTTCTCAAAGATAAAGAGATTGGCTTTCTCAGAGCCCAAGGTAACTTTTACTGCTTGGTTTATCGAGCAATTTTACATTTTTTTGTCGAATAAATAGTGAAGGTGTGATTTTCCTATTAACTGCTTCTGAGGATAATCCTCCTGCTGAAGGGGATTTTCTACAATATAGCTTTCCTATATCTAATATGGAATACATTTGAATATAACCTCAAAACTAGACCTTATTGTGCACAAACCAGAAATTCATAAATTTAAACTAAGGTAAATTACAAAAACTATCCAGGAGGTTTAACCTAATTACAAAAATAATCAGCTATCTTTAAAAATTACAATGCCCCCTTGAGGTTTGTGTTTGTTTTACAAGTAACCTCTCAAAAGGTGAAATTTGTAAAACAGAAACAAATTTCAATGGAGCATGTGTAATTTTGAAAGATGTTTAGATTTTATTTTTTTTTGTAATTTAACTGATCCTCAAGGGTAATTTTTCTAATTTAGCATTTAAGCTATTATTGTGGATATCAATTTTACTATGGGGACTTTTCATGTACTCTGCAAAACAACTGTAGTTCGAGCTGATTCTTCAAATGCTTCGACATGGATTATCTATCCTGCCAAATAATCTAACAACTGCAATTCATAGTTGCGTTGTCGGTCTGACAAACTTCGAGGAGATCTTATACTTGACATATGAACATTACTTTTCCATTCTCTGAATAATGGTTTGACCAGTAGCAACAAGGTTAGCCTAGTTAAAAAACAAAAATCCAGTTATGTTAATCTAATTAATATGTGGACAAATCTCAAATGTTGCATAGCTTTTCTTTGTCGAGGAAGTAGCTAAGGTAGTGTTTGCAATCACTAAAAAAGTGCTTTTCTGCTTTTGGCTGGAAAAAACCAGTTTTTAGTGTTTGCAAATGTCAACTTCTTCGATTCTGCTTCATTTAATCAGGAGATGGGTGCTTTAGATTTTTTATTCTGCTTTTGGTTTGACTTTTACAAACAAATAAGCACTTTTATTACTTTTTCGCCAAATACTAAAAAGTGCTTTTCTGCTCTTCGATGAAAAAACCAGTTTTTAGTGTTTGCAAATGTTAACTTCTGATTCTACTTCATTTAATCAGAATTTGAAAGTAGGGAGATGGGTGCTTTAGATATTTAATTCTGCTTTTGGTTTGACTTTTACAAATAAATAAGCACTTTTACAACTTTTTCAATTTCACCGACCACTCTCAACTTGTGATTGTATTTGCAAGCACTACCAAATTTTGATTTTCAACTACTTTTACTTATGCTACAATAAATTATTTCTTCTAAAAGGAGTTTTTGCACAAACTCCCTAAGTATGCCGGTTTATTTGATCCAGAAACATATTTCTTTTAATTTTGCTCCTTAATAACCAGTTCATCATTTTTTTCACTCCTTTAGGTTCTTCACGCGTTACTTCAAAAATTCGCGACCTCCATGGCCAAATACATTCAGTACCAAGCCGACAAAGGAGCTCAAGCCGTTCAGATTTTCGACTCGTGGGCCACGGAACTTAGCCCCGTCGATTTCGAAGAGTTCAGTCTTCCTTACCTTAAACAAATCGTGGATACCGTAAAACGTACCCATCCAAATCTCCCACTTATACTGTACGCGAGTGGGTCCGGGGGCTTAATCGAGAGACTACCCTTGACGGGAGTGGACGTCGTTAGCTTGGATTGGACAGTCGATATGGCCGAAGGAAGAAAACGGCTCGGCCCTAATGTGGCCGTCCAAGGTAATGTGGACCCCGGTGTTCTTTTTGGTTCGAAAGAGTTTATAACTGAGAGGATCAAGGATACTGTTAGAAAAGCTGGAAAAGGGAAACATATTTTGAATCTTGGACATGGGATTGTAGTGGGTACCCCTGAGGAAAATGTTGCTCATTTTTTTGAGGTTGCTAAGGGACTTAGATACTAGAAAATGGGGTTTCAGGGTTAAAGGTTAGTTGATGATTGACCCTTTTTTTTTTTTTTTCTGTAGTATTAATTTGTTCATTCTTCAGCCTGCTGCTTTGTTGTGTTAATTAGATGCAGGTTGAAGATGGAAAACAAATTTTTGAATATGTTATTATCTCTACTTATTTCTCTAACTAGCTAGTAATCGCACGTGTTGTATTATTATTTTATTATTATTATTCAAAATCATTATTATTTTTATTATTATTCACATGTATTATTATTTTATTTTATTGGTTTATACTGAAACTATCTATTAACATGAGTTTGTATTTATTACTTTATTTTAAACTGGTTTCATATCATAGAATTAATGTGTGGATAATTCAAGATAATAGGGTGTTAATGGTGCGATTATATTTTTTCTTCTTATAGTGACTAATGAGAAAGAGAAAAGACCCGAATGCATTGTGAATATGCTGGCTATATAAATTTTTTATGTTATTGATTGTACGCCGAATAATGAATTAAGATTTCTATAATCAATTGATAAAATTTAATTTGAGATATTATTCAAAATAATATGGCAGAAAAAATTATGAATAAAAATTTATAGCAAACTATTTTTCATTAGATATAAACTGTAGTTATATTACTGCAAATTTTACAGCAATGTCATAATAATACACTAAAAAAATTATGAATATAAACATAATATAACTCAAACAGAGAATATAAATCATACCATTGACATTTATGTCCGTTCTCTATTGTTTATTTCGAGTAGTTGTAGATCCCTTGAGTTTTTTCATTTTTATCAACAATAAATTGTTGTAATCACCCATCAATCCAAAAATTATAGAATACGATGAAAATTTTCACAACCCAAAAAAGTTTATCTAGGAAGTTTATTTAAAAATGCAATGCACGGACGGATTTTGTTTTTGGTAAATATTTGAATAAGATTTTTTTTAAGTAATACATAAATGTCCATTTTTAGTGTTATACGGTTTGAAAAAGTTATCGCGTTGAACAAATTGTTGTCCTTTTATTGTAAGATAATAAAATTCTAGATTAATGAATATTTTATTTTAAGGTAAGATTTTATCAATTTTTCTCTAAACACATTTTTAATTATCTGATCACGTAGCATTGTCAAATTCGATTAAAATATAAATAAATACTGGAAATTCGATTTTTAGATACATTTTTAATTATAATGATATATATTTTTATATTCAGAGTGAGATATTTTTTGTAATGATATTAAAGGCGGAATGTAAGTTTATATATATGAACATGAAATATATGTTGATACAAAAAATATTCACACAAAATATATTGACATAAAATATATTAGTATGAGGAATAATAAAAAATAAACAAATCATAATTCGAAAAACAACTTAAAAAAATACAACAAAACTATCAGGAATAATCAAAAAAGAAACTCACCAAATATTGTCCGTACAAATCTACAATATAGTTTATATAAAAACTCTTATTTATTGCAGAATTCGAGTTCAATACTGTCGATGTTGGTGGGACACCTGATGACAATAGAAATAGAGGGGAACATGAAGATGAAACCATATTTGGTGGTTATGTTTCGAATTTAGTGTCAACAGTATCAAAGTGTTTCTCTAATGCAATTTAAACAGTATAAATATAAGAGGATTTTGCATAAACAATAAGCTGCCAAAAAATTCTCTGAATATAAAATCAATTGTTAATTCAATTAATGGTGAAGGATACATAAAATCATAATTCTTCTATTTTAACTATTATTAAACAACTAGTTTTTGACCCGTGCGAAGCACGGGTGTGATGTGTTGAATTATAAAAAATGAATGCATATAAATTGTAACAAAAATTGCAAATTTTGAAATATTTCTTTGTACACGACATTATTAGTCTATTAGTCATTCGATGTATTATCGTCACAAACAATGGCATAGCCTGGAAATAAATTGGGGTGGGTCATTACACGAAATTGTGGTGCGCCAGATAAAAAACTAAAAAAACATATAAATATCAACATATAATTTTTTAAAGCTTTTTCTCCATTTCCAATTCAATATGTGTGCATATGTATTGCTAATTCGTGTTTTATTTTTTGGATTTTCTTATTTTAGATATAAAAAAATTACCCATAAAAATGTCACCAGGTAAATTTTTGAATACTTAAAGTTTCTTAAAGTTATTTTCTCCATTGTGCGAACTATTTCACCCTCAACATCAGATTTGACTTTTTTCGTTTCGATATACGTACATACGTATCCGTAATTCGTGTTTTATTTTGGATTTGCTTATTTTTGATCTATGTCTTAATCTATTAAAAATATCACCAGGTAATTTTTGAAATTTTAAAGTATATTGGCCATTTTTCATATAGAGGGCCATATTTTAATTATTGTTATTTAAAATAATTCTTTAATAGGCGAGTCGAAGGACCCCCCACCCCCACTTACATGTAATAAAATTGGCACAAGTAAAGTTTTTATATTGTAATTATAATATTATCAATTATTACAAATTTGTTTTTGGAAAATAAAATCGTGCTAGAGTTGTAAAATAAAATTAAGATAGATTTGTTTATACTATAATAAACTTATAGTTATATTTGTAAACACATTTACTTATATCTTTAGAAAATTAAGGAGTGATTTATTTGTGGCGTGTGATTAATTTATTATGAAAATTTTTCTTTTAAGAATTCGACCAGTGTTAATACTTGTGTATCAAGATTTGTACACAACGAATATAATTTAGATTGATTTTAAAAATTTATTTTATTTTTTTTTACTTGCCAATCAAATTTTGTACTGTAAAAAAGTTAATATCAGTTGTATATATACCTTAAATACACATATCATTAAAAAAACCCTTTAAAATCGTGTGACTTGTGCATCAGATATGTGCATATAAGGTGCATAGTTAAGATTGATTCTAAATATAAATATGTTTGGCATGTAATTATTTATTAAATTTATTACTTGCCAAACGTTATATGATGTAATGTAATTTATGAATTATGTTGGTTATGATGTAATGTAATGTAAAAATTCTGATTCTGATTTTATTATATAAGACTTTCCATTTTTCGGACATTAGAATCAGATTACACGATTGGAAAATAATTAAAATTTTCCTATAGTCCAATTATTTCTGTATCGTAATGATTTTATTTGTATACGGATTTTGTGCTTCAAAGATTCTATAAATTTAAATATAGTATGTTTGGAATTGCATTCAACTTAATTTCCCAAAATTATGCAATCTCTAATTAATTAAAGTTGCAATATATGACAAGCATTCCATAAGAGGTACAAAAAAAAAAAAAAATACCATATAAGAAATCGCATGCAATTTGAACAAATATTTTTTTACTTCTAATAGTAAGCAAAAAATGGGCGGGAGAATCTTTCCATACTATTTTCAGAAGCGGCTGTTATTATATATTAATTAATTAAAGTTGCAATATATGACAAGCATTCCATAAGAGGTACAAAAAAAATACCATATAAGAAATCGCATGCAATTTGAACAATTTTTTTTACTTCTAATAGTAAGCAAAAAATGGGCGGGAAAATCTTCCCATACTATTTTTAGAAGCGAGTGTTATTATATATATATATATATATAGATTCTGAAAGTTTTAATAGTCATTAGTATTTAAAACTTGATTAATTGATATTATATTGTACAAAAAAGTAACTACGCCATTGAAAGAAATAAATAACATATTTGATGAAGATATAATGTATAGAATCAACATAATCATTGTAATATATATGAACAGAAGAACAAACGTATACCAATATTAATTATAGTGAAATACTATTTATAATTTTTAAAATCTATATACTATATATAGATAGAATTGATACTATAAATTCATTTTTGTTATAAAATAGGAATACCAGTAAGTAAAATTTTCCCAATTTTTATACATACAAAATAGGAATACCATTATGATATTTTCCTAATTTATATAAATATAAAGTAGGAATATCATTTACAATCTTTTCTTATAAAATTTTCCTAATTCATATAATTACAACGATTTTCTTATAATATTTTCCTAATATAAGTATTCATAATAATTATCATTTATAATGTTTACAATTGTTTCCTAATATAATAAGTGAAAAGAGCGGGAAAATTTTTGTTTCGGACTTCTGCTATTATATATATATATATGTATATAGATTTTAGCCAATTTTAGCTTCATATATATATATATATATGTATTCTTCTAGTTAATTTATTTAGAAGAATGATGTTATTGATTCTGAATCAATTATTAATTTTTTTTTACTATATATCTATATTTTTATAGTCATTTAATTTAATTAAAAAATTAGTATTGCGTAGTTTTATTTTATTTTATTTTTTCTATTAATCAATCTAATTCACTTTTCCAACTTTTTATAAGATCACTGTAACTCAATTCAACTTTTTACAATAAAAGTTTTTTATATCATTTCTTTTCTTCTTTTCCTTACACCACCACTCACATCCTCCCTGAAACAAATTTCAAACAAAAACTATTTTTTCTTTTCGGAAACTTGAAATTTAAAATAAATTAATTGACTAGTTTTCTAAAAAAGAATGAAAAACAAATATCAAAATAATAATAATAATAATAATAATAATAATAATAATAATAATAATAATAATAATAATAACAAACTTCGGACAAAATATGTGTCCTATTATTTCATATGTAAGAGGGTCGATTTTCCAATACATCAACTCTTCCTCAATTATCTAAAAAATATAACATATCTTATTGGGCCTTGCATATTACTCCCTTAATTTCGCAATTTAAGGATGATTCTTCCATTCTTGGCACATAGTTCCCTTATTTTGGTCGTGCACGCATGGCCCTTTTGCTGTTATATCCCACACACAATAAGTACCACACACTAACTCCACATTACTCGTGAAAACACCATAGTTCCCAGAACCATGTATCGTCTTAAAATCGCAGTAAAATTTTGTCGTGCCGAAAATGTTCGTGCGAAAACTCCAGCTGAACGTCGCGGCGTAAGCAAGCGTATGAGTTCCTAAATCGTCGTCCGATGAGTAGCAGTGAGCAGTGACACTTTCGCCGGGAATTTGGTTACTTACTACAACCCTTATTAGGGGTCGGGCATCCGATGAGACGAACATGTTGGTAAGTAAGAAAAGTGAGAATAGAAATGCGAAATTGTGAAAGAAATTTTTATTGTCATTGCAATAAGTCTTCATGATTGTAAATTGCTTATGTATGTAAAAAATTGTGTATTGTGTTGTGGTATTTATAGTGAGAATTGTGGGTGGGCATATGGAAAGAAAATAGAAATGAATCAAGAAATAAAAGGTAATTTAAGTTTAACAGGTATAAAAGACTCGTAATGGAAATAAAATATAAGATATTTTTGAAATAAAAGGCAATTTAAATCTGATGATTTTGATTGTAATTGTGGCGAGAATCTAATTCAGGTAATTTTTGTAGGATGTTAATAATCTATATATATACTTATAAATAGTAGTATGAAAAATTTCTTGCCCATTTCACCTTTCTAAATCTAGAAAATGTTGAATTATTATTAAAATTAGACTGAGTAATACAAAATAAGACTTTAATTATGTCAATCATTTGCAATAAAAATGCTAAGATTTTGAGTAATATTATTTTGACAACTGAATTATACTTTCCAAATTTAAAAAATATAATTTCTTATTTTCAATAAATTGGTTTTTCATTGTTAACATAATTTGGGTAAGTTCTAATTATTAAGTTAAATTATTTTGACTACTATTTTTTATACTTCCTTAACTTAAAAACTTAAATTTTCCTATTTTCACATAATTTATAATTTAAAAATTAATTAATGATCAAAATACTATATAACTAAATCTAAATATTATCTAATAAGACTGACTAAATAAAAATTTAAAATTCAAAATATAAAATAAATTAAATAAATTCAAAAAGCATGGTCTATAAAATATTCAATAAATCTAGAATCATTCAAGAATTCAAAAAATTATATAAATAAATAAGAAATTCTAAAATAAAGCCTTAAAATTATCAAATAAATCTAAACTTTATTTGATACGTCTTAAAATCATCTGATAAAATATAAAGAGTATTAAAATAAATAAAAAAAACTTATAATAATAAGAATTTAAAATTTTTGGATAAATTCAAAATAAGACTTTAAATATATATATATATATATATAAACAAAGAGTCACTTATAAATAGTGGTATAAAAGTTTTCCCGCCTATTTCATCTTTCTGAATCTAGAAAATATTGAATTATTATTAAAAATGGATTGAGTAATAAAAAATAAGATTTTAATTATGTCAACAATTTGCAATAAAAATGCTAAGATTTTGGGTAATATTATTTTGACAACTGAATTCTACTTTCCACATTTAAAAATTATAATTTCTTCTTTTCAATAAATTGGATTTTTATTGTCAATATAATTTGGATAAGTTCTAATTATTATGTTAAAATTATTTTGACAACTATTTTCTATACTTAGTTTTAAAACTTAACTTTTCCTATTTTCACAAAATTTATAATTTAAAAATTACTTAATGATCAAAATACTATAAACTAAATCTAAATATTATCGATCATTGACTAAATAAAAATTTAAAACTCAAAATATAAAATAAATTAAATAAGTTCAAAAGAGCATATAATGTCTATAAAATATTCAGTAAATCTAGAATCATCAAAGAATTCACAAAATTATATAAGTAAATGAGAAATTATGAAATAAAACCTTAAAATTATCAAATAAATCTAAAATTTATTTGATACATCTTAAAATCATCTGATAAAATCTAAATAATATAAAAATTAAAAAACTTACAATAATAAAAATTATTATTTTTTTGGATAAATTCAAATATAATCAATTTACATCTAAAATTATTCTAAGACTTTAAAAATTACAAAATAAAATCTGACTATTTAAATGAAAACTATGATATGAAATATTAACATATTTAATACATCATACTTTTCAAAATTTAAAAATTATAATTTTCTATTACCAGTAAATCTAATTTGTACCATAGCATAATTTGGTAAATTCTACTAATTAAAGTAAAAAATAAATATGTAATTTTTATACTTTCTTAATTTAAATAGTTAATATTTATTACGAGAAAATTGGATTTTCATAGATTTTCACAGGTTTAAAATTGGTAGGATTTTAGACATAATATGAATATGAATTTAATAGTTACTAAATTTAATTTTTTCCAACAAAAGTTAGTATTTATTTTGTTAAATTTCTTACTAATGTCATAACTAGTGCTTTACCCGTGCGATGCACGATGAGTATAATGTCGGACAATATGAAATTTATTGTGTTTTACAATATTGAGTTTGTTGGGTCCGACTGTAGGACCCCGAAATTTTTACTACTTGTAATATATTAAATTTTGTACATGGATCTATTTTGTGTGATATTTTTGTATATTATATATTAAGATGCCGTAAATATTTTAGGCCCTAATCAAATATATATATTCATTTAATAATTAAATGTATAAAACTAGTTCTGTAATATCAAGATATACATATGTTAACATATATATATGTATATCTACTAAAGAGTTGTAGGAAATGTGCCATCAAGTGCCACCTGTGCTTAACTTTACACCTAGTGATTAAGGGAAGGATACGTCTCATCAATCATGGCTAAGAGAAAAAAGAGATAATTAAATATTTTTTAGATAAGAAGAAAGCTTGACCTTGCTGCTATATATAAAAACCGCATAGACCTAATAAGAAAGAAGAAATAGTTGAAGCTAGTTTTGAAATCGATTAGAAATTACGCACGAGGAATTCGCCCATAATAAGTTAACTGCTTGCAGAATTATATACTAAGTCCAAGGTGAGTGATTTCTTTAACTTTAATTTGGATTAGATATATAGCTATTGCACCTTCTCATAATTAACAAGATTTGCTAATGACCTATAGTCTTGTAGTTATAAATGGCAGACAACTAGGAAGTCTAGTTAGAGGTATAATAATCATGTTAGGCCATATCATACAGCTTCTAACTTAAATTACAAAGCTCAAGACTTGTTAGTATATACTATTCTTTATAATTAAAAGAATCTAATTTATAAGTAATCTCTTTTTTTTTTTTTTTTTTGAAAAGTACCTCCAGTCGTATAATTATAAAGGTTCTATTAAATGGATTAGAAATGAAAGTGTGATAAACTACTATGGCCTGACTACAGAAATTAACGCATGCAATTAGTTTCCTTTCTTTTTTTTTTTTTTATTTTCTTGTTGTGGTAGTTTATAATTTGGAGAAACTTATATCTATTCTATGTTTAATTCTTTAACTACATAAAAAAAATCACAATAACTACCTTAATTTAATGCCTTACGTACTGAACTAACAAATTTGAAACTGAAATTATGTTCAAATTATTACTGCGTTTCGAGGGGAAATCCTTAGAGGTCAGGGGTTTACTTGATAAACTTTCTTGTGGTCCATAGCATGATTTTGTGGTGGATTAGAAGTTAGGAAATAATGTGTGTATAAATCAGTATGTGTAGGTGTATATATCTATATCTAAAGTGTTTATTGGCAATTAATTAACTCATGAGTACTGCTATATATCTCATGGAATTAGTCATTGTAATAATACCTACAGTGAGGGAATTAAGTAACCTTACAATCTGATAGGAACAAATTTCTATGTTATATAATTTAGTATTAATTTAAGGAAAAGTCATTTTGATTAAATTAAACAATATGTTAGATATGTGGACCAATTATATTGTGCCATAACATTTTGCAATTGTATATGTGAGAATTAGGCATGCAATTGTTCATGCACTTTAGTTAAAATTTCTGCATATCTATTTACCCTGCACACCATAAATATTATTGGGTGTTTTCAATTTAGTTTCAACTATATGTGTTGCACTGGAGAGTGTCGTTACACTTAAAGTTTGTAGTGTATTTCTTATTTGGTAAGTGTCGGGCCCTAGTGTGGTGTGGATAGGGCTGAGTTCGGCGGTCAGGTAAGGGCCTGCGGTCTTAAAAGGTTCTTCGCTATCCACAACCAAATCCCACCACCTAAAGACGGAGTGTTCTAAAGGTTAAAGTGGGTCATAGGATCGGTATATTCTGGAATATGACTTCTCCGGGCTTCGCGAGCCCCATTGTGGAGAGTCGAGCCGTAGTGTGGTGCAATAAGGGGGTAAGGCTTTACGCCAACGCAATAAAGGAGTGATAAGGGAGAACGGGGGTCACTTACCGTTAATGAACGATCCCTCCGTTAATGTGACATTTGAATTAATTGTGTTACAGATTGACTGAGTGCATGTTGTTATTGAATTGAAAATAATTTCACTTATAAAAAATTAACTGAATCTTTCTTAACAATAAATTTTCTAAAATGCCACACCTGCACACCTGCACCCACTCACGGAGGTTTTCCCTCACGTATATATTTTCCTAAAATATATTTCAGGCGATAATCCAGGCAACGAGGAAGAAATTGAGGGATTTTCCTAATCTGAATAGCTAGTGCCAATTATAAGAGTTGTTGTATATACGATGTGTTTCCGAGAGAACCATGGTTGTAATAATAGTTTTATTTATAGGGGTTGTAAACTTGGTCAGCTTTTCACGTTCTTGTAATTATATTATGGTGTACGTTTGGTTTGTAAAAACTATATGAATATTCCGCTCTCTTGTTAATATATAGTAGATATTGGTCTTTATAGCTTCGTAAGTTTGGACGTGACAGAAATGGTATCAGAGCATAGGTTTGTAATATATTTTACACCTATGCCTACCAGGATAGGATCCTTGGACATTAGTTATGATAAGTGTAATTTAGTTATAACCTGATGACTTTAATATAATATATCAGTTAAGCACTTGCACACCACCAAGAGGAAAGGGAACGGATCAACTAACAACAATAGAAAAAAAAGAAAAGTGAGTGGTTTTCTACTGTTGAGTATAACTCCATAAATTTTGAAAACTTATGTAACTGTTCTATGTTAGCTAGATATTCTTATTTCTATTGTATGAAACCACTGAAAATTCATTGGGATATTGCTACTCCGAGCTACCGAAACAAGAAACCCGAATCAACAAGTTTTCACCATAATTTCTTTTACAATACTAGTAACCTCGTACCATAGTTTTAACCTCGAACTTTTGTACCATCTCCATCGCTATTCTTTTGACTCAACCACTTTCTATCTTAATTTAACAGTTGTAGCCATTGTCATTTGCCTTCTTTAATTTCTTATTTATTACCCAAAAGAGATTAACCAATAGCTAATTAACTTATTTTGTTGATTAGTTAAAATAGGCCGATTATCAACTTTGACCGGAAGTTGTTCTATAATATATAATATTTACTGGTAAGGTTTGAATTCTTTAAAGTTGGCATGAGAACTCATTGTAATTTAAAAAAATTTCGGGGTCCTACACCGACCATATAGATTGGATGTCTATAAAATTTATTATCTATTAAATAAAAATAAAAAATGTACAAACATCATCTCGAACAAATTAATAACTATAAATTTTGAAAAACTTCTTTGTACACGACATTTTGCGTTTGTTTGTTTTTTGATTCATCTTCGCCATATACTAATATTTTTAGTCTTTTTCGATTGGTGACTCGGGAAACATCAACGTATAGTTGGCAATGACTGAATACTAGATTCTTCAAATACAGACCAACATTGGAGAGAGATTGTCATTGGCTCTTGTTTATTGTCATTGCATAAGAAACGATCAGAGGAAACTATCTACGTTGAAACTTGAATGAAATTCTGAGGTCCGACGGTGTTAGTGTCATTCGCGGTATCAAAACCTTCTGACCTGCATGCGTTCCAGTGAGAATTTTTAGCTTCAAGTACGTGTCTAGAGAGCCTCGTAATCACCAATCTAGTCCCGTTACACAATCCAGTCGAGTGGTCCATGTTCTTCAAGAGCATAACTGGAGTCCCAACCTTCAAATGCAACTCATGATTAGGAACGCCGGAACATTTTATACCATTCAAAAATTCTGGCGTATGCAGATTATGCAAGAAGTCAATATTAGCATCAGATTTACTCGGGCCATCTGAGCTCAAATAAGTCTGCCCCTCCGATGAATTTAAAGACGTCATATATTGATTTTTGGACTCAACAATATCAAGAGTCGGTGCGAGTATCGCCCTCTCTTTCAAGTAGGTAGGATCATCAATGGCGTCTTTAAACATTGGATATGTATTCTCTACAATTGTTGCAATCGGATCACCATATGATTCTAGAAGAATATCTTCATGTATATCAATAGTGGCACAACCATCATTAGATCCTCCGATTGTTCCATCTCCGATTCTTGCTATCCATTCTGAAAATTGAGCCAAATCCGTATAATCATCTGCTTGATTGAGGCTTTGCAGACTCATGTTCTTAGTCAATCTCAGTACTGTACAATCTTTCCACAAGTACGATGAATTTATCGTAGCATTGACTACATCCTGTTGACTTCCCTTAGGTATAACATGTAATATATGTCTAAAGTCCCCCCCCCAAACACAATAGTTTTCCCTCCAAAAGGTAAATGTTCATTCCATGGGTTGACTAATTTTAAAAGAGATCGTAAAGTTTCATCCAGTGCTTGAAAGCAATACTTGTGCATCACTGGTGCTTCATCCCAGATTATAAGTTTAGAATGAATAATCAACTCAGCAAGTGGACTCCCCTGTTTGATATTGCAAGTTGAGTCTTGATTTGGGTTTAAAGGAATAACAAAACGGGAATGCGTAGTCCTTCCACCAGGCAGCAAGAGGGACACTATTCCACTCGATGCCACGTTCAACACAATTTCTCCTTTCGATCTCAAAGCCGTAGATAAAAGTATCCACAAGAATGTTTTGCCTGTTCCCCCATATCCGTATACAAAGAACACACCACCTTTATTTGATTCTACAACTGTCATTATTTTATATTAAACATTTTTTTGTTCCTCATTGAGTTTGGAAATGAGGTTCTTGTGCTCTACCAAAAGAGTCTTACGATCATAACACAACTCGTCATATATCAATCTGTTTAAGCTATTCTCAGTATTGTCCGCATCAGGAAATCGCATCGTATCAAAATCACGTAGACTCATGCCACGACTTCTCAAAATTTTTTCAATTTCCAACAGAGCAAGATTTTTTATTTCATTCTCACTCAATACTAATTCTGTAAGAGAAATAATACGACATTCAATAAATAATAAGATGTATAAAAAAATTTATTAGAAAAAAAATTATTATTATGATACTTAACATACAATAATACATTAGTTAATACCGTGATGTTGGAGAAGACGACGCCGTCTATATAGAATATCATCACAAAGATATTTCCAACATTTGTCCCAGACTGCTTCTAGTCTACTCAAAGATTCGGATGATAGCAATGACACAAATAAACTTCTAAGACTCTGCAAAAGCCCAGTGGCTCACTTCAGTTGCATCAACATATTCTCTATCGTCTTCTAACAAACCAAGAGCATAGCAAACTTCACGGTATGAAGAGTGTTGAATACCGTTGACCTTCTTGTAGTCATCATGACACGTATCCCCACAGACAATATTGATAAGACACCACAAATAGTACATATCACCAGCACCTGGAGGGACGAAAAACACTCGACCTATTGATTTCCCCATTTTTCTTGGCATCCACTTCCTGACTTTTGCTTTCCATGTAAATTTTGTTGGGGCTTCAGCATAGGTTAGCCCATGGGCTTCGAGATATATTTTTGTTTGCTTCCATCCATGCTAAAAATATGCTCTCTTTAACTGAATCTTTACTAAGAACATCGTCGATTCACTCATTATCATCGAAAATAACACTCTGCTCATTAGGAAGATGGAAGTTGAGTCGTTCGACTGAAGGATATTTGTATTGAATCTCAAATCCTAATAACCTCCACGCAGCTTCACATGACGATATATACCTACAATCATAATACATGCTCACTGCATCAATAGTTTTCCCTGAGTCCTCATCGTTGGTGCTAGTATAAAACGACATTGTCACGCGATCATTTCCTTTATTGACATACTTGAATAGATACTTAATAGATCTTGCCTGGTTACACCATTCCACATTTATGTGAGCTCCATATTTAAGTAACAACTGACTATTATGAGGCACCACATATCTGTTGTCCAGCGGCACACCATTTGATGAGATAAATTTTCCTGCCGATTTGATTTTATTACCTATATCCGAATACAACGTGATATTGGGAATGAACTGTTTGTCTGCACACCAAACACAGATGGACTGCCATCGTAAGTCCCTTAAGCTATGTGAACCCGGAAAGCCCGAAGTGGAAATTTTGGGAAGGCATGAGTTAAGATTGCCCCAATCATTTCAGCAAGGAAGGCGATCACTAGAGGGGCACAAGGGCACTTGGCGTTTGTAATTAACAAACCCAAGGTTGAGACACAAATTAACCAAGTACCTATAGTATCGGAATACACAAATGTATTTCCACAAGAACTCACCATTGTCCCTCCAGATAGGGAAGTCAAGTTCACCATCGAGGTATTACCGGGAACTGCCCTAATTGCTAGAATGCCATATAGAATGGCTCCTGTTGAGTTGCAAGAGTTGAAGACTCAATTACAGAAGCTGATGGATGTGGGATTTATCCGACCAAGTACGTCTACATGGGGAGCACTGGTACTGTTTGTCAAGAAGAAGGATGACACATTAAGATTGTGTATAGATTATCGTGGTCTTAATAGCGTGACCATCAAGAACAAATATCCCCTCCCGAGGATAGACGAACTGTTTGATCAACTTCAAGGAGCGACGGTGTACTCAAGTTTGATTTACAACAAGGATATTACCAACTGAAGATCCGCGAAGAAGACATTTCCAAAACTGCATTTCAAAACAGATATAGACACTACGAGTTTGTAGTGATGCCTTTCGGTCTGATGAATGCACCAACAACATTTATGGATCTGATGCATCGAGTCTTTCAACCCTATTTGGATCAATTCGTAGTGATATTCATTGATGACATACTCGTATATTCTAAGTCTAGAGAAGAGCATGAACGTCATCTGAAAATTGTTTTGGAGACACTACGAGAGCATAAGTTGTATGCCAAGTTCAGCAAGTGTGAATTTTGGCTCAGTGAAGTCGCATTCCTAGGACACATAGTATCCGACAATGGGATCGCAGTAGATCCTTCGAAGGTATAGACAGTGGTTGAATGGAAACAACCCGAGTCTGTAACGGAGATCAGGAGTTTCTTAGGACTAGATGGTTATTATCGAAGATTTATCAAGGATTTCTCCAAGATAGCCGGACCACTCACTCAACTAGCCCAGAAGCAAGTCAAGTTTGAGTGGAATGACAAGTGCGAGGCTAGTTTCCAAGAGCTGAAGAAATGACTTACTACAGCTCCAGTCTTAGCCCTTCCAAGGGGAACAAAAAACTTTGTCGTCTACAGTGATGCATCCAAGGAAGAACTAGGAGCAGTGCTCATCCAGGAAGGAAAGGTCATTGCTTATGCATCACGAAAGTTCAAACCGTATGAGGCTAATTACCCAACGCATGACTTGGAATTGGTAGCGATAGTATTCGCGTTAAAGAAATGGAGGCACTATCTCTACGGAGCAACATTCACGGTTTTCACAGATCACAAGAGCTTGAAGTACCTATTCTCTCAGAAAGACCTCAATCTGAGGCAATGGAGATGGATGGAGTTAATTGAGGACTATCACTTTGATATTCAATACCATCCCGGGAAAGCTAACGTAGTAGCTGACGCCTTGAGCAGAAAGGCGAGCTTAGCCAGACTTATGATTCGAGTGTGGGAATCATTAGAAGAGCTGAGCAATTGGAATCCGACGAGAACCAATACTCAGATTGCATGTGCTAACATTTCGGTTAACTGAACAAGATCAAGGAGGCACAGGGGACAAATGTGCATCTTCAAAAACTGAAAGAGAAGATACTTAAAGAGAGAGATCAGAATTCTCGGTGCATGAATATGGGATTATCAGATTCCAAAATTGAGTTTGTGTACCGAGTGACGAGCAGATTAGGAATAGAACCCTAGCTGAAGCACACCGTTCGAAATACACTATACATCCTCGAGTAAACAAGATGTATAAGGACTTGAAACATAATTATTGGTGGGTAAACATGAAGAACCAGGTAGCGGAGTTCGTTGCGAGATGTTTGACTTATCAATGAGTAAAAGCAGAACACCAACGACCATCTGGTTTACTACAACCATTGAGAATTCCCTAGTGGAAATTGGAACACATTACGATGGACTTCGTGACGGATCTACCAAGGACCAGAGGAGGCCATGATGCCATATGGGTAGTCGTAGACTGACTCACGAAATCTGCACACTTTTTACCCATCAAGAAGACTGATAGCTTGCAGAAACTTGCGTAGATTTATATCCGAGAGTTCATTCGACTACATGGAGTACCAGTCGACATTGTATCAGAGAGAGACCCGAGATTTGTCTCCAGATTTTGGAAGTGCTTGCACGAGGAATTGGGTACCTCGCTAAGTTTCAGCACATCAACACATCCACAAACTGATGGACAGTCTGAGTGAACGATTCAAACCCTGGAAAATATGCTGCGAGCCTGCACATTGGATTTCCAAGGAAGTTGGGATTCGCACTTACCATTGGCCGAGTTCGCCTACAATAACAACTATCAGGCCACGATTGGGATGGCACCCTATGAGGCACTGTATGGGCGAAAATGTAGATCCCCACTACATTGGGAGATTGATAACCAATGGACTCCGAAAGAGAAACGAAAGTCGCCCTCAATTCCAATGGTCGACTTAGTTCAGGAGGCCATGGAGAAGGTCAAGCTGATCAAGGAACGGATCCGCACAGCTCAGAGCCGCCGAAAAAGTTACGCGGACAAGAGGAGAAAGGATTTGGAATTTGAAGCTGGAGATGAAGTATTTCTCAGACTCTCACCACGGGAAGGATTGATCAATCCGAAGAAATGAGGCAAGTTGAGTCCGAGATATGTTGGACCTTACAAGATTTTGCAGAGGATCGGGAAGTTAGCCTACCAACTCGAGTTACCGGCACAACATGCAGGAATGCACGATGTATTCCACGTATTGAGATTGAAGAAGTATCAACCAGATCCCGAGCATATCATCACTCGTGACACCCCTCATCCGATGGAAAATTTATCCTACACTGAGAAGCCGATCCGGATTATCGACCAGCAGATCCATCAGTTGCATAAAAGAGAGATTCTGATGGTTAAAGTGGTCTGGCAGAACCACAACCAAGACAAAGACGCAACGTGGGAAATGGAAGAAGACATGAGGAATCAGTATCCAGAGTTATTCTGAAGAGAATTTGGGGACCAAATTCTTTTAAGGAGGGGAGGATATGAAGCCCTCGATTTTACTCGAGCATGTATTTATTTCACTTATCGTCTATGTACTATTTTGACTATTTTACCGCGTCACTTTGACGGGTAAATATTAATAATAAATATATTTTGCATTTAATTTCATTTTTATTTATTACTTGTGATCATAATCATTTATTAATTCTATTTCACATTAATGATCACCTGATTGATCATTATTATTATTTGTGTATTTATTAGTCACCTTAGAATTTAAGAGACTATTTATTTTAGAGACTTAAACTTTATAGAATTAAGAATTTGATTTAGCATAAGTAATAATGAGACTTATAAGTGATCAATGAAATCACTATTTATTTTGGAGATTGATATTATTCATCTATTATCATCAATTTTGGAACAAAAAAAATATGGGAATACCATAATTACCCCTATAGTGGACGACCATAATGAGGTTTTAGTGTAGAATTATCTCCCAACTCTTGTACACTTATTCCTTATATTAATCATCTTGTGTATTATTACACAATTAATACGAACCTTATACACATCATCTTATACTACAATTTTATATCATTAAATCTCCCAACATTCCCCACTATCTCAAACATTCCCCTCTTTCCTCTCAAATTCCATTCAAACCCATCTTATGCCCATACCTTTGACTCTCCTTTTGTCTCCATGCAAGAGACAAATTGCAAGACACAAAAATTGATCATTCCCTCACTCTCTCCTTCACATTTTCGGCCATAAGGCCAATTTTTACAAAACAATTTTCAAAAATTTCATCCAACACATTATTCATTCAAACAAGATCCTCTCCATTCTCTCTAAACATTCTCCTCCTTCTCTCTATAAATTTCCTTCACATCTTCAAACATTCTTCATATTTTCAAGAACACATTCTTCATATCTTCAGCCATTCTTCATATCTTTAAGAACACATTCTTCATATCTTCAAACATTCTTCATATCTTCAAACATTCATTCATATCTTCAAACACTCCTTCATATCTTCAAAAACTTTCTTCTTTCTTCAAACACTTAACAAAAACACAAGAATTCTTCCTACTTCTTTCATCAAAAAATCCGAACCCTCCTCTCACAAAGGTAAGACATTTTGTTCTTCAATTCAACTTGATATCCTCTAGCTCTTCATCTTCCATTCTTAACTTAAGTTCAATTTTGATTTTTGGAGGTACACATAGAAGACTACTTAAGGACATGAAAGCATTGTGGTCATGTTAGAAAGACCGTGAAGAGAAAATGTTGGAGAATTGGACTATAAGGTAAGATTTTGGACACTAGTGCTGACCTTAAGTGGTTTTTGAGGGTGAACAAAAATTTCAACTTTGAAGCTTCTAGTAGTCCCATTTCATCTACAACACAGGTTAAGTATAGTATTTCCAATTTTCTTCACCTTCTTCTTTTTCTCCTTAATTTTTAACTCATTTTTCTAACTTTTAATTTTTGATATTTCTTAACTTAGGGGCTGTCCTAAGTGAGTTTCAATCAAGTTGTGAAATTTATCCTTTTATTTCACAACTATCCAATTTTAAGGTGGGTGAAAAAATCTTTCCAACTTCTATGTGTTTTTTCCTTAAATGCATGTAGTATTTTGTTATTGAGCACTTGAAATATATATATATATATATATATATATTATGTATTGCATGTTAATTTCTTATATCAAGTTGTAAAAATTCTCAAGTGTTGCTCAAAAATGTTATTTATTGAAATTTAGGTGCATGCATGTACACTTTATTGTTGTATTTGATGAATTCTTGTATGAAATGATCATGCATGTGTATGATCCTTGAAATCCATATTTTATATGACTTATAACCTGGACAAATCGAGCATAATTGATTAAATTTCAATTTTTGGACTTAAAAATACAAAAATGGAAAGTTGGTGGACTTAATTGCAAGAAAATAAAACTTAAGGGACCCCTCTGTAATTTTTGAATTTTGGGACTGTACTCAGGTCCAAAAATGATGTTTGGACATTTTAATAAAGTTTTAAGAGTTTTAAGATAAATAAAATCAACCCTTAAAAGCCCAAGGACTAAATTGTAAAATTTTAGAAGTTTAAGGGCTACATTGCAATTTTCGAAACTGTACCAGACCCTATTTTTAAAATTTGAAATTTTAACTCTTAAGGGACTGTAAATAACATATTTTAAGTGTATTCTAAATATCCAAGTGTTTAGAGTTTGGAAAGTAATTTTATAAAAATTGAGGGACCAAATTGTAAAAGATTAAACTTGAGGACCAAAATGAAATTTCTAGGACTTATACAGTCCATGTACCTGGAAATACTAATTTAACTATAACTTAATGATATTTTGGTCCCAAGGTTCAAATTCCATAACAATTGGACCCCTAAAAGCCTTAAAAGCAATTTTTTAAAATGGGGCAAAAATGAGATTTTTAAAAGTTAAGGGACCTAAACTTATTTCTTTTTAAAACTATTTTTTCTCAACATCCCACTGACCTTAGTGACATTTTACAACTGGAATCACATTGAAAGCCCTTCCGGTTTGTGAGTTTCAATTATTTTAAACTTAGGGCCCGAAATGACAATTTTAACAAATTTGGGGCCAATGTGAGAATTTTATAAAAAATCGACCTCAAAACTTTAAAAACCTGAATCTCTGAATAATTTAGAGAACCTAAGAGCCGACCCCATAATGTTTCAAGGCCAGGACATTTATTTATTCAAATTTTAACCCCAAAAGTATTGGTTTTTGCAAAACGGGGCTAATTGTAAATTTTCTTTTTAACAAGGACCTAACTCAAATTATTTTTCCTTTAAAGAAACAGCCATGTACCCTCTGACTTTAATAATTAATTAAAATATTTTACTTTCTCAAAAATCCCTTGACTTATCGGATCGTTTTGACCGATTAATACACGATCGCGGGGCGACTTCCTCGTCTTGCGATTTCGAATCTATAATAGGACTCATGTCCCAATAATTCTTCAAGATATCAAAGATTACTTATCCTCGCATAATCATCTTCATCCTAATAACTCCACCAACGCCATAATCGCCACTCGCAATTTCAAAAACGTTTCCTGAACTGCTTCCCTGAATCAATAATACTCGACTGTCTGGTTGACTACCTGCACTTGTATTTACTTTGTTGCCTCAGTCAACTTGGTGTGTCGAGCTCACAGTCGGAATGGATACGTCGGGGATGGAACCGGACAGCTCAACTACTATTCCACTCCCTAGCCCCATCGTCCTAATCCCGCAACTGAGGGACGGAGTTTGTCCAAGGGAAGCGGTCGTAGTACTTGAGGTATAATCATGATTATGACAATCCGGGCCTAGCTAGCTCTCTTACGGATTTGTCTTTGCCTATGGAGTGATAAGGTGACAGGTCTTGGACCATCTTGCTCGGAGAGTTACAAGGAAGAACGAAGGAATCGCTGTCTGATCCACACGATTCCGGAGTTGAACGGAACGTTTGGTTGGCGCTACAAATCCGTACGCAACTGCTACTTGTATTGCATTGGTTGGCACTACAAATCCGTACGCAACCACTACTTGTCTTGCATAGGATTGGCGTTACAATCCGTCGCAATCCTACCTATCTTGCCGAATCACATAAAGGCTCGTGTGACCACGAATCAAGCTTAAACTGTATAAGTATATTACTTAAATATATTTATGACGACGTTTGTGGACTTTGTGTGAAATCACGCATCATATCTCACGCATTCTTCATACAATTGTTTTTCTTGCATTAATTATATATATCGCCACACTTGCACACGATCACCCCAGCCACTGAGATTTCTGTCTCATCCCCTCCTGTTTTCTAACGGCTAGATGAAGAGTACATTGAAGATGCCGAACCTACCACGGACTGAATTTTCGTGCTTCGCCTGTTGGACTTGCTTTCTATTATTGTTGATGTTGCTGGACTTATTTCTTTTACTTTTGTTGTTGTTGGACTCTTTTATTCCGTTTTCATTTTGGACTGTACTTAAGGGCGTAGGACCCTTTGACACTTAAGATTGAAATATTGTGTACTCTATTTTAGTTTGGACTGTAAGTTAATTCGGATATTCTGATGGGTTGTATTTCGATACTTGTTAGACATTAAGTTGTAATTTGTACTTGTATTTTATTTTCCGCTGCTTTAGACTCTGTTTCACTAGGGATTATGTTGTATCATTTGTATAGACTGTTGGGTTTATTTCTGTTAAGTTGTTGATCGTCATCGCGTCTCCGTCTGGGGCGTGACACATATTGTTATAAGATCGTATATTCTCTTGAAAGTGTTTGCTTTTATTTCCATCTCCAAACAATAGATCTTGAAGAACATTTGGTGGTTGTTTGATTGACGGAAGTTGAATATTTCCGTGGCCACAACACAAAGAGTAGCGAGACTTTAATTTTGGATAGGAGGATAATCTTTCTTCTAACCAAAATAATACTCCATAAAATTCGCATTTATAACTCGCATCCCCTATATCCCAATACTCTGAAAAAAATATTAATTGCACTAATTCATGGAACTCTATTAAATTAAATAATTAAATAAAATCATATATGAAATTAACAGATATAAAAAAATTCACTAACCATCCCTTGAAGAATTTAACACGTCACTTAGCTCAATATCAGTTACGTTAACCCCAAAATTTGTGTAGGCTGTAGTATTGGCTAAAGTTATATTGACTTCATTCGGTTCATCTTATGTGAGATCAATTATTACATCTTCTTTTAAACTTATCGAAGAGGTTGTCCCGGATATACCATAATTAGATACACCACAATTAATGATATTTCTTCCAGAGAGTAATCGTGTGCCCGAAACTATAATAATAAATTTAAATATTATAATTATATTATTTAATACAAAAGTATATTTCATTTCATATAAAATAAATAAAAATATTACTGAACATACCATTTGTGATATCACTCAGCGGACTATTGGAAAATGGATGAAACATTGTACTTGATGAACCTTTTTCAAAAGACGTCCTTTCAGATAGTGAATAATTCCCTGAAAAAAATTACTAAAGTCAAACTATTATAAAATAATTATATATTAAATTACATAATAATAATATATATATATAAAATAAAATAATTAAACTATATTTCTATTCAAATTTTATTATTCGATTTTTGTATTAAATAAATAATAATAACAATAATAATAATAATAATATCAATATTTATATTTGATATTTATTTATTTTATTTATAAAACTGCCTAATACATTATAATAAAAATGTATAATGTAATAAGAATATATTATAGTTAATTAGGATATATTTGTTGTCACGCCCCAGACGAGACGCGACGACGATCCACAACTTAAACGCAAATAAACCAAACAGTCTAGTCAAACATCGAACATGAACCCAACAAAGCAGAGTCAAAAGCAAATGAAATACAAAGTTCTGATTACATTCCAACATCAATATCCAAATTACATCCTACGTACACAACTTAAAGACAACAGTTTAATAGTCAAAAGGTCCTACGCCCTTAGGTTACATCATAAAAGTAAGACAAAATAAAATAGTCCAACAACAGCAATCAAATGGAAATAAGTCCAACAGTGGAGCACGAAACCGATCTGTGGGAAGGTTCGGCGTCTTCAATGAACTCCTCATCTAGTCATTAGAAAACGGGAGGATGAGACAAAAATCTCATTGGATGGGATGATCGTGTGCAAGTGTGATGATATATATAGTTAATGCAAGAAAACGTAGTATGAAAAATGCGTGAGTTATGATGCGTTATTTCACACACAGTTCACAAGCATCGTGATATACATACTTAAAATAATATACTTATACAGTTTTGAAAAGAGTTCATGATCATACATGCACTATGTAATACAAGCAAGACATGTAGGATTGCGTATGGAAAGTAACGCCAATCCATGCAAGACAAATAGTGGTTGCGTCATTTAATTTGTAGCGCCAACCAATGCAACACAAGTAGCGGTTGCGTATGGTTTTGTAGCGCCAACCAATGCAATACAAGTAGCGGTTGCGTACGGTTTTGTAGCCCCAACCAAACGGGTTCGATTAACTCCAGAATTGTGTGGATCAGACAGCGATTTCTTCGTTCTTCCTTGTAACTCCCGAGCAAGATGGTCCAAGACCTGTCACCTTATCGCTCCATAGGCAAAGACAAATCCACAAAGAGAGCTAGCTAGCTAGGCCCTGATTGTCATAATTATGATTATACCTCATGTACCACGACCCGCTTCCCTTGGACAAACTCCGTCCCTCAGTTACGAGATTAGGACGATGAGACCAGAGAGTGGAATAGCAGCCGAGCTTCCCGGTTCCATCCCCGATGTATCCATTCCGACTGTGAGCTCGACACACCAAGTTGACTCAGGCAGGAAATAATTACAAGTATAGAATATCAACCAGACAGTCAAGTATATTGATTCAGGGAAGTAGTTCAAGAATATTTTTCGAAATTCGCGTGTGGCATTTAGGTGTTGGTGGAGTAATTTGGATGAAGATAATTATCGATAGGATAAGAAATCTTCGATGTCTTGAAGAATTAGGTGGGACATAGGTCCCATTATAGATTCAGAACCGCAAGAAGAGGAAGTCGCCCCGCGATCGCGTATTAATCGGTCAAGACGATCTGATAAGTCAAGGAATTTTAAGAAAATGAAATATTTTAAATAATTATTTTAAGTTAGAGGGTCCAGGGCTGATCTTTAAAAGAAAATAATTTGAGTTAGCTCCTTGTTAAAAGGTAAATTTACAATTAGCCCCGTTTTGTAAAAACTAATACTTTTGGGGTTAAAAATTGAATAAATAATTATCACGACCTTTGAAAATTATGAGGTCAGTTCCTAAATTCTCTAAATTTTTCAGAGATTCAGGTTTTTTAAAGTGTTGAGGTCGAGTTTTTTTATAACAATCTCATATTGGCCCCAAATTTGTTAAAATTGTCATTTCGGGCCGTAAGTTTGAAATAATCGGAACTCACAAACCGAAAGAGCTTTTAATGTGACAGTTGTAAAATGTCACTAAGGTCAGTGGGATATTGGAACAAAAAGAGTTTTAAAAAGAAATAAGTATAGGTCCTTTAACTTTTGAAAATCTCATTTTTGTCCCATTTAAAAATAATTGCCTTTAAGGCTTTTAGGGGTCCAAATGTTATGAAATTTTAACCTTGGGTCTAAAATATCATTAAGTTATAGTTAAATTAGTATTTCCAGGTACATGGACTGTATAAGTCCTGGAAATTTCATTTGGGTCCTCAAGTTTAATCTTTTACAATTTGGTCCCTCAAATTTTATAAAATTACTTTCCAAGCTCTAAACACTTGGATTTTTGGAATACTCTTAAAATATGTTATTTCCAGTCCCTTAAGTGTTAAAATTTCAAATTTTAAAATAGGGGCCTGGTACGGTTTCGAATTTTGCAAATTAGCCCTTAAACTTCTAAAATTTTACAATCTAGTACTTGGGCTTTTAAGGGTCGATTTTATTTATATCAAAACTCTTAAAACTTTATTAAAATGCCCAAATATCATTTTTTAACCTGAGTACAGTCCCAAAATTCAAAAATTATAGAGGGGTCCCTTAAATTTATTTTCTTGCAATTAAGTCCACCAACTTACCATTTTTGCATTTTAAGTCCAAAAATTCAAGTTCAATCAATTATGCTCGACTTTTCCAGGTTATAAGTCAAATAAAACATGTATATCAAAAACCAGAAACATGTGTATACATCTCATCCAACAATTCATCAAATACATCATTAAAATGTACATGCATGCACATAAATTTCAATAAATAGCTTTTTTGAGCAACACTTGAGGATTTTTACAACTTGATACATGAAATCAACATGCAATATATAATATATATATTCCAAGTGCTCATGAACAAAATACTACATGCATTTAAGGAAAAACACCTAGAAGTTGGAAAGATTTTTCCATCCACCTTATAAATTGAATTGTTGTTGAAAAAAAAAAGAAGGAGAATCACAATTGGTAATAATCTCACTTAGATCAGCCCCTAAGTCAAGAAATACCAAAAGATAAAATGGGGTTAGAAAATGGAGAATTAAAACAAGAAGAAAGAAGAAGGAAGAAATAGTCAAGTACTACACTTACCTTGTGTAGTGGGGATTTTTGTCAAGTAGGAGGTCTCAAAAATAATTATCTTGTTCACCCTCAAACAAGGCTTCTAAGGTCAGCCCCTAAACCTCCAAAAGTGAAAATGGTGTAGTCAAAAATTCGAATTTTTAAGGGGAAGAAGAAGAAGGTGCTACAAGCTCAAATTCTTACCTTGTAGTCTTGTTTCTAGAAATTGCTTGAAGGTCCTCTTCAAGCTAATGACCAAATCTTGTTTTCCTTAAGTTCATGAAGATGTGAGCTTCTATTTGTATCTCAAAAGAGAAAAAATTCTCCAAGTTAATAAATGAAGGAGATAGGCTTAGAGATTTTAAGAACACAAGATGAAGATGAAAAAACAAATTTTTTCTTACCTTGACCCAAGTTTTCGGCCCTTTGAGTTCAAAAATGGAGAATTTTGTGTTTTGGTTTAGAGAGAAAATTTTCTAAGTGTTAGGATTACTTTGGAGAGGAAATGAGAGAGTGAGATTAATCGAAGTGACCAAATGAATATTTTTCTTCCACTTTGGTCATAATGGCCGTGTACAACTTACAAATACATACACATTCTTTATTTTTTTTTTGTCCTATTTGTTTGTTGGTTTGTCTTGCATGGGGAACAAAATGGGTCAAGGGAATGTGTTAGTCAAGCTTGAAAGTGATAAACAATAAGAAGGTGAGGAAATGGGGTGAATAAAATAGGATGGAGTGGTAAAGTGGGGAATAAACAACAAGAATTGATGGGTGTTCTAATTTTTAAAAGTCATCTTGATTCTTACCACATGTTGGACGACCCATCCCCTCCAAAATCTCATTTTTCTTCTTTTTTTTTGTCTCAAGTTGGTTGGTGATAGTTGGTACCAATTATATCCAAAATCCCACTTATAAATCTCATAATCACTTATCAATTCCATAACCAATTATGTAATGAGTCATCTAAGTTATAAGGTGTCTAATAATTCCCAAGTGTAGTATCATCACTTAAAATCTAAGGTACCAAGTAAAATTTTAAATCAATAGTACTAGAAAAAAAATATCAATCAAGTAATTAATTAAATTATACAATTATTTTGAAATATATAAATTTTAATATTTGAAATTTTTAAAACAAAAATAAATATGTTATGCTAAAAGAGTTTTATTAGCTAGTCGCTCAAGGACAAGTTGAACTGGTTAAAAGCTCACGTTAAAAGTCGAAAGAAATCAACAAATGTTAAAGAAGTGAATATAAGTGTCATTAACAAACAACATAAAATAAAAATGATTCCAAGTATAAATTAGTTAAATCAAGTAATAAGTAAGTTGACAAAATCAAGTATGAGACACTTGCTATTTCAATATAAAAGTTGGACTTTTATATAAAGGTAAACCTCAAGTACTATTGGTTCGAAAATATAATGTTTATTAAATGATCTTTCAAGACAAAGGTATTGTATTTTTAAAATACTAATTTAGTAGTAGATAGTTTTCAAAGATCATTAAGATGATATATATAAACGATTCTAAATCCATTAACATAATACGAATCGCAAAATAAATAATAAATATAAGAATAAATTATCGCAATATTTAAAAATTGTATCGAAAAAAAAATAATACCCGCGATCATGTCGTCTATGGTTGAAAAAATGCTGGGCCTCACATCCTCCCTTAAAGGAATTTGGTCCCCAAATTCTCTTCTGAATAATTCTTTTAAATTCTAGATGAGATTCATAGTTATCATCTATTCATGTAGGATTTGTCATATCCTCAATATCAAAACTCGGGTAGCGGCTAGGGGCGCTTATGTCCGATTTGAGTTCATATCCGTCAACTTCCAATAATCATTGTGCAAAAATATTTCTAACAACCTTAGCGATACTCCAAATTTCTTCTCATTATCACATAATAGATACTATTCATGGTACCCTATACATATGATCCGCAAGATTTGTATCACTATTTGATTATCACTTAGCCAGACCATATATATACTCCACATATCATTCTAATGTACTATTCTTATAATTATTATCTCGAAACATACTTCTTATAATCCAATCCAGAATATATCCTTTCTTGTCACAACTAGTCAGTATTTTATTCACTTAAGAAAGTGGTACTCATGATTATAGTCTCGATTTAACTAAATAGTTGACATTTATTCATATAATCGTATCCTTACTTGAACAATTGATTGTACATTTCATTGCTAAAAGTGCAAGGTTAATCCGAAATCTCCACCCATCAACATATAATAGTCGAGACCTCGGTAATCTTTAATAAGTCATTTTCAAAGTTGTAATCATAGGAGTAGCTCCTACTAAAATCCTGATAGCAATCTAAATTTCCCATATCCATAAGGACTTTCATTATTCCGGATAAAAGTCACGCTTCTTAAATACCTTATATAAAGTACGAGTGTCCATTTCATCATTAGTTAATCAATACTTAAATAATCGACAACTAAGTCACAATCAATCAACTCAATTAATCAACCAATTCAAATATCAGATAAGTGTCTGAATCACAATAATAGTCTGAATAATCCTAGATAATCATCATCTAAACACAGTTCGTAACTTAGACATCATAAATTACGAAATACTTAGTGGCGATATCTAGTCGAGATCATGCAGTATTCACATCCTTAACATATCTCAATGGTGATATCTAAACCACAAGCCTAATTCCTTACATAAGGTTTTCCAAGTATTTAAGATTGAATAACTCGATGCACTACCCTCTGTACATCATATATACTGAATGATTCCCATGTTATCTATTTTCAAAGTCATATCACTAGCATCTAGATCCCAAATGCTTCGCATAGCCAAATCATGTACCAGCAAGAGGTAGTCTTATATCCTTCAAGTCTCATCATATTGGTGTATTATAACCTTCAAATCATGAGATTTCTAAACCACCTAATGTCCAAATGAGAAATATCCGGATATTTTAACACTATGAAAACCCAAAAGAGTTCAAATAGTCGTCCAAGAATCAACTTAGGCCATCTCGTAGCGGTACCCAAATCCAAGGCAGAGGAACCTATCCTGGGTCAGCTCGGTGTAAGTTTCCATCTTACTGTTAGATAAATGTTTTTATCAAGATTTTGATGATTTTGTTTAACTGAGTTTTTACACCAAAACAATGTCCCTAAATGTTGTCCAAATACTACCAATTGATTTAAAATATTTTTACTAATTTTTTGGAGTATTTCTTGAAGTTTATTTTTGTCAAAAATCGGACAACACTTCTGTTTTGAGGTCAACCGGTCACCCTAGAGGGCAACCCGTGCCTGAAAGTTGAAACCTGAAACAGAAAACAAAACTAGGGATGAAAAAGGCAGGTCAACCGGTCGACCAGGGTGTCGACCGGGTGTCGACGAGTGCCTGCAAAGTTTGCCAAACTTCGATTTTGTTTACAGTATTGAAATTTTGAGAGAGAGCAACCTGGTCAACATAGGGGCGACCGGTCGGATCCCCCATCGACCGGTCACCCTATGTAAAAATAGTGCGATCTACTTTCAAATATCTATCTCTACGCGACCGTTCAACCTCTATTTTTGACAAAGAAAATTCAAACCATTGGACAAGCATTATCGCAAGATTTACTTTATCAATTTTGTACTATATTTCTACATCTTGTGATCTTCTTTTTGTAGACAAAAGTGAAGAAGGAGAGCCTATGTTGGAGATCCAATCTTGAAGACTCTCCTATAAATAGAGGAAAATTTGAAGCAAACAATACATAACACACAAACATAAAATACAATAAGAAGTCCGCAAAATTCTTCAAACTTTCATTTAAACATTCTTGTTGTAATAGCCTAAGTTCTTGCACTTGCACAACCTTGAGGTCTAGGCTTTTTGTTCTTGATTACAATTGCACTCAAAGTTTGTATACTTCATTTATTGAGTTGTAATCTTGAATTTTTCTATCATCCAAAACAAGATATCCTTGTTAGTGTTCTTGTGGTAAGAACACACTTGCGTGATCTTAAGTGTTGAAGAAGAGTGTGGTACTATTCATAGGTGTTGAATGAAGATTGTGGTAATCTCCTTGAAGGTGTTGTAAGAAGATTGTGGTAATCTTCAAAGGTGGTGTTGTATTAATTGTGGTAATTAATAAAATCTTTTTTTTTTTGAAATCCACTTGATGGTAGTAGATTAGGCCCTAGGTGGGTTGAACTACTATAAATCATCGAGTGTTGTTTAATTTACGCATTTACATTCTTGTCAATTACGTGTTCATTCGAAAAAGAGGGCGATTTGCGAAAAATCGGCATAATTTATTCACCCTCCCTCTAGATTATCGTAGCCACTTGACTAACAAGTGGTATCAAAGCCAAACTCTTTGGCTAGCTCGTTTTGAGTAAAGAGGAAAGATCCATGGCTACGAACGAAAGCTACCTCACCACCGGCGCCTCCACCAACAAGCCACCACTATTCAACGCCAACAACTACGCATTTTGGAAAGACCGTATGGAGTGCTTTCTACAAGTGCGGGTTTGACATTTGTAATGTGGTCATTGAAGGAGTTGATCAACCAACCAAGAAATTGGAGGACGGCACCACGACTTCTAAACCTTTCAAGTAGTTCAATAAAATGACAAGAAGGCATTCTCTCTAAACGGTAAGGCTTTAAATATTTTGCATTGCTCTCTTACCACCACCGAGTATAATCGTATAAGAGGCATAAGGTCGGCACATGAAGTTTGGGAAAAATTAGAAACCATCTATGAGGGCACAAAAAAGTGAAGCAAGCAAGAAAAATAATGCTTGTGAAAGACTTTGAAAATTTCAATATGTATGATGGTGAAAGCATATCAAAAATGGTGGAAAGGCTTGCAACATTGTCAATCCTCTTGTGGCTCTTGGAAAGGTCATCTCCAAAGAACAAGGTGACCAAAGTTTTGAACGCTCTTCCCAGCTCATGGTCCGAAAAGGTGATGGCTATCACGGAAGCACAAAATCTCGAGACACTCAAATTCGATGAGCTCATCGGGAACCTCCTCACCTACGAAGTCTATCTCAAGGAGAGGAAAAATTCCAAACCATCCATCAACAATCGGGTATGCAAAATATTCCTAAAGTTTTGCATCTTCTTCTAATAATGTATATTATGATATTGATGATGATGAGGAGGAGATGGCCGCACTTATTCGTAAATTTGCAAAATTTGTGAATAAAAATAAGGCGAGAAAACTGATAGACAACTCGTGTTTTAAATGCGGAAAATCTGGGCACTTCATAGCCGATTGCCCAAAACTCGAGGAAGAGGAACAAAAGAAGAAGAAGCCTTTTCCGCAAAAGAAGGCTCTAAATGCGGAAATCAAAACTTGGGATGAGCTACTTGAAACAACCGACGAAGAAGGAGAATCCAAACATGGTCTTATGGCCATAGACGACGAAAACAATGAGGTATGCTCTAACGCTTCATCTTCTTCCTTAGTTGATGATTTACAATGTGATTTTGATGAATTACAAAATGAGTTTCAAAATTTGATTGTTAAATATAAAACTTTAAAAAAGGAGCATAAAGAGCTTAAATTAGAAAAGGATAAATTTTTTTACTTCTTATGAATATCTTGATAAAGCTTATGCTATTACTCTTACTAAAGTCCGTACTCTTGAAACCGAAAAACAAACGCTCACAAATGATCTTGAATGTTTGAAAAAAGATGTGCATCGTTTTAACTTAAGTACGGATAAAGTTACAAAAATTTTAGATGAACAAAGAGGTGAGCATTCTAAATTAGGAATTGATTATAAACCTTTTCAACCTCTTTCAAAGAAAAAAGACCAAGGTCCGACTTTTTGTACGTCTAGTAGTGCCCATAATCTTATTTGTTTTTATTGTGGTAAAGTTGGTCACTATGTTAGTCATTGTAAATTGAAGAATAATTTTAGCTTTGTTTGGAGACCCATATGGTCCCCAAAACTATAGGGTACCTAAAAATAATTCTTTTGTAACATAGGGGCTATAACAACTATGGAGGATTCAAAATGGCTCGTGGACAGCGGATGTTCACGCCATATGACCAGAAAGAGAGAACTTTTTACCAACATCAAGCTCCAAGAAGAGGGTGTGGTCATGTTCGGCAATGGCAAAGGAAGAATTCTTGGAAATGGAGAAATTGGTAACTCTTCTTTCTCTCTTAGTAATGTTCTTTTAGTAGAAGAGCTTAAGTTTAATTTGATAAGTGTTAGCCAACTTTGTGATTCAAATTATAATGTTGTTTTTAATAAAGAAAAATGCCTTATTTCCAAAAATGATAAAATTATTTGTGAAGCAATTTGAAAAGGCAATCTTTACAAAATTTGTACTAGTGATTTGGTTAGTCAAAATGTTTCTTGTCTTGTCGCCAATAATGATTTAACTAGTTTATGGCATAGGCGACTTGGACATGTTGGATATAAAAATTTGCAAACTATTTACAAAAACCAACATGTAAAAGGACTACCCAAATTAAATTTTGAAAATCTTGACTTATGTGCCACTTCTCAAAAGAACAAATTAGTTAAGAGTAGTTTTAAACCCAAAAATGAAATTTCCACAACCAAGCCTCGACAACTTCTTCATTTAGATTTTTATGGGGATATTGGTACGACAAGTCTAAGTGGAAAATATTACACTTTTGTTATAGTTGATGATTTTTCTAGATATACTTGGGCTCTATTTCTTACAAATAAAAGCGATGCCGTTAATGAGTTTGTTAAGTTGTGTAGACTTATTGAGAATGAAAAGGAAGATACTATTTAGTCTATTCGAAGTGATCGAGGTGGAGAATTTGATGGAGAATTTAGAATCTTTTGTGAAACCAAGGGATATAGTCACAATTTTTCAGCTCCAAGGACACCTCAGCAAAATAGAGTAGCTGAAAGGAAGAATCGGACACTTCAAGAAATGAGTAGGTCCATGCTCAATGAATTTTCACTTCCAACATATTTTTGGGCCGAAGCCGTAAGTACCGCTTGCTATGTCATTAATCGAGTTTATATTCGTCCTAAAATAAATAAAACTCCATATGAGCTTTGGAAAGAAAGAACTCCAAATATTAGCTATTTCTAAATATTTGGATGTAAATGTTTTATTTTGAATACAAAGGATCAATTGGACAAACTTGATCCTAAGGTCGATAAAGGAATATTTATGGGGTATTCAACCAAGAGCAAAGCATATCGGGTTTACAATAAAACTAGTGGGGTTGTTGAAGAATCCATCCATGTCAAATTCAATGAAGCTTCGGGTGTTGAAAGGATTCCCAATGATGAAAGTGATGAAGAGGATATTGTTGAACCCATTGTTCAAAATGATACTCAAAATGATCAACCTTCAAGCTCAAATGTTTCTCAAGAAGATAAAGGTGATACTTTGGATCTTCCCGTAGCATTGAAATTTAAGGAGATCACCCAAAAGATCTTATTATTGGTGATCCCTTGATAAAGTAATGACCCGAGGAAAATTCACCGAGAAAGCTCTTATATCTCAAAAAGAGCCTAAAAATGCTAAGGAATCTATTGAAGATGAAGATTGGTTTTTAGAAATGCAAGAGGAGTTGAATCAATTTGAAATCTTATATCTTGTAGCCTGAAAATGCTTGGGAATCTCAAACCATTATTGGTACAAAATGGGTATTTGAACAAGCTCGATGACCAAGGCAATATTGTTCAAACAAAGCAAGGTTAGTAGCTCAAGGTTATTGTCAAGAAGAAGGTATTGATTATGATGAAACATTTGAACCCGTAAGACGTTTAGAAGCTATTCGTATTTTACTTGCCTATTCTTGTTTTAAAAATTTCAAGCTTTACCAAATGGATGTAAAATCCGCATTTTTAAATGGTCTTATTCAAGAAGAAGTCTATGTAAAACAACCTCCGGGGTTTGAAAATTTCTCTAGGCCTAATGATGTTTATAAACTTAAAAAGGCCTTGTATGGTTTGAAACAAGCACCCCGTGCATGGTATGATAGACTTAGCTCTTTTCTTTTGTAAAATGGTTTTACAAGAGGTAAAGTTGATACTACTCTCTTTGTTTTTGAAAAAGGCAAGATTGCTTATTAGTGCAAATTTATGTTGATGATATTATTTTTGATGCTACTAATGAATCCTTGTGCAAGAAATTTTCTAAGTTAATGCAAGGTGAATTTGAAATGAAGATGATGGGGAGCTCAACTTCTTCCTTGGACTTCAAATTAAGCAATGCCAAGAAGGAATTTATATTTCACAATCAAAATATACAAAGGAGCTTTTGAAGAAGTTTGGCATTGAAGAAGGAAGAACCGTCTCTACCCCAATGGCAACAAACGTCAAGATTGACAAAGATAAAAAAGGCAAGCCGGTTGATGAATCCAAATATCGAGGTATGATTGGTAGTTTACTTTATTTAACCGCAAGTAGACCGGATATTCTTCATGTCGTATGCATATGTGCTCGTTTTTAAAGCAATCCCAAAGAATCTCATATGAGTGCTGTTAAAAGGATTTTTCGATATTTGAAAGGCACTATTCAATATGGTTTATTTTATCCAAAGAATGAAAATTTTTCTCTTAAAGGTTATAGTGATTCGGTTTATGCGGGAAATATTGACGATCGTAAAAGTACTTCCGGATCATGTCAATTTCTAGGTGATTGCCTAGTTTCTTGGTTTTCAAAGAAACAAAATTGTGTTTCACTTTCAACGGCCGAAGCCGAATATATTTCCGCGGCCTTTTGTTGTACTCAATTGCTTTGGATGAAACAAACTTTAGCGGATTATAAATGTTCTTTTGAAAGTGTTCCTATTTTTTGTGATAACATATCCGCTATAAATATTGCTCAAAACCCGGTTCATCATAACCGCATTTAAACATATTGAGATTCGACATCATTTTCTAAGGGATTGTGTTTCAAAACGAAAAATTGAGATATCTTTCGTACCATCTCAAGAACAATTGGCGGATATTTTTACAAAACCGCTATCTTCCGAAACTTTTGCATCTATACGAGCTCAGTTAGGCATAATGCATATTGAATGAGGTTTATGTTTTCATTTTGCACGTTTTTAAAATTTAGGGGCGAAAGATCGGATTTTTGGCATAAAATTCGGACAAAAAATAGAATCGGTGTTCGTGCACGGTGACGGCATGGTCGACCGACGATTCTGGGGACCGGTCGCCCTCACTGTCGACCGGTAGCCTTGATCAATTTCAGATTTTAAAATGGTTATGTCCTCTTAAACGTCATTTTGACTATTTTCTTCCAAAATCGAACCCCTTCATATTTTTCACTCAAAATTCACTCAAAATGATTTTCTTTTTATAAAATCTATATTTTTGAGTTTATGTAACTTATATTTCATCAATTTCATCCGACTTCTCCGATCAATTGGTAAGAATTTTCTCCTTTTAATCTCAATTGGGTTGAACCCTTGAGAATGTGCTTGTATCTTGTTATTTTGATGAAATTCTTGTATTAGTATGGTGTATATGATGATTGTTGATGAATGAATGTTGTTGTATTGCAATTGGTGATGAAATTTTTTGGCTTAAACGAATTACAAAGACGGTATACTTCTCTTGTTTTATTCGACGCACGCCAAGTGTTCGACAATATGTTTCAATGAAAAATTCATCACCTACATGATTCTCTTGATTTGAAAAGTCTTATAAGTTTATAGAGATCATGTTTTATCATTCAAATGAGCTTTTGCAGATCAAATGAGCAACTTTTCCCTTTTTATTTGGAATTTAAGCTTATATTTTCAAAATGCTCAATAAAACAATTAAATTGCGCACTTTGATATAATTGTATGATGTTTTTATCGTTCTAACATTCTTTTTGATGATTCCAAAGGGGAGAAATAGAAAAACGCTCATACGCTGAAAGAAGCGAAAATAAACTCACAAAAAAAAGCTATAAGCTAGGACTCTTAAAAGCCAAAAGTCTGTGAATAAACTGAGACCATGTGATGTATTATGGACTTTTATGCTTTACTAATGTGTCTTTGTGACAAAAGCAGCTTTTAAGCTCATAAAATTCAAGCTTTTAGCTTGTGGTCATTTTGCTTTCTACTTATTTTTGTTATGCATGTTGATAGGGGAGCTTGTGCAAAAATGTTTTGAAAAATCTTTGCTCATATCCTTGTATGTTTTACTTATGGAAAATCTTGCTTGTAATGGATTGATGTTTTAGACCGGAAAATTTGTTTTGTTTTAAAAATCAATCTCCTAAAATTGTTTTGGTTTGTAATCATCAAAAAGGGGAGTTTGTTAGATAAATGTTTTTATCAAGATTTTGATGATTTTGTTTAACTGAGTTTTTACACCAAAACAATGTCCCTAAATGTTGTCCAAATACTACCAATTGATTTAAAATATTTTTACTAATTTTTTGGAGTATTTCTTGAAGTTTATTTTTGTCAAAAATCGGACAACACTTCATTTTGAGGTCAACCGCCGCCCCTGAGGGCAACCCGTGCTGAAAGTCGAAACCCGAAATAGAAAACAAAACTGGGGATGAAAAAGGCAGGTCGACTGGTCGACCAGGGTGTCGATCGGAGTGCCTGCAAGTTTGCCAAACTTCAGTTTTGTTTCTGTATTGAAATTTTGAGGGGGCAACCGGTCAACATAGGGGCGACCGGTCGGACCCCCATCGACGGTCACCCCGTAAAATAGTGCGATCTACTTTCAAATTTCTATCTCTCATGCGACTGTTCAACCTCTATTTTTGACAAAGAAAATTCAAACCGTTGGACAAACATTATCAAAGAAGATTTACTTTATCAATTTTGTACTATATTTCTACATCTTGTTATATTCTTTTTGTAGACAAAAGTGAAGATGGAGGAGCCTATGTTGGAGATCCAATCTTGAAGACTCTCCTATAAATAGAGGAAGATTTGAAGAAAACAATACATAACACACAAGATATACAAAATACAACAAGAAGTCCGCAAAATTCTTCAAGCTTTCATTTTTACATTCTTGTTGTAATATAGCCTAAGTTCTTGCACTTGCACAACCTTGAGGTCTAGGCTTTTTGTTCTTGATTACACTTGCACTCAAAGTTTGTATACTTCATTTATTGAGTTGTAATATTGAATTTTTCTATCATCCAAAACAAGATATCTTTGTTAGTGTTCTTGTGGTAAGAACACACTTGGTGATCTTAAGTGTTGAAGAGTGTGGTACTATTCATAGGTGTTGAAGGAAGATTGTGGTAATCTCCTTGAAGGTGTTGTAAGAAGATTGTGGTAATCTTCAAAGGTGGTGTTGTATTAATTGTGGTAATTAATAAAATCTTTTTTTTTTTGAAATCCACTTTGGATATACCGGGATGGTAGTAGATTAGGCCCTAGGTGGGTTGAACTACTATAAATCATCGAGTGTTGTTTAATTTCCGCATTTACATTCTTGTCAATTACGTGTTCATTCAAAAAGAGGGCGATTTGCAAAAAATCGGCATAATCTATTCACCCCCTCTAGATTATCTTAGCCCACTTGGACTAACAAGTGGTATCAAAGCCAAACTCTTTGGCTAGCTCGTTTTTGTAAAAAGAGGAAAGATCCATGGCTACGAACGAAAGCTACCTCACCACCGGCGCCTCCACCAACAAGCCACCACTATTCGACGCCAACAACTACGCATTTTGGAAAGACCGTATGGAGTGCTTTCTACAAGGGTGCGGGTTTGACATTTGGAATGTGGTCATTGAAGGAGTTGATCAACCAACCAAGAAATTGGAGGATGGCACCACGACTCCTAAACCTTTCAAGGAGTTCGATGAAAATGACAAGAAGGCCTTCTCTAAACGGTAAGGCTTTAAATATTTTGCATTGCTCTCTTACCGCCACCGTATAATCGTATAAGAGGCATAAGGTCGGCACATGAAGTTTGGGAAAAATTAGAAACCATCTATGAGGGCACAAAGAAAGTGAAGCAAGCAAGAAAAACAATGCTTGTGAAAGACTTTGAAAATATCAATATGCATGATGGTGAAAGCATATCAAAAATGGTGGAAAGGCTTGACAACATTGTCAATCCTCTTGTGGCTCTTGGAAAGGTCATCTCCGGAAGACAAGGTGACCAAAGTTTTGAACGCTCTTCCTTACTCATGGTCCAAAAAAGGTGACGACTATCATGGAAGCACAAAATCTCGAGACACTCAAATTCGATGAGCTCATCGGGAACCTCCTCACCTACGAAGTCTATCTCAAGGAGAGGAAAAATTCCAAACCATCCATCAATCAATCGGTATGCAAAATATTCCTAAAGGTCTTGCATCTTCTTCTAATAATGTATATTATGATATTGATGATGATGATGAGGAGATTGTCGCACTTGTTCGTAATTTGCAAAATTGGTGAATAAAAATAAGGCGAGATAACCGAGAGACAACTCGTGTTTTAAATGCGGAAAATCCGGGCACTTCATAGCCGATTGCCCAAAACTCGAGGAAGAGGAATAAAAGAAGAAGAAACCTTTTCCAAAAAAGAAGGCTCTAAATGCGGAAGTCAAAACTTGGATGAGCTACTTGAAACAACCGATGAAGAAGGAGAATCCGAACATGGTCTTATGGCCATAGACGACGAAAACAATGAGGTACGCTCTAACGCTTATACAGTTTTGAAAAGAGTTCATGATCATACAGACACTACGTAATACAAGCAAGACATGTAGATTGCGTGCGGAAAGTAACGCCAATCCATGCAAGACAAATAGTGGTTGCGTAAAGATTTGTAGCACCAATCAATGCAATACAAGTAGCGGTTGCGTACGATTTTGTAGCGCCAACCAATGCAATACAAGTAGCGGTTGCGTACGGTTTTGTAGCGTCAACCAAACGGGTCCGATTAACTCCAGAATTGTATGGATCGGACAAACGATTCCTTCGTTCTTCCTTGTAACTCCCGAGCAAGATGGTCCAAGACCACACCTTATCGCTCCATAGGCAAAGACAAATCCACAAAGAGAGCTAGCTAGGCCCGAATTGTCATAATCATGATTATACCTCAAGTACTACGACCCGCTTCCCTTGGACAAACTCCATCCCTTAGTTGCGGGATTAGGGCGATGATGGGGCCGAGAGTGGAATAGCGGCCGAGCTGCCTTCCCATCCCCGTTGTATCCATTCCGACCGTGAGCTCGACACACCAAGTTAACTCAGGCAGGAAATAATTACAAGTACAAAATGTCAACTAGCAAATGAGTATATTGATTTAGTGGGAAGCTGATTCAAGAATAGTTTTGAAATTCGCGTATGGCATTTAGGTGTTGGTGGAGTAATTTGGATGAAGATAATTATTGAGAGGATAAGTAATCTTTGATGTCTTGAAGAATTAGGTGGGACATAGGTCCCGTTTTAGATTCAGAACCACAAGACGAAGAAGTCGCCCCGCGATCGCGTATTAATCGGTCAAGACGATACGATAAGTCAAGGAATTTTAAGAAAATAAATTATTTTAAATAAATATTATAAGTCAGAGGGTCCAGGGCTGATCTTTAAAAGAAAATAATTTGAGTTAGGTCCTTGTAAAAGAAAAATTTACAATTAGCACCGTTTTGTAAAAACCAATACTTTTGGGGTTAAAAATTAATTAAATAATTATCGCGACCTTGGAAAATTATGAGGTCAGTTCCTAAATTCTCTAAATTGTTCAGAGATTCAGGTTTTTAAAGTTTTGAGGTCGAGCTTTTTATAAAAATCTCATATTGGCCCCAAATATGTTAAAATTGTCATTTCGGGCCTAAGTTTAAAATAATTGGAACTCACAAACCGGAAGGGCTATTAATGTGATTCCAATTGTAAAATGTCACTAAGGTCAGTGGGATATTGGACCAAAAACATTTTTAAAAAGAAATAACTATAGGCCCTTTAACTTTTGAAAATCTCATTTTTGTCCCATTTAAAAATAATTGCTTTTAAGGCTTTTAGGGGTCCAATTGTTATGAAATTTGAAACTTGGTCCAAAATATCATTAGGTTATAGTAAAATTAGTATTTATAGGTACATGGACTGTAAGAGTCCTGAAATTTCATTTGATCCTCAAGTTTAATCTTTTACAATTTGGTCCCTCAATTTTTATAAAATTACTTTCCAAGCTCTAAACACTTGGATTTTTGGAATACTCTTAAAATATATTATTTCAGTCCCTTAAGAGTTAAAATTTTAAATTTTAAAATAGGATCCTGGTACAGTCTCAAAATTTGCAAATTAGCCCTTAAACTTCTAAAATTTTACAATATAGTCCTTGGGCTTTTAAGGGTCGATTTTATTTATCTCAAAACTCTTAAAACTTTATTAAAATGTCCAAATATCATTTTTGAACCTGATTACAATCCCAAAATTCGAATATTACAGAGGGGTCCCTTAAATTTTATTTTCTTGCAATTAATTCCACCAACTTACCATTTTTGCATTTTAAGTCCAAACATTCAAGTTTAATCAATTATGCTCGTCTTTTTCCGGTTACAAGTAAAATAAAACATGTATATCAAAAACCATAAACATGCATATACATCTCATCCAACAATTCATCAAATACATTATTAAAATGTACATGCATGCACCTAAATTTCAATAAATAGCATTTTTGAGCAACACTTGAATTTTTTTACAACTTGATACATGAAAACAACATGCAATACATAATATATATATATATATATATATATCTCAAGTGCTCAAGAACAAAATACTACATGCATTTAAGGAAAAACACCTAGAAGTTGGAAAAATTTTCCACCCACCTTATAAATTGAATTGTTGTTGAAAAAAAAAAAAGAAGGAGAATCACACTTGGTAATAATATTACTTAGGTCAGCCCCTAAGTCAAGAAATACCAAAAGAAAAAATGGGGTTAGAAAATGGAGAATTAAAACAAGAAGAAAGAAGAAGGAATAAATAGTCAAGTACTACACTTACCTTGTGTAGTGGGAATTTTTGTCAAGTAGGATGTCTCAAAAATAATTATCTTGTTCACCCACAAACAAGGCTTCTAAGGTCAGCCCCTAAACCTCCAAAAGTGAAAATGGTGTAGTCAAAAATTCAAAATTTTAAGGGGAAGAAGAAGAAGGTGCTACAAGCTCAAATTCTTACCTTGTAGTCTTGTTTCTAGAAATTGCTTGAAGGTCCTCTTCAAGCTAATGACCAAATCTTGTTTTCCTTAAGTTCATGAAGATGTGAGCTTCTATTTGTATCTCAAAAGAGAAAAAAATTCACCAAGTTAATAAATGAAGGATATAGGCTTAGAGATTTCAAGAACACAAGATGAAGATGAAAGAACAAAATTTTTCTTACCTTGACCCAAGTTTTCGGCCCTTTGAGTTCAAGAATGAAGAATTTTATGTTTTGGTTTAGAGAGAAAGTTTTCTAAGTGTTAGGATTACTTTGGAGAGGAATTGAGAGAGTGAGATTAATTGAAGTGACCAAATGAATATTTTTCTTCCACTTTGGTCATAATGGCCGTGTACAACCTACAAATACATACACATTCTTTATTTTTTTTGTCCTATTTGTTTGTTGGTGTGTCTTGCATGGGGACAAAATGGGTCAACATAATGGGTTAGTCATGCTTGAAAGTTTGAATGTGATAAACAATAAGAAGGTGGGGAAATGGGGTGAATAAAATAGGATGGAGTGGTAAAGTGGGGAATAAACTACAAGAATTGATGGGTGTTCTAATTTTTAAAAGTCATCTTGATTCTTACCACATGTTGGACCACCCATCCCCTCCAAAATCTCATTTTTCTTTTTTTTTTTTTTGTCTCAAGTTAGTTGGTGATAGTTGGTACCAATTATGTCCAAAATCTCACTTATAAATCTCATAAGCACTTATCAATTCCATAATCACTTATGTAATGAGTCATCTAAGTTATAAGGTGTCTAATAATTCCCAAGTGTAGTATCATCAATAGTACTTGAAATAAAATTTCAAATCAATAGTACTTGAAAAAAATATCAATCAAGTAATTAATTAAATTATACAATTATTTTAAAATATATAAATCCTAATTTCAAAAATTTTAAAATAAAATTAGATATGTTATGCTAAAAGAGTTTTATTAGCTAGTCGCTCAAGAACAAGTTGAACCGGTTAAAAGTACGCGTTAAAAGTTGAAGAAATCGATAAAGGTTAAAAAAGTGAAAATAAGTGTCACTAACAAACACCATAAAATAAAAATGATTCCAAGTATAAATTAGTTAAATCAAGTAATAAGTAAGTTGACAAAATCAAGTATGAGACACTTGCTATTTCAATGTAAAAGTTGGATTTTTATATAAGGTAAACCTCATGTACTATTGTTTCGAAAATATAATGTTTACTAAATGATCTTTCAAGACAAATGTATTATATTTTTAAAATACTAATTTAGTAGTAGATAGTTTTCAAAGATCATTAAGATAAAATATATAAACGATTCTAAATCCATTAACATAATACGAATCACAAAATAAATAGTAAATATAAGAATAAATTATCGGAATATTTAAAAATTTGCATTTGTATTTTTTTTATTTGATTTTTTATTTACATTAAATAATAATAGTATTTATATTCAATTGTTTTCATACAATAATAAATATTAATGATAATAAATACAATATATACATATAATAATAATTCTGAAAAAACAAATTATAAAGGCCAATGGACAATAGTAATGAATTTTAATTAAATTACACATTAATTTTGGGCCCAATTAAAAAAAAAAAAAGACCCTTACAAATTCAACCCAATATCTGATAATAGGATACTTGTCCACATTTTGTACGCATGTAAAACCTAGGGTCCATTTTAGTACACGTGTCGAACATCGCACGGTCCAATATTGATCAACGATTGAATGAAATTGGGTAGAAAATGAAGGGTTCAGATTTATTGGGTCAAAAGTGGAGAAACTCTAGAAGTTTCATCCACCTACCCACATCCACCTACACCCACCCACCCGACCTCACTTCACTCTTCACTCTTCACTCTCCACCTAACCCTAGTTCTCTCTCTCTCTCTCTCTCTCTCTCTCTCTCTCTCTCTCTCTCTCTCTCTCATTCTTCTTGTGTTTCTCCAAAAATTCATTTATGCCATTTCTTCTTCTGAAAATCAAAATTTGTTTTGTTCTTTACCATTTCCCGATCTTTTATGTGATTTTGAAAAAGAAATCCTTGATTTTCATTTTTATCATATTTTCAAACGAATGCTTAGTATTTTCTTTTGAAAAATCAGCGGAAATTACAAATAATCTTGTTCAAAATCCTTAGAAAATATTTTGAAGTTAGTTTTCAAAATGAAAAAGGATTTCGAACAAAACAATCGGTGGAAAATACTTTTGTGAAGTATTTTTTTTTGAAAAATAGGCAGATAAATTAAAAAATAAATTAAAAATCCTTAAAAATCATTTTGAAGTCAATTTTCAAAATGGATAAAGGATTTCAAATAATAAAATCAGTAGAAAATACTTCTCCAAAGTATTTTTTTATTTACTCGATTTTTCTGTATTTTTGTTTTATAGTATTGTAGATATTTTAAATCTGGAAGTTGTTTTGTTTTATAAAGAAAGTATTTATAAATTTTTTTCCTATTTGTTATTTTTCCAAAATTATTTCGTGTCAAAATCATAGATCTTATATTTTTGAATATTTCAAATAAATTTTATGATTTTCAAAAAAATTATATAATGTTTTTGTATTTTTTGTATAAATATTTACAGAACATTGCTGTTAAACTATAGATCTGAAAAATCTATCAGATCTAGGGTTTAATTTAAAAATGAAAAACTGCATAAAGTTTCTGCATTTTTTATTTTCGGAAAAAATTTAATAATAGGCTCTGATTTGCTTTTATTTTCAGAAAAAAAAATTTAGAATTTTTTTATCAGATGTAGGGTTTTGCATAAAAATGAAAAAATGCATAAATTTTATGCATTTTTATTTTCTCTGATAAATTAATAATAGCCATTTATTTTCTAATTTTATTTCATATTTATATTTTAAAATACTTAACTAAAAAAAGCTAACACCGTTTTGAAAAAAATATTCAGAAAAAAATACATCTCCGATTCAAATGGTGAACAATAGATCTGGTTTAACTTAATCGTTTAAGCTACAAATAAGTTGTCTTTTTTATATATTTTATTTTTGATTTTCTATGTTATTATTTTACTAACAAATTATTTTTTTATCCACATGGAAGACAACACACAACAGATCTGAAAAAGATAAGTTCTTTAGATATAACTACTGTTTTTTTCTTTTTTTGAACTGATCCATATCATTATTGTTAAAACAAATTTGTTTGACATTTTTATTAACTTAAGATTCGTCATTAACATATTTAAAAACATACTTGTTTTTCGGCATTTTTACTCTGAAAATTTTCCCCAAAATTACATATATAAAATGATTATATATTAAAATAATTACACATTTCCCAGTAAAAAATGTGAAAGATAAATGTTTATTTTTTGTAACTGCTTGATAGTTTCTGTGATTATACCTACAAATAATTTGCAGTGTCATTATTGTTATGCCTATTGTGAATGTCTGGTATTTGATTATGGATCTGACGCGATTTACAACATGAGTATGAATTATATTAAGATTAGATGTTGCATGGATTGAGTTCTATGGTTAATTATCTTGCTTTAATCTATATAATCAAAATAAAAAAATTAAAAAATATAGTCTAAATATCACATCGGTTCTCTGCTACTATTAACTGCTTTTGTTCTGTAATTTAATATCACTACTATCTGAATTTGCCATTAACTTAACTCATACAGGTTCTATACTACAAAATCATGATACATATCAAGGACTTGTGGAATGCATTATTTAAGATAAGTATTAATATTCAAACTCTAAATTGAAAACAGAATAATTTATTGATATTATAGAAATAAATCTGAATAATTATAAATGATATGCAAACAGAGAAGATGTTTAAATAATTAAAAAACTTAGAACATAAATTACCTTAGTCATATATGCTAGAAATTTTACGTTTATTGCTAATTACACTCGTGACTGTAAGCTTCCTCATTATGTAGAATAGAGTGTATAATATCTTATATGAACTATAACCTATTTCGATAAACTATCTAAGTTGGTCGAAATGTGTGAACTTTTATTGTGTAGCTTGTTTTGATAGATTTTAACGAAGTGTGTTGATTGGCAAACTTAAGTGGATTTCTATAATATATTTCCTCATTGTTCTCACGATAAATTTTCTATCCATTTGATAATTTATAAGTACTAAATCAAGCTCTAAAATCTTGCTTAATCAAACTTAAGGGTGTTAAGTCTTCCAATAAAATAAAACCACAGTTGAGTTAAATTATAGCCAACAATTGAGTTACTCCATCAACAAATTTCTCGATTGAGTCATTGAGAGATTAACTCTACTGAGTGACTAATTCGATCGTCCCATCAAGGACAAATTGTAGTAGAATCAACTCGTAGATTTAAAAGGACTAAATCGAAAATTTAGTAAGGTTTATTCAACCCCCTTCTAAACCTTACTCTTACACCCCTCGGGACCTACAAGTGGTATCGAGCGGTTGGTTCATTGAACCCTCCGCACAAGTTCTCGAACTAGATCTCCAAACTTTTCAAAGTTTGCTTTAGTACTTAAATTTTCAAAAACTCTTTAAAAGTTATTATCATGGAAGCAAATTTGACACGCATCCCTATGTACACTATTGAAGAATTTGATGATTGAAAATTCGTATGCGGGCTCATCTATCAAAGATTACATGATGAGATGTGGATAGTGATAGAAGATGGGCCTCTCGCAAATATTAAAGGTGAACACAAACCGCATTTAAGAGTTGCGGTGAAGGAGAAGAAGATGTCGCTCTAGACTACCATGGTTGAAAACCAAGAACTCGAATGGACAAATGATGACAAAAAGATACAACCTGGACAATGTAGCCAAGGACATTCTTTACAAAACCTTGACAAAGCCATGTTCAACAAAGTCAAATCTTGCAAAACGGCTAAGAAATCGGGACAAATTGACATTGATTTGTGAAGGCTCGAGCAAATCAAAGAAAACAAATTATCAAAATGGTCTGTACAAAAATTTGAAAACTTCAAAATGATCTCGAGAGAAACCTGGATCAACTGGATGCTCGATTCACGTAAATCACAAATGAGTCGTTGCACTTGGAAAGGAATATACACGTAAGAAATGTGTATGAAAATCCTAAAAGTCTTCCAAATGAATGGGAAATGAAGGTCATGGCACTCGAGACATTCCATGGACCTATCAAAGACATCCAACCATGAACTATTCTCGGACCTCAAAGCCTACGAGTTTGAGCCGAGAAGAAAAGACCAGGAAGAGACAAACTGCACCCAAAACAAATTTGCTCTAATTGTTAAAGATGGGAAGAGAGCCGAGGTCAAAGAAGTCATTGACCCAGAAGAAATAGCCCGATGGTTAAAAGATTCAACAAGTTCTTTAATAAGAACTACAAGAAAGGAAAGGGTGAATCTTCCGAAGACACTCACTCCCTCCAAATCAAGGGAAGACAGGCAACCAAGAGAACAGATCATCAAAAAAATTGAGCATCAAAGGGTGACAACTCAAGAATGGAAAGAGTCGATCAAAAGGTCAATATCTATGTTGGAATCTGAGACAACCAGGTCACTATGCCATTGATCGCTCATATCCTCGTAGTCAAAAAGTACAGGGATGAAGAAGAAAGAAAGGTCTTCAGAGAAAGAAGACAAGTAAAGAAAAAGGCAATGATGGCTCAGAATCTGGCGAGACAAATGCAAGTCAAGAGAGACAAATGATTGAGAGAGCAAGAAGCCGACTACTCAAGTGACTCAAGAAGAAGCCCCGATCCGCTTGATGGCCAAAGAACAAGATCAAGAAGATGAGGTACAATCTAACTCAACAAGCTCGGACACTAGTGATAGTGATCGTGACACACACACTTCATCACCTACTTGATCTTTATGATTCATTAGGCAAAATGATGAAAGATTTTGAACACATTAAATCCTCACACACACTATTGAATGAGGAAAACAGCCTACTCAAAAGTCAAAACTCAAAGTCGACTAAGGAGCCGAGTACTCTAAGTCAAATAGTCGTTGAAAATGAAAGTTTAAAGGTCCGAAAATGCTAAATTAGTAGCAGAAATTGCCGCTATAGAAAAGAGGAGAATGACCTCAAGAATGTTATTGCCTCATTCACTAAGGCATCCAAATCATTGGATGATCTTATTATGAGTCAAAGAGAATGTGGAGACAAAACAAAGCTTAGGATTTGATTCCTCCGTGCCATGTCAAAAACCTCAAGAGTAATTTTGGAAAAAGGATCTTCAAGTCATGAAGAGTCCGAAAAATCCAAAACTCTAAATGTTGCACACACATTCACTCCAAAGCACAATACTAAGCAAACTGGCCTTGGTTACAAAGGAAAAGGAAAATGTACCTTGAGAGTCTTGAAGGACAAACAGAAGAGATTCACCGAGTCCTCAAAAACTCCAAACAGAAAATACTCTGTAAAAAAGAAGCGAGCTACCAAAATCCCGGAAAATCCATAAAAGAAATACATATGATGGGAATGGTAGAAAATATCCAAGCCAAGTGATTGGAATAATGTGAATCTATCAAAGACAGGACTTATGGAATATAAGCCCAAATGGCAAAGGCCTAACTCAAAGAAAGGCCATTCCAAAAGTATAAGAGCTTTCATCAAAGACACATATGCACCTAGGCACTACACTCAAAAACACCACAATTACCTGGAAGGAAATTGCTAAAACACATATGCAGCATACGTACAAAAGAGACAAATTGTATGAACCTAGAATCCCCAAGCAATTTGCCAGGATTAATTATGATTATGGCACTCGATAGATGGCAACCCCTTAGAGTCAAATCATTTGGCTATAGGTTGGTTGGATCATCTTACAATTTAACCCCTCGACCTGCAAGTATGGGTACCTAAAACTTAATTCCCTTGATTGCAGTTTCAAGCGGGTTCAATACCGAGAGTGCCAAGGAACCTGGTACATGGATAGTGGTCGCTCCGGATATATGACAGAAATAAGAGAAATCTGTCAAAATTCAAGGAAGTCAAAGGAGCAAAAGTCATATTTGGAGGAAATGAAGCTCCTGGTGAAATAAGAGGCATTGGATCCATCAAGAGAAATGGATTAGAAATCACAGATGTTGCATATGTTGAAGGACTCAACTTCAACTTATCGAGTATCGATCGGCTACTGCGACAAGGGCTACAATGTTGATTCAACATGGGTATATGCCAAATCAAAGATATTGAATCAAATAAAGTGGTCTTTGCAAGGATGTAGACAGAAAAATATGTATGTAGTGGATTGGTCAACCGCAACACCCAACACATGTCTACTAGCAAAGAGTACAAATTAATCAAGTCAGTGGGTGGCACAAAAAAGCAGTCACCTGAATTTCAAAACAATTAACAAGGGCAAGAAGTCATCTTATAGAAGGACTTCCGGACTCGATACAAGAAGGAGAGTATATGTGATGCATGTCGGAAGGGAAAACAAATCAAGTCGCCATTCAAAGAAAAGACATGCTCATCCTCAACAAGAATATTGCATCCGCCTATATGGATCTATTTGGCCCAAAGGGAACCACCCAAAGATAAGTGGAAAGAAATACACCTTGGTGGTAGTAGATGACTACTCAAGATATACATGGACAATATTCATGTGCAAGAAGAAAGAAACCCTACAAAAACTACCACAAATTATGAAGAGGATTCAAAATGAGAAGAGTCAAACCATTATCAAAATAAGATCGAGATAGAGAACCGAGTTTGTCAATGGAATAATAACTCAAGATCGTATTGAGAATGGTATTGGTCATGAACTATCGCCAGACAAGGACTCCACAGTGAGAATGGAGTTGCGAAAGAATGAAGAAAGAACCCTCAAAGAAGCGAAGGACCATGTTAGTCAAGCAAGGTTACCAAAAAGATTTTGGGTCAAGCAATCAACACAAATTACTACACCCAAAACAGATGTATGATAAACATGACACCGACAAAGACTCCCTATGAGATCCGGATCGAAGAAAACCAAGTGTTGCATATTTCGAATATTTGGATGTAAATGCTTCATCCACAACAACGGCAAAGACAACCTAAAGGCTTTTGATGCTAAAGTCGATGAGGGTATCTTCTTAGATACTCAAATGAAAGCAAAGCCTACAGATACTCAACAAAAGAACTATGGTTACAGAGAATCCATTCATGTAGTATTCGATGAGCCAAATGTAAATGGAGAAGACATTGAAGAATCAAATGATAAGTTGAATCATCCAACCATACGTAAGAGTCCCTATGCAAGCTTTGGTAGCCGGGATTATCAATTCGTAAGAAGATGAGATAGTCAATCTCAAAAGCACTGAAAATTTGCAAAAGTGATTACGAGAGAGTCGACCCACAAAGAACACAAAATTAAAGTCGATCAATCCGCTTAACTTACTCCAACCTCGACGTAAGATGGGCCGAGAGACCATCCACCGAACTTGCCATTGGAGATATAAGAGAAGGTGTCAAGACAAGATCCGAACTCAACAAGAAGCAATGTTCACATGCTTCATTTCGCAAATAGAGCCCAAAGATGTGTCACAAGCATTAGACGACACACATTGGATTCAAGCTATGCAAGAAGAGTCAATCGGTTTGAGAGTAATAAAGTATGGGAATTAGTGCAAAGATCCATACATCAAAATGTTATTGGAACCAAATGGGTATTCGTAAATAAGATGAACGAGGAAGGCTCGTGGTAAGAAACAAAGCAAGACTCGTAGCCAAAGGATATTGCCAAGAAGAAGGGATAGATTTTGATGAAACATTTGCCCCGTAGCAAGATTGGAAGCTATAAGGATGTTTCTAGCCTATGCACTCACAAGAATTTCATTGTATATCGAGATGGATGTAAAAAGTGCATTCCTAAATGGTTTATTGGAAGAAGAAGTGTATGTTGAACAACCTCCAGGATTTGAGCAGAAGACTCTTGGAGACAAGGTATACAAACTCAAGAAAGCCCCGTATGGATTGAAACAGGCACCTTTGAGAGCATGGTATGACACCGTCACAATTCCTAACCGAAAACGGATTCACAAAAGGAAAAGTAGATAGAACACTTTTCTTAATTCAAGACAAGAAGAGTATACGCTTGTTCAAATATATGTGGATGACATCATTTTTGGATCCACTAACAAAGAGTCTGTGTGAAAAATTCTCAAACCTCATGCAAAGTAAATTTGAAATGAGCATGATGGGAGAGCGACATTCTTCCTTGGACTTCAAGTGAAACAAATTTGAAGGATGGAACCTTCATAAGTCAAACAAAATACACCGAGACTTAATGAAGAAGTTTGGTATGGAGGAGAAGTCTTCCGAAAAATACCAATGAACACATCACCAAAATGGACATGGATGCAGATGGCAAGCCTCAGAGATCAAACAAAGTACGAGCACTTATTGGATCATTGCTCTATCTCACAAAGCAGCCGGACATCACCTTTGTCAGTAGGTGTATGTGCAAGATTTCAATCTGCTCCGAAGGAGAGCCATATGACAAAGCAGCTAAGAAAATATTGAGATACTTGAAAGGAAGCTGCTAAGTAGGCCTATGGTATCCGGCGAAGGTGGATTCAAGCTAATTGGCTATTCGATTCTCACTATCTTTGGATGCAGAGTGGACAGAAGAGCACTTCGGCACATGTCAAATGCTAGAAACAGACTAATTTCCTAGTTTAGCAAGAAGCAAAACTCAATAGCCACCTCTACAAATTGAGGAATACATAGTCTGCGGGCAAATGTTGCCCAAATCCTATGGATGAGACAAAGAATGAGAGACTATGAAGTTGAAGAAAAAGAAATTCCAATCATGTGTGATAACACAAGTGCAATTGCAATCACTCAATCCTCGTGTTGCATTCAAGAACAAAGCATATTGATGTCGATATCACTTCATAAGAGATCATGTTGAAAAGAAGGACATCATCCTGGAATATATCTCAACCGATAAACAACTAGCCGACATCTTCACAAAACCATTATGTGAGTCAAGATTTGAAGAACTCAAGCATGAGTTGGGATTAATTGAACTAAGTCCGAGACACGAAGAACCAAAGAAAAGAAATGGAACAGAAAAGGAGGTGAAAAAGAGCCGAAAACAGAGTCACCAAGAAATCGATTAGATCGGAAAGACAACATACACCGAGTCACCGATAGCCGAGTCACTAAGAGAATCGGTGAGAAGTTGAGTTAAATCGCCTAAGGGATAAGTTTGAATAACTTATGAGCAAAGTGACAAAAACGCCCGTCGTTTTTGACTAAGCGGGAATGTTTTAAGGAACACGCCAAGATAATGATGATGTGTGTACGGACATATAAAGCCGCACACCAAGCTTATGATTGGATATAAATGCTGCCGCATTAAATACGAGACGTGAAATACTCAATAGGCGTCACGAAATCCAAGCCGTTGATTTCGATCACAATTCAAAACCGCCGCACGCCCTTTCATAAACCATATTTAAACCATTTTCGTCCGTTTTCTCTCACACTTCTAAAACTGCTCATCTCTTTCTCTCAAAAGCAAAGGCAAAATACTCTCAAACCCTATCAACCTTCAAATCAATTTCTCGAGTTTTTCCTTGATATAATCCTGAGAAATGGCACCAACTTATGACTTTACCAAGTTAGGAAAGAAAATCCACACCGGTTCGACGGTGGATTTCGACGAATGGTGAAACAGGGGTCCGATGACACCCTAGTGAAGAAAATCGCCGAGAAGTTGGAAACGCCCGACTAAAAACCGCTTTCTAACGATAGAATATCCGATGACCTATGTGGAGGAGGTCGCACAATTCTACATGAATGCCGAGATTCACGATGAAGGAATCAAGTCATCTGCTCACGGGAAGCAAAATGACTATCACCGCCAAGATTTGGTGAATATTGCTCACTACCAAAGGAAGGAGCAACCGAGATTAAGGAAGTGATGTAAACTTGGGCCGACGATGGAAAGAGATAGCCAAGTCCGACTTTGCCGATAAAATTATATACACAAAGAAACAAGAGATCACAAGGAGATTATCACAAGTTGTTGGACATAGTTGCCAAATGTATCGACATCAAATTTGGCGACTTTGACCAATCACAAAAGGCAAAGCCGATTGTAATGGCCGCAATCATCGAAGAAAAGAAGATAAACCGGCCGAGTTTGTCTACAGCAGACTCTGCCCGACGTGGGGAACAAGTCCTTCAAAGAAGATAGCTCATTTGGAGGATCCCCGGGATATGGCCCGGTGATTGGCCTTCTGCTATTGAGGTGAAAGGAGTCCTCTTAGACATGGGAAGGCTTTCCATGTTAACAAGAGGATGTTCGAGCAAACCTCTCCTCGGCGCTCGTGCGAGCTTACGCCAAGAGAGCCGACACCAGGAGGGGAATCAAATGACCCGAAGATACAAATCGTTCCTCTCCAGCCCAAGAAGAAAGTTGCCCTACGCTAAGAAGATCGCCGCCTGCAAAGAAAGAAAACCAAACATGCTCCTGCCCCTGCAGCAGAGTCACCCGCCCCAACAGCCGTGTCTCCGCCCCGCAGCTAGCCGGTTGAGAAGGACTCACAAATACCTTCTCCGATCGTCAAAAGGAGGAGAACTGACAAGCCAAGACGGCCAGCTCTCAGAAACAAACACCAAGACCGCCCCCCCAAGACTCGAGGACACCGCCTCTGAACTGAAATTCCCTGGTTCAAACTAGAGACGAAGAAGACTTGTCAAGCGTCCGAACAGAGAAACAATGAGTCGATTACTCAGCTAGCACAAATACGAGACTACCGGAGAAGTAGAGTCTCCAAATGTAGTTGATGAAACAGCCCAAGTCTCTTCAAGGCGATCAAAGAGGCAACTCAAGACACAAACAGTAGCTCACACAAAGCACAAGAAGAACCAGCCCAAGCGGATAGTGATGTAATGATCCTATCTCCACCTTACCCGTACATCCAAAATCGTCTGCGTGAGTGGAGAAAATGGAAGTTGAGCAAGTCAAGGGAACAGCCAACGGCCCGAGTTCATAGAAGAAGAAGAGGAATCGCTAAATTTCCTCGATTAACTATCGTGCTCCCAGCTCTGATGAAGACAAATCGCATAGACATTATGCAGATCTACAAGGACAAGGAGAGAGAAAAGCGAGCAAGAAGCCGAAGCACGTGAGAAGGCAAGATCCGCCTCTATCTCCGCACCCGCGTAACACACACATCCTCTTCTTGATGTCTTCTCCGAAAAGTGACGAGGAACTGCAGAATGCTTTGCGCCGCCAAGAGTTGCAAATGCAAAAGCATTACACGAATCAAGAATCCTTCACGAGCAAAGACTAATGGAGGGACCAGAGAGAGAGTCCTCCGAACACACTGAAATCGATCCAATGGGAGTGGCTCAAAAATAGCCACTGTTGTTGCTTTCTACCACTTCCCACCACTCGGAAGAAGGCAATAAGGAGCTGGCGATGAAACCGGGATAGTGGGGACCCCGGTCGAGCCAACCCCTATTGAAGGTGTGCTACCACCGCCCCAACTACCGAACCATCCATCGAAAACAGGGAGTTTGGAGACGAGTGACCCCAATCAAGTCACTCACCTGGTGCGCCACCGGTGAGGGGAAACTCCTTCCACCGCAGCTTAAGGTCGGAGGATGTCTGCGAGATGACTCCACAAAGAATCAAGGAGGCGAAGAAGAGAAATTACAATCACAAGAAGAATAGCAAGTTGCCATCAACGAAGCTCCAGGCTGAGACTGTCTCGCCGAGGTGCCAAATCGCTTCCTCCGAATAATGACGCGCCGATGCAACGAGGCACGAAGGAATGTACTGGGAGTTAACACTGGGCGATGAAAGTGCAATACATGGGGTTGAGACTCAATGGATGCCATCAGTAGAAGACCCTAAGACAACCGACACATTTGCGAAAGGGAGACCAGCCTCGCAGCAGAGAGACCGCCGGAGGAAATGAAGGCCCACGGGAGGTTGAGACTTCCTGGGGTAAAGAGGTCAAGTAGAGAACATCCCTCCCCGCTATCATCGACCCATCCGAGAAGGAGATCGCCGACTTCATGATTCCCAGGACAACCCCGATGTCACTTTTCCGGGATCGGAAGGCGAAGAAGAAGCCGAGTCATCCCCATGACAAATCCAAAAGGCTCACGGATGTTCCAGCACGAGCAAGTCGATCCCAAGACTACTCACAAACTTTTAACTTTGATGATGAGCCACCAATGGAAATCTCATCATCGTCCGATGACGCTACCGATAAAGCGAGCCGAGACCTTTGAAATGGAAAAATCACCGAGACCAACGGTTCAAGTTAAGACAAATGAGGCTCGAAGTTCGCAGTCTACTTTACAACAAAACCCAACCAACTGAGACCACCGCCAGGCTCCTCAAGCCGCAGCAGATCGATTCCCAAAAGGACTTCACGAGCACCGCTCATCATCGAACAGTCCCGATTGGCCAAGGTGAGGAATCTTTTGTAGAATCTTTCCCTTTTTCACCGGAGATACTGAACTTCACGAAGAGTCGAAAAAAGCGAACAAGCACGCTATCACAAACCAGCCTCCTGTTCTTCCATCGACACCATTGTTCCGGTGATTATGACTTGATCTCAGATGGCCATCAACTCGCAATGAAGAATCAAAGTTCGAGAAGTGTTCAAGGCGCACTTTTTGAGGTTGAATGAATGGAGAGGCATCAGCCTCTTTGGACATGCGACTTCGACAACAGAGATGCCACCCTTACGGTGATTTACGAGGCATACTTGGATAAGGGAATGGTGGCAACAAAGAAAACAATACGTGTGGAACAAGTGAGATACTTCGCACAATTGTTCAACAAGCCGGTGTGGAGAGTCAAAATGCCGATGCAAAAACGGCCGAGAGAACACATTGAGCATATGCATGAAGCTCACACCGCCGAGATCAAGCCGCCGCGTGAGCGTAATACAAATGATATACAAATAAGCGTTTGGAAGAACACATGACAAGAAAATTCAGCCTTCTCATGGCCGAGATGAAGCCGATTTCAAAGTGAATCCAACGCTACTCGATCAATTCCGTCTGCATACAACGCAGCAGACTTTGAAGCGAACTCAACCATCGAAGATTTCGACTTCATGCTTGCCAAAGATTTTCCTGGGGTTCCTCTATCCTTTGATGATGCCAAAAGGGGGAAGAGGAATACCTTAAAGCAACAAAATCTGAAGTCGAAAAGAAAGGAGCAAATGAGAAGGAAAATCACCGAGGAAGTCTTGAAAAAGAAGGAAAGCTTGTTGAGGGGAAGGATCAACAGATGTAACATTGATGATTGCACAAACCCCCCAACAAGGTCCTGTCAATGACATTATAAGCGAAAACTCCCCATACTCTGCCACTCCAACACTCAGATCTCTATGGTAAAATAGGAAAAACAATTGAAGCAGGGGATGAAGGAAGTGGAAGGAAGAATGGATGCCAGGGTGATGAACATCTTGAAAGAACATGGAGGCATTCCAAGTTGACGAAGAGACACTTATGCCATCTCGTATGTCGGACAGCCACGATCGATGAATTTAAAACGCTCGAATCGAGGATACTTTGCAAATATGTCATGGCTCGAAGCTTGGGACTTGTATCGGGAAAAGGGTCTCACGTTATGTGAAGAAGGCGACAGCAAACGAGACTTCCGGTCAGCTCTGGCCGTCACTCCGCCGTCACTCACCGGAAAGAAGAAGACCCTCAAAGATGATACGCCCGCAGGTAGAGGAAGAAGCGAGTGAGGAAGAAGCTTTCGCACTAGGCCTCGCCCAAGAATATTGAATCGTAGATCCAGGAAAGAAAGGAGGGATCTTTGGTGGGCTTGACCAAGTGGCAAATTTGAAAGTGGCTAAAACTAACGTTGAGTATGCACAAAGAATAGAAGAAGAAAACAAGAGACAAACTCACTATGGCAGGAAAGACAGGAAAGAATAAGAAAAGATGAAGCCGCCAGGGAAGGCATATGAGAAGAAAAAGAAGGCGGTGACGACGAGAAAAAGAGGAGAAGAGAAGAAGATGCTTGATCAAGATGAAAGAAGGAGACAAATAAGGAGATGAAGTGTTGTTGTCCAACCCTTCGTGTATTTTATCATGTAAATACATACAATGTAAGTCTTCCAATAAAGCTATAAATTCTTTATTTTCAAGTAGACAAATATGTGCTCGATACACCTTGTAAACATTGTGTAAAAGAACATGAATGATATGATCAATAAAAAGATCTATTCTACGCATACATTCTATGTCAATACACTATCTCGTATGTATCTTTCTTGCTTGCATTTTTGAATGATTTAAGTTTTGGCATCATCAAAAAGGGGGAAATTGTTAGGAATTTTATTGTTTAGATTTTGATGAATGCCATGTAAAACTTAGAATAGAAAGTTGGCTCCCCAATTCTTCAGAAAATGTATTGTAACAATTAGAGCCGGCCAAGCCGTTTGAGTTAAGTCACCCTACGCCCAACATGCAAGAAGACAATTTGAAGAAAGGAAGGAAGACCTGGCGTGAAAGCAGTGAATGTGGCAAAGAGGAGTAGACGAGAACTCACAAGAAGAAGCGGTGAGATGCAAACAGTGGTGGAGCATCGACAAGTCAACTCAAGAAAAGCCAAGTCTCGAGTTGAAGTGACAAAGAGTCATCCATGATTGGAAGTCGACTTCTAAGTCACCCGGGGGAAAGCAAGGAAATGCAATAAGTCGAGATAATCGAAAAAGAACCATTGCACGAAATCAAGAGATTTACTTAAACAAGTAATATCTCCATACCACCTTTCTTGGAGTGCTCGACCCCGGAAGCGTGCAAAAGGAATGAACCAATGGGAAGCACCACACCGTGTCGAACTCGAAAGGTGAAAGAACAATTCATACGAGGAAATGGCAATTCCAAGAATCGCAAGCCAACGACGCAAAGTGACTTTCAAAAATAAGCCTATCTCTTCAACGGGCAAATTTTTGAAAGTTCACTATAAAAGGCCGAGGAGTTTGTTTGAAGGATATGAATGACACATACGTGAGATATACAAGCACATTAGAAAAACTAAACACTCTCAATCCTCAAGCCTACATTACGAAGTACATCAATCCAACACTCACCCGTGAAGGAAAGAGAACTTCAATCGGTTGAAGAGGAAACCTTTGAAAACAAGGGGTCTACATTCCAGGAAGGATTGTAGAAAAGTTCAAGTTGAACTAAGTCTTAAGCTTTTGGAGGGCTTCGTGATCAAATCCAAAGAGCTTGAGCAAGTGAGCTGTAGTAGCAAAGCAAATGCCTGTGTGAAGAAGGCTCGAGTCGTGCGGAAGCCACCAGTGATCAAGGCGTCTCGACTAAGTCCCAAAGGATCAAGTCGGTTGTGATCAAGACTTGTCCTGGACTTACCACTTTGTAAACGATCATTACTTAGTGGATTCCTCCAGAGTTGGAGAAGAGAGGAGTAGAAGAATTACCCCATCTTCGAACCTCTATAAAAACTTCATGTCATTTACATTTCAAAGATTTAAATTCCTCGCACTATTAACCGCTTATATCTACCGATAAATTTGCTATCCATTTGATAATTTATAAGTACTAAATCAAGCTCTAAAATCTTGCTTAATCAAACTTAAGGGTGTTAAGTCTTCCGAGAAAATAAAACCACAATTGAGTTAAATTATAGCCAACACCGAGTTACTCCATCAACACTCAAATTAGCATTGAGAGATTAACTCTCTTGGTGACTAATTCGATTGTCCATCAAGGACACAACATGTAGAATCAACTCAGAGATTTAAAAGGACTAAATCGAAAATTTAGTAAGGTTTATTCAACCCCCTTCTAAACCTTACTTTACACCCTCGGGACCTACAATATGATTTTCTTATACATTGTTCTAATTTACTTGTTTCAAAAGTTTATTTTTCATGTCCAAAGATTTTTGTAACTCCAAGTGGTTATGATAATCTAGAGGAGGTGAATAGATTATCTCCATTTTCTCAATTATGCCTCTTTTCGAATCAAACAAGCCAAGACAAGAATGAAGGTGCGGGAAGTAAATAACACGCGTCAATTTATAGAGGTTCAACCCACCTAGGGCCTAATCCTCTACCACCCCAGTATCTTCTGGATGGATTTCAAAAAGAAAAAGGATTTTATTAATTACCACAATCAATACAACATCACCTTACAACACCTCTTTGGAGATTACCATAATCTCCCTTGAAAATTACCACAATCTTCAACGGCACCTTGTGAAGATTACCACAATCTTCTGGCCTTGAAGAATACCAAATTCTTCAACCCCAAAGAGCACCACACTCTTCAACAAGATAAACCACAATCTTCTTGCACCTAACACCTAGATCACCCAAGTGTGTTCTTACCACAAGAACACTCACTAGGATATCTTGTGTTCAAGATTACAACTCGATAATGAATAATATTGTGAAGCCCCGATTTTTCCGAGCCATGATTGATCCTTTTGTCGCTCATGTAATTGATCGACTATTTTACCGTCACTTTGACGGGTAATTATTAATAATATATGTATTTTGTATTTTATCTCATTTCATTTATTACTTGTGATCATGATCTTTATTAATTTATTTTGCATTTATGATCACTTGATTGATCATTATTATTATTTTTGTATTTATTAGTCACCTTAGAATTTTAAGAGACTATTTATTTTAGAGACTTTTACCTTATAGAATTAAGAATTTGATTTAGATTAAGTGATCATGAGACTTATAAGTGATCGGAAATCACTAATTATTTTGGAGATTGATATATTTCATCTATTATCATCAAATTTGGGACAAAAAAAAAAATATATGGAATTACCATAATACCCTTATAATGGACGCCATGGTGATGATTTTGGAGTAGAAATATCATCCAACTCTTGTACACTTACACCTTATATTAGTCATCTTGTGTATAATTATACCATTAATTCAAACATTATTCACATCATCTTATACATCAATTCTTTATTACTATTTTTCCCAACATGTTGGAGTCTTCCCAACATTCCTTCTCTTTCCATACCTTGCCCATACTTTGACTAGTCTAATTTTCTCCATGCAAGAGACAATTTGCAAGACACAAATTTAATCAAAATTTCTCCCCTCTACCATGGTGGACGGCCAAAAAAGGCCTTATTACACAAAAATTTCATCTCATTTTTCATCTAACACATTCTAACTCTCAAGCCTTTTCTCATCCTTCTCTCTAACCTCTCTCTAAAATTCATTAACATCTTCAAATCTTCAAACAAAATTCATTCATATCTTCAAACCTTCAAACACCAACTCTTCACATCTTCAAATCTTCAACATAAGTTCTTCATATTTTCAAGTAACCCTTTCTTCACATCTTCAAATATTCAAACTCAAGTCCTTCACATCCTCAAACCCATCTTCATAACTCCAAGAACATCTTCTTCCTAACATCAAACATACTTTCTTTCTTCAAACATCTAAACCAAAACAAACAATCTTACCACTAAAACTCAAAAATTCGAACACCCCTTTTCTCAAGGTAAGAAATTTCACTCCTCAATCCAACTTAGATTCTTACTACTCATCACCTTCTTCTTTTAACTTAAGTTTATATTTTGGATTTTGAGGTACTTAGAAGACCACTTGGAGACATGCATGCATGGTGGTGAAACTTGAAGACTTGAAGAAGAACTAGTAGAGAAATTTGGACTACAAGGTAAATGGACACTAGAACCCTTCTTTCCTCTTCTTTCTATTTTTCCAAATTTTAACACCCCTTTTTCATTTTTGAGAAATAGGGGCTGACCTTAGGTGATTTTGGAGTTGAACCAAAATTTCAAATTTGAAGCTTCAACTAGTTTCAAATCACCTACTACACAAGTAAAGTGTAGTCTTTCCAATTTCCTTATCTCCTTCTTTTTCCTTAATTTTTCTCTCATTTTTCTAACTTCAAATTTTTGATATTTCTTGACTTAGGGCTGACCTAAGTGACCTCATCAAAAATTGTGAAATTTATCCTTTATTTCACAATTTTTCCAATTTTAAGGTGGGTGGAAAAATACTTTCCAACTATTAGGTGTTTTTATTAAAATGCATGTAGAAATTTTGATCATGAGCCTTGAGATATATAATATATGTATTGCATGTCAATTTTATGTATCAAATCATATAAATTCTCAAGAGTTGCTCAAAATTGCTATTTATTGAATTTTAGGTGCATGCATGTACAATTTAATGTTTTATTTGATGAATTCTTGTATGTATTGGACATGCATGTGTATGATCTTTGAAATCCATATTTTGGATGACTTATAATCTGGAAAAGTCGAGCATATTGATTAAATTTCAATTTTGGACTTAAAAATGTAAAAATGGAAAGTTGGTGGACTAAATTGCAGAAAATGAAAGTTAAAGGACCCCTCTGCAAATTTTGATTTTTTGGGACTGTACTCAGGTTCAAAATGACTTT